>CM046967.1:28324456-28949456 GCA_025698475.1 Gossypium anomalum
TGCAAGTACCTCCATATATATTTAACCCATTAAAATACGAAGACTAAATTTTAAAATTGAGAATTGTTGATATACAGTATGAACAGAAATAGAGAAGGAGAAGAGAGAGTGATGCCAAAGAAGGTCGGTCAACCCATTTTATGGCTGAGAACTAAAAAAGTAGAGGAGAATGACTACTTCATGTATTAGGGTTTAGAGGGAGGAAAGGAATCCTTGAAATATTTATATGTAAACGAGGGTTGTTACCTAATTACACCACTCAACGGACTTTGAGTTGTAGTAGTAGGAGTATAACAAAAATAATAGTAGATGAAAATCAAATTTAACCTTACAATAAATCAATGACGAAACAAACTTTATTTCTTTTCAAATTGTAAAGTGGATGAAATCTGAAAGGGACTCCCAAAGATTTTTATAATTATTTATTAATAAAAAAGTTCAAATAATTTACAATGAAAAGATTGCTTAGCCAACAATTAATCAACAGATCGCCCCATCAATAACTCATCGAATCATTTAACTAAAGTAAAATTATGGTTTTGTCTTTTATAAATTTGGAATTTAGTCATTAAATTTTATTTTGTTTACCTTAATCATCACACGTCCCTCCACCAGCATATACCCTCTCACCTTAAAATGTTTTATGGGTTAAATTCTACTATTTATTCATGTGCTTTATAATAGTTGTGGGTTTAATCCCTATATTTTAATCTAATCATTTTTAATTTCTCTATTTTTTAAGTTTTAAAATTATAACTGTTAAATTTATTATGTTTTGTTATTTTCAAAATTTGGTGCAATAAACATATTATCATGTGTAATGCTGTGTTAACTTGTTATTTTCACATATTACTTACTAAAAATCTAGTTAATGAATTAATGATTGTTATTTTATGTCAAGATTGAAATTTCAAAATTAGAGAAGTATAGGAACTTAGAATAATCTAATTGGAGAATATGGAGTAAATCTACAACTGTAAGCATAATATAACACCCCACACCCGATCTGATTGTTGGATCCAAGATATGAGATATCACACTCGTTGCTGAAACAACTACAATTTCATCTTAATACCCAACGAGACAAATCATACAAACACTTAACTTTTAAAACTTCTAAAAACATTATTTATTCAAACCCGGGTCATAAGTGGGCTTATAAAAGCTCTCATGAAACTTCAGTAGCCTAAGAGGGACTAAAACATAAAAACAATTAAAATAGAGGTGTTGTTGCGACATTGAAGAATGAGTGTCACGATATTGAGGGCAAAAGCTTGAAGTCGCAACCATGAAATAGCAACTCAATGCCGCGACTTCAATAGAGCAATGTCACGATATTAAAGGAAGAGAGTTTAATGCTGCAAATTCAGCAGGGGAATATCATGATATTGAAGGCAATTCCCTAAATTTTTTAATCATTCTCTTCAATCATGCCAAGCACCAAGTCCAAATAGTCTAAATGACCCAAAAACTCAACACATCTCATTTTAAGCATTAATTTAAATACTAAACTATCATCCTTGGCATATTTAGACATCTTTTAACTTAAGATCACATACATATTCAAATTCATTTTGAAATCATGCATCATATTTATTTACTTGGCATGCAAGAAATAACAAGTATAACATGGCTAATTGACAAGCAAATCATTAACTCACTAGGTTACTATATATCCATGCCATCTAACATATATGGTCATATTCAAAATGTTAACATTTCCTACCATTTGAACCAAAACATCCAAAATGGACCTAAAAACCAACTCAATACCTTAGGTAAATGCCACTTGCTATAAACATAATAAAATCTATACAAACTTTCCTGAGTCTCGAGTTGAATTTTGGATGTTTTCATACTCTTCAAATCCTTGAGATCTAATGATACTTGTGCACAAAGATAAAGAAAAATCATATACTAAGCAATAGGGCTCATTAGTGCTAACATGATTTGATAACAAAATGGATCAAACATAACTTAAATATCATACACATCTATCATGGAAATTATAACTAACTAGAATAAAATAACCATTCTTGTCTCATGTCTTATGATTGTGCCTTCATACATGTAATCATAAGCTACCTATTAATATTTGCATTCATTTAGCATAACATATCAATCACATAATGGGAAACGTGTCCATATTGTAATAAACATGTAACTGTTTTCTATATATTTGAACGATGAATAAATAAAGCTAATTTCATATTTCACTATTATATCTTTTGTGTTTTTGTCTTTCATGTTTTGCATACATAGCGAAATTGTGACAATCAAATGTTAACTCATTGATTGTCTAAGTTCAAGCTGATGATAAGTGGCACTGTAAGAACGTTTACATTGCGAGAAAGATAACTTACTTCAATAGATAATCTAAACGAGTCAATAATCCCGTAAGAGAATCAAAGTAAGCATTTGATTCAAATACATAAAAGGATTATTATGTCATCTACAATTCCAATTAGGGAGATGGCTAGTCTTGGCTATGGGAGCGGTTGACTTCATGGGTAGAAATATAGATGTACTCATTAGAAGAGTGATAATTGGATTGGACCTAAGTTGAATTAGTTCTTAATCCATTTTTGAATTAATTCACTTGTGACGTTCATGTTGTGACTTACCTAAATCCTGAGTTTGTCACTGACCATGTGTATATAACTCATGTGCTTTGATATAAGTGAAGGCTTATACTCTAAAGATGATCAAGCCTATAGTCAGTATGTTGGATACATAACTTGTGTATGACATGACTTTACTAGCAACAATATAATTCATAGCTCAATTAAAGAGTTAATGATATTCTCTCATTGCCATTGTGCGGATTGATAAATATGGAATGTAGCCATGGGGTTGCTTGTTCTCGAACGAGTAATTTATCACAGTCATTAGTTGACAGTGATCATATTAATCATCAAGAAGACACAATAGTGACAATGAGATAAAATAGGATTGTATTGAGTGACCGAATTTAACTCAAAGGAATCAAGGATATCATATAAAGGTAACACGCACATGGCGAGGTCATTCGACAAAGTAGTTGGATGAATTGCTTTCGTAAAGAGTATACAAGAAGGAGTTTTCAATCATGGTACTTATTGTAGATTGACTCCATGATTAAGTAAATTGTGAATTATTGGAACGATACTTCTGAATATAATTGCAATTACTCGAGCCTAATTATATATGTCTGGTTGGTCCTTTCGCTAACTCCACAAAAGCTCAACCGGACTGTATTTGAATTAGAAGAAAATTCTACGACTTTGGAAATAATTTAATTGAATCGATTTATTTGATGTAGGATTAAATTAGGCAATCGTGTGAATTATTCAATTAAAGAATTTGATTACAAAATTTTCTTGAAAAATTAATGTAATATCCCGAAAATTTTTATAGTAAAATATAATCCATGATATAGTAAAATAAGGAAATAAAGTGACAAAAAAGGAATTTTGAGTTATGTCAATATTGGGAAGTATATTATGACATAATGATTCAAGAAAGGATTAAATTGTAAAAGTGAGAAAAGTTTTGTGGCCCAAGAGTAAATACTCAAAATTTGAAGGATTAAAGTGTAAATATGAAAAGTTGAAGGACTAATAGTGCAAATATTTTAAGGGTGGAATGATCTAGAAACCAAGGAAAATTGATGAATTAGGACCAAATTGAATAGGAGAAGAATTATGAGGGACTAAAGTACAATTTTACCAAATTAAGTGATGACTCAAGATTAAAATTTTAAAAGATCACAAAGGGCAAAATGGTCAATTGGAAGAGAGAGAAGTCTAGAGACAATGATGATGTTGGAGATATTTTAGATAAATTAAATAAATAAATATTAGTTTATTAATACTTTAAATTAATTTTTAAATGATATTTTATTATTTTATTATTATTTTATTTAATATATATATATATGTAAGGAAAGAAAGGGGAGGAGGACCACCATTCTCATGCAACTAACGTGAGAAGAAGAAGAAGAAAGAAAGTTTTTCTTTTCTTACAATTTAGTCCTTCCTCCAAAAATTGATTATTTTCACCTAAAAATTGAAAGAATTTCCATAGCCATCAAGAGAGAAAGATAGCAAGGAGATGATGGGGAGCAAGAATATCAAGTTGGATTCAAGAAATAGAAGCTGGAGGAGAGAGAAAATCAAGTTAAAGATTGGTATCAAGAGAACAAGGTAAGTACATCAAGATTTCAATATGTTTTTAAGTTTGTTATTATTAACAAAGCATGGAAATAATGTTATAGTAGAGTTTTCTTACATAAGGTCCTATGTTCTTGATATGTTAGTGAAGAGAAAATAAGAGAAAGTGATGAGAAATGGTGTAGAAAAAGAAAATAAGGGTGTTATAACATGATAATTAATATCTTGCACTAAAACAGTTATGGACAGCAGCAGTAGTCTAACTTTGAAAAATCACCATAAATTTTAAAAATCGAATTAGAAGATGAAAAAAATATGTAATTAAAGCTTATTGAGTCTAGTTTCTCATAGAAGAAACAGTGTAAGCAATGGATTTTTAAATTTTGAGATATAATGAATTTTGTGAGACAAGGTCAGAATGAATTCGGGTTCCCCTGTTCAGACTTTGAAAAATCATAAAAAAATGAATAAAAATAATTATGGGCTTAAATTTATATGTATAGAATCCTGAATGAGTCTAGTTTTAATAGAAACAAACTAAAACATCATTTGAATTCTGTACAAGGATATAATTAATTTTTAGTGAAGAAGGGTCAGAACTGTCAGACAGCAGAACAGGGGTGAATTTAATGAATAAACTGTACTAATTGGCTAAACCAAAAATTCTGAAAATTTTATGGTAAGAATATATGTGAGTCTAGTTTCAGGTAAAATTTATAGATATTAATTTGGAGTTCTTTAACTCAAGAAATAAATAATTTAGTGACTATGACTCAAATGGACAGCTTTTAATATACATTTAAGTAAATAGTGAAATTATTGATAATGTTACTTATAAGCATATTATATAAATTTAAGGATGTGGAATGGAGAGGAGGAGGAGGAAAATATATATATGAATATTCAGCAAGCATGGCTAATTTGCATGTTTTAGGCTTAAGGACTAAATTGAATGAAAGTAAAACTTTATGGGCAATTTTGTAAAAATGTCAAAAATGACCAAATTGCATGAAATGGATTAATTTTATTATTTAAATTACAAAATTGAATGAAATTATTAATTTAGTTCAAGATAGGGGGAAAAACATGTTTTAGGGATTAAATTGAAAAGTGTTGAAATTATGGAAAAATTCTGATATTTTACAGAATTCATGGATTTTTATCAATATGTATGAGAATAATAGCTGGAAATAAGGATTAAATTGCAAGAATTATATTTTCCAGTCCCTAAGGATGAAATCGTCATTAATTAAAAGTTTAGGGGCAAAATGGTAACTTTTCCTAGAGCATTAATTAAATGCATTAGAATATGAAATGAATGAAAATAATGATCAAATTTATTTATAAAGATCCAGACGACTCAAATATGAGACTTGATCGTGGAAAAGAAAAGATATCGGATTAATGAAATTATAAACATAAACAAGCAATGAGAAAATCCCGGTTGAATGAAAGGAAAATTCGATGGATCTCTGAAAAGGAATTGACGATAAAAATGATCTAGCCCGGACGGGTGATCCTATCCTGATATAGCCCTCCCGAAGAATATGTGTAAAATGGATTTAGCCCGGACGGGTAATCCAAATTAGGTCCAATTTAGCTTTGGTGGTAATTCGATCCAAGCTCATTAGAGTAATTTGTCGTCGTTGCGATTTAGCCTGACTGGTAATCCCGACAATACTCTATGAGTTTATATTACTGAGGATTTAGCTTGGACCGTAATCCCACCGTAAGGATGAGGTTCGAGGAGTGTGCTCTCTGATATGAAATGTGTAAGACCATGGTTGAAAGATACCATGGCAACTTTGATATATGAAATGTGTAAGACCATGGTTGAAAGATACCATGGCAACTGATATGAAATGTGTAAGACCATGGTTGAAAGATACCATGGCAACCTGATATGAAATGTGTAAGACCATGGTTGAAAGATACCATGGCAACGTGATATGAAACGAATAAGACCATGGTTGAAAGATACCATGGCAACATGACGGGAAATGAATAAGACCAAGGTTGAAAGATACCATGGCAACGTGACATGAAAAGAATAAGACCATGGTTGAAAGATACCATGGCAACATGACAGAAAATGAGTAAGACCATAGTTGAAAGACACTATGGCATCATGTCAAAGATAAACAAGACCGTGGATGGGAGACGCTATGATATCTATTGAACAATTGATTTTCAGGTAATACGTATTAGATGACGAATGGTTAAATAAAATGGTTGTGTGAAATGTTTACAAGAACTGGTCATATATGTACAAAATAGTTGTATGAAATAATTATGAAGATAGATAAACAAAATAAGAATAAGTACATGGAATATAATTTATGTTAAGTTTGATATAAACTTTACCGAAATAAATATACTTAAAATATATGGAAATGATGAAGCATGAAATATTGATATAATGAAATGATTGATATATACTTATAAAGAAACGGTAATAAAATAATATGTTTCATGACATGTACATATATAATTATCTTTGATACGTTGATACAAGAAAATTATGTAAGTAAAGACAATTATTAAACTCAAGTGTGACATGTCGAGAAAATAAGTATATCAATGTTGAATTTATATGAAATATATGCAAGTATACTAACAATGATGTGGCTTGACACTTAGACAAAGGACAAGCTATTGATTAAATGGTAACATGTTTAATTACAAGAAGGAATGAAATGGTAAGTACTTAGATGAAAATAAAATTTAAGATTTTGCGAATTTTTTTTATCCCGATTTAATTCCGGTTGATTTTTAATGCATGTTTGTGGCTTCGAGGGCCCAATAAAAAGACGTTATGATTATTTTCAAAATATGAATAACAAATGACTCGAAATTATCAAGAAAAACTCGGTAATGCCTCGCATTACCTATTCCTAAATGGATACGGGTAGGGGTGTTACAATTAATTTGGAAAATCTCAGTAATTTTTATACTTATAATTAGTAGATTAATTAGTTTAATTAATCTAATAAGTTATAGATTAATGAATACCTTAATTGTTAGTTAAAGGATGATGATGGCTTACTAATTAAATAGATATTAACATGCATTATTAATGGTTTATTTAATCCAAAGCCCTTATATTAATTACTTATTAAGTCCTCAAGCATGTTTTAAATTAAAACTTAATAGCTATTATACTTTTATAATTTAGTCTCTATACTATAATTGGTGATTTCTCAATCTAATTACTTGACCGCCCTCTAAAATATTTTCATACTAAATACGTAAATCCCTCTATTTATAATTTCACAGACTCAGTTTATAGAATTGGGTTTTGAAACCACATTTTTCAACACCGACTAAAATCGGGTCATTACACATAAAATGGGACTAGTAATTGAATTTAACCAAATAAATTTAACTGTTATTATTTGGGTCAAGATTGAAATTTCAAATTTTAAAAAGTGTAGGGATTAAAATTGACCAATTCAAAAAGTATAAGAACTAAAATTAATCAAATTAAAGCATAGGGACTAAATCCACAACTTTCGTAAAGGATAAGTACTAATAACATAATTTAACCAAATGTTTATCTCCTTCCCTTAAATTTAATATGCCTTTAGAAAGTTATAATATCGTCACAAACATTATCGATTTCTTCTATTTTGGTTGCTGAGCAATTTGACCTAAAATTTTCATCTAAAGTGTTGATATAACATGTCATGTCAACTTGTTGTTACACTGTTAATGATGGTTAACAACTTAATGACCAAAATATAATAAATTGATAACTTTAGTGACCATATCATAACTTTTAAAGTTTAGACCAAAACACAAATTAATGCCGACTAAATCTGGAAGTTGCCTTAAAAATTATTGGGTAAAATGTATATATAGTGGCCCAACTATTATTATGTGGTCACCCAAGTTCAAAAATTTCTATTATCGCGGCTGAAGGACTTAAAAAAGGAGACACTACTTATCTGATGAAGAAGGTTCCTTTTGGGGTTGAGGCTGTGGCGGATGAGGAGCGGAGGTGGACGAAGCACTTGAGAGAGAGGAGGGGCTGGATTGTTGAAGAAGAAATGGGAAGTGCTCTTGAAGAAAGCTAACATTTGGAATTTTCAAGAAGGGAAGAGTGTTTCCAGAGAGTAGGTGAATTCAGATTGCTGTTGATGGATGAAACTGACGGATGATAATTATGAACAAGTGTTATTTCCTAGGCAGCGTCGTTACTTTCAAAAGGGGATATTTGTTGGATTACAGTTGGGACGCAAGGTCTTAGAGCTTCCCCGTCTATTTGTTTTTGTCTGCTTTCGGTTTTGTTCTGGACGACTTTGTCTTGTTTTGATTTGGTTTTGTTTTTGTTTGTTTTGTTTTGTTTTGGGCCTGAGGAGAATAAAGATCCAGTTTTATCCAAAAAAAATCTATTTTAGTTAATAATGTTATTGAAATTTAATATTTTTGCCACTCATCTGTTAAATAACTAATGGAGTGCTGATGTAGCCATATTTTCATTGGCTTATTAACATTTAGCCCTCTAATGTTTACAGATTCTGTCTATTTGGTCTAATTCTAAAAAATTGAACAAATTTAACCCTCAACTCTCCACATTATGTCAATTTAGTCTTAATTCTTAAAATTTAAAA
Source organism: Gossypium anomalum (assembly GCA_025698475.1). NCBI lineage: Eukaryota > Viridiplantae > Streptophyta > Magnoliopsida > Malvales > Malvaceae > Gossypium > Gossypium anomalum. The sequence continues at coordinate 28,333,221 of CM046967.1, forward strand.
TTAAAAAATAAAAAAAATTTCAATTTTCAATTTTTGATAAAAATACATAAGATTTTATAAAAAAAAACACATAAATAAATGAATACTCATTTTTCGATTTTTAACATGAAATTTATTTATTCAAATAATAACTTTATAAACATTTTTAAAAAAATCATAAACAATACTTGAACTAGATCCAAACTTTTTATTTTATTTTATAAATAATAATTTATTTATTATACCTCTAGCCTTGTTCCTTGGCCCTTGCCCAATTTGCCCAGAGTTAGGCTCCTCCTTTGTCCACAACCACCTACACAAATAATCTTTACTCTGAACTCCTTGATTTTTCACATCCTCCATCGTCATGCCATCAAATTAGGAATCGGTTGTGGAGTTACCGGATGACCTTTTACTTATTGGGTCTTTAAGACCTCATCCTCACTGTAACACCCTTAACCACTCTCCATCAATGGATTAAAGTCACGAGCATTACTAATAATTCAATCAATTAATCAATCATAAATAAAATGCAGGTTATTCCATTCAAATCATAGTAAAAATTATCAATACATTCCTAAATACGAGTTTATAGGTCCCTAAAATTGATTTATGGACTAACAGGGGCTAATTTGAAATAATTTTAGAAGTTTAGGGTGAAATCTCAAAATACCTAGAAATAGGGGACACACGACCGTGTGCAAAACCCTAAGCTGTGTGACTTTCGAAGTTAGGACACACGGTCGTTTCCTAGCCTGTTCCCTTGCCTGTGTAACTCACTAACTTGGGACATATGGCCGTGTCCCAGCCCGTGTGAAAACTACACTTATGTAATTATTCTACAAGTTCAAGGCACATGCTCGTGTGTGCTATCCATGTGTGCTACCCATGTGTGACACACGATCGTGTCCCACGTCGTGTGCACCTAAATGTACCTTAAAACTCAAGTTTACCAAATTGTGATTGCTTAGGCACTAAGCAACCATTTCACCAGCTATTTAACCTATCCAAAACGCAATTAAACATACTCAATTCATACCAAAACAACCATCTTAAGTGCCTAACCAATGTACACTCATTGGTATCACATTTGATAACTTCAAAACACATCAACAAGGAATCATTTATTCAAGACTTCCATCCATATCAAATCAACTATATAGAACTAATCTTTAGCTATTTAATCTATCAAGCTTTAAACCAAAAACATACCATCACATCAAACTATGCAACATACCAAGACACAACTTCAACCACCACCATATATACAAATTACTATCATTTCTTTTCTTTTTATTTTATCAAATATCAACAACATCAAACCAAGGACTTCCTAGGTACATGCCATTACAATTTAGAACATCACCACACTTGAGTCCGGGATTCATTATTGGATGCTAAGTCGACGATCAAAAGAGAAGTACCTAACCTGAGCACGGAAAACAAAATCGCACACTGAGTATAACTTAGTGATATTTCTATAATCTAAACAATTTAACTTGACATAAATAATCAAGATATGAGAATGCAACAAGAATGTTTGCGCACTTATGATTCAAATCAATAATACAAATTTACTTATTCTTTAATACATCCACTACATCCTATATACTCAAGCACATATCAATGACATTTCATATAGCATTTGTTAATCTCAATTCATGCAATGGCATGATCCAACTCTTTGTTCAATACTCGATTTTATTTCACAATTCATATCTCATTTCATCATTTCATATTTCATTTCTCATCTCATATTCATTTTACATTTTTTCTATCTCAATATCGAACGCATAAATTTATTATTTAATTTTACCTATTAACACGACTCGGACTCGAATGGATACATGGATCCTACCAACACACCAGTTTGGGACCCAGTGCCTAATCGGATAAATCCGAAGTAATAACTGTGCCGAGCGCTATATAAATTGACACCCAGTGTCTCATCGGTTAAATCGAAGAAAATTGGCACCCAGTCCTTCATCGATTCAAAACCAAAGAAATCTGTAACATCCCTAGCCCGTATCCGTCACTGGAATAGGGTTACGGGGCATTACCAAACATATACACTTGCATTTATACAAAACTAAGTCATAAATTTGCATTTCAAATCAATTCTTTTCAAATTTCACCATAAAGTCCCTAATATGGGCCAACGAGGCCCAATACATGCTTTGGAAATGGTTCGGAATTAAACTGGCAACTTTGGAAAATTTTTCTTGAAGATAGGGGCACACGCCCGTGTGGCCTTTGACATGGCCGTGTGGCCAGCCTGTGGGGATCCCATGGCCTTGTGGCCAGCCCGTGTGGAATTTTGACTTGCATTTTCTTAAGTATCAAAGGGGCACACGGCCTGGGCACATGCCCATGTGGCTAGGCCGTGTGGTAAACTGATTTTTCACCATTTTTAAGCCATTTTCACACAATTTTGACACACGGCCATGCTTGAAACCCGTGTTCTTCACACAACCAAGACACACGGCCGTGTCTTTGGCCCGTGTACTATCCTGACTTCATATTTAAGGATGCAGGGGACACACGGTCATATTACATGCCCGTGGGCTTACCATGTGACACACACGGCCTAGACACACGCCCATGTGTCTACCCGTGTGGATGAAAATAGGCCGTTTTAATCCACTTTTCTTGGCCTTTCATCCATTACCTGTACTTAAACACAATTATACACTAATAGAGTCCAACCAATCAATTATTTCAAGCCAAAACATGTATATTTCATTTTCAAACACAAAACGTCACATTCAACTTACTTTGCATACTTAATCATTCATACAATTGCATTATCAAATCAACCCCTATACATGCCATATAAATTAAAAGTTGTTTAACAAAATCTACCAGAATAAATCTGGATAGTGTGATCCTTGATGTAGATCCGATCCTCCGTATTGTATATAAGTCAATCTACAAAACAAATAACATACATAAGTAAGCTTATAGAAGCTTAGTAAGCTCATAGGCATAAATATAAATATTACTGAACATTGTACACAATCATATATCTATTAGTTTAACTAATTCATCCTGCAAATCACAATTTCATTAATAAACTTATTTGGATAATTTTCATGTTGCTATTCACGAATTTAACTCATTTAGGCCCATTTCTCATTTACTTCCATTGTCAAATTAGGGAACAATAATGGAATTGAGTGCTTCATTATCACATTGCCATAGTAAACTATGGACTTGCACATTGTCACATATCACACACTGAAGCCATAGCCCTGCCATGGTCTTACACAGATCACATATCATACCGATGCCATATCCCAGATATGGTCTTATATGGAACCACATTATCACATCACACCAATGCCATAGCCTAGCTATGGTCTTATATGGGAACACGTATCACATTGCACCAATGCCATAGCCCAACTATGGTCTTATACGGGCACACATATCACATCTATTCCGTCAATTAATTCTGTTCATCGAATGAAAGCACTCAAAACTATTGTTTCGACTAATTTACACTTTTAATTAAATATCATTTGGAAATTAATACAATTTGATAGTGTTCATTTACAATAAGATATCTTAGTAATCATAGTATTTTTATAATAAAACATTAAACTTTGAAATATGAACTTACCTGGGCTGATTTGCAAAAGTCGTAGAAATTCAGGGATTATTCTTGCAATTTCTCTTTTCTACGATTCACTTGGTTTTCTTGATCTATAATTATAAAATCATTCCTTCATTAGCATCTATTTCAATTCTATTCTACTTCACAATTTATGCCCTTAAATTTTTAAATTTACACTATTACCCTAACTTTTTAATTTTTATAATTTAGTCCCTGCTCAATTTATTCATCAATTGAGCTAATTCCTCTCAAATAACACTTTATTTAAACATTATAAACTATTTCACAGCATTTGACATTCAAAGTTTCAACATAAAACCCTAATTACAACAACTTCCACAATTAGATCCTAAAAATTAATTTCTATAAAAATCTCTTCATAAAATCATCATATAATAAAATTAAAACCTCAATTCCATGATAAATCATCATAAAATTTCAGCACTTGTTCATGGAAACTTTCAAAATTATCCATGAAATCAAAAACTAATGAATTAAACATGTGGACCTAGTTGTAAAGGTCTCAAAAACACAAAAAATTACAAGAAATAATCAAGAATTGAGCTTACATGTAGTAAAAATATGAGAGACCAGCTTAAAATAACCCTTCAATGGTGTTTTTGCTGGAGAGGATGAAGAAAAAATGAAGAAAACTGTAGATTTACCTAATATATCATATTTTACAATTAAATTTTTACCCTATTTCTAATTTTGCCCCTTGTTCACACTTGATTTTTATTTTTCCTGCACACTCATGCCGTCTAGCCCAATAATATGTGTTTAATTGCCTATTTAGTCCTCCTTTAATTATTACTAGAGCTAATTTAATCACATTTCACAATTTTGCACTTAATTCAATTTAGTCCTTTCTACCCAATTGACTACCGAAACCCTTGACGAAACTTTAATACTAACTTACTAACACTCATAAATATTTATAAAAATATTTATGGCTTGGTTTATGAATTCGAGATCTCGATACCTCGTTTTTATCTCATTTAATCTACAAATTTCTTTTAATTCATAATTTCACTAATTCGAAATTATTTCTAAAACCACACTTAACTTTTACTTACTAATATCTAAACTCACATGTCGGATTTAGTGATCTCAAATAACTGTTCCGATATCACTAAAATTTGGGCTGTTACAAAATCCCTGAGCTCTTCCTATCCTATGACATGCCATCTATATCCGACTCAGCCTGAAATAGTTAATATGGTTTCATTTCACTTTTCAATACAACCAATGTCTCAATTTCATATATACACAATATCACATATATTAAATTCAATATTCATAATCAATATATTTCATAATAGACAAAATCAATTCATTTTATTTCAATTATTAATTTAATTCAATCCCAAAGTACCAAAGTACTCACCTCAAATGCTTACCATATGCAAACAATTAAATATGCAACAATCTACTATTTAATTCGAATTATAGAAACACGAACCGTATATTCTGAGTTACTCGGCGTCAACCTTGTCTTTCCCCTTCTTACTCGAGGATTCCAGGACGACGTTCACTATGAAATAAAATAATTACAATAGATTAATATTACACAACTCGATTAACAAGAATTTCAATTTTTATAACATATTTTGCTAAATTCTCAATTGAGTCCCTAAACTGAGACTAATTTTAATCTTCATATTTAATCTCAAATTTTTATATTAATTTCACTCTAAGCTAAATTTAACTCCCTATTTTCAATTCTACCCCTTAATTTCAATTTTTTCTCAATTTAGTCCATATTGCTCAAAATCAACAATTAATTCTACAATTTGATCCTTTTCCACTTCTAACTTAAAAATCTATCAATTTAACCCCTAGTATTTAAACTATTCAACAATAACAACATTTAAAATCTTAACCAATACTAAAAATTACAATATGGGTCAGGTAGCTCTAAATATCAAGATTTCAAAAACATAAAAATCACAAGAAAATTGACTAAATTAACTTGGAGTTAAAAAGTTAAAATTCCCTAAGTTTGCCGTTAGTCTCTCCTTCTTTCTCTCTTTCTTTTCTTTTTTTTTTTTTTTTTCTAATTTGTTTGCATGTTTTCCCACTTTCTTTCTTTTTAATTTGTTTTTATTTTTAATAATTATTATATAATATACATATAAATTAAGTTTTATAATATATATTTATTCATTATAGCATATATATACATATTTATCATTAATGCCGTCCACTTTAAAAGAACAAAGTGTAATTGCTACTTTAGTCCCTTTTAGTTTATTTTAATCTATAATTCAACTTTTAACTTTAACGCGATTTAGACCTCAAGGCTTAATAACTCCTGATTCATGATAATTACCTATCCAAAATTTAATCGCTACTAGATTAACTACGTAAATATTTGTTAAAAATATTTATGAGTCCGACTCATAGGAACGGAGTCCCGAAAAAATACTTTCCGACACCCTTGACTATCTGGTCGTTACACTCACATATATATTCCCAATCATACCGATTTTCAAGCACAACCTCAAATGCGACAAACTTGTTTTAGACAACAACCTAAAGATATTGATTCTTACCCTTTTTAACCTCAGGTTGTTATTTTTAACCCAACCTAAACATAGTGATCATTAATGTTGATAAAAAGGGAAAAGTTTAATCTACTAAGTCTTCTTCATTTTTTTCCCTTAAACTATTTTATTTATAAAATGGTTATTTTAATAAATAAATGCTATGTTAGAAAATGATAAAAATAAACATTCATTTATTTATAAATATTTTTATAATTTTGTATGTACTTTTATAAAATTTTATGTATTTTTATCAAAAAAAGAATCTTTAAATATTTTGTTATTTGTAAGTTTTTTTAGAAAAAAAATTATTCTTAAATGTTAAAAAATCAAGACTAAATTGGTAAAGTTGATAGTTAAATTTATTAAAAAAATTGGAGGGCTAAATATAGTATTATGCGAATGAAAAATGGCAATGTCAGCATTCCATCAGTGATTTAATAAATATTAAAATTTGATAAGATTAATGACTAAAATAAAAATTTTTAAACTTAAGTGACCAAAACAAAAACATGCTGATAGTTAGTGAGCATAAGCAAGCAATTTTGGCACTGACAACGTGCTGAAGTGAAAATGGAACATCTCATCTCTCCTTTCTCTAAATAATACTATCTGTTAATGTCGTTCATCAATCATTCCGGATCTAATCAAATCATCCACAATCTCAAAAGCTTGTTACTTTGAGCTTTGATTCTATTACTAATTCGTGTTAATTGTAAAAATTCATCAAATCTCATTCTTTTAAAGTATTTTTTATTTGGGGGGTAAGAAAATTGAACTCGAATTTTACTGTTTGCAGGATGTAATTGAATTTCACCATGTTCGAAAGTCATCATCTTCGAAAACCCACCGGAAAATCTGCTTTTTCCGGCCTCGGTAAGGTTAAAATTCAACCCTTTTCATCTTTTTCTTTAATGGGTTTAACCTTTTATTTGAATTTATCCAAAAAAAAATTTAACTTTTTTTTGTAGGGGCTGGTGAACCGGGTAATAGCGGTCAAGAAAGTTATGTTTTTCCCATGGTGTTGGGTGATATGAAAGGTACTACTAATTCACTTACCCACACAGCAGCAGCTATGATGCCTTCTCCCATTTTTATATGGAGATTTCAGGTTTGTTGAATTCCACAATTTGGTATTATACATATAAAAGATGACTTGCGGTTCATATGTATACATAAAACTTTAATTTTGATTCAATTGTATACATTTTGTTTCATATTGGATTAATATAATTGTTTGTGTATCAACTTAAAATAGTGCTAATTCGTTAACTTTGTTAGTGATTTGTGAAACTTGAATCAAACCATTTGGTTTTGATATTTATCCCAAAAAGAAAAATGATGAACTTTTTTAGAACTGGCATTGAATTTTCAGGTCACATTGTTCTTAGTCTGGGGTTTCAGTTGTTGCAAGGTTAGTAATTAGTATTATACAATTTAGCTACGATGCCGTCGATGACAGTGCAAATTTGTGAAAATGTTTCTTGTGTTGAATTAGATTGGATGGGATTCGGTTATGAGAATGAACTCGGACCTGCGAGACTTGTTCTTGTACGAGGCATTCTTATATTATAATCCTCTCCTTCTTGTGGTTAGTTAAAATGACTTCCCGAGTTTGTTTCGTCGATGTTTGATGTTTGTTGAATCTTACTTCTCGATGTTGCAATTTTGTAGACAATGATGGTTTGGTTATGGGGAGTGTGTTTATGGGTCTTCTCACAAAGTACTATTAGTTATGTAAAAATATTCGATATCGATCAAAACCATCTTACTCACAGAGAAATTTGGAAGGTACGTCCTTAAATCGTAGTGTCACTGCCAAAAATGTGTTCGGTTTCTAATTCCCGGTTCTATGTTTCGATATATGCAGTGTAGCACATGGTTGACAATTATAGTACCGACTAGTATGACAGCATACCTTTATCTTTACTCCCATGGAGAAGTATCATTAGCTGCATCACAACCAGTGTAATATCTACCCTTTTTTTCATGGCATTACATATAATGAATTTCTGCATATATACGAATCCGTATATGATTTTTTCTTTTTGGTTAATACGAATTGCAGGTGATCCTGTATATTGTTTTTGCTTTAGTTTTGGTATTCCCTTTCGATATTTTTTATTTGTCTTCTCGTTATTTCTTCTTGAAAACGCTATGGCGGATAGCATTTCCACTGCAGGCAAGTTTCTAGTGTAGTTTTATTTCCTTCATACGTACACGAGCTAGCAAGCTGTATTTCTGGGGACCTTTTTTTTTTTCATTTTCGCTGTATTTTGTCTTTACTCTCCGTGGCTGACATGCATTCTCGTATTTTACTTGTTTAATTTTTGTATAACAGCCAATTTCATTTCCAGACTTCTTCTTGGCTGATATTCTAACTTCCATGGCCAAGGTATGCACCTATGACCTCGTTTTAAGGCAAGCAACTTGTTTCATTTCTTGTAATTATTAGATTGCATGTCATCTTATCAGATCTCTTGATCTGTCATGCACGCTCGTAATCTATATTATGTGAAGGTATTTTCAGATTTGGAGCGTTCAGCCTGTAGAATGCTTCATAGCCAGGTAAGTCAATTACGACTGGTTGAACCGAGTGCTTAATGTTTTGTCTGTAATGCCTCGTAATATTGCTATTGAATTGCTTGGACGAGGTCGAATTAAACCGTGCTTGTTGCTCTTCTTAGATGAATAAATGAGGTTTGTCTTGCCATGTAGGTTGCGACAATTGCATGGTTTGAAGCAGACTCAATTTGCGGTAGTCACTCAGTTGCTATTCCATTAGTGCTTGTTATACCTTATATTTGGCGGCTAATGCAATGTCTGCGGCAGTACAAAGACACAAAAGAAAAGACAACCCTTTTCAACGGTAATACGTAGGGGTCCCCGATGTTTACTATTTTCTTATTAATTTACATTTAGTCAGCCATGGATATGAAAATGTGAACCGGAAAGCCGTACAATGTTAAACACGCCCTTTTAACTTTGTTAGTGCTTCAGTTTGCTGGTTCACACTCGGCTTATCTCATATTTTAACTCAATTTGCATGTGGTTTTCAGCTTTAAAATATTCGACAGCAATCCCCGTGATTTTTCTTTCAGCCCTTAAATATCATGTCTTACCTGATAGGTGGACATATGTTTATCATCCCCTCTGGCTTATCTCAAGTTTTGTTAACTCGCTCTACTCATTTTACTGGGATGTAACTCGTGATTGGGACCTTAGGTACGATGAAATATCTGTTCCCGACACATGCACTTTTATATAACTTTTGTTTGTGAGATCACTTTGGCATTTCTTGCATTTAATTTCGGTTTATTTTGAATTTGATACGTGGAGCTACACGTTGCCGTAATGATCAACTTAAATCATGCATGCATTGCATTTTCTCAGTGTCTTCACTAGGATTTTCAAGTTCAACAAGCCAACTTGGTGGTCCGATCTGTTATACGGGCAAAAATGGGTAAAGATTTTACGTGCCATTAATTATTCTTCCAATTCCGCTATGTCGTATCAGTAGCTAAGCTCACATGCATAACTGCCTTTTTCGTTCACTCGTTAGGTTTATTATTGGGTTATCGGAAGCAACTTGATTTTACGATGTACGTGGACGTACAAACTATCCGCTCATCTCCGCCACAACTACTTAACCGTGTTCACCATTACCGCCTTAGAGATGCTCAGAAGGTTCCAATGGATATTCTTTCGAGTTGAAAACGAGTGGAATAAAATTTCCAAGTCCAGCATTCAACTTCCCATGACCGACATCCCGAACGAGGACGAAAAGTTAGTAGACTCGTCCGATCACACTGTATAGGTTATAACAAGTCTCCGACTGTAAGTAGAGCATCAAAATTGAATTCATTCTTTAATATATTACATATTGTTTCAGCCGAAAAGCAGTTGTTGCATTTTGGTTGCCCCTTTTGATGATATTTTCGTATCTTGCAGTTCGGTATTTTGATTTGTAAACGCGGCTTAGATGCATAATGTCACAAAAACATAACATTATTCATATTGGAGATTTACAACTTGCTTCAATTTCATATCATGTTTTAAAATTTTAGGGTCTCAGGTTTTTTGGAATTTGATTCAATTTATTGTTTCGTGTTGAATCATTTTAGGGTAAGTGAACTGAGTCGAACTTGAATAATGACAAGCTCAAGCTCAATTTGAAATTCAGTTTGAACTCGATCGAATATTAACTTATAAGCTCGAGTTTAGCTTAAGCTCGTTCATACTCAATATTTTTGAGCAAGTTTATTTGTATTCAAGCTTGAACTCGTTCATACTTAAGCTCTTTTTATATAATAGAGATAAAAAAACCTAGTCTCATAACATAAAAATAGATAAAAGTACTAGTAGTTGGAATATATTTTGTCCCCTCTTCTAAAAAAAGTATAAAATAGTCTATGTAAGGTAGATCAAATAGAAAACTAACTTATTATTTCCTCAATTATGTCAGTTTTTAACAATAGAAATGAAATAGAAAATGCAAATTTGCTCTTTAATCTAATATATAAGGGCTAATTTGCTTATTTTTTAAGAAAAATAAAGTAAAATGCAATTTGATTCCTAGTACAAGGGTCTTCATAATATTTTTACTCATAAAATTATTATTAAAATAAAAAACTTGAGGCTTATAATTAATTGTTTGAATAGATTATTATGGCACTTGAATACAACTCAATCTATAGCTTGAATTGCTCAAGCTCAATTTTATTTTAAATTAAACTCGAATAATTTATGAACATTAATATCACATTAGATTTCTTTTGATTTTTTTTAGCCCTAAGAAGGTGACTCACGTAATACAAATCGTAGCTTTTTCTCTTCATATAAAATGCCAAAATCACAAATCGTAGCTTTTTCTCTTCATATAAAATGCCAAAATCCCTCACTCAATTCTCGTGGCTTCTTGCAATCTTCGTCGTCGTCGTCGGCAGCAAATTTGGGCATTAACTGTGGCTTTAGCCGAGGACTCTTCATGGTGCTGCGTTGTCGTGTTGATAACCATACTGCTATTACTAAACTGTTTCAAAGAAGCTTGTACGATAACAAATGGTGGCGATGATGATGAGGATCGTAATAATGTCAAAGGGATGGTGCTGTGTGACGAAATTTATGTGGTCGGAGAAGGTGAAACCCTAAACACTATTGGAAATAAATGCGGTGATCCTTTCATAGTGGAGCACAATCCTCATATTCATGTCCCTGATGATGTTTTCCCTGGCTTTGTTCTTAAGATCTCGCCTCCCAACTCTAGGAAGTCGTTGAGTTAGCCACGTACTGCTTTCCCTAAAGCTTAACCCGAATCTTCGTCTCAGGTATGAATGAACTCATTTTAACCAATGAGGGGAGAAAAAACTAACCCGTTCTATTTTTCGGTTTCAATTTTGTTGGGTGGAGTAGATTGGTCTATTTAATTAGTTAATTCAAGTGGTTATTTAGGTTTTAAATTTTGAAACCGAATTTATCAATAAAATCGACACATTTTGTCTTATTTTTAGATTATTTAAAATATATAATAGATATATAACCATATAAACCCAATCCAATAACCTAAGGTTGGTTAATTAAAATTGATGGAATCAAAGTCAGTTCAATTTACTCAACTAAAGTCGATTTGAAAAAAAAAACAATTGAACTGACGGATTAAATCGATTGCTTTCTTACATACTCAAGTTCAATTTACAATCTTATGCTATAAAGACAAGTTCGAATCTAACACGACACATATATGTAAAATATATGGATTAAATTATAAACAATTGTATATATATATATATATATATATATATATATATCAAATGAATAGTTTGAATTTGACATATTAAAAAACTCATAATGCCAATGAAATTTAGAAGGGAGATGTCTCTCTCTCGTAACACATCTATCTAAGCTCTCTATGAAATAGCTACATACATGTTTATAATTTAATCAATCAATGTATTTTAAATATATTGTTAACATCAAATTTAAACCTACATTTAAATACTAAATTGATGGTTTGGTTAAGTTGGCGAAAGAAACTAATTGTAGTTAAGTTGGCAAAAGAACTTGATCGATACGCTATTGTGAAAATTCAATTAAACCATTTTGAAGTTTAAAAATCAATTTAATTCAAATATTTTGAAGTTTGAAGTTCAATTTAATTCAAAGATATTTAGTGTAGCTGATCCTAAATAAATAAGTTTTCATTATCTTTGCTAAAAGCTACTAAGAAAAACAAAAAAAAAGAACAATTTTAATTTTTAGATAAACAATACAAACCAAATTATATCAACGGTTCACATCCAAACCTATCTATAAAATAAAATTTTAAGAGAATTTAAACTTTCTATTATCTCATCTTTAAAATTCAAATTAACATGATAAATAACAATTTATCAAGTGAATCCAAATTATTGGATATGTTTTAAATTAATTTTTGAACTTTCGAAAATCTTAATTAAGTCTTTTAAATATCAATATTATATTAATTAACTCATTCAATTAACTTAATCATTATCTACCAATATGATCATAACATGTAATATATTTAAGATGAAATCGAAATTTAAGCTAAATTAGTGAAAAACATCCTATTAATATTGATGGGGTCGAATCCACCAAAAATAATTCCTACTAAATACTTTAAATAGTAGTAAGACTGGTAGTAGGGTCGAGTCCACGGGATTGGTACTCTAATCAACTTTCACGTCTGACTTATGAACAAAATATCATGTCAAGTGTCGTGGCTAGAGTCGTGCCCACGACTCAAAACGTACTAGCTGAAAAATAAGCAAATAAATAAGTAAAGCGGGGATTTTGAAATTGATTAGAAACTAAATAATTAAAACTGCTAAGATAAATAATTAAATAAATTAGAAATTAAGTTGGGATTTGCAATCAAATGTAATAAGTCTTAGCCTTAAACTCGATAAATTTCGTGTTGAGAACCGATCCTAGAAAATTGATCTTCTCCTTCAAATGATAAGTTGGTTATAGTGATTAAGAACGTCCTAACCACCAATTCTTCCTCTCGTAGTTGGTCTCGGTACGTCCTGCAAACCAACCCTTACTGATAGTCTAACCAAGACATACGCGTTCCCGATTCAAGATTTCAGTAGCCTTGTGTTCTGAAGAACCCAACTCGAATTAACGGCCTCAACCGCTTCGGTCGTTTAAACCCGATCACCTCTTCCTTGATTTGTTCTCGGAGATCCAAATACAGCACGGTCGATTCGTTTCTCCAACTGTCAAAAAACACGACTCCAACCCAACGAGCTCTTTTTGACTTGAAATCAAATTATCCTTAAGGGATGAGTTGTGAATCCCGATACTTAGAAAAAAAGTGAATACCGATTGGAAGGATTTTAAGCGCAAGTACGAATCTCACGATTCTCGACCGGAAAGAACGCCGGCATAAAGCTAAGATAGAATTTAGTTAAGCATGAAATTGTTCATACTCTGTGAGCTTGGAAAGAAGTTTGATGATTATGGTGAACAAATGAATGGAAAGGACTTGGAGAGCAATTGGCCCAATTATGGAAAAGAAACAAAAGTTGGAGACAAGGCTAGAATGTATAGTCAAATTGAAGAGAAAAAATTGATATTCCAATTCCAAATTGAGGAACGAAATACAAGAGAGAGAGTAATTCAATTCCAAATTGAAATAGGAATGTAGAAAAGATGGATGATTTTTCTAAGAACTAAAAGCCCCTATTTATGTACATGAGGTTTACTAAAAATAGCCTAACCTAAATTAATAAAATAAAATAAAAATAAATAATAAAAACAAATAAAACAAAATAATATCTTCCTATTTTTAGCTTTTTACAAAGTCAAAATATATGATAAATCCTTGGCTTTCTCCATCTTTTTGATTTGGCCCCATTTCAACGATTTGTCTTTCAATTTGGCCCCTTTTTGCTCGTTTTTGACCAATTGCATCCCTGGTAAGATTAAATCATAAAAACACCAATTAAGCAGGGATCAATTAAAAAATAAACCAAATTAAACACAAGAATCATGTAAATTAATATGTTTATCAACTCCCCCCTACTTAGCTCATGCTTGCCCTCAAGCATGTTGTCCTTTCAAACATTGAAATTGATTCTACAATTTATTAGAAATTGAGCCTCTTTTCCGCATACATAATCAATGTAAACAACTTAGGAAAAAATAAATAAATGCTCAAAATATATAGTTTGATCAACAAGTGTCAAAAAATTGAAATATGTGAACTAAATAATTTCATTAAATTGAGTTTGAATCCAATTAATTTGCAAGGCATTATTAATTAACTACGCATTAGAAAAAAAATTATTGACGTGGTCAAACCTTTTTACGCGAACTAGGATGACAACCCAAGCACCCTATCCCGGTTACTCAGTTCAAACAGTCTTTATTATATTAATTATATATATATATATATATATATATTTGAAAGCTCAGTTAGCGGAATGTTTGTAAGTTATTGACTTGTCACTGGAACCTTTTTACGCGAGATAAGATGACAACCCAAGCACCTTACCCCAGTTACTCAATCCGGTCACGTTTTCGAAACTTCACTCATAACTTGAACCTTTATTTATTTATTTTATTTATTTATTTATGCATAAGCAAATTTTTTTTTTCAAACAGTCAATTTATACAAAAAATTCAGCTACATATATCAACTTTAAAACATAAATGTTGACTATTCTATATACTTGAACATTTTAATTCAAAATTTGCCCAATTGTCCAAATTAACTAAGTATGAGATTAAAGGCTCAATGCCAAATAAACTATCGAATGAATTCAACGTAAGATTGAACACATGCAAAAGAGAGACAAGCAGCAAAAATCATGCATATTTACCATCCAACCCCCTACTTAATCTATGCTTGTCCTCAAGCATATATTATATGAAATAAAAGTTAGCAGCCCAAATAAATAAAAAATAAAAAGTTAAGAACACTCCCTATATATGTTAATGACGTTGTTGGTGTTGGGAGTAACGATTCTGCAGGATGTCGAGAATTGTGGAGACTTGTGTTTCCATTGCTCCAAGTCGAGCTTCAATCTGGCTTAAACATGCCTCCACAGTTAGAGGTTGTTCCTCTTGTTCCTTAGTAGCGAAGTGTGGACATTGGCGAAAAACCATGTTCCCACAAGTAGTCTGTGTACCTGGAGGAACAAAATAACACGCAGTAGGGGTGCCGACAAGCAAACCCATGGAATCCAAATAATATTTATCTAGGTTGTCCATATGATATGCAGATGTCAAGGACGAGAAATCGATTTCAGAGGGAAAAAGTGTAGAGGTTAAGCTCGTAATATATGACCTAAGTATTAGTGGACGATTACATCGCAAAATAGCATGAAAATTTTGCACAAACCAATATCCTATATTAACTTTAAAACCGGAATGCATACACTACAAGAAAAATAACTCATTCGTTAAGACAGAGGACGAATCGTTTCGTCCTAAAAAACTAAATGCCAAAAATTGATGAATACATCTTAAAGCGGGTTCATGCACCAATAAGTCTTTTGTGGTTTTTTGTAACAGTCCGATTTAGACCCTAATCGGAATAGTGGTTTCTGGACCACGAATTCGAGTCAAAAAATATTTAAATATTATTTTTCGTGTTTATTAAATGTGAATTAGCATGTGTGAAAGTTTCATATGAAATTTTGATTGTTTATGTGCTTAATTTAATAAAAGAACTTAATCGCGTAAAATGAAAATTGGGTGATTATTTTTAAAAAGGGCCTAATTGCTATTGGCTTTATTAGTGGAAGCCTTTATGTTGCAATTAGCCCATTAAAAGAAATAGTGGACGGTAATAGACAAAGACATGTGTTATATGATTTTTATATTATATGGTTATTTTTATATTATAAAGTTGATTTAATAAACTAATATAATATAACATATATCATAAAATAATAAGCCATGTTCATTCTATTTTTTTTAACGGAAACTAAAACAAAGAAAAAGAAAGAAAACCAAGGTAGGTTTCGGCATTTATTCAAGCTCAATCAAGGTTCGTTTTTGTTCGGTTTTTGATAATTTCTACGTTTTTGAGATCGTTGCTTAGTAATCTTCAAGACCCATGCTTTAATTTTTGATTTTGATGAATATTCTGAGTTGTGCCATTTTTGATAGCTTGTGATTTTTGTTGTTTGATGATGAAATATGAAAGATATGTTTTAGATTAACATATTTTGTATTGGAGCTTTTGATGATTTTGAGTAATTAGGACTAAATTGCAAAAATAATAAATTGAGGGATTAAGATACAAAATAAATGAAATGTGTGTATTTATATGTGTAAGATGAACATTCGGCCTAAGCATAATGAATGGAGATTTTGTATATTTTGTGTTTTATACAATTAGGACTAATTTGTAAAAGTATGAAATATCAGGGGTAAAATGGTAATTTACCCATTTATGTGTTTTTGGATTAAATTGAATGAAATTATATTTAAATGAGGTTAATTTGAAATTATATAGATCAAGAACAAAAGAAATCAGACTTGGATCGGGAAAAAGCAAAAATAGTCGAATAGCCGATTTATAACGCTTGTCGATATCCGAGGTAAGTTTTTAAGCAATTAGACATCATTTAACTTGATTGTAACTTAGTTTAATATGATGTTATGGAATATATAGACTCATAAAAGAACTAGCCGAATGTGTTTGAGCATAGAAATATTGTATTTGAGTTTAATTCGACAGGGTTATATCGTTTAAAAGTTCGTATGATTTATATGGGATATATGAAGTTTTTGTTATATGAATTGTGTACGAGACAGCATTATAATAGTGATATTCGGGCTTTGAGCCTAGCAAGCTTCATGCTGGTGAATGTAATCGGGCTTATTGCTTAGCAGGCTTATTGCCGGTGAATAAGAATCAGACCTTGAGTCTAGCAGGCCTTATGCCGGTGTGTGATTTAGGTTTATGCCTAGCAGGTTTTATACAGGTGATTTATTTTCAGAAAAATTGAGATAAATGACCTTGTATATTCGGCTATATATGATGTTTTATAATGAACTTGTATATTCGATCATATGTGATGATATAATGAAACTTGTATAATCGGTCATAAGTGATGATATAATGAACTTATATATTCGGCCATATGTGATGATATAGTGAACCTTGTGTATTCGGCATTACAAGTAAGTATTTATGAAATAATATATTGTATCTTGTATATTTGGTTATATAGGTAAGTATTTATGTCGTATTATAATTGACCTTGAATATTCGGCCAAATAAGTGTGTATATGTGTAATAATATATTTGATCTTACATATTGGTCAAATGAGTAATTGTGATGATGGTATATGAAGTTAAATTTGGTTTTGTGAGCTAGTATAAATGTGTGGAAGTTTATTTGAAATTATAATGATATTTGGATTTTTAAGAAGTTGATATATATATAATATTATTGAATTGATAATTGCTTATGACTTACTAAGCTAAGTTAGCTTACTCTGTGTGTTTTTGCTATTCTGTTTTATAGATTTTGGTTGTAAGTTACGAGCTCGCGGATCGTCATCGAAGTCATCCACACTATCGTCAACCTTCGGTACTTTTAAAAGTTTATGTTCGAACTTGTGGCATGTGTAGACTGGATTATGTTTTGAATTGATGAACTTTGGTCTTTGTATAAAGCCATGTGAAAATGGCTTAGTAATTATGCTTAGCTTCGGTTACATGTGTGCTTATTTATAATGTTATATGCTAAAAGTGAATGATGTTTGAGATAGGATTATATGTTTTGGAAAAAGGTTAATGTTTGGGTTGATTTTGTGTGGCTGGTTCGGTTATGATATGCATGGATAAAAGTATAAGTGTATTAGGTGATTATATTTAGTCAATGTGTTGTAAGAGATTTGGTATTTAAGGTTGTTTTGTAATAATCGAATATGATATAAATATGTTTTAATATGTTTATAACGTGGTATGAAAGATTTATGTTTTGATTTTATTATAATTTGTAATTCGCCATTTGTTCCATGATATAAAATTTGGATGTGTATGTTTATTAATTAATGAGATTCGGATCTGCAAGAAAATGAGTTAGGAAAATTTTCCAAGGTGGTTTTAGTCTATTATTGGTATAAATTCAATGGTTAAGTGTAGCCTTGAAATCTATGGCAAGTATGCAATGTATATCTAATCTATAATAGCATATTCGAACATGTCATTATATATTAGGTTGAATGTGTAATTGCTTATTAAGTTATGAAATAAGTTTTGATTGGTTTTATTTTGAGTATGTGTAAAAGATGTTATTTATATCCGAGATTGGTGAGAGTTTATAATTATATTATTAAATATATGACCACTGGGTAAAGTTGATAACATGGTATATATATATGCTATTGAATAAAATATTATGCGAACATTTTTAAGTGTTAAAGATATGCTAATGTAAAGTGAGTTAAAATTAGGTTGATTTCTTCTTAGCATACGGATAATGTTAAAATGTTCTAATATGATCTGTACATTATATTATGATCATTGAAATCTTGTTTATTATTTAATGGAATTTATGCTTTATTTATATAAATGTAACTTACATATATGTGTTGTTGTTCGAAAAAGTGTTTTTAATTAACTAATGCCTCGTAACCCTAATTCGGCGACGGATATGGGTTAGGGGTGTTATATTTTTGGATTATAAAGTTGAGTAGAATGGGATAAAGCACGATAAGCATCTTGAGCATTAAAGCCGCTCGGAATATCGAACAGAGCAGTATGATAGGAGTCGGACTGAATATTGTCAGGGTTAACGAAACCCATGGCAATATTAAAATCAGATATTGACATCTGAAAGTCCTTACCAAGCAGACGAAAACAGATAATGTTTTGTGTTTCAACAGTCTGTAATGCATTAATATTGAAGCTAAATGTAGTATAAAACTCATTTATTAACTCATAATAAGCATCACAGGATATGTTTACAAAAGAACGCCATCCAATAGCATCAAAATAATCAATCACAGCATCATGAATATTTAACATGTCAAGAGTGGTGTGATCGATTCGCTTACAGACTGGGAGTGGACGTTTTTGAATGTCGTCATATCGTGCGCGACACTCCGGGGTCGAAAAATCTAAAAAACCTCACAATCGTCCTTCGATGGGAATGGTGTTGGCACGACCTCGTCTATTACGTTGACCGTTACGTGTTGGTCTAACGTATTCGTTGGGCGAGTTAGGTGGACTAAAATTTTTAGCAACATCAGTACTGCTGTGCGGTGATGTGGTTGTCTCACGTGTCTGTTGTCGACGGTCTCGAGCGGTGGACGATCGTGTCTGTCGTTGGAAAATAGGTTTGTTTGCAGATGAGTGAGCCTCACCATGGTCACTAGACGTACGGGCCTCGTCCAAATTACCAGCATAATATGTCAGTAAAGGTAAAGTAGATTGAGGGTTAGGGATCGACCTTTCAGGAATAGCGGAACTGCTGTTCAAGTGTTCTTGTTTGCCCGGAGTCTAACGTTGTTGGTGACGTGCTCTCGTTGCTGGGGTTGTTCGTCTAGGAGGAGGTGGAGAAGGTTCATCATTGGCTAAATCAACGACAGGAGGCGCGAAGAATCGGTGCCTACTTCGATTGAGTGAGATCAGAAAGTTGTCGGCCGTTTGGTTTCGAGTTCAAACCATGGTCCTGACTTAGCGTCACAAACAAACGTTTCAGGTGGTTTTGGCGGTGGCAGGTAGCGGCGGCACAAGGCGGCTGTGATGGCGGCGATCGTCGGTAACAGCATAGTTTGGGACACTTTTTTGAAAAGTGACGATGGGGGTGTCGGTTTTGGTGTCTGTTAAGGTGATGGGAGGGTGGTTTTAGGTGCTTTTGGTGATGGAGAAAAGAAGGAAAATAAAGAAAATGGTGCTTGAGAGTAGAAGAGGTGACAGCGTGGTGAAGGCTATGCCCGTCTAGGGTGCGGCGATGGGGAAGGGATTTGTTCAGCGGTGTTTCGACGGTGAAGAAGGCAGACGATGGGGCATCGAGTAGAGAAGGGCAGATGGAGAAAAGAAAAATAGAAATAGGGACTTGGGCATTTGGGGTTGACGGTGGTAGCGGCGCTTGACGACAGCAATGACTCACGCGTCCGACGAGGATGACGAATGGCAACGATGGTAGCGACGTTCGACTACGGCGGCGACGTGGCTTGTGCTTGGTTAGGGTTTCTTTTTTTAGTTTGAAGAAGATGAAGATGAAGGAAAAATAGTTTTTGGGGATTTTAGGGATTTGGGTGTTTAATTTTCTTTTTTTCTTTTTTTTTTTCCGGTTAGGCTTCTTGGGTATTGGGTTTGTTATTTGTTTTGTTGGGTTGGTATTTGGTGGATGGGTGTTGGATTTTGGGGATTTTATGAAGGTTAGGAATTTTTTTTCTTTATTTGAAGTATGTCATGCCCATGCCACCATCATTATTTGTCTTCTTGAAAATTCCTGACCTCTATAGTGTTCCTGAAAACATCAAATTGACTAAGTTAAATAGGAATTAATTAATTTATTTACAAACTAAAAATTAAATAAATGAGAATAAATGCAAATAAATTTGGGTTGCCTCCCAAAAAGCGCTTTTCTAACTTCGTTAGTTCGACGACCTGGAAATTTATTCAACCGGCTCTTCGAGGACTAATTCGTCGTTAGTTCGACAACCTAGAAATTTATTCAGCTGGCTCTTCGAGGACTAATTCCTCAACCAAGTGGACTTGAAAGTTTTCATAAAAAGGCCTTAATCGCTGTCCGTTGACTTTAAAATTTTTTCTGGATTCTTCGCTTTTAACCTCGACTGCACCATGTGGAAATACGTGAGTAACAATAAAAGGCCCTAACCACTTAGTCCGAAGCTTACCTGCAAAAATTCTCAATGTAGGGTCATAAAGTAATACTTTCTGTCTTACTATAAATTGTTTGCGGTTTATCTTTTGGTCATGGTACGCTTTGACCTTATCTTTGTAAATTTGGGCACTCCCATGCGCTTCTCATCGAATTTCCTCAAGTTCCTGGATATGTAATTTACGATGCTTACCTGCAGCTTCCAATTCCATGTTGCATAGTTTGACCGCCCAAAACGCCTTACGTTCTAGCTCAACAGGAAGATTGCACGGTTTACCAAAAATTAGTCGATAAGGAGACATACCTATGGGTCCTTTATAAGCTGTTTGGTATGCCCACAATGCATCGTTAAGTCACAAATTCCAGTCTTTTCTATCTGGCTTAACGGTCTTCTCCAAAAGCAACTTGATTTCTCGATTCGACACTTCCGCCTGACTGTTCGATTGTGGGTGATAAGCTGTAGCGACTCGTTGCACCACTCCGTATTTTTTCAAAAGCGTATCAATTACTTTATTGCAAAAATGCGTCCCTTGATCGCTGATCAAAGCTCGCGGTATGCCAAACCTGGAAAAAATATAACTTTTTAAAAAATTGACTACTGTTTTGGCATCAGCACGACGAGTGGCTTTTGCTTCCACCCACTTTGACACATAGTCAACAGCAAGTAAAACATAAACGTTACCGAATGATAAGACAAAAGGGCCCATAAAATCAATGCCCCATACATCGAAAATTTCACAGACATGCACAGGGGTTAGAGGCATTTCATTTTTTCGGCTCAAGTTTCCTACCCTTTGACATTTTTCGCAAGTTTTACAAAACAAATATGTGTCACGAAAAATATTTGGCCAATATAGTCCACATTCAAGTACTTTATGCGCAGTTCGTTTGAGGCCAAAATGTCCACCACATGCATAAGAATGACAAATGATAGAATTGATTTTACCTCAGTTTCAGGAACGCATCGACTGGTCAGAACAGTATTTCCAAAGATAGGGGTCATCCTAAATATAATATCGAGACTCGCGTTTGATCTTGTCTTTTTCAGATCACGATAAGTTAAGAGAGACTATACCTATAGAAGATAATTTACCATGTCTGCATACCAAAGAAAAATCGTCTGGGCAGCAAGCAAGTTTTCATTCGGAAAATCATCTTTAAGTGGTGTTACATCCTTTGATGGAGGAATTCGGCTCAAATGGTCAGCCACCAAATTTTCATGTTTTTTTTTATCTTTTATTTTGAGATCGAACTCTTGCAAAAGTATATCAACCTTATAAGTCTCGTTTTTGCTTCCTTCTTCCCAATCAGATATTTGAGGGCTGTATGATAAAAATAAACCACAATTTTAGTTCCTAGTAAATACGAATGAAATTTTTCTAAGGCAAAGACTATAGTTAGAAACTCTTTTTCAGTGGTTGAATAGTTGCTTTGGGCAGCATTCAAAGTTTTAGAGGCATAGGAGATGACGTGTGGTTCTTTCTCGACCTTTTGTCCAAGGACTACTCCTATGCTATGGTCACTAGCATCATACATTATCTCGAAAGGATAACTCCAATTTGGTGGTTGAACAATGGGTTTCGAAATGAGCTTATGTTTGAGCTTGTCAAACGCTTCTCTACATGATTGGCCAAATTTGAATTCCTTATCCTTCTGTAATAGGTTGCAGAGAGGTTGCACAATTTTCAAAAGTCCTTAATGAACAGCCTGTAGAAACCTGCATGACCAAGGAAAGACTGAATCTCTTTCACAGTTTTGGGGTATGGTAGTGAGTTAATAATGTCGATTTTTTCTTTATCGTCAGAAATTCCCTCAGTAGAAATAATAGGACCTAGAACTAATCCCTTGTCTACCATAAAATGGCATTTCTCATAATTTAGAACAAGATTAAATTCTAAGAATCTTTTCTCAACGTAGTCCGAAAATATACTTACCATGCACCTCTGAAAAGTAGCTGGTGCGTTACAAAGTCCGGACGGCATCCGTCTGTAAGTGAATGTGCTAAATGGACACATAAACATCGTCTTTTCTTGATCCTCTGGTGCCACTGGGATCTGGAAAAAACCTGAGTAACCATCCAAACAACAATAATGAGACTTTTCAGCTAAACGTTCTAGCATCTGGTCAATAAAAGGAAGTGAAAGTGATCTTTTCGAGTTAAGGAATTTAACTTTCTGTAATCGATGTAGACTCTCCACCTTTTTGGACCTGAGTAGGAACCATCTCACCTGCGAATTCTCAATTACGGTTACACCGGTCTTTTTCAGTACTACGTGGACTGGGCTAACCTAATACTATCGAAAATGGGATAGATCATCCCGGCATTAAGTAGCTTTTGGACTTGTTTTCTTACCACTTCCATCATGGGCGGATTGAGACACCTCTGAGCCTCTCTTTTAGGTACAACATTATTCACTACTTGAATTTTGTGCATGCAAGTCGAGGGGCTCAACCTCTTAATGTCAGCTATCGTCCATCCAATTACCTCTTTATAGTCCCTAAGGACTTGTACCAAGTTTTCCTCTTCTACCCTCGAGATTTTACTCGAGATTATCACCGGTAGTGTATTTCTTTCACTGAGAAAAGCATACTTCAAGTGGCCTGGGAGTGGTTTGAGTTCCAACTCCGGAGCCTGCAAAAAAGACGGTACAAGCTTAGTTTGTGAGGGAGATAATTCAAAGGTTTTACCTAAAGCTTTCTGTAGTTGCGATGCCTCCATATGAGCTACTGTTTCGTGAACAGAATCTTTAATGGTTATCCACTCCTCTAGTTTCTTAATGGCGTCAAAGTCTAAACTCCTGCAAAGGGCAGTTCGTAATTCATCCTAGCCATGATATTCCAAATATAATTCAGTTAAAGGATCAATAATATCAGTGTTAGAATCATTAGAAATCATGCTAGAACAGTTCATGGCCTCGTAGACATTGAATTTCACTACTTCCCCATCGAACTCAATAGTGAGTATCCCACTTCGTACGTCAATCTTCGTTTGTGCGGTACTAAAAAATGGCCTTCCGAGAAGTATGTTCGATGCATTGGCCGAATTGTCATCCTCTATGTCGATAATGTAGAAGTCTGCAGGAAATATTAGCTCGTTTACTTTGACAAGAACATCCTCCAACACCCCCTCTGGATGTACCACAGACCTATCTGCAAGTTGAATAATTACACATGTTTCCTTCAAAGGACCCGTATTAAGTAGTTTATAGATTGACAAAGGCATAACATTAATTGATGCGCCTAAGTCACACATTGCCTTTTTGATACCGACACTACCTATTTTACAAGATATGAAAAACATACCTTGGTCCTTACATTTGAGTGGTATTTTCCTTTGCAGAACAGCGAATACATTTTCTTCGACACTTATCTTTTCATTTCCTAGGAGTTTCCTCTTACTCGTGCATAATTATTTCAAAAATTTAGTGTATCGTGGGATCTGCTTGATCGCGTCGAGAAGAGGTATGTTAATTTTTACCTTCTGGAAGGTGTCGAGGATTTCTTTCTCTTCATGCTTCTTCTTGCACTGGACAAGCCTTCCAGGAAACGGAGGTGGTATTGCAAATGAGTTTTTTGGTGTTGGTTTTATCGGAACTTTCATGTTAAATTTCTCCTTCTCGCGACTAGTGTCGTGGGCGCGACTCGTGTCGAGTTCAAGCTCCAAAACCTTCCCACTCCTTAATGTCATAGCACTTGCATTGTGTCGAGGGCTTGGTTCTGTTTGGGATGGAAGTTTACCTTGGGACTCTAAACAGCTAACCGTGAGCGCGAGCTTGCTCACTTACTTATCCAACTCTTGCAAATGCATGTTAGTTTTTTGTTGGAATATTTCAGTGCTATTAGCTAGCCTTTCCACTATGGCTTTCAAATATGACTTTGGGGGTGGTAACTGTTGATTCTAGGGCAGCCTCTATTGGTACGGTTGATTGAATCGATGATTCAACCCATAACTTAGGTTTGAGTGATCTTTTCACCCCACATTATACGAGTTTGAGTAGGGGTCATATCGTCTTTGAGGCGGTCCTGGAAAGTTTCCTACAACATTTGCTTGTTCTGTCGAATCCTCCTGTAAAATCAGACATGAGTCCGTCAGGTGGTCTGGCTTTGCACAAATTCTGCATAACTGTGCTGGGCTATTTTATCTGAAAGCAAAGTTTGAACAACATTAGTCAGCTTATCGATATTATCTTCTAGAGATAATGAACTTAACCCATAAACCTGTCTCGTGGGTTCTGTAACCGGTCGAAATTGTTGAGAGTTAGCAGCCATGGTTGAAATAAACTCTCTCGCTCTTTGAGGCGCCATGTTAACAACCGCCCCCACTTGCAGCATCTATCATTTTCATTTCTATCGAGAGTAAACCCTCATAAAAATACTGCAAGAGTGATTGCTCAGTCAGTCCATGTTGTGGGCAGCTCGCACACAACTTTTTGTATCGCTTCCAATAATCGTAGAGCGACTCAGTATCCTTCTGACGGATTCTTACGATGTCCCTCCTTAGTTTGGCCGCTCGGGTTGTAGGGAAGAACCTGTCAAGAAACAAACAAGACATGTCAGACCATGTATTGACAGATCATGGAGGCAAATAAAAATAGCCACTCTCTAGCAGAGTCAGTTAAGTGAGAAAGGAAAAGCACGAAGTTTGATTTAGTCTTCGGTTACTCCCTGAGGTTTCATGCTTGTGCACACCATATGGAATTCCTTAAGGTGGGTGTGCGAATTTTCATTCTGTAATCCACAGAAAGTGGGTAGTAAATGAATCAATCCAGATTTTAACTCAAACGGCGTTCCTCCTGCCGGATAGGTTATACATAACGGTTGTTGTTCATCCGGTGCCACAGCGAGTTGGCGTATCGTCTATTCAGCCATCTCGTTTGGTTCGTCAAACGAGAAAATTTCTTCAATATACGATATAGTCTCGAATCTAAAGTTTGGTCGTTTATCGCGTCAAATGGCTTCTTTCCACAGTTGTCGGGTCAATTTCTCAATTTTTGGTTCAAATTCTAAAGTTCCCGATTCTGATCTGTACATAAGGGAAACAAACAGAAATTAGAGGAATATCTCTAATCCCCGACAATGGCGCCAAAATTTGATGGGGGTCGAATCCACAAAAAATAATTCCTACTAAATACTCTAAATAGTAGTAAGAGTGGTAGTAGGGTCGAGTCTATAGGGATTGGTACTCTAATTAACTTTCGCGTTTGACTTATGAACAGAATGTCGTGTCAAGTGTCGCGACTAGAGTCGTGCCCACGACTCAAAACGTACCAGCTGAAAAATAAGCAAATAAATAAGTAAAGCGGGGATTCTGAAATTGATTAGAAACTAAATAATTAAAACTGCTAAGATAAATAATTAAATAAATCAGAAATTAAATTGGGATTTGCAATCAAATGTAATAAGCCTGAGCCTTAGACTCGGTAAATTCCGTTTTAAGAACCGATCCTCGAAAATTGATCTTCTCCTTCAAACAATAAGCTGGTTATAGTGATTAAAAACGTCCTAACCACCAATTATTCCTCTCGTAGCTGGTCCCGATACGTCCTGCAAACCAACCCTTACCAATAGTTTAACCAAGACACAAGTGTTCCGGATTCAAGATTTCAGTAGCCTTGCGTTCTGAAAAACCCAACTCGAATTAACAGCCTCAACCGCGTGGGTCGTTTAAACCCGATCACCTCTTCCTCGATTTGTTCTCGGAGATCCAAATACTGCACGGCCGATTCGTTTCTCCAACTGTCAGAAAACACGACTCCAACCTAACGAGCTCTTTTTGACTTGAAATCAAATTATCCTTAAGGGATGAGTTGTCAGTCCCAATACTTAGGAAAAAAGTGAATACCGATAGGAAGGATTTTAAGCGCGAGTACGAATCTCACGATTCTCGACCTGAAAGAACGCCGGCCTAAAGCTAAGATAGAATTTAGTTAAGCATGGAATTGTTCATGCTTTGTGAGCTTGGAAAGAAAGAAGTTTGATGATTATGGTGAAGAAATGAATGGAAAAGACTTAGAGAGCAATTGGCCCAATTATGGAAAAGAAACAAAAATTGGAGACAAGGCTACAGAATGTAACGTCAAATTGAAAAGAAAAAATTGATATTCCAATTCCAAATTTAGGAAGGAAATACAAGAGAGAGAGTAATTCAATTCCAAATTAAAATAGGAATGTAGAAAAGATGGGTGATTTTTCTAAGAACTAAAAGCCCTTATTTCTATACATGAGGTTTACTAAAAATAGCCTAACCTAAATTAATAAAATAAAACAAAATAATATCTTCCTATTTTTAGCTTTTTACAAAGTCAAAATTATGATAAATCCTTGGCTTTCTCCATCTTTTTGATTTGACCCCAATTCAATGATTTGTCTTTCAATTTGGCTCCTTTTTGCTCGTTTTTGACCAATTGCGTCCCTGACAAGATTAAATCATAAAAACACCAATTAAGCAGGGATCAATTCAGAAATAAACCAAATTAAACACAAGAATCATGTAAATTAATATGTTTATCAAATATAAATGTAATACTTTAAATTAGACATGTTCATAGGTCGGGTTACTTGCCCAGGTCTGAAGGCCTGCCTGGAATTTGGGAGAGTTTGGGCAAAATAATTAGGCCTGTTTAAAATATGGGTCGAGTTCGGGCTTGAACATTTAAGGTTTGAGCTTAGCCTGGCCCAACCCATTTTAAGTTTATAATACTTTATATTATGTTATATTTATATATGATGTAATTTAAAACACATTAAAAAATAAATCTATATTAAATATATAATACTACTCTGATGTAAACATTAAAGTAATGTTAAGATGACTATATAAAAAATTTCAATAAATAAAAAATGTATAAATATTTTAAATATTAAAATAATATAATATAAATATTTTTTAAAAAATTAAAAATAATATGGGAGGAACTAAAATAGACTTGTGTTAGTCTTTTACAAATATGGACGAGTTTAGACAAAATTTTAGACCCAAATTTCAAGCCGGACCGAATTTAGACAAACATAAAATATGTTAGTATGCCCGACCCAACCATTAACACATATACTTTAAATACACAATTAAAACGAATACGAAATTCAAGATGAATTTAATTCATGGAAGATTGATGATGAAAAGTTTGAAATACGAATATTCATACATATGCTTCCCTTGTGGACAACAATTCCAAGGCTAAAATCCTCAACAATGACATCTTTTGACAAAGAAAATTTTTATGATAAACAAGTTGATTAGACTGGCCAACACAATATATTAGTTAAAATTTGTAATAAGTCCCTATATTCTTTTATAAACTTAAAATTCAGTCCTACTTCTATTTTTTTTTTTTTTCAAAATTCATCTCCAACCATGAACATTGTTAAATTCAAATTTATTACACCACCATTTTTTTAGTTATGCACATACCAAGTGAGTTTCAGTGTTAATAATTGAATCTGAATTTTAAAATTTCAAAAATAAAAATAGTAAATTCTAAATTTGTAAAGAGTACAAGAACTTACGACATATTGTAACCAAAATATTTCATGAAATATTACATAGTTGACTTAATTTATACCAGAAATTTATAGGTTCCAATTATGGTGTTAATGAAAATCAAATGGTTGATATTGAAAGGTTGATAAAGAAGTTTGAATGAATTATCTCCACAATGGGATATGTAATAAAGAGAATTCATAATGAAGTGAAGTCTAGCAACCACAGGAGACAACATCATCTTTAAGAGCTTTCGGCTTTTATTGCTTCTTTTATGGCCTCAATCTGTTGCATGATAAGTCGACAAAGACTTAATCTTTTTTTTTATTATCTTGGAGGTGCTTTAATTAATGCTATATACAGGAATTCGGAATACTCAACTCAACTTTTAACAGGATGTATTATCTTTAATAGAGATTTTGTTTTTCAATTCTGTCGAGATAAATTTATTAAGAATGTTTTGATGGATATTCATGTACGTTCACATAGCTTACCTTATCAAATAATTAACGAGACATCTCGTTTTATGAATTTATTATCACATCTTCAAATACTCAAACTTTTAACAAAACTGAAAGGTAAAAAGCCGTTTAAATATATTATTATAGTTCCTTTAAGAAAAACAATATATTATTAGTATTATCTTTCAGCAGATGCTGAATTATTCATATCAGTGATAAGTAGGCTCGTATTAACCCCACTTATTGAGCAAAGTGGACGAGATCATATGGACGTGGGGAGTTGATATTGGTTCCTTATAATTTTAAAGCCCAAGTTATAAAAGGCATCAAAGTGGTTTTTTGTTATATGACTAAAGTTTACTCAATTTTAAAAAGTTATAAAATGGTCATTAAATTATTTAAAAATATTTATTGAAGTCACTAATTTGTTAAAAAAATTAAAATGGTCTGGTTATCGAGCTTCAGGCGATAATTCAATGATTGGTATGGTGGATCAATACTCATTGATAAGTAGAAGAACATACTTGGTATCTAAGTTGATTTGACAGTCAGTATCGGAGATTGGAAAAGAAAATTATTTAGATTTTGATTTGTAAATTTATGATGTTAAAAAATATTTCATAAAAAATTTAAATTGTAGAAAAGAAACCGAACAAAATAAAAAAGAGGGGCCCTGTATTGCATTGAAGATGGATAAGATTCGATTGGAATATTCAGTAGTTATAATGGATCATATAAAAATAATAAGGTTTCCTTGTCATTAAGATGAAGACATGGCCACTGATCTTTGTCCTTTGCAAATTAAGTAACTATATATTATTTTATATTCAAAGATATAATGAAAGATTTCATTTACTTCCAAATCTAAATCCAAACACCATCCTCTTATTCCTTATCATATATCTTAGGTGAAAATATTTGGCAAGTCCCTCTATTATAAGGATTTTATCAAATTAGTTCATTTGATATTAAATGGATTAATTCAGTCCTTATTCTATTAAAAAGAATCAAATAAGGTCAAAATTTATCCCTTCTCTAGAGCACTTTTGGTGAGGTCATATGTGATCACCATGGCAAATGGATAAGTGGATTTGCGAGGAATGCTGGAAATATAGGTATTTATGAGGCAGAGCTATGGGGTGCCTTTGATGGGCTTATGATGGCTTGGTCACTTGGGGCTCAGCAAGTGTGTCGATTTCAATAAGGGTTTTAAATATGTTGTTTATTGTTTACTGGATCTAGTATCTTTAAAGTTTTTATAATTCTGCAAATAAAAGCTTTCATGTAATTTTTAAATAGTTAATGTTAGCTTCATTGAGATTTAGTCTTATTTAATTTTTTTTATAGTATAAGGATTAAAGTGATAAAATTCCTATAATAGAGAGATGTAGCAATTGTTTTGACCTATATATATATATATTATTTAGAGTTCATGGAAAGCATACATAAAACTAGAAAAGCGAAAGACCTAAAAATTCTCACATCATTTGCTGTTAAAATGCATGTTTGTGGCCGTCCCTGTCAACTTATAAGTGGGAACATACAATACATCTTTGGGCTACTTCCACTAGACGTCCCCAAACAATGGCTGCATTTTAAATAGGTTCTTAATTGTTGAAACGCTCTAATTAAATTATCAAAGTATCACTATTATATTAATTAAGTCTTTTTTGTGAACTTAGCCATTAATTCCGGTGTTAATGTCAACTTAGGTTTGACCTGGAACATATTTAAAACTTGTGGATTGAATTTTAAACATGATTTTTCTTATTACCTAGATAATTTAGATTTGACTTGTTAAAAAACAGGCAATGCCATTACAAGTTAGGAGTATTATTTCTTCTTCTTTTTTAACACATCAAATCTAAATTACCTATGTAATAGATAATCATGGGTTAATGCGCTTTAAATATTTTCCATGTCATATTTGAGTTTCTATTTAAAACTCAAAATGATGGCTAAGCTGATATAATTAAGATACTTTGATATTCAATTAGAAAGTTTTGAAGTTTATTCATCAATTTAAAATTTAGATCATAATTTGGGGGATGTTTAGTGAAATTAACCCTATATATTATTTATTTTTTGTTTGATACATTGCCCCCAATAACCCCTTAATAAAAAATATATATTGTCATTAATACGAACTATAAATAATAATAATGCATAAACTTCATAAATAATACAAACCATGAATAAAATTTTACAAGCTGTTGCACAAATGCCCATGTTTACAAAAGAAAAATGCCCAATAGATGAGAAAGATAAATTGACAGTAACCACCACTTTTGAAAGGATTCGAGAACAAATAAGAGAGGTGCCACCTTAATCAGTCAATGATAATTTCATTCTAGCGCCACCATCATCAAGCCAACCAAATTATGAATACCGGTCAACTAAAAAAGCATTGCCAATAACCCTAAACGACCCATTACATCAATGATGTGCAAAAAGTCAAGTCTCAAATGATCTATCCTCTTTCTCATCATCTTAGAGTTTAACTTTATGAACACATCACGGTGCTTTATCATAATGAAGTCCTCCCATAACTGTTCTCAATAGATTTGATAGCGTTCTTACCTTAATAAATCTCATGTATACACTAAAATATAATTAAAAAAAAAACAAAAATCGAAAATGTTATATGCTTAAATACATTTGGACCCATATTGTCTAAATTATCACAACAACAATATCAAACAAATTTAGACTCAGTACACACCCAATATAACTTTAGTAATGGTAGAGAGGCCTTTGTTTATGGTAGGTACAATAATATATATATATATATATATATATATGTATATATATGAAGTTTATCCCATGGAATATACGGTTAATTACCCACCTTTGCTAGATTTAACTTTTAAACTTACAGACAAACAAAAACCCCAAATTCCACAGTAGCTGATGTTAAAGTAAAAAGATATTCTACAGATTTCATTTTAGTCCCCAATTTATCAATGCACTAAAAAAAAAAGTTGATTAATGGTGACCTTTCAATATTTTAGGAGCCATGCAGTTAGCAAAAGACACGTGTTCTGTCTCGTGAGTGGTAATAATAACATATGAAGCTGTTGCAGTCACCTCCCTCTCCCCTACCACTGCAACTACATATTATATATATAAAACACTTTTATATATATAAATGGAGATTGCTAGCAACTTTCTTTACAAATCACAACCCTATCAAAAACCCTTTCTTCTTCTTTGCCAAATTTCATTGTGTGTCATTCTGGTTCAGCTGCTACTGTAATTCTATCAACTTTTCTGAGGACACTCCAAGAGATATTGTAAGTGAATTTGACCTATTTTTCAACCTACATAAATATGTATATAAGTATAGTAAAAGTACATGGAAGCTATTGTATTTCAGATTGTATTTTGTTTTTTTATTCAAAAAATTGATAAATTAATCCTTATATGTTAGTTTAAAGAATAAATTTGTTCTTTTATTAAAAATTTCATTTATTTTCTACTATTAAAAAACTAATTCTTGTACGCCAGCATGAGGTACGTGTAGTACGTTTCTGTTAGTTTTTAACAATATAAATGTATGAAATTTTTAATAAAAGGGATTAATTTATTTTTTGAACTAATGTACAGAGATTAATTTATTCATTTTTTAAATAAATAAGATAAAATATAATCTAACTCTTAATATAAGATCGTTATTTTTTGATATATAATTGTAAAGTGTTATTAAGTAGTTGTTGTTATAAAAGATGGCAAATGGGACATGCATATTTGCAGATAATGATTATTATATATATATATATATATAGTAGCATATTACTTGTTTATACAATAATCATAATAAAGTAAAATTCACCATTTTTAAAAATAATTAAAATGAAACTTATTATGTGCAAATGTGCTCAAGTCTCAACTTTTCTTTCATCATTTTATTAGCATATTTTTTTTTTGAATCATCTTTAAATATTAAAAAATTAATTATTATCTTGTTTTAGTCTGTATTACTTAGCATATAAAACATTATATTAGAATTATTAAGATTTTATTTTTGGATTTTAATAGATTTTATACTATGTTAACCTTGTTTATTACAAATGGAATTTCTAGTTATGTAAGAGTTTTGGACTGGATTTGAGTAGCTGTCCAAGCCCAATTTAAATAAGGCCTACTTTGAGCCCACTTTTTCTTAGCCCATTAATGTAAATTATATATATTAAATTTCAACTATAATAATATTTGAAAGATTAATTCCACTAAATGACTTGCCAATTGAGTCTTAACTTTGATTGGTATGAACATTTTGTCAATATATGAATACGTGGGTTTAAGTGTGCTGAAATGCATTATCCTTTTATTTATGAGTTGGGGAGAGGTTATGAGTAATTTGAGAACAAATATAATCAGAACTTATGATAATAACTAAAAAAAGTGTCTTAAAAGAGTTTTTGGGGTGAAAGTGTAATTTTATTATTATATTAAGTTGTAATTTTATAAATTTTGAAAAAGCTAAAGGGTAAATCTACTATTTTTAGGGGCCACCATACGTATGACATGGAAAATATTTAAGATACACAAATCAAACTATACAGATATTGCATTGATGACTTAATTTTATTGTCCTCTTAAATTTTGTTCTCATGTAATGAATACTAAATTATAAAACAATCACGATTTGAGTGAAAATAATTATGCAATAAATTTATAGAAATTTGATTTAAAAATTAAATGTCATCTTGATGAAATGATAAAGTTGAATAATTCTGGTTATATAAATATGTTTCTAAAATTATCAAAATATAAAATGAGAAAAACATCTTAAAATAATATTTATTTCTTTCAGTTTTTAATAATTCTAACTCAGAGGTGAATCCAATGTGTAAGCAGGGGCCTTCACCAAATGGGAAAATAATTTGTAGTCCATCTCAAGTATTAATTTTTCAGTTTAAGTCCTTTTATTATTCAAAATTTTTTTTATCATTTTGGTCTCTTTTAAAAATTAATTATATAATCTAAGCTCTTTTAGAATTAATTATTTTAGCTTTGGCCATTTCAATATTTTAGAATTTTATCTTGGCAACAAAATTTTTGGCTTTGTCTTTAACTAAATTAACGAGTGGCACCAATATTTTTAGGACCAAATAGATGGTCAAACGGGTCAAGTCACTACTTCGATTAAAAAAATTAAAAATTAAAAATATATTAAAAAACTAATTCAATTGGTATGTATTGATTCTCGATCTAACTGGTTTAAAGTTATTTTTTGGACCGATACCCCCAACCAATTCTCAGTTCAGTCGGTCCAATCGATCGATTCGATCAAGTGCAAACATCATCAAGTTGGTCAAAGTACCATGAAAGTCTTTACACTATGAGTTAAATTGTATTTTCCCTCTTTATTTTAAAAATAGACAAATTAGTCCTTATTTATTAGATCAAAGACCAAATCGATTATCTCTATTAAAAATTTTATCTATTTCTACTATAAAATTAACATGACTAACAAAATAATCAAATAATTACATATTTACGTATACCTTATTTTAACATAAAAATTAATTTTTAACATTAAAAATACATAAAAATTTCATTTTAATTTGGCGCACAAAAACAAATTCGGAAAGATACCAAGTGTTGTAAATGTACGAATGGATTTTGCGGTGCATTAATTATACACGTGTAAAACAATTTTGCATGTCACGTGTTTTTATTTCTTCGTTACATCGTAAATCGATTTTTTTGCCACCCCAAAAATACCATTTTTTTTTATTATAAATTTCGCGCAATTTTCACAAGCACTTTTCTTTTTTCTAGATTTTGTTCAATCGGCCATTCTTTTTTATTTTCTTCCAAATTCCCCCCTCTTTTCTTGCCCTTTTTTCTTTCGGTTCACAATAAAATATTCTGATTCTCAAAATCCTTATAGAGGTACTCCCTTTAATGTCAATTTAGTCCAAGGATTCCTTTTTTATTATTTTTTTGTTTTCCTAGTACTTGAAATTTCTTTGCTCAAGTATTTCTCCTGTCTTCTACGCTTATATCAAACGCAAATGAACAGAAAAGATTGTTTCTTTTTCACTTTATGTTTCTGGGATTTTCTTCATTTGATTTGTGTATCTTTCTACAGTTTTAAAGATTCCAAATTTGTTGATATATAAACATATTCTTCTTAAAGTTAAAGTTCATATATTTCCTTCATTTATTGTGTTTTCTGCTTTATTTTTTTTCTTTATAGGAATGAACTGAATTTTGATTGAAAGATGGTGGCTTTTGGGAAGAAGTTGAAAGAGTCACAAATTCAAGAATGGCAAGGGTATGTATATACATATATATGTATAGATATAGTTCTTGAAGTATATGCTTAAAATGTGTTTATTTTTGCAGGTATTACATAAACTACAAATTATTGAAGAAGAAAGTTAATAGATATGCTCAGCAACTTGAAATTGGAGCACAAGATCACCATTATGTTCTTAAGGATTTCTCAAGAATGTTAGATAGTCAAGTAAGCTTTTTTAAACAAATTGGATTGAAAGTTTTCTTTGGGTTAAATCACTTTTTGGGCTGAATTTGATAACTACTATCACATTAGGGACCTGAACTATTTTTTTCTCAAATTAGTCTTTAAACTGGAATCTTTTTCTTGGTAATTTTTCCATATTGGGACTTGAATTTTCAAAAATCCTAAAATTTAGCTCTAATGTGAGAATAATTATCAAGTCTTAATATGGGAATCATTCTCAAGTTTAGGGACTAACAAAAAAGTTTAAATCAGTCCCTGATATTTTCTTGAAAATCTTAAAATTCCCTAAAATTCAGCAAATGTGGGAATCATTATCAAATTCAGGTCCCAATATGTGAATGATTCCAAAGTTTAGGGACTAACTTAAATCCTTGATTTTTTTTTGAAAACCTTAAAGTTCAAGTCTAACGTAAAAATAATGGTCAAGTTTAAGTCCCAATATGGGAATCATTCCTAAGTCAGGGACTAATATTGAGAAAAAAAGTTTGAAGCCCCAATCCGAGAAAAAAGGTCCCAATGTGGGAACAATGCTAAGTTTAGCGATTAACTTGGACTAAAAAAGCTCAAGCCCCAGTGTGGGGTTTGCTGTCAAGTTCAGGTCCTAGGTCCCAAATAGTGATTTAATCCTTTTTTATTTTACAATAACAAGTAATTGCAAAACCAAGCCTTGTTTACTGTTTTTCTTTTCTTTTAGATTGAAAAGATTGTATTGTTTCTGCTGGAACAACAAGGACAACTAGCAAACAGATTATGTGATCTTAGGGAACAACATGATGTAATTTTACAGCTCTCTAATGGAGGTTCTAAAATTTGTGAGTTACAAGAAGCATATAGAGGTGTAGGACATGATCTTTTAAGGCTTCTCTTTTTTGTTGAGATGAATGCAATTGGATTGAGAAAGATTTTGAAGAAATTCGATAAACGGTTCGGCTATCGATTCACTAATTACTATGTCAAAACACGAGCTAATCATCCGTATTCCCAGCTCCGACAAGTTTTCCGGCATGTGGTAATAACATCCCCATTTTTCGAATTCTCCTTGTTCCTATAGTCTTGTTCATGTGAATGAAAGCAATTCATGCAGGGTATCGGGGCTGTCGTTGGAGCCATATCTCGTAATCTCGCAGACTTGCAAGATCATCAAGGGAACTACGTATCTATATATGATCAACCTGCTTTATCTCATCCGGTTTTTTTCTTGGATCTTTTCACTATTTATCCAATATTTGTTTGTGGACATCAAATTCCCGAGTAAAAAACCAAAGGTTTTAAAACTTGCAGGACCCCATAGTTCATTCTATAAAAGCAGCGGTAAACAAATTATCGAATTCGACGAATTTTCTCGAGTTTTTGGGGAAACATGCGTTTATAATGCAAGATGATTTACCGAGTCCATCTGAAGATGATGTTGCGGAACAGAGATATCATTTCATGTCATTGCTATTGAATTTGGTTAACACATTTTTATACATGGTCAACACGTATATTATTGTGCCAACGGCTGATGACTACTCCCTTAGCCTCGGAGCTGCCGCAACCGTTTGTGGTGTTGTGATCGGTTCAATGGCTGTTGCACAAGTGTTCTCTTCGGTTTATTTTAGTGCCTGGTCAAACCGATCATATTTGAGACCACTTGTATTTAGTAGCATCGTGCTTCTTATTGGGAACACCTTGTATGCTCTGGCTTATGATCTTAACTCGATAGTAGTTCTTCTTGTTGGTCGATTATTTTGTGGGTAAGTTTGTTCATTTAAACAATTTGTTTCGGTACTATTACTATATTAATAAACGAGTTCTTGCTGATGTATATTCACAGGTTAGGCTCTGCTCGAGCTGTAAACAGGCGTTATATCAGCGATTGTGTGCCACATAAACTCCGGATGCGAGCATCTGCGGGCTTCGTTAGTGCAAGTGCCCTCGGAATGGCATGCGGTCCTGCACTAGCTTGCTTATTTCAAACCGATTTTAAGATTTACAAGCTCACGTTTAATCAGGAAACTTTACCCGGTTGGATTATGGCTATTTCATGGCTCGTCTACTTATTGTGGTTGTCGATTTCGTTTCGAGAACCTCCTCAAGAGATCAAGCGGGACATAATACCGCAAGAAGTTCGTGCTGGTTGGACAACTTGATCAAACACTTCTCATTTTAGTTCATTGTATGTATTTGTTCAATAGTTTATTCACGGAACAAACTTTGCCCGTTTCAGGGACGGTGGTGAACTATGCAGTAGAGAACGGTATCACACAGCCACTGCTTCTAAACATGGAACCGAAACAAGGTGAAAATGGAGACCAAGAATACGATGATGGTGAGGATGAATCTTGTGAGAAAACTCGTAAGCCCGTCACTTCTATCGTATCAGCATATAGGTTACTCACACCATCTGTGAAGGTATAACAAAATTTTAGCTCACATGAAACCTCTATCCTCCGAACTAACTCGGCGCTTATCATTCAACAGGTGCAACTATTGGTTTATTTTATGCTTAAATACGCAATGGAGATATTACTCGCCGAAGCAAGTGTCATCACAGCATATTACTTCATATGGTCAACCAACAGTGTAGCCATCTTTCTTGCATGTCTCGGGTTAACCGTACTTCCTGTAAACATCATCGTCGGTACTTACATCAGCAACATGTTTGAAGAAAGGTACGGTGATTCCCGGTTTAAGGTCCTACTAGGGGAAACTGGTGCTCTCAAGTTACTCAAGTTTGACTTGAAAAATATTCAAACACAATTCGGTAATTATTGAGCTAAGCTCGAGCTATTGGTCGAGCCGACTTCGAGCTTAGTAAAACTCGACTCAAATAGCTTGCGAGTCTTATCAAACTTTTCATATTTTTATATTATTAAATAATGTTATTACTTTTAATATATTATTAACACTAATCTTAATTATTGAACCAAGCTGGAGTTCAAGTTTGAGTACAAAAATTGGTAAAAGAGTTTAAAAACAAATATTCAATTAAGCTCAACCCGAGTATCAAGTTCCGAATTTCGAGTTTAGTTCGAGCTTGGTAGTATTTAGGCATGGCTCAGCTCGGTTAAGGTCCAACTGTAATCCAATAAATTTACGCATATTTTACTTTTTACTTAAATTCCAGGCAAGTTCTTCTAGCATCCGAAATCATGGTGTTGATCGGTATACTCCTAAGCTTCCATATTGGAATCCCATATTCCGTACCTCAATATGTTGGCTCGGCACTGATCACTTTCGTATCCGCCGAAGTGCTCGAAGGTACATTTTTTTGCTTCACCATACCTTATGTTTTCCCAGATGTAATTCTTGGGTTCTCTTTGATGATCAGGTGTGAACTTATCGCTCTTGTCTCGTGTCATGTCGTCGAGGCTTTCTCGTGGAACTTATAACGGAGGGCTTTTATCGACGGAAGCTGGTACACTAGCTCGAGTTATTGCCGATGGAACAATAACATTGTCTGGTTACTTTGGTGTGGCTAAGCTGTTGAATGCTACATTAGTTCCTTCATTATTCATATGTATTTCCTCCATTATTGCTACTTGCTTTACTTATAATTCTCTTTACTAACACTTTGTAATGTAAAAATTTTGCTAATAATACTATAAATAAACCCCTTTTTTTTGGGTAACTGTGTTAAACTCAGTCCAGATATGTTGTAACAGTAATGCATTATTCGATGCTTTGATGTCCTCCACCTCTGGTTGGAGTCTCCGGATCAAACGCCCTGCATAAAGGTTTCATATTAGATGCAAAAATAGCTATAGTTAATCCAATCTTCTTTGCCTCAAGCATTGCTTCTATTGTTACGAACAAAACAGCCCCATGCAAAGTGCTGCAGAAGCTTGCAAATTTAGTTCCGGCCACCCAAAATTTGCGGTCCCTTTCTTCCAAGCAAGACGTCTAATACTTTTACTCTGTTGTCGCCAAGGCTAGTTCATCGTTGCACTCTTCCACTTTTCCCCCCAGCAACCTATCTCCATCTTCCATTGTTTCATTCTGAATTAAGTATTCGTATCCGGATTTGACTGAATACTCACCATTGTTGTTCAAGACCCACACCTTCCTATCTGTTCCACCCTTCACCTTCTCAGGTTATTAGCCATCCCATGATCTAATAGGCGAGTTAGCCCATGCTCATCCCATTCTCCTCCCCATTAGTTATAAAGTTTGTCAGCTTCACACAGCTGTTTCGATCGTTTATTTCCAAGTCAGAGCCATCCTGGATGCATCCATTCACCATTACCATTCCATCACCTTTCCTTATTTGCCAACCAATCCCTTGTTTACAAAGGTCTCTGCCATGGGCAATACTTTTCCAAACCATTTAATCAATTGCTAACTATACAATGTATATATATATGGTAAATTACATTTTTAGTCATCTCTCCAACTATGAAATGTTATAAAATGATTATTCAATTATTCAATTTAAAGACAACTTGGCAACTTTTGAAATTGGTATAATAACAATTTTAATCTTTAATGTTTATACATTGTGTTGATTTAGTCTTAGTTTTAAAAGATAACTTTTAACATTTAAACATTGTATAATTTTTTTTGTAATATTTTTTTATGCATTGGTGTTGATTTAAAAATAATGAGAAAAATAAAATTATTATATTGGATTTTCGAGTGTTTCTATTTTTGATATATTTTCGATCTAATATAGCTGATAAATTAATTTTATTTTATTTTTTGCTTTTTTAAGTGAAATGTTTGATTTTTTTGGTTTCATTTTTTTGGTTCAACCACGGCGTGCTAACGTTAAGGGTTAATTTTTTAGAAACAAAATTAAATTAAGACAATGCATAGATGTTGAAGCTTAAAATTGTTATTATGTCAATTTTAAAAGCTGCTACATCATTTTCCTGTTAGTCATTTAACGGCGGGTAATAAAAAAAGTCAAAATCAAATAGTTAAGTAACTATATTGTAACTTTTCATAATTAAGTAAACAAAAAAAAAAAACTTACGAATGGCCGATTAACTACTAGTGTAATTTACCCATATATATATATATAATAAAAAATAAAATTTCTCAAGCTTTTCTAATGGTTGCTATTTTGAAACATTCAAAACAGTTAGTGGTAGTTACAATCGTGAAACTAGCCAAATTATTCCTTTTTAATATTAGAATCTATATTTGGTTAAATTCTACGGTCCTTCTATTATGTGTAAGTTATGGATTTAGTCTTTGTATTTTAGTTTGGTTATTTTTAATTTTTGTACTTTTTAAATTTTAAAGTTACAATCATTATCATATGATAGCTGTTAAATTCATTAAGTTTTGCTATTTTTAAAATTTGCATACGACAAATATATTACTCACTAAAAGATTAGTTAATAGATTTAATTACTGTTGTTTGTGGGGTAAGATTGAAAATTTAAAATTTGAAAAGCACAAGGACTAAGAATGATTAAAATTGAGAATATGGATGAAATTTACAACTTTATGCATAGTACAATATTAACAACAGAATTTAACCAATCAAAATTGATTGTTACTGTTTGAGTTAAGATTAAAATTAAAAAAAAATAGAAACTAAAATTGAATAATTTTAAAAATATAAGAACTAAATTCATAATTTACACATAACATGAAGACTACTAACATAATTTAGCCTTTATTCTTAAGGTGACAAGAAAATCACCTTCAAGATTTAACTCAGTGAAAGCTGTATACATACATATATATGATATGAAACATTCCATGCATATGTAGTATTGTTAAAAAAAATGGCCTTTTTCCCCCAAAAAGCTCCGATTTTCTCGTTAAGACTTTCTGGGTACTTCCAATTCTTTATTGGGTAACACAAAAAAAGAAGAAGCCAATTTTCTTTTTTGGTTAAAAAAGAAAAAAGAATGGTAGAAAATCAAGAATCATCACCGGTACCCACAGTTCAAAACATACTAGACCAGAACAGCCTAAAATGGGTTTTTGTTGGTGGCAAAGGAGGGGTGGGTAAAACCACTTGTAGCGCCATTATTTCCATCCTTTTGGCTGGTGTTCGTCCCTCTGTTTTGATTATTTCCACCGATCCTGCTCATAATCTTAGCGATGTTTTTCAACAGAGGTTCATTAAAACACCCACTTTGGTTAATGGCTTCACCAATTTATTTGCCATGGTAGTACCCCTCTTCCCCTTTTGTTTTGATTTTTTTTATTTGATTTTGTCTTCTGGGTTTCATTTGTTTATGGTTTTATGTTTATAGGAAGTGGATCCTACATCTGAAGATGAAGATGTTGGTGGTGGTGAAGGAATGGATAGTTTATTTTCAGATTTGGCTAATGCTATTCCTGGTATTGATGAGGCTATGAGCTTTGCAGAGATGCTCAAGTAAGAATACATACATATACATATATATATATACATATTGTTGGTAAAAGTACGGAGGAGTTCTTATATTAGAAGTTAGATTATATTTTTTCTTTAAATAGTTTATGTATGTTAAAGATTAAATGGTAAATTAATGTCAGTGGTCGATCCTAAAACCAAGTTTTTGGAGCCTAGTAAAATTTTTAAATATTTTAGGAGTTCAATGAGTATTTTTTTAAAAAAAAAATTGGGGTCTAATTAAAATTGTTGTGAAATTAATGAGAATTTTTAAAAATTTTAAGAGAGCTTAATTAAAATTTTTTAAAATTTTTAAGGGGGAAATGAAAAT
Organism: Gossypium anomalum; assembly: GCA_025698475.1. NCBI lineage: Eukaryota > Viridiplantae > Streptophyta > Magnoliopsida > Malvales > Malvaceae > Gossypium > Gossypium anomalum. The sequence goes on from CM046967.1 coordinate 28,375,289, forward strand.
TTTCCAAATATTTTTGGAGCACCATTGCTTGTTATTTTTTAAGTAAGAGGGACAAAATGAAATCCCATCCTAAAAGATATCCTAGGACTTTTACCCTTTTTGTTTGATATTTAATCAAGTCCATTACATGATCAAATTGAATACTTCTTAAGCTCAATTATGATGGTTAATTTCTTAGTGAACTTTGTTTGTTTTGGATGCTACTTGTGACTTCTTTTTTTTCTACTTGTTTTGTTGTTTGAATGTATAATTCCCTTTTCTTATAGATTGGTTCAAACAATGGATTACTCTTGTATTGTGTTCGATACCGCCCCCACCGGACATACGCTTCGGCTTTTGCAGTTTCCGGCTACGTTAGAGAAGGGACTTGTTAAAGTTATGTCGTTGAAAAGCAAATTCGGTGGCTTATTGAGTCAGGTATATGAATTTTTATGTTCTACGATGTCGATGAAAACCGTATTCCTTTTAGAAAATATCTTGTTTCGGTTGATTGATTCTTTCGGTTCGTTCTTGAAAACCATATTCGTTCTTTTCATAGCTTGCATGTCAGCTCACCATAGTTGGTTTTCTTACTGTTTGTAGCTCACGAAAGTTGAAACTTGTCGTGGCAGGTAACCCGTCTTTTCGGGATTGATGATGAATTCGGAGAGGATGCACTTGTGGGAAGGCTTGAAGGCCTGAAAGAAGTGATTGAGCAAGTTAATGAGCAGTTTGAAGACCCTGTAAGTTATACCATTCTTGAGGTCTTATGCAACTTACAAATACTTCTACATATGTATGAATGCATGCATGCATGTACGTACGTACGTACATATGTAAGTATGTATGTAAATGCGGGTTTTATAGATCCCATACATTTAGCATAATGTTGTTGTCCCATACATTCTTGAGGTCTTATGCAACTTGCAAATATGTATGTATGTATGTAATTTAAGGTTTCATAGGTCCAATACATTCAGTATAATGCTGTTTTCCCATACATTCTTGAGGTCTTATGCAACTTACAAATACTTCTAGATATATGTATGTATGCATGCATGTATATACGTACATACATATGTATGTGTGTGAATGCATGCATGCTTGCATGTATGGATGTCTGTGTGTGTATGTAAATGACGGCTTCATAGGTCCAATACATTTAGTATAATGTTGTTTTCCCATACATTCTTGAGGTCTTATGCAACTTGCAAATACTTGTACGTACATAAATACATACGTATGTATGTATACATGCATGCATGCATGCATGCTTGCTTGCTTCTATATGTGCGTGTAAATGAAGGTTTCATAGGTCCCATTCATTTAGTATAATGCTATTTTGCCATACATTCTTGAGGTCTTATGCAACTTGCAAATATATGCATGTAAATGAATGTTTCATAGGTCCCATACATTTAGCACAGTGCTATTTTCCCGTACATTCTTGAGGTCTTATGCAACTTAAAAATACTTTTATATATATATATATATGCATGCATGTATGTAGGTATCTAATGCTGCTTTCCTTTTGGCAGGACTTGACAACCTTTATATGTGTTTGCATTCCAGAGTTCCTTTCTCTCTATGAAACAGAGAGATTAGTGCAGGAACTCACCAAATTCGAGATCGATACCCACAATGTTATCATTAACCAAGTAATTTTCGACAACGACGGTACGGTTTTACTCGTTTTCTTTACTATGTCCATCATTTCCCTTTCCCCTCACCCCGTTCTTTAAACACAATCTTTACCGTCAATTGGCTTGTTGTTTTAAGAGGTCGAGTCCAAGCTATTAAAAGCACGAGTGCGGATGCAACAAAAGTATCTCGACCAGTTTTACATGTTATACGACGATTTTCACATCACTAAGCTGCCATTGCTGCCAGAAGAGGTGAGTTCATCGATACACGATCGTGTTACTTACTTCGTATGTATCCACCATCGTTAAATCCGAATAAACGTATCTATGCATCTTGTTATTAACCTTTCCATGGTGTTTATATATATAGGTTACTGGTGTTGAAGCACTGAAAACATTTTCGCAACATTTTCTCACGCCTCATGAACCGGCTATCGCTCGAGGAACGAAAGAAGAACTCGAACGAAGAATATCCGCATTGAAGAAACATGTATCGGACACCGAAGATGAACTCGAGAAACTCCGATAATGAAACTGAAAGGGTCCGATTGCTGTATACGACGACATCCGATAGCACTTTTTTTTCCCAGGTCACATCTTATATTATCATGTGGCATTTGAGCATTCTATTTTTGGTTGTTGCTGGATAATGTTGAATTGCATTTTAGATTATTTTAGAGAAAATTCTTTACAATACTTTTGTTTTTTCACCATTGTTATCAATAAGCTGTTGCCTTATTAATTTTATGAATTCTTTGTTTTTTTCTAATTCTTTATTATGGTATTTGTGTTTTTTTATTTAATTTGGTATATGTATTTGGCACAATTTATGTATTTTGATGGTAAAAGTACTATGAAAGCCTCCGGACTAGGAGTCGAATATAAAAAAATGGATAAACTAGTCCTTATACGTTATATCGAAGAATAAATTAGTTTTTTTTGTTAAAAATTTTATTTATTTGTACTGTCAAAAATTGGTTTGGCTGACGGAATAACTAGACAATGACATGCAACATGCCATGTGATAATGTTGGCATTCAAGGACCAATTTTTAACTATAGAGATTATGAATTTTTTAATAAAATGATCAAATTGCTCTTTGATATAAATGTACAGGATTGATTTTTCATTTTTTTTGAGAATGGGCAAAATGTAATCTGATTCTTAGTGTAGGGACCTCTATGATATTTTTACCACATTTAGGTACCTGAAGGTAATAATATTACTATTTTTAATGTTTAATTGATGTTTTAGGGTTAATTTTATTAAAATTCATAATTAACTAATAACATTAGTAATTAAACTTCATCAAATTAACTTTAAAATCCGAAAATAATGAGCTATCGTATTGTATTTAACAAAATAAATACAAAATTAAACAATCACAATCACAATTAGTTTTAATTTTATTCTATTAACAAAATTCAAATCTAATAATGTTAGTAATTAACTTTTATCAAATCAACCCTAAAACCTAAATAAAATATAAAAAATTTTAACATTACTTTTGGATATTAAAATGTATAACTTTTCCCAAATCACTATAGCAAAATTGACTTTTAACGGCGTTTTTTTAGGCCTTTAGCGGCGCTTTTAAGTGCCGCTAAAACTATTTGCAGCGTTTTTACAAGCGCCGCAAAAAAGCCACTAAAGTATGCGGCGTTTATTTGAAAAAACGCCGCTAAAGATCATGATCTTTACTGGCACTTTTGCCACAAACGCCGCTAAAAGTCATAAAATTTTAAAAAAATAAAATATTATAAAGGCCATGAAAAATATAAAAAGTTTAAAATTCATTATCAAAATATTGAGAAGAATAATATCCATGATATAAATATAAAAATTTCCTATTTAAATTCATTATCAAATTAAATTTTCTATTAAAATTTTAACTTTAAAATTAAATACAAAAATTAATGAATTTAAATTTAAAATTTAAAATTTAAAATAATAAATTAATAACACAATTAAAATCCAAAAGTTAAAACTCAAGTTATCTTAAATATTAAAATAAAAATAAAAATTTAGAATCAAAAATAAAATAAATAATAAAAATTAGATTAAATATAAAGATATCAATAAAATAAGATATTATAATGAAGTTACTTAAATGAAATAAGGACTTAAATCATAACCATGTAAAATATAAGATTTGAATATCCATTCCCATGTGAAATATCAACATTGATTATTTAAATTAATTAAGCTGCTAATGAATATTCTATTTTCTAAGTCAAAATTACAATTCGTTTTTTTCTTCTTTCAACTCAAATAAAAATAAAAGGTTGAAAAAAAAACAATTAAATAAAAAATAGAATAATTAGTTGACACGAGATTATTATTAAATATATGCAAACATGCAAGTAGACTATTACAAAACTAGGTGTAGTTTTTGATCAACTAATTAGTTGATCCTGCTGTAGGTTCTATCTATAATCTGCTTAACTAACATACAAAAATAAGGCACTCTAATACTTTTTTGCACATAAAATATCTAAAACTCACACCTGAATTTGGATTCAGAGCACATACGGTGTCAACTGCATGTTGATCAATATCATTCTTATTCGCTGCTGCAATACCTCCCACATGCATTTGTAGAGGTAGGAGCCAGCCATTATGTGCCTTCTGCAAATTGTTCTTGGACCGCAATCTAGTGTAGTTGGTTTTTCCTGTTCCATTTGCCACCAGCCAAAACATAAAAGAGCTATATCATGGTAACTCCATCAGCTTACACAGTAAATTATAGCTCGCATGTTTCAAAGGTATGATTCAATCAGTGGGGATTCTGGTAAAATAATAGTCGTTGAGAAGGCAAATTGATGATAAATTAGATAGAAGAAGAGAATATATACTATATTTTATCTGAACAAATGTTCCTTTCTTCAAATATATTGGAATGAATAATGATTAATTTGCATCATCAACGCTAGTGAAAATCCATAAAGAAAAAAAATGATAGTTAGAATGTAGCATAAAATTAGCTTAATTCTGCTGGGCAAAATTAGACAACTGCATCCCAAACACCATCACTAGAGATAATCATCCTACCACCAGCAGTAGACAACTACAGAAAATAGGCTAGTTGGTAAAAGAAAAAAATTAATAACAATCAAGAAAATGTCTTCTAATTTTAGGTAAAACACTAACTCGTTCAAGCAGACCCTTTTAAAGAAAACTGATTAAGAAAGAAAACTCCAAATGCAAAAGCACTTCAACGTGCAAGTATAGGACACATGAGGATACGGATATGAAATTAATGGCTCTACCATGGAGTTAATGATCACAAATTCAGAAATGTTACTGGTTTGGAAGTTCGAGGAACTCCATTACAGCCAAGTACATATCCAATCTCTTAAAACAGCGGCATAAAGGAAAAAAATTAACATATAAAACTTATGCCAAGATGAACAAGGGTTGTTGAGTATTTCAATTTAAAATCTGTGGAAGACCAAAAACAGCAGCTGATAAAAGCAAATCACATTTTAACGAGGCAAAGATGAAGCACAAGCAGTACCTCTCTTTCCTTGATTTCTTCCTTGAGAATAAGCTGCACTTGTATTTTGAAACAGGTAGCAATCAAATAAATTCTTGGGTGAGACCCCGACTTTGTGTTCCAACACTCTCCCCTAACTCAAGTAATTCTTAAAGAGATAAATGTAATCATGAATGATTAATAAAAAAAAATAAACAAACAATTCACAAATGCTAAATTATTGTGTTTTAACCTAATAAAATTAAGCAACGATTTCAGCTAAGTCTAAGGATGAGTATGAACTGGTTTGGATTGGTTTTAAGGAATAATCACATCAAACCAAAATATTTTGGTTTCCGAAATTTTGAATTCAAATCAATCTAAATTATAACAAAAATCAAACAAGCAAATAAAAATATTTAAATGAGATTTCTCAATTACTCATGAACAAGCATGAATCAATGGTGAAGCTTGGAGAGTACTGGTTTAAAAACATGTCAAAAGAGTTTTGAGTGTTAGCATATAGGAAAAAATGTCAATTGTTGTTAATCTATTCATGAATCCACTGATCTTTATTTACAAATAAAAGATTAGTAAGCTTGCAACATATATTAAACTCATAACCATACAACGGTAAATGTAGAAGCCCAAATTTCCCAGGCCCAATTACATCAAAATCCAACCATACTAAAGCCCAATTCTACCTAATACCCCTGACTCATTTACGTTATAACCCAATAGAAGCCCAAATCCCACCAAACCCTAGCCCATCCCAATCAAATCAGCAACTAAACCCTAGGTGCGCCGCACCTAGAGTCTTTAGCCTGTCTTCAGCCGCCAGCCACACCTGCTCCCTCTGCCACCACCGCCTCTGTCACGTCACTGTGGCCACCGTCCTCAAGTGGCACCTGCAAAACAAGAAGGATACGCAACAGCAATAAAAAGAAAGCAGACAATATAACAAAGGGGATATATAAGCCGAATGGGAAATATTGTAAAGGCGGGGTTCTTTTTTTCTTTTTTCAACAATTCAGGAAGAAAAATACAACACATGCATTAGTTTTTAAAAAAAAAACAACAATAGATCAATAAAAAAGGATTGTTCAAATCAAGATCGGCATCAAGAGAGGTGATTAAAATCTATTTTCTTTCCTATTACCGAATCTGTTTTTCTTTTTTTGCCTTTTCTTTCTTTCTTTCTTTCTATATTCTAATATATTCAAATATACATATACTATATTATTAATAAAAAAAATTAAAATTACCTTTCCGCCCACAGTGGTACGGTGCAGGTGGCGCGCAAGCATGACGGTGGTCCTGAGCGGACTCCCACCTGAATCGCACATGCCCGTGAGCCCCTAAACCCTTTCCCCTTTCTTTTTTCCTAAAACTCAGCTGAAATGAAAATTAGAAAGGAAACTTAACTTTTATACTGTTATTGAAACGGCGCCGTTTTGCGTTAATGACCTGTGCGTGAAACGACGACGTTTTGCCCCTGGTCGACCGACCGATCGGACCGCTAGGATCCGCGTGTTTTTTTAACGAAGGGGTTATTCACGCGTTTAGCCCCTCCTCTTTTTAAAGGTTTTGCAATTAAGTCTTTCATGTTTTTAATTTGGCCACATAATTTTTTTTGGTTTTCAATTTAGTCCCTTTTATACGCTGCGTTTTGATGGGAAGAGGAAATTTCTGTTTTGGTCCTCCTAGGTTACGCGCGTTTCGCATTTGGATCCTTTTTCTTTATTTCTTTTTCGAATTTGCCCCAAAAATTGTGTTTTATGTTCGATTTAGTCTTTTTGTTAGCTTACTGCTTTATTTTCAATTTACTTGTTTTCATTTTCTGTTATTTATTAATTATAATATTTATATCTATTATATTTATTGTATTATTATATGTCTTAGTGTATAATCTTTTATATATGTATGCGTATGTAATACACTTATGTATTATATTATATCTATAATTTTTTTATATATTAGATATATGTGTTTTAAATATTATGTATATTATATACATATATTTTCAATATTATTAATTATATTTTCTTAAAATCTCCCATGTATATATTTTTATATCATATATATGTTCCTAAATACTATGTTAAGTATTATTATTATTATTATTATTATTATTATTATTATTATTATTATTATTATGTATTACATAACTATCTCACCACTATATTATATGTATGTATATATACTATTATGTATATAAGCTTTTAATATCGTATTTTATTATTGTGTACATAAATTTTTATACTATATATGTATATACTCTATTAGTTAGTTTTATATACTAAATTATGTATGTTTATATAACCCTTATTATTGTTATTAATACTATTATTATGTACATGTATATGTATATATAGTAGTTTTCATCATTTCATTTCAATATTTTGAATTGTTTGTTCCTTTTATTTATATTATTGCATATTGGTGTATATGTTTCTTATGTGCATGCATTTTTCAATATTTATTTTTATATTATGTATATACTTTAACATTACAAGTTATGTTTTTATTATCATATATAGTATATTCCTGACACTATTACCATTTATATATGTATATATATTTTGGCATACATATTGTTAATGTCATTATTATTATCATATATTTATTCATTGTTTTATATCTCGTATTTGATACTATTGTTACATTTAATATTGCGTGTATTGTCATTGTCTTTAATATTATTGTCGTATGTATTATGTGCTTTGATGTATTTCCAACTATTATTTTTCATTTCCCGCTCATTTTTATATATTACCTCGTTGTTCATTATTTCAAAATGTTTATTCGTTTTTTTATTTATTTCAATACGCAAGGCAACGTACCGATATAGACACTATGTCATTGATTTCATCGCTATGTTGGGTGAATATCCAGTGACTCGTGTTAAGATGGTATGTCCTTCTCAAAACTCAAAAAAATTGAAAATTCCTGTATTTCAATCGGATCACGGTTAAATCTTACATTAAACTCGTATTTTTGAAAATCAAAACAACACGTGTTTATAAGATACCAATTTTGGGCGTTGCGAGGGTGCTAATACCTTCCTCGAGCGTAACCGACTCCCTACCCTAATTTTTTTCTGGACTTTCACGTAGACCTAAACTTGGCCTTCTTTTTGTTTAAAAAAAAAAGAAATCTAATAGGTGTCCGAGCACACCTAGGAAAAAGGATCAGTGGCGACTCCCTTCTTATCTCAAAATCAAACTTCCATTTTCAAGTTTTCACTGAATCGCCACAATTAATGACCAAGAGCTAAATTTTTACGTCGCTACAGTAAGAAAAGAAAAATTTGACTTCCTAGTTTCTCACAATAACTTCTCTTATATATTTCAATCTTTTAAATATCTTTGTTATTGTTTTCAATGTTCCTGCTTAATCATTTAAGTTACCACTTACCAACAGCCTTTACAAAGCCATTTTTTTTGTTAAGAAGCTTTTTTTCAAATATATATACATATATTCTTGCCTTCATATGAATATCTTAAAAGTTCTATTTTTTATTTTCAAAATTCATATGTTCTTTTTGATGTCTCTGTTTAGTGCTAGATAAATCAGCTTATCTTAACCGCTTATAAAAAATTTTCTTTTTACAAAACTTAAAACTAGATACTTTTGCTTATTGAGATTTTATAATGAAGAATAAATTGATAACAGATTTGAAATTTATGAATAGCTAAAATTAATGCATTTCATGAGATTTTTATTTTTTTAATTGATATATTGTTTGCATATATCTTTTATATATACAATTTCAAAGAAATACCAGAAACAAAAATAGAAAAATATATAATTTTAGTTGGCCATTTCAAATAAAATATCGATATCCAATGCTATTAACTGCATAAGTTAAATCAAGATATTAGGACAGGCAAACTAAAAGATATAAATTACATTATGCAAGTAGATTATGAAAGAGTAAGACAAACCTTTACTTGCTTTACATATGGAACAGGAACAATGAACTCCCCAACATCCATATCACCAATGGATCGTGAAAGTTTCATATGGGATGACTTTAGGTGGAATGGAATATAATGGAAGTAATGAAGTGTAGTTTTGAGGGTCAAGGTAAGAAGCAGGAAAAGTATATTTGTGATACATATAAGTGTCGGGGAACTTGAAAAGTAACTTACAAAAGCTGCCATTGTTTCATTCTCCAGTTTCCGATCTACAGAATCATCCCCATTCTGCAGAATATAAGATAAAATAAAAACTATACAACACAGAATGCTATCAAAGGTATCAATGTCTGCTACCATATAAAATAACAGTTGATGAAGGAAGCAAATTTTTTCTTTGAAGAACGTAAAATTCAAGCCTAAAATCAGTGAAATCAACATTCTGCAGAATATAAGATAAAATAAAAACTATACACCACAGAATGCTATCAAAGGTATCAATGTCTGCTACCATATTGTAGCGACGTAAAAATATTTGGGTTTCGGGTCGCTAAATTGGGGCGATTTATTAGAAAACTGGAAATTAAAATTTGGTTTTAAAAATAAACCGGGAGTCGCCACCGATCTTTTTTCTAGGTATGATCGGACACCTATTAGATCTTTCTTAAAAAAAAAAAATAAAAGGCTAGGTTTACGTTAAAATCCAGAGAAAAATTAGGGTTCGGGAGTCGGTTACGCGCGAGGAAGGTATTAGCACCCTCGCGACGCCCAAAATTGGTATCTTATAAACACGTGATGTCTTAATTTTCAAAAATACGAGTTCAATATAAAATTTAGTAGTGATTTCGATTTAAGAAGATGAGAAATTTTAGTTTATTCCGGTTTTTTGAGAAGGACATATCGTTTTAACACGAGTCAACCGAAATTCACCCAACATAGCGATGAAATCGATGACATTGTATTTCAACCGATACGTTGCCTTGGTCTTCGAAGTAAATAAAGACATGGATCAACGTTTTAAAATAATGAACAACGATCTAATATACAAAAATAGGTGAGAAACAAAAGATATTAATACGAAATGCATCGAGACATGAAATACATATGATGATAATATTAAAGACAATGGTATGCCTTGCGATATTGAATATAGCAATAGTATTAAATACGAGAAGACCATGTATATATTTATAGTAATAATATTGGAAATATACTACGTATAATATTTGAAATATTTATGAAATAAAAATACTTAACTATAGTATGTACTTATGGAAAGTATATGTATATAGGGTCAAAAGGTAATAATAATGTTAGAAGTGTGTATATGATATATAGTAAAAAATATGCATAACATAGCATTAAAAGTATATATGTAACGTATAAAATACATAGATATACAAAATAATATATAGTATAGACACATTTGAAATATTAATAACTATTAATAACATATTTATATAAATATGTAAAGTATATACAGGGATAGAAATGAATAATACGATGTACAAAAAATAACACTAATGAAAAGTATATATATACATATACGTGTAAAGAAATACATGTATTAATATAAACATGGATAATATATTTATAGTATAGTAAAACATAGGTATATAAATTATAGTACTAAAATATGCATATAATATATAAGAATGTATGTAATAAAATATTAAAATTTACACATGATATATGTATAATAATATTATGTCAAAACATTTACCTAATATATATACATACATATTAGAAATAAATAACAAGTAAGAATAATGATATTAAAAATAATAATAATCAATTTAACAAAAATAACTAAAAAGGGATTAAATTGAACTGGAAGCAAAAATATTTGGGGTGAAATTAAAATAAAAATAAAAAGAAAGGACCATCTTGAACACGCGTGGAAACAGTGGGGGCTAAAATAGCAATATCCCCACCTAATCAAGACGCAGCGTGTACATGGGGACGAAATTGAAAGTCGCAACGAATTTAAAGGCTAAATTAAAAATGAAAATAGCTTAATTGTAAATGCTTGAAAAAGCGGAGGGCCGATTGCGCAAATTGCCCTCTCCAATCAAAAACACGCGATCCTAGCGGGCAGGTCGGGTCGACCCGATCCACCGATGAAACGCAGCGCTTTTTTAGCTTAAGTTTGGGCACCAAAACGGTGCTGCTTTTAGTAGGCTATAAATAAATAGAAAAATCAAAAAAACATTTGGGAAGGGGAAAGAAAAAAAGAAAAGGAGAGGGAGAGAAGGGGGGACCGGAGCGATTTCCGGTGGGGGAGGGGAGCACCGGCCGATCATCGGCCGTCGCCGCGCGGCGCTGGCACACACCATATGACGCTGCATAGGAAAAAGGTAAAATTTTCCTTTTTTTATATTATATTATATTATTTTTTCGTATGTTTTTATTAGTATTTTTTATTTCTTTATGTGTTTATAAGTATTAAAATAAATTCGAATATAAAATCTAAAAATAAAAAAGAAAATTCACCTTAGATACTGGATTTGATCCTCGGATTTGCCTTCGTTTGTTTGAAAAATATTCTATGTATGTTTATGAACTTTTTTAGTTGATGTTTTTCAAAGAGAAGAGAAAAGGGAAAAAAAAACCCCTTTCTGTTTTTACAATCGGCTTCTTATAGCCTGTTTACATGCTTTCTTTAATATTTGTTGTCTTGTCTCTTTTAGTCGTCTTGCAGGGGATGGCCGATGGAGCAGGTGTTGGAAGTGACCCTTGGCGGTGCTGCAGGCGGTCAGTGGCGCAGAGGGCAGTTAGGGACTAGGGTTTCTTTTTGTTTTTTTATTATTTTTTATGTTGGGCTATTTTAGTTGGGCCAAGGGTTTGTGGGTTAAATGGGTTAGGTATATATAAGTGGGCTCCGGGTTTGGGCTGCTTGTTGGGTCTGGTGGGTTTTGATTTGTTGGGTTTTGGGATTGGGTTTTGGGGTTGGCCCCAAAATTTGGGCTTCTACAGCTGCCCCTCTTTGCTCATTGTCGTGCAACGGGAATAGAGCAAAGACTTTCAAGGAAGACCAAATTTCCCCGATCTTGTCAGGTCTTGACTTGCTTTGGAACTCTTCTTGTTTAGGTAGTCTTTCTCCAGTCCATCGTATCTTGTATTTTTGGTTCAATCCACTGCATCTTCTGATATGTGCCTTGCAGCTTCAATCTATCATAACTTCAAGAATAAGAGATTTGTGGCTTCGATCTGCTTCCACGCAGCTTCATAAAGATCAAGTCCACAACTTTCATCTGCTCTTCTATCACTTTAGTGGGATAGGGTTTGTGATCTTCTCTTCTGCAACTCTAAAAGGCAAGCTTTGACATCTTCGATCAGCTCCACTGCAACTCCAGGGGACAGGACTTGCAACTTTGACCTGCTTCACTGCAACTTCAGGGAGGCCAAATCTGGTGTCCTTAATCAATTCCAATCTTTATTCTTTACTCGGCCTACGATCTTGAGCTCAACTCATTTCTCGCAATATGAACAGACATTAAATACAACAATTGAAAATACCTCGGCATGTGAACTGAGGCTCAACTCATTTCTTGCAATATGGGTTGATTTTTGAAACATAGAAATTAAAAGCAGAAATTTAAAGGCTCAACTCACCTCTCGCAATATGAGTTGATAATTTGAAAAGTAGATTTCGAAAAACAGCAATTAAAGGCTCAACTCATTTCTCGCAATATGAGTTGATTTTCTTGAAGAGCATGGATTGAAAAGCAAAAATTGAAAATACCTCAGCGTGCCCCGAGGCTCAACTCACCTCTCGCAATATGAGTTGATTTTTGAAACATAAATTGGAATTACCTCAACGTGTCTTGAGGCTCAACTCATTTCTCGCAATATGGGTTGATTCTTGAAACATAAAAAATTAAAAATACCTCAGCGTGCCCCGAGGCTTGACTCACCTCTCGTAATATAAGTCAACTTTTGAAACATAAACTAAAAATACCTCAGTGTGTGACCTAAGGCTCAACTCACCTCTCGCAATATGAGTTGATTTTTTTGAAAAGCAGAATTTGAAAAGCAGAAATTGAAGATACCTCAGTGTGCCCTGAGGCTCAACTCACCTCTCGCAATATGAGTTGATTCTTGAAACATAAATAAGAATTACCTCAACGTGTCTTGAGGCTCAACTCACCTCTCACAATATGAGTTGATTTTTGAAACATAAATTGGAATTACCTCAACGTGTCTTGAGGCTCAACTCACCTCTCGCAATATGAGTTGATTTTCCTTGCAAAGCATGAATTTAAAAAAATATCAAAATACCAAAACCTGTCATTTGGTAGAACTCAGGTGTCTTTTCACTGGATTCAATGCGACTCTCATTCCAGATTTCTTGTTCTGCTGGAGTACCTGTATATGCCATGCATGAGGTTATCATGATATGCACATGTTTGTCTTAAATGCCTTTATGCCTACATGATTATGCAGTGCTCCTTAAGCATGTTTGTCGTATATCCATTTAGCCACGATTGTTGAGGATCTGCATTCATTACTTCGGCTCTTGATTTTCTCTTTAAGCCATGTACCCGCCTTCAGGCTTTACAAGTAATCAACGTTTCTTAGATATCACTCTTTAGCCCCTGGTTGAACTTTATTCTTACTTGAGGCTCTTGTGTTTACCAAATTTTCAAACAGGTAATGCTTAACATTTCTTTTGTTTAGAGTGTGTCATTTCACTATTTATCATGTAAATAAACACATAATGAGGTGTATGAAAAAGGTCAAGTAGGGACAAAAATGATATCTGATATTCATTTATTTCAAGTGTGGCAAACAAAGGAAGTTAACCAATGAGAGTAAAAATGTCAAAAAGAAGGAAAGGATCGTATTCAACGGATACAAATGCTCTAGATATTCAACACATGAACTCTTCCACGTTCCTCAATCAAGAATCCTTTTAAGTCTGGCTTCTTGCGTAGAAGATTTTGAGCTTTCAGAGATGCTTCAAATACTGTAGTCTCACTGTTTGTCGTACGGTTTAAAACACCTTGCCTTGTAAGCCGAATGTTTGCTTCATTAGAACGCCCTTTCGGGTTTTCATTCTAATCTTTTGTGTTTAATCAAAGCGCCCTTTTCGGGTTTTCGCTCTGATCCTCTTTTTTTTTCTTTTTTTCTTTTTTTTTTAAGATGCCCTTTTCGGGTTTTCATCTTGACTTTCTTTTTCAAGCATAGTACTTCTTCACCGCATCTGAGTTCACTGGATTCGATAGCTCTTTGCCGTCCATCTCGGTAAGGATCAAAGCTCCACCTAAAAATGCCTTCTTTACGACGTATGGTCCTTCCCAGTTTGGTGCCCATTTTCCTCGCAGGTCTTTTTGTATCGGGAGAATTTTTCTCAACACAAGTTCTCCTTCATGGAATTCTCTTGGTCGTACCTTCTTGTCATGGGCGGCGATCATTCTCTTTTGGTACATCTGCCCGTGACAAATTGCCCTTAGACGTTTTTCTTCGATGAGGTTCAACTGATCATATCGAGCTCGAACCCATTCTGCTTCTTCTAACTTTGATTCCATTAAGACTCGCATAGAGGGGATCTCAACCTCGATAGGTAGCACGGCTTCCATTCCATAGACTAGAGAGAAAGGAGTTGCTCCCGTAGATGTTCGCACAGATGTGCGATATGCAAACAAAGCAGATGGAAGTTTCTCGTGCCAATCTTTATACGTCTCAGTCATTTTCCCAATGATCTTTTTAATGTTCTTGTTAGCTGCTTCAACAGCCCTATTCATCTTTGGGCGATAAGGTGAAGAGTTATGATGCTTTATTTGGAACTGCTCGCACACTTCTTTCATCATCTTATTGTTCAGATTCGCGGCATTATCTGAAATGATTCTTTCAGGCAAGCCGTACCGGCAAATGATTTCCTTTTTCAAAACCTCGCAAACTGCGCAATCCTCGTCACATTGGCAAACGGCGACTTCTATCCATTTTGTGAAATAATCGATGACCACAAAGATGAATCGATGCCCGCTTGATGCCTTTGGAGAGATTGGCCTATAACGCCCATGCCCCACATAGCAAAAGGCCACGGAGAGGTCATGACATGAAGAGGAGAAGGGGCCACATGAATTTTATCGCCGTAGATTTGACATTTGTGACATTTTCTAGCAAAATTGATGCAGTCACTTTCCATTGTCAGCCAATAATAACCGAGTCTCATGATCTTTCTGGCCATATTGAATCCATTGGCATGTGTTCCGCAAATTCCCTCATGGACCTCTGCAAGTATCTTCCTAGCTTCAACATCATTCACACATCTCAAGAGCATCTGATCCTTTCCTTTTTTGTATATGATGTCCCCGTCAAGAACAAATCCCGCTGCCATTCTTCTAATAGTTCTTTTGTCGTTCTCATTCGCTTGTTCGGGATACTTTTGATTCTTGATGTATTCTAATATATCATGGAACCATGGACGTCCGTCTATCTCTTTTTCAATGCTACAACGATTATGCAGCAGAAACCTCGTATATGCTCATTTTGAGGGGCATTATTTCTGCTTCTTTATTTGCTTTGAACATTGAAGCCAAAGTGGCCAGGGCATCAGCTAATTGGTTTTTTTCTCGTGGAAAGTAATGAAAAGTTATTTCTTTGAATTCCTTGATCAATTCGGCCACTAAATCACTGTACTTGATCAATTTTGGATCCCTCACTTCCCACTCTCCACGGATCTGGTAAACCACTAGAGCTGAGTCTCCGTATACCTCTAGGATTTTGATGTTTCGCTCGATAGCTGCACGAAGCCCCATGATACAGGCCTCATATTCTGCGATATTATTGGTGCGTAAAGAAGTTTAGTCTTGCAATAAGCGGATAATGATTCCCCTCGGTGACACCAGGATTGCTCCGATTCCATGCCCCAAAGCATTCGACGCACCATCAAAACACATCTTCCATGACTTTTCTTTTGATGACTCTGGTTCCATTTCTGTGATGCACATTAAGTCTTCGTCTGGGAAATCAAACCTTAAAGGCTCATATTCCTCCGTCGTTCGAGTTGCTAGGAAGTCGGCTATTGCGCTTCCTTTTATTGACTTCTGACTTACATAGGCAATGTCATATTCCGAAAGGAGAATCTGCCATTGGGCCATCCTTCCTGATAGTGCCGGCGATTCCATCATGTATTTTATCGGGTCTAGCTTTGAAATTAGCCATGTCGTATGGTACAACATGTATTGTCTGAGTCTCCGAGCTACCCAAACTAGAGCGCAACAAAATTTTTCAATGGACGAATACTTTGCCTCATATTCAGTGAACTTTTTACTGAGGTAGTAGATCGCCTTTTCTTTCTTTCCCGTCTCGTCGTGTTGCCCTAGTACACAACCCATTGAATTTTCGAACACCGTCAAATACAAAATCAAAGGTCTCCCCGGAGTTGGCGGTACTAGCACTGGAGGACTAGACAAATATTGCTTTATCTTATCAAAGGCCACCTGGCATTCCTCATTCCAATCTCTCGGGTTATGTTTTCGAAGAAGCCGAAAGATTGGGTCGCATTGGTTGGTAAGTTGAGCGATAAATCGGGCGATGTAGTTTAATCTCCCTAAAAATCCTCTAACTTCCTTTTGCGTGCGCGGGGGTGGCAACTCTTGAATGGCCTTTATTTTATCTGGATCAACCTCGATACCTCTTTCACTGACAATGAAGCCTAGCAACTTCCCTGAGGTAGCCCCGAACGTACATTTGGCTGGATTAAGCTTTAACTGGAACTTTCTCAGCCTATCGAACAACTTCTTCAAGTTTACTATATGCTCTTCTTCCCCTCGGGATTTAGCAATCATATCGTCGACGTAGACCTCTATTTCTTTATGCATCATGTCATGGAATAACATTACCATAGCCCTCTGATATGTTGCCCCAGCATTCTTTAACCCGAATGGCATCACTTTGTAGCAGAATGTTCCCCACATTGTTATGAAGGTAGTTTTCTCCATGTCTTCAGGGGCCATCTTGATCTGATTATACCCCGAGAATCCATCCATGAAAGAAAACAATGAATGTTTTGCTGTGTTGTCCACCAACGTATCAATATGTGGTAAGGGAAAGTTATCCTTTGGGCTGGCTCGATTCAAGTCACGGTAGTCCACACACATTCGTACCTTGCCATCTTTCTTTGGTACCGGAACTATATTAGCCACCCATTCTGGATATTTGGAGGCTTGTAGGAAACCAGCGTCAAATTGCTTCTTGACTTCTTCTTTTATTTTCAGCAACATTTCGGGTCTCATCCGTCTTAATTTTTGCTGGATGGGCTTGCATTCTGGCTTTAATGGGAGCTTGTGGACCACTAAATCTTCATCTAGCCCTGGCATGTCCTGGTATGACCATGCGAAAACATCTTTGTATTCGCAGAGTAGAGCGATCAAATTATGCCTGGTGCTCTCTGAAATAGAAGTCCCAATCTTCACTTCTTGTTTCCTTTCTTCAGTGCCCAAGTTTATTGTTTCCACAGATTCTTCATGAGGCAAAATCTGTTTATCCTCTTGTTCCACCATTCTTAACAATTCAGGAGACGAGACGTAATCTTCAGCATTTTCTTCATTTCAAATTCCCTAAACAAACAAATTTTCTCAAAATCAATTTCAAGACTCAGAACGGTTTGTTCATGTCATCGATATCTGAGCACCTGAAAGTTGAATGGAAAAGGAAGCTATAGAGGGGTATCCAAGTATTGGAATCAACAAAGGAATGTTATGGCATGGAATGTGGCAAATGTGAATATGGGCTATGAGATGAGAAAATGATTATGAAATTAGCGAGAATGCGAAAAAATCGTGACAAAATGCATCTTCATTGATATTCATTTAAATGATAAAGAGCGAATGCACGCTCTTACAAAAGAATTCTATTATATCTAAAGACATAATAGAAAGTTAATGTTTGGCATTACTCTGAAGACTTATAAACTACAAGAAGCTCCTCGGAAGTCCAATTGTTCAACATGAAACCGTGAGGGGCAAGGGCGTATCCTCGAGACATCTTTACTTGTACCACCTTTGTCAATGACATTTATATCGACATTCAAAAACCCTTTCAATTATCCTCGGCATATTTAGTGGATCGTCTTGTCCAGGGTATATCATTCCATGACGTAAATGTTTTTGACAAAGGAGGGTATTCCATGGGCTCCCATTCTGGTTCTCGGCCCAAAGTTCTTGCAATCCTCCTTTCTTGATCTTTCTTCCACTGTCTTCTTCTTTGACGCATGTCAGGCTGGAATCCCAACCCGTATCGAGCCTTGTGTTGCACTGGCTTTAAAGCCCTAACTATTCCTTGCAAATGTTTGCCTAAACCTCTTCTTGCTCGAGCTCCTCTTCCTACGGTCAATTTGACACCCATTCTAGTATTTCTTGACAATTTTGGCACTGAATCTGTTTCCCCTCGATGACAAAGGTGGCATTGACAAATTCGAGGGATCGGAAGGAACATTCCACTGCATCTTTGCTTACTTCCAGGTATGGCGCATCAGCAGAGATCGATGCGACAATATCTTCTTCACCCTCTACTGTGACCAAACAGCCATCCATGATAAATTTCACCTTTTGATGGAGGGATGATGGAACTGCTCCAGCAGAATGGATCCAGGGTCTTCCTAAAAGGCAGTTATATGAAGGTGTAATGTCCATTACTTGGAACTCGACATCATAAATATAAGGGCCCACCTCCAGAGGGATCTCAATCTTTCCCATAACTTCACGCCTCGTCCCCGTCAAATGCCCTTACTGTGGAATGACGGGGCCTTAAGTAGGACAAATCCATTGGTATTCGGAAAGTGTGGCTAATGGCATAACATTGAGTGCTGACCCATTATCGACGAGCACGTTAGGTATTATGTAGCCCTTGCAACAGTCGTGATATGCAAATGCTTTCACCGAGCCTCTACCATTTGGCGGTATTTCATCATCACTAAAAGAGATGAAATTGTCCGCATTCAAATTGTTTACCCACCTATCGAGCTTCTCAACGGATATGTTGTTAGCTACGTAAGCTTGATTTAACACCTTTAGCAGGGCATTCCGGTGTGGCTCAAATTTAATGATGAGAGATAGAATCGAGATTCGCGTGTTGCTTGCTCAATTGTTCCACCACACTATATTCGCTGTGTGCTTGATAAATTTCAAGAATTCTTGAGCTTCTTCCTCATTCACAGGCTTTTTAGTTTCTTGCACAGGTGGAATTTCTTGCTCGACTTCGACTTCGTGCATCACTGCTTTCCCTTTTTGCTTCAAGTCGCTACTTTTCTTTACCGGTTCAACTTCTTTAGAATAGCACCGTCCACTTCGGGTAAAATGACCTACCTCCCCAACATCTTCAATTACGGCTTTGGACTTTCCAACTTCCGGTGTGACGATGCTGACATCATATCTCCACGGTACTGTTTTGTTGTCCTTATAAGGGAAAGGAGATGGTATTTCGATTATCATTTTTGGTTTCACCGGTTCTTTCTTCGCGTCATAATAGATCACCAATGGTCGATCAGCGCTATAAGGGGGACCTGATGGTTGATTGTCAGAGGCACATATTTCCCCACTATCGGCCTCTTCGGCTTTACAAAAAATCTCGATCTCCTTGTTGTCCATCATACTTTGCAATAATCTTCTGAATTCATTACAGGACTAAATGTCGTGTCCTTCGATGCCATGGAACTCACAAAAACTGTGGCTCTTTGCATCCTTTCCTCCGAATGCTCCGTTAAAACGGCGAAGCAACCCATTTTCAACTAGCACCTCCCAGATTCTCTGCAGAGGTGTTCTTACTTCAGATACCCATCTTTTACTTCGTCGCTTATCCTCCTCTCCTCATCACTCTCATTTCCTTCGGTGTGATTTGGGAATGGATTTTCTACAGATCGCTAGTACCATCAAATCGCAAAATACCCATCGATGAGCCCTTGAACTCTCCTTTTGAAAGCCGACAGCTTCTCGGTAGAATGCCCTCGGTTCCCGCATGGTATGCGCAACTAAGCGTTTGGATCGTACCATTTTGGGTATGGAGGTTTAAGGGGTGCCATGTAGTGGGGAGAGATCGTTGTTTTTCCAATAGCTTTGGGTATAGCTCCCCATATGACACGGGGATAGGAGTAAATTGAGGTCTCTCGGGATTAGGTCTTGTTGGTCTTGATTCATTTCTCGGTTGGTTTTGAATGGGTGCAGTATTTTGTGAAAAAGTGGTGACGGGTCTTTAGTTGTTCATGGCGTATACGGGGTAGGAGGGAGGTGGTGCTTGGTAGTAAGGGGTTTGAGGAGGATAATGGAAATTTGAAGGTGGATAATGTCTGGTCGAGGTTGGTTAGGATATGAATTAGAGGCATAGCGGTTTCCCATCCCGACCATGTGGGTTCTGGTTCCTTCTTTTCATAGGTCTTGCCTTTTCGAACCCTCTCAAACCTTCCATTCTACCGCTCTTGACAAAGATTCTCTATGAGCTCACCAGATATTACAATATCCGCAAAACTCTTTCGCGGCACTTCCCACTAATTTGTCATAAAACGGCGCTTTTAACGTGTTGATAAAGAGAACGGTTATCTCCGTTTTTGTTAGTGGGGGTTCCACTTGGGCCGAGACGCCTCTCCATCTCTCGCATCTTACCGTCTAAAGGTCTCACGACGGCTTTTTCTCCATCATTTATAAGGTCATCCGGTGCGTACCATGTCCGATACATGCTTGTATTGCTCGCAATCGCGGATGCCAAGTCTTTCCAGATCTAATCTTTTCCTCTTTGAGTTGGTTGTACCAACGGAAGGTCGACTCTGTTAGGTTGTCTTGGAAGCAATGTATAAGTAACTTATCATCGTTCACGTAACCAGTCATTTTTCGACAGAACATGATGAGATGTGCTTTTGGGCACCTAGTCCCATCATACTTCTCAAAGTCAGGCACTTTGAACTTCGGAGGCAAAATTAGATCTGGTACCAGATTGAGTTCTTTGGCACCTAGCGCGGAGAAGACCTCAGTGCCTTCTATTGCTTTGAGTCTTTCCTCCAGACTCCTATATTTCGCGTCATGGTTATCCAATTTCAATTTAGCTACTTCTGCGGGGTCGTCCAGATCTTGAACCAGTGGATCAGCAGGGCTGGCCCCTGGGTTCGACGTGAATATTCCTGGCCCCAAATTAGTGGGTCGAGCAGGTGGCATAGGTCGATGTTCCAAGCCTGTGGGTTCTCCTTGAGCATACCCTCTGTGTTGTATATGCGGGTGGTGGAGTGAATCCCGGAGGATAGAGTGGATCCTGATCGTGGTGAATTCTCGATTGAGGTTCCATAACATCGGGATTCTGCATGGGTCCCTTTCCCTTGACCAAAGTTGTCATCATCTCCATCATTTTAGCCATCTGATCTCTTTGCTCAAGTGACTCCTCTCGAGATCTTACCATTAGATCTCTCGTTTCTTGTTGCGATTTGGCCAGTTGCTCTTGTAATTCCTTTTGAGCCCTTTCCATCCTTTCGATTCTCTCATTGAACTCAGCTTCCATTGCCCTAGTTTGTCGACGCGTTCTGTATAAATGTCGTGATTCCAGTCTTGAAGTCTTGCAACTGCGGATTAGTTTCGGTGGATGATTATGGTGATATGTACATGCGATGAATGAATGAATGAGTATATGAATGGATGAATGTCCAAAGAAATAAATGATGCATAAATGTTAGTTATGAGTAAATATGCAAGAATTTGGTGTTGATTTCAAGATAGCCCCATATGTAGGCATTTCATTCATCAGAAGAGTACATTACAAAAAGTTTTCATTTTTCCACCAGTTACACAAATTTCCTAGCCACATTGACTTGTTTCTTCACTTGCTCTAAAAATTCTGATATGCTCGATCTCTGGCTCGGAGGGAATTGGCAACTGAGAACTTCGGCTTCATCTGATAATTGAACAACTTGCATAGCCGCTTGGCGAATTTCATTAATCAAGAAGTTAAGCTGCATTTCCTTTTCTTGGAGAGTTCCTTCGTACGCGTGCATGTCTCTATCGTATTGATCATTCTTTTCTTCTAGAGCCTTCAGGAGGTTATCTAATTGTTGTTGACGAGATTGTAGCATATTTTCTAAATCTCGTACTCTCCTTTTTAATTCTCGATGTTCAGACTGACTATTCGCAAATTCTGCATTCACCATTTCGTACTCGGCATTCTTCCTTCTTAACTCTATTGCAAGTGCCATGCCTTTTCCTCTTCTTTTTCTTTGCTTTTCCTTCCAAAACTCCATTCCTCCTTTGATGTTGCTAATTTCTTCTTTCCACTCACCGTTGACTTGCCCAATCCACTATTCTTTATAGTGCTTCTTAATTTCTTGTTTTCCAAATGAAGGTCCCTTAAGTCGTTTCTCACGATCTCGGCCTCCTTTTGTACTTTTTCAGTTCTGGACCTTTCAACTTGAGCTTCAATCTTCAACTGATAGTTTTCTTCTTGAAGGGTACTAAGGTCCCTAGACATCTTAGCTTTTTCTCGCTCGAATTCTTGTCTAGCGATGTCCAACTCCTGACGGCATTTCCTCCAAAAAGGGTTTCTGCGCAAGGCAATTTGTTGATGAGATTTGCGACTACTTACCCGTTGCTTTCTCCATATGTCATAGTCTTGGGTAAGGGTATCAGCATACAAGGCTAATTCCATGAAATGAATTTCATTCCAAGACTTTGCAATATCTCTGACTCTCTTCATATATCCTCACCCGCAAAAGCTTTCGACTGTGCCAACCCTCCAGCTCATGGGTATAAATTGTCGCAAGAAAATTGCCTTTGGACTAATAATGGGCGTATCCAACTCCTCCCCATAACCCGAGTAAAGGTATCCAATCTTGGCCTCCACACTTGTATAACAGACCAAGGAAGGACGGATCCGTGGTGCTCTCCACGTTATATCCTCGCGCGAAGATTCTCAAGAACCGATACCCAATGTTGCTCGGTGATTTCTTTCGCCATTCTTTCTTGAGGTAAGCTTCTAGCGGGGCGAATGTTTTGAAAACATGTGAAATGGAGTGCGCTCTACTTTCCAAAAATGACTGAAAATCCAAACGTTGAGCACCGTTGCACACACCGATAAATCATCCCTTTCCTACTCTTCGACAAGTACTCAAGGACACAGATGTCTCTGGCTAAGATAGTCGGGACAGGTTGACTCCTTGTTTTAGCCTTTCAAGAAATCAAATCTGCAACCTCAATATGTCCGAGAACTCTGGAAAATGACCAAACCGTAAATGGCCAAGGCGAATAGATTAACTCTCTTCAATATGTCCGGATGACTCGTAACCCATTCTCGTAGGGTTGGACCATGGAATGCAAACGTTTTCATTCTTCTTTTTATTTGTTTTTTTCGCCCATGCATCAGTCATGTCCATCTAGTCTTACTAATTTTTTCCTAAAGGTCAATGGCTTAGGCTCCTTCACGTATATCTTGCCGAATTGCACATTGTCGATGCGAGTAAAGCAAAGATACTCTTCTATGGTTGGAGTCATGTCCTCTTGATTAAATGTAAAGCACTGATAAGCTGGGTCCCAGAATCGAACCATGGCTTGAATCAACTGTTCGTCTGCACGAATGGTGATCAAGTGAGCTATATCTCCATACCTCTCGGTGAAAATTCCCCTAGTGTCCAATCCCATTGGTTCCAAACTCGCACCAAATCCTCAAGGTTGTTTTGGCGAACATTCACGCTTGTATGTTCGGGCAAATTGACAACACACCCTTCCACTAGGTTGTCCCCCTTTTCTCTCTCGAGTTTTTAGAGACCAGTCTCAACCACAAAGATTCTTCTCGATTATTTGTGTAATTGACTCTCCATCGAAACCCGTTCTTTGGCAACTATCCTTTAATCAACACCTTCCTAATGTGATGCCTATGATGCATGATGATAATAAAAATAAAAACAAACAAACTTGGTTAGTAACACAACAAATATATTTTGAGAAACAAATTAAACTACTCAACACAACTCTTTTACATAGACAAGTTGTAAATGAAAGGCAAAAGCATTTCCCAGTGTACTTGTTTTGGTGACTATAAGCGGAGAGAGGTTCGGCATGGCTCTAATTGGATAGCTCGTATGGTTCGTTACATGCGGTTTTGGTTCTAGATAGGTACTCGAATTGTTCGTACTATCGCCTACTAAGACTAGCACGAAGCCTCGGTCGTAGCTCATCACAAGCTCACGAGTTCAATTCGAGGATTACATTTACTTATGCCTATGCGGAGGGACAAGTTAACTCACGAAAGCATAAGTCATATGTAACCCGAAAGTATTCCATAGCTCTGTATGGAGGGACGAGTTAACTCACGAAGGCGTAGCGTTTACTTTCACTTAAACGGACGGAGCCCGGGTATAGAGCTTATGTTATGCAAAATGCAGGTGCACGGTGTGTGGGGAAAAACTCGTAAACCTTTACGTTTTATTTAAACTAAACCAAAATTACAACCATAACAATTGAAAATTGAACAAACCAACAAGTTTGGAGAAACATTTACAGCATGATGCAATTGCATGAATTTTTGAAAACGAGATTTTCGGATCACGACCAAATATTTACTTTGAACAAGGAAATTTGGAAACTTTGACAAAATGTGTTTATTCGATTCGACTCTCAAAACCAGGTCCCCAGTGGAGTCGCCAGCTGTAGCGACGTAAAAATATTTGGGTTTTGGGTCGCTAAATTGGGGCGATTTATTAGAAAACTGGAAATTAAAATTTGGTTTTAAAAATAAACCGGGAGTCGCCACCGATCTTTTTTCTAGGTATGATCGGACACCTATTAGATCTTTCTTAAAAAAAACAAATAAAAGGCTAGGTTTACGTTAAAATCCGTGA
The DNA here is from genome assembly GCA_025698475.1 of Gossypium anomalum. Taxonomy (NCBI): domain Eukaryota; kingdom Viridiplantae; phylum Streptophyta; class Magnoliopsida; order Malvales; family Malvaceae; genus Gossypium; species Gossypium anomalum. The sequence continues at coordinate 28,400,117 of CM046967.1, forward strand.
GAAAAATTAGGGTTCGAGTCGGTTACATACTGCGAGGAAGGTATTAGCACCCTCGCGACGCCCAAAATTGGTATCTTATAAACACGTGATGTCTTAATTTTCAAAAATACGAGTTCAATATAAAATTTAGTAGTGATTTGATTTAAGAAGATGAGAAATTTTAGTTTATTCCGGTTTTTGAGAAGGACATATCGTTTTAACACGAGTCAACCAAATTCACCCAACATAGCGATGAAATCGATGACATTGTATTTCAACCGATACGCTGCCTTGGTCTTCAAGTAAATAAAGACATGGATCAACGTTTTAAAATAATGAACAACGATCTAATATACAAAAATAGGTGAGAAACAAAAGATATTAATACTGAAATGCATCGAGACATGAAATACATATGATGATAATATTAAAGACAATGGTATGCCTTGCGATATTGAATATAGCAATAGTATTAAATACGAGAAGACCATGTATATATTTATAGTAATAATATTGGAAATATACTACGTATAATATTTGAAATATTTATGAAATAAAAATACTTAACTATAGTATGTACTTATGGAAAGTATATGTATATAGGGTCAAAAGGTAATAATAATGTTAGAAGTGTGTATATGATATATAGTAAAAATATGCATAACATAGCATTAAAAGTATATATGTAACGTATAAAATACATAGATATACAAAATAATATATAGTATAGACACATTTGAAATATTAATAACTATTAATAACATATTTATATAAATATGTAAAGTATATACAGGATAGAAATGAATAATACGATGTACAAAAATAACACTAATGAAAAGTATATATATACATATACGTGTAAAGAAATACATGTATTAATATAAACATGGATAATATATTTATAGTATAGTAAAACATAGGTATATAAATTATAGTACTAAAATATGCATATAATATATAAGAATGTATGTAATAAAATATTAAAATTTACACATGATATATGTATAATAATATTATGTCAAAACATTTACCTAATATATATACATACATATTAGAAATAAATAACAAGTAAGAATAATGATATTAAAAATAATAATAATCAATTTAACAAAAATAACTAAAAAGGGATTAAATTGAACTGAAGCAAAAATATTTGGGGTGAAATTAAAATAAAAATAAAAAGAAAGGACCATCTTGAACACGCGTGGAAACAAAGGGGCTAAAATAGCAATATCCCCACCTAATCAAGACGCAGCGTGTACATGGGGACGAAATTGAAAGTCGCAACGAATTTAAAGGCTAAATTAAAAATGAAAATAGCTTAATTGTAAATGCTTGAAAAAGCGGAGGGGCCGATTGCGCAAATTGCCCTCCAATCAAAAACACGCGATCCTAGCGGGCGGTCGGGTCGACCGATCCACCGATGAAACGGCGTCGCTTTTTAGCTTAAGTTTGGGCACCAAAACGGTGCCGCTTTTAGTAGGCTATAAATAGCGAAAAAAATCAAAAAAACATTTGGGAAGGGAAAGAAAAAAAAAAAAAGGAGAGGGAGAGAAGGGGGACCGAGCGATTTCCGGTGGGGAGAGCACCGGCGATCATCGGCCGTCATGCCGGCGGCAGTTGCCGTATGCCACCGCACGCGATGGCGGAAAAAGGTAAAATTTTCCTTTTTTTTTATATTATATTATATTATTTTTTCGTATGTTTTTATTAGTATTTTTTATTTCTTTATGTGTTTATAAGTATTAAAATAAATTCGAATATAAAATCTAAAAATAAAAAAGAAAATTCACCTTAGATACTGGATTTGATCCTCGGATTTGCCTTCGTTTGTTTGAAAAATATTCTATGTATGTTTATGAACTTTTTTAGTTGATGTTTTTCAAAGAGAAGAGAAAAGGGGAAAAAAAACCCCTTTCTGTTTTTACAATCGGCTTCTTATAGCCTGTTTACATGCTTTCTTTAATATTTGTTGTCTTGTCTCTTTTCTGGTCTTGCAGGGGATGGCCGATGGAGCAGGTGTTGGAAGTGACCCTTGGCGGTGCTGCAGGCGGTCAGTGGCGCAGAGGGCAGTTAGGGACTAGGGTTTCTTTTTGTTTTTTTATTATTTTTTATGTTGGGCTATTTTAGTTGGGCCAAGGGTTTGTGGGTTAAATGGGTTAGGTATATATAAGTGGGCTCCGGGTTTGGGCTGCTTGTTGGGTCTGGTGGGTTTTGATTTGTTGGGTTTTGGGATTGGGTTTTGGGGTTGGCCCCAAAATTTGGGCTTCTACACATATAAAATGACAGTTGATGAAGGAAGCAAACTTTTTCTTTGAAGAACGTAAAATTCAAGCCTAAAATCAGTGAAATCAATCTATCTTACTCAGTCAAAAGTAGAGCATAGAATATGGTTATGCGTCCGACATGAATGTATTTGAAGAGTCCTTGAAGGGTCAGAAACCCATGGCTATGTCGAGACACAAGAGATGCAGACATGAGAAGGAGAAAGAAACCTTCAAGTACAAAGTTGATTGTTTCACAACATGAACATTTAGCTTGCCGAGTTCCTTCGTGATATGAAAGCAATTGACGACAAGAGCCACAAACCATTTGAGCCATTTGAACCATCTCTCGCATCCAAAATATCAAAAAGCAAACAAAGTAAGAAAGCCAATGAATTAAGACAACACTATGAGAAACATAATTATAGGCATAAGTATAGGCTTCGTTATCTGGCTCGAGCAATTTGGGATGCAATGATTGTGTCGACACGATCCGACACGGTATACTGGTCGATCCATTAAAAACCAGCGGAGGCGGTGGCGAGAACCGAGATGAGAAGAGAATGAAGAAACCTGATTTGTAAATACGAGAGAGAGAGAGAGGGGATCGTAAGCTTCATTACCTTGACTTCGGCAATTGGGGTGCGATGCACATGTCAACAACACGATCCGAAGACGGAATACAGTCGATCCAAAAAAATCAGCGGAGACTACGGTGGGGCGGAACCGAGATGAGAAGAAAAAAACTGATTTGCAGAGACGAGGGAGAGAAGAGGGGCGAATTTGGGGGCAAATTTTCAGAGTAAAAGGGAAAAAGGAATAAGTACAAACTTTTATTTGGGGATTTAGGGCGCGACAGAGATGAGAAGAAGAGGGAGTAATGAGCGGGTAACCAAAAATTGTTGGTCTTTTTGCGGCGTTTTCATCAAAAACGCCACGATATCTAAACTTTTTATGGCGTTTTTTATATTAATTTTAATTTTTTTTCATTTTTAACATTTTTTTCTTTCAAATTTTTGTGCTGAGTTTATTATTTTTTAGAGTTTTTTTTTAAATTTTGAATATTGAACTTTTTAACTGAAATATGAAGTAAAATATTAAATTTTAAATTTTAAATTTTTAACTTTTTAAATTTTTAAATTTTTAATTTTTTTAAAGATTTTTATAATTTTTAAATTAACATATAAATTAAAGCTTAAAAGCGGCAACATTTTGCAATCATTTTGCCATTTCACTTTTTTTTTTCTTTTTTTTTTTGTGTTTTGTTTTTTGCTCTTACATTAAATCATTATATATATACTTAATATCCATATGAAATTTATTTTTAGATTTTAGGGTTTATGATTTATGAGTTGCAGTTTAGAGTTTGGGATTTATGATCTACAGTTTGTGGGTTTAAAAGTTAGTTTTAGGGCTGGGGTTTTAAGGATTAGGGTTTGGGTGTTGGGGTTTAAGGGTTGGAGTTTTAAGGGTTTATGATTTGAGATTTAGGGTTTAAGGTGTTGGGATTAAGGTTTATCGTTTTTAATTTTAAGGGTTTATGATTTGAGATTTAGGGTCTCGTGTTTAAAGAGTTATTAATTAGTGTTTATAGTTTTAAGGATTTATGATTAGAGATTTAGGGTCTGGGGTTAAAAGGTTATTAATTTAAAAGGTTTGGGGTTAGTGTTTAAAGAAAGCCATAACATTGATAGTTTAGTTATCAAAGTACTGTAACTTTTCATGATTAAGTAACTAAAATGAAATTAACTTTCTCATGGCTAAGTGAATAGTGTAGTTAATTTATATTGTTTATAAAGTCAGTTTTAGATATGATCAAAATAAAATTGAATTCAAAATAAAAATAAGACCTTATTTAATTTGTTATAATTTGGTCTTATCCAAAATAGATAATTACCTATGCATATCAATCTGTTACTTTTTTTATTTATTTTTCAATAAATAATTTGTTATAATTTTAAAATATTAAAATTAATATTATCTCTTTTATAATTATATAAGAGATTATTTAATATATAAATTAAAAAATACTAATTAATCTAAACCCTAAACCCATTAACTATAGTCTCCAAACCTTAAATCACAAAACATAGACCATCAACCTTAAACCCCAACCCTTAAACCCATAATCCATAAACCTTAAAATAGTTTAGATATATAGTGGCGTTTTTAAAAAAGCGCCGCTAAAACTCAAGCTATTGCGGCGTTTTCCACAAAGCGCAGCTAATGCCACTGAAGTAAAAGGACGTAGTTGTGCTTAATCTTTTAGCGGTGTTTTTAAAAAAGTGCCGCTAATACTTGATCTTTAGCGGTGCTTTCTTAAAAACGTCGCTAATGCTCAGATCTTTAGCGGCACTTTCTAAAAAACGCTGCTAATACTTAATCTATTCAATTTTTAGTGGCGTTTTCTATTCAAACGCCGCTAAAAACCTATTTTGCAGTAGTGAATACAAGTACTACATTGGAAAAAAATCTAGGTACCAAATTAAAAAAAGTGTCAAACTTGGATACCAAATGACATATTAAACTTTTTTTTGGGGATTTGGGTTTTTTTTTTCCTTTCCTTTGATAAAATAGACTTTATTTTTTGGCTTTTGGATATTAATTGGAAAAATTTTCAAGGTTTCATAAATAAAGTAAAATTTTTCAATGGTCTAATATGCACTTCTCTCTCCATTTTATGAAAATTGAGAAGTTAATCCCTTTAATTTGTCAAAAGTTGATCCTTACACTTTATGACTTAGAAGTTAATCCAATTGTGTAATGTTATTGTTATATCCTTAACCCCTCGGACACCACTCCTCAGGAATCAAAGCCAACGCCTTGAGGAGACCTTTCGGACACCACTCCTCAAGAACCAAGATCCACCCCTCAAAGAGACTACACACCTCAAGAAGACCCTTTGGATATCACCCTTTGGGATCTTAAATGAATAAACTCCTCGTAGAAACTTATTGTCCTAACTCCTCAAGGGAACTTCTCGAGCTGGACTCATCCAAATGTAAATTATGTGAGGGTCCCATCGCACTGCTATTTATGATGCCAGCCATTAAATACTAGTCCCATCTGACATGATTGAAAGCTTTTCTAATCGCCACTCTAGTGGCCTTACTTAGGCCTACCATGACAGGTCGATTGACCTAATCACCCTTGGTCACCTATAAATGGACTACACATGGAACCCCAAGATTCCAACTCGTCATATATAAACCTATATCAAACCTCAATCAAACAAGATCTCTCTCCCTCTTCTTGTTTTCATATTCTATCTTCTTTCTCTACAAACCCTGCTCAGAGGATACCCTCAGATCTCCATCTTTAATGGCCCTCTACCTTGCTTGAAGCTAGGTGAACCATCGGTCATCGCCGTATTACCACCCTTAGTTGATGCTCGCATCAAAAGTTACTAAACTTTTTGTCAAATCATTGACTTGAAAATCAACAATTTAGTAATTTATATGTATAGAATTAGGGAAAGAAGAATATAAGTCAACAATTTATAGGCAGCAAATTATAAAATTTCAATAGTTATAGTTCATATATTTAACAAAATAATAATAATTTCTCTATTCTCATAAAATAGAATAATGAAATTCACAATTAGACACTTTTCAATTTATTGAACAACACTCAACATACATTAATTAATATATGATAAATGGAGGCCTGTCTATTAAGGGTCCCAATTGAATGACTGCTTATATTTGGCACAAGCAAGGAGTAGAGTTGTTTATGAATCGGGTTATAACTCGATTTAAAAAATTTTCAAACCAAAGCTTTTTTTAGGCTAACTCAATAGCTTATTTCATAGTTTAAAATTAATAAAATATAAAAAATATTTTTAAAATTAAAATGAAAAAGATTTTATTATTTATATTGAATTTAAGATAGATGAAATTTTTATCTAAGTACAACTCATAAGTATGTGTAAAAGGGGGTGGAGTAATTTTTTTTTTTAAAGCTATGATAAAATTTTAAATAAAAATAAAAATCGAGATAGAATTGAGATGAAAAACATAAAAATAGTCTAGAAAAAAATCACCCGCTAGATTATTATCTCTATTCTAAAGTTTTTAAAATTGGATTGATGGTCAAATCAATAAGGTTGTCAATTCGTCAATCTGGATAAGTCAATTAAATAAATCATTAAAAATTTATAATATTTATTAAAGTTAGTTCAATCGATTTTTTAGCTCGATTTAACTAGTCCATATCAATTTATGAATTAATCAATATAAACCCTTTCTTTGGACCAACATTCCCCAGTGAAAATGGAAGCATAGGATTCCACCACTTCACTTGTACCAACACCAATTCATAGGCCCGCCCCTACCTTTGGAAGATTCTAACCGCCCTCCTCCAATGGACTAAAAGAGGCCGTTTGACGAGCTGCCGTCAGATTTCCAGATTAGGTTAGCCCCTCACCTTAGTTCTGTTGCCCCACACCACCAGCTGGCACGGCCTAAACTTCCAACACAGTTGTTCAAGCTATAAATTTTAATGTATAATTATGGTTTTAATTGAAATTTGAAAATTAATTATTTTATTTTGATTTGGCATAATTTCTACATATTATACACAGAGAATTAGGTCATAAATCCGACGAAGAAACCATCTGATGGTTATTAAAACAAGCCGAACTGGCGATAATAGCAGCAACTGGAACCAGAACCATTCCAGCCTTCGCAATGTCAGTTAATGGTAACCATAAAATCCCAACCACCTCTAACGCTAAACCCGAATCTGGTGACCCGAGTAAAAAGAAACGTAAACGACCGGTAAAAGGCACCGTTTTGGTTTCATCCAGTTTACCCCTGTTTTGCCGCTGGGGTTGGTTCCGTTATTGGCAATACCATCAAACACCGTCGTTCAAGGGGGTCTTTTCATGGTCCCACCTATATTTCCAGCCACTGCTACACCTTTAATCAACATTTCGGCTCGAATCATATCATCATACGTATCCGCCATGCAACACAGTGGGAGTAAGGTGGTGAATTCGAGTTCGAACTCCGGCGACGATGATTAGAGACTTGTCGTTGGACATTTACGATAAACAAGAGCTTCATTTAATGACTCGATCTTCAATGCATTGATTTACAAGCTTAATAGTTGGTTCCTCCGCCATGAACGAGCACAAAGAACCACCCCAAGCGACCAAGCTGCAATAGAGGAGGGCAACGAGCACTTGCGCACGTGACGAGAGTTTTAAAGTTTGCACATGTAATGTAGGGTTCGATTTGGCAGAGGTTCCCACATACGTAGTTGGTCAGCGCTCAACAAAAATGAGTATGATTTTTCTATTTTTTTCTTTTTTTGTTAAAATATCCTCTAAGCCCCTATACTATTTGTAGATTTGGAATTTAGTTTTTATAATTTTATATTTTAGAATTTAGACTCTTTACTTTTCATATTTTAAAATTCAGTTCCAATTGTTAACACCATTGCTTTTTTTGGTTAAATTTGTTGGCATGTCATTTTGAAACTAAAAAAATACTCTCTTGATAGTCATGTAATTAAAAGGTTGATATTGCAATAAACATGAATTTAGTAATAAAAAAAATAACAGTGTTAATAATCAGACTTCCATTTTTAAATTTGAAAAGTAAAGGGATTAAATTCCCCTGAAATAAATGCAGGGAACTGAATTTCAAATTTATGAAAAGTATAGAGGCTTAGAGCATATTTGAACTTTTCATTTTTTTCTTTATATTTTTAAATGTTAAAATATGCAATAAGTCCCTGTACTCTTCAAAAATTTTAAATTTAGTCTCTTTACTTTTATTTTTAGGGATTTAATCCATCTATTTTTTATATTTAAAATTTTAGGTCAAACTATCAATACTTTTAATTTTTTTTGGTTAAATTTAAGTTAATTACCAATATTTTTTATTTCAAAATAGCACTCCAAATTTCAAAAAAAAAAATTTAACAATGTTAACAATTGGATCTAAATTTTTAAATATAAAAAATAGAGAGACTAAATTTCAAATTTTCAAAAAGTATAAGAACTTATAACATATTTTAAGTTTTTTAAATGAAGGGACTAGGCCAATTGGCCACGTCATGGCTTGGACATGTGATATGGGGCAGTTTTTTTTATTATTATAAAAATGACTCAAATCTTTTGATTATTTATGAAAATGACTCATTTTGAAAATAATGTATGTAAATGACATGTTTTGGATAGTAAACATCAGTGATGCCATAGCCATTGGCGTCACCACCTATCATTCTCACCCAATCATTGGCTACGGGGCATAAAAAAATTTCTTTAGGTCACGCTAATGCTTTTGGCGTCACCAGTATTTGTACACATCCAAAATACATATACTTTGAGGGGGGAATAAAAAAAGACACTTTTTTAGTAGGTGACGCCAAAGGCATTGGCATCACCAATTTGTTGGTAGTGCCATAGCATTTGGCGTCACCAGTGTTAGGGAATTCTGACAATTTTTTTAGGGTGGTGCCATAGGAAATGATGTGACCACCTTAGTGGTGCCATAGAGAATGGTGTCATCAGTGTTAAACGGGGAAATTAAAAAATTTTTTGGGTGGTGCCATAGGAATTGATGTCATCCATGTGAATTTTTTTGGTGGTGCTGTTGACATTGGTGGCATCACAAGGCTATATATACCCATGCCCCTGATGAAGATCAGTGTAAGGTGAAGAAATGTTTTTTTTTTTTAGAATTTTATTATGTTGAAGGATAAAGGGGAGGGAGAATTTTTTTTTTGATTAGTTGTAGGGGAGAGAAGAGAGAAATTTTTAGTGTTGAGAAAACATAGAGATTAGGATCAAATTACTTTTTTGTGTTTCTGTTTATTTAGAAAATTTTATAATTTAAAGGTATGTTTTATTTAACAATGATCTGGAGGAGGTCGGTCACCGACAAATTTAATTTGTCTTTTCGTGAATATAGATTTGATTCCTTAATTTCATATACGGTGACAATTTCAAGTAAAAATAAGGGTCTCGATTGCCAATGATTTATGCGTATGATAAACCGTAATTTATACATATTTTTACCCAATGCTTGGCATATTTTTGGATGATTTCTCCTTGATTTTAGTGAATTTGGTGCTACTAATCCTTTAATTTCATGTTTTATACTTAGGTGAGCATAGGAAAGTGAAAAGAGTAAGAAACGGGCCAGAAACGAACCAAATGGGCTTAAAACAGTGTTTCACACGGGTGATCTACATGCCCATGTGAGTCACACGGGAAGGCCATACGCCTGTGTGACATGGCCGTGTCGACTAAAAATCAACTCAGTATTGCACACTGTTTGAGCACTTGTACACGGGTGTGGCACACGGTCGTGTCCCTGTCGAGCCTAAGTTTAGTTCTACTCGAAAAAGGCTAATTTTGGGCTATTTTGGGCATTGAAAAGTTTATTTAAACACCCTAGAGAAGGATTAGAAGGACACGCAGAGCAGAACACAGAAAATACTCGAAGAAAGCCATTGGAATCAGCTCGGAAGCAGGATTACATCGAGACTGAAGATCTCCTTTCAATTTCTACCGAAGTTTTTGGGTTTCTTTATGTTTTTTTTGTTTCCCTAATTTCGAGATGTTTTCCCCTATTATTATGAACTAAACTCCCTAAATACCTAAGGGAGATGAAACCTATGATGAATCTTATTATTCTTTGATTTATATGATAAATATTTGTTCTTATTCTTAATTGTGAGTTTAAATCCTTGTTTTAATATTCCAAGGTATTAATTCAAGTTTTTAATGTGCTTATTCAATGGAGCAAAAGTACCTGTTTAAGAGTAGATCATTGAGCAAAAGTCCCTATTTAAGAGTAGATCATTCATAATTAAGCGAAGTTGAATGCAATCCTAGAGATAGGACGACATAAATCTGCCGGATTAGAGTCAAATCTAATAAGGGAATCCATAAATCGAGTTAATGCGACAATAAGGGTTTTAATTAGAAAGAGATTTCAATTAATCAACCAAAAGTCAGTTGTTTCTAGTCTCGAAAGAGATAGTAACATAAATTAGAAATTTCTACAGAATAAGTCAAATGAATAAATCGTCTAAGTCAAAGGTAATAAGTGAAATTTAGGTGGATTCTTCCTTGGGTATTATTTTCCCCATCGGTTTTCCTAAAGTCTTTTCCAAATTTTGTCTCTGTCGCGTTAATTAGTTAATTAGGTTAGTTAAATTTTAGATTAAAACAATTCCTCTTTATTTTTAAGCTAAATAATAGAAAAAGATAGTAATTACTAGTACTTTTAGTCCTCGTGGATACGATATTTCCGGTCTCACCAGAACTATACTACTGTTCGATAGGTGCACTTGCCTTAGTTAAATTTTTAGTTAGTTTCACAACCATCAAGTTTTTGGAGCCGTTGCCTGGGACTGAGATATTAGGAACACTTAATTTTTATTACTTTAGCCATTTATTTTTATTGCAATTTAATTTAATTTTTAATTTTTCTTAAATTACTAAATTTTCTTTTATTTACTTCTGGCAGGTCTTTATAGTTTATGACTAGAAGAAACCCGTTAGGACCTCTACTGTTCGATAGTGAGATCAAGAGCACAGCTCGTGGAAACCGAATAGAAATAAGACGAAGCCTACAGTACATAGAGGAAGGGCAAGAGGATGATATTCACACCACAACTGAAGAGATGGCTGAAAATTAGAATAATCAGCTACCCCCTGTGGTTGCCGCAGATCCAATAAATCAGAATCTTACTCCTTGTACCATGTATGGTTATGCTAAACCTACTTTGACAAGAACTGTATCGAGTATAGTTAGACCTGTTTTTGCTGCAAATAATTTTGCACTGAAACCTAACACGATTCAAATGATACAACAGTTTGTTTAGTTTGATGGTTTGCAGGACGAGGATCCAAACACTCATTTAGTAAATTTTCTGGAACTTTGCGACACTTTTAAGATCAATGGCGTTTCTGATGATGCCATTCGCCTTCGTTATTTCCCTTTTCATTGAGGAATAAGGCTAAACAGTGGTTGAACTCGTTACCACGAGGGTCAATCTATACTTGGGAACAAATTACTGAAAAATTTTTGTTTAAATATTTTTCACTGGCTAAAACGGCTAAACTAAGGAATGATATTTCTTCTTTTGTGCAGATGGATTTAGAAACACTCTACGATGCATGGGAGAGATATAAGGACCTACTGAGAAGGTGCCCTCACCATGGGTTACCTCTATGGCTACAAGTTCAGACCTTTTACAATGGTGTGAACCCTTCAACTAGGCAACTTATCAACGCAACCGCTGGTGGAACGTTAAACGACAAAACACCTGAAGAGGCTTACGAATTTATTGAAGAGATGTCATTGAATAACTATCAGTGGCAAGTCATGAGAACAAAGCTGACAAAAGCAGCCGGTGTTTTCAACCTCGATGCGGTCACTGTGCTATCTAACCAGGTAGAACTTTTAAATAAAAAGATTGATGGTTTGTATGGTTCTACTCAGGTACATCTAGTGATGAGGTGTGATTCAAATGGGGGAGGAGTACACACAGAATATCAATTCTTCAACCCTAGCACCAAGGATGAACAAGTTCAATATATGCGTAATAATAATTCTAGACCTCAAAATAACCCATATAGTAGCACTTATAATGCAGGTTGGAGGAACCATCCCAACTTCTCGTGGGGTGGCCAAGGAAATCAAAGGCCACAACATCCTCCGGGTTTTCAACAACTATATTACCAGCAGGAAAAGAAGCCGAACCTTAAAGAGATGCTAATGAAATTTATCTCGGTGTCAGAAACTCATTTTCGAAATACCGAAATAGCACTTAAGAATCAACAAGCATCGATCCAAGGGCTCGAAACTCAGATAGGGCAGTTTGCTAAATTAATTTCTGAACGACTACAAGGTAGCTTACCGAGTAATACTAAATCTGACCCAAGGGAACAGCTTAATGCGATTACTGTTCGAGACGAAAAAGGGTTAGTTGAACCTGAACCAGAACCGAGGCAAGGAATTATGGTAAGTAAAGGTAAGGATGAGGTGGACCATATTGAGCAAAAATCGGTAAGTAGAGAATATAAACCTCGTGTGACATACCCCAGTGCGACAAGGAAAGACCACACGGACGAACAATTTGGTAAATTCCTTAAATTATTAAAAAAATTACATATTAACTTACCGTTTATTGAAGCTCTTTCGCAGATGCCAAACGCAGTGAAATTTTTAAAAGAGCTTTTAGCAAATAAGCGGCAGTTGGATGAGGTGTCACATGTGGAGTTGAACGCAGTTTGCTTAGCCATTCTACAGAATAAGCTACCCAACAAATTGAAAGATCTAGGGAGTTTTACAATTCCTTGTTTAATTGGTAGTTTAGATGTTAATAATGCATTGGCTGATTTAGGGGCGAGTATAAATGTCATGGCCTATAAAATGTTTAAACAACTAGGTATTGGGAAACTCAAACAAACTAGGATGAGTATTCAGTTAGCAAATAAAACCATTAGATTTCCTAGGGGTATCATTGAAGACGTGCTTGTCAAAACCGATAAATTTATATTCCCAATTGATTTTGTTGTTCTAGACATAGAAGAGGATAGTGACGTGTCTTTAATTTTAGGACGACCCTTTTAGCAAATCTAGAACTATTATTGATGTTGGTACAAGTGAACTCACACTTTATGTGGGTGATGACACAATCTCTCTTCAAGCTCATAATTCGAGTAACAAATCAAATATTGAGGGTGGTTGTATAAATCATGCTACTAATACTGATCATGTGGTGCAACCTTTTTTGCAGGAAACACGTTCGAAGAGCATAAATGAGCCATGTTCAAGTAACAACTAAGGACCCATCTATGAAGAGTGAAGGCTGCAGATCGAGGAACTAGATGAATGGCAGACACAGAAACTGAGAACACACGATAAACCAAAACCACGCCATGACGGACTCAAAGTTTTATCGAATCAATATAAGGTTGGAGACAAAGTACTATTAGATGCAGCAGACCCTCGTGTTGCCACGTCTAAACCTAATGAAGCAACCCCTTTTACGGTACTCAACATTTTCCCATACGATATAGTCGAGATAACTCATTCCAAATTCGGCACTTTTAAGGTAAACAGTACTTGTCTAAAACCTTACTTTGATAATATTGATAGCAGGAATGGGGAGTTTAAACTCCTCGAACCACCATGACCATGCAACAGAGAGGTAAGTGGAGCTTAGACTCTAAATAAGTGCTTCTTGGGAGGCAACCCGAGCACTAACACCACAACTAGTTTATTTTTTTGCTATTTTAATATTTTTGTGCAGGTACAGTGGCCCATACTGCCTAGACACATGGGCGTGTCCTTGGCCGTGTGGAAACAGGGGTACAAAAACCCCAAATATCGAGCAAGACGGTCATTAACCCGATCCCCACGGCTGTGCAACACGGTTGTGTGAAGCACAACTGGAGCTAAAATTTTCAAATTTAAATAAGTCAAGATACTACATGGGCAAGGCACATGGCTGTGTGTTTGGACACACGGGCGTGTGAGATACCACACGGGCGTGGGAGAAGCGAAGAACATCGCACACGGTCATGCGATATGACCGTGTGACGAATGGGCATTTAATTTTTATGATAAACACGGGCTAACCTCAAGCCACACGGGCGTGTGACACGGCCGTGTGGCCTAACAAGGGTCTCACACGGCCGTGCCCCTTTTTAAAATCCCACCCCAAACCCTAATTTTTTCTCCCTTGTCTTCTTCCTCAACCTTTTCCCCTTTAGCCGCCGCAACCTCTAGACTTTCCCCTACCCCTGAGCACCCTTTTCACGCTGACGCAGCAACAGCGACCCCTCTCCTCCTATCCCTCTCCCTTTCCCTTTCTTTCTCCCCCTTTTCTTTCTTCCCTTTTCTTTTTCCTCTTCCACCAGCACACCGCACGGTTCTCCCCCCACGCCTGTGGTTGGCCTGAGCAGCACTCCCGTCCAACCCAACCTTTAACCCGCACCAGTTCACCACCATCCGACCATAACCATACCAGTCGGTTTCCTCTTGTCCTTTATATCTTTTACTTTATTTTTTTAAGTTTATTTCATTTCATTTTATTTATTTATTAATTCTTGAAACCGTTGTCATTTTCTATTGATATTTTGCTAGTTTTAGTCTTATTATTCTTATTTATTCTTTTTCTCTACCTCATGTTATTAATAATCAATGCTTTTGGATATTTGTGGTTTTGGTTAGAAGTTGATTAAGCAAGGATATTTCTTTTTCATTTGTCTCTTCATCACATTGTCCTATTCATTTAATATTTCTATTACTATTGTTAATTAGCTTATTAGGATTCATGGGTGCATATTGGTGTATTTAGGAATAGATCATATAGATTAGCCAATTTTATCATACCCGAGTCTATCATATTTGGTCTTAGTAACATCTTATTCAAAGAAATCATCGACATATTTGATTGTTAATATTGTTGTCTTGCCTTTACTGATATTTGAATAATCTAATTTTGCAGGCACATTATGACCAACACACGAGGCAAGAAGACTGCCATTCCCGCCTCGAAAAAGCGAAAGGGTCCTGGCGCAACCTCCTCGAGCGCCTCGACCGAAGCTCGTCACCCTCTACTTCGATTCTCGTCAAACCCACAGGAAGACCTATTTTAGCTTTTGCGCGTACGACCACTAGGAGTGGGACGATGTATTGATTGGGCCGCTTTAGAGCAGGTCCAACTTGCTCACCTCGTTCGATTTCATCTCTACACTGCACCATAGGATCGGTTCTTTGCAATCATCGAGCCCACATATTCAGAGCTGACATTGAAGTTCTGCACTACCTACAGCACGTGATGAACACACATGACGAGGCTAGGACTATTATTTTTTGACTTGGTGGACTTGTCAGGCATATGAGCGTACCCGAGTTTGGAGCTGCTTTGGGCATCTACACGGAGGAATTCATGGATTTAGATGATTTTCTACAGCTTCACCGCCACATACACTATTCACCATCTTGCTGTTGGACTGACCTTACGGTGAGCACGGTTCCCTATGACGCCAGTCGCTCGAAGGCGACGTCTCTCCCTCTGGCACTTCGCTACATTCATTCCATCTTAGCTCATACTTTGACTGAGAGGAGAGAGAGCACTAGAGTAGTTAGCACCACTGACGCATACTTCTTATGGAGCATTGCGACTGGCCATGTATTCGACTTAGCATATTTCATCGCCCTCGCCTTTCGCCACCAGACGGATCGCCATAGGAAGGGCTCCATCTGCCTTGGCCCTTATGTGACTCGCCTCGTTCGACATTTTGGCCTCTCTGACACTCCAGAGATGTCATCGACACTCACACTAGTAAGCCAGATGTCTCCTCAGGGAATTTCCAGCATGATTCACATGAGGATGATAAGCGACACCGTGGATTCGACCCTCCTCAGTACAGACTTATCCAGTCTGATGCCCAGAATGAGCCAGAGGACATTACTGATGATGTCCCTCCCCTTCACGAGGATCTACCACAGCCACCACCATCAAGCCATCGATATACTCCCTCCACTGCAAGCTTTTGAGGAGTGTCATTCGAGGAGTTTACTGATTTTCGTCGATACTGTACTTAGAGGTTCGATAGTCTTGATGCGAGGTTTGACAGTATCGATGAGAATTTGCGGTAGATTCGCGAGCACCTCCATATCACTCCTCCAGCACCACTGGCTCACGACACTGACGATGAGGACCTTTGAGTCCATCTAGTTTAATTTATTTTTATTTTTATCTTTCTTTTATTTCTTTCTGAAAACTTATGTTTTTATGTTTTGAATTATGTTTATCTTAATGGTTATTATCAAGTAAACCTTAATTCCTTTCCACAGTGGTGTTTATTTTCTTATTAGTAACTCAGAATCATGTCTTTCTTTGGTCATATCTACAAATCCAGCCTTCGCTATTCCAAGGATTCCATCCAAAAATTCAGGGCAGTTTCACTTCTCTCTCTCTCTTGATATTTTGCTAATATTGTTATTATATATCTTTGTACATTGAGGACAATGTACATCTTAAGTGTGGGTAGGTTATTTACATGATCACTAGAAAATCCCTAAATTTTTATCTTCTTTTCAAATAATTTTCTCATATCATTATTAGAGTGAATTCTGATTGATTTATAATTTTTATTGATATGTTTTGAATTAAATTATAGGTAATTGTGCATTGATTGTTTTAACTTTGAGACATTAGAGAATCAAGCATGATAAGTTGAAACTTTTGAGAATTAAAATTGCTAGGATATTTCCCTGAATTTAGGTATTATCTTGAAGTTTTGAATTTGCAGGATTGACATCAAAACCCATAATTTTCGTGAGATTTTGAGCCTTTTAGAGCATATATCCTTCTTGCTCACTTTTTTTTTTATTGGTTATGAGTGTGTCAACATTGATTTGTTATTCTAGAACTTGCTTCGATTATGCGTGTCAAG
This sequence comes from Gossypium anomalum, assembly GCA_025698475.1. Classification (NCBI taxonomy): domain Eukaryota; kingdom Viridiplantae; phylum Streptophyta; class Magnoliopsida; order Malvales; family Malvaceae; genus Gossypium; species Gossypium anomalum. The sequence goes on from CM046967.1 coordinate 28,416,797, forward strand.
ACCACACCTTTTGTAACACCCATATTACTAAGTCTTTTAGTGAAGTAGGTTTGTATAGCATACCAATAAAATATAAATACGTTAACTCTCAAATTAATTAAAACAACTAAGTATATTGATTGTTCATGACAAAATATATGCAACATTCATTAGTAGAAGATAACCTTTTAACCAAAATAAATTAAACCATAACTAAACATGACCAAATTAAACTTGGTAGTTAAACCATATTCGCATGGCCGAAATTTACACATACAGGTTTAAACAAAATACATATTAACCTATACATGCCGTAATGTTCGCTTGAGTTCAACTAAAAAAAAATACCAAAATGTTGCAGGTTGGTGTGATGACTTCGACGATGGTCCCGAGCACACAGAATGGATCGAAAGAACCTAAATAAATGACAAATAAACACAACAAATGAGTATATAACTCAGTAAGTCATAAGCATTACACTGCCGTCCATTTATAAAGTATCATGAAAGAAAACAATTTAGGCAAGATTAGGTACTCCATCCATACCAACTATGCTATAAGTTCGCACACTTTTATCATTACATGCTCTCGAATAACCAAACCTTTATTGACATCTCGTATGATATTTTATATGATCTTCGATGCATTTCCACACATCATTTTATTTTCGTTAGATTATACTAATAATAGCATTTCATCTATACCACAATGATCTTATGTTCTTAACGTTAAATATAATCACCACATAAGTTCGAGACTTACCAAGCTCAGTTCCAAATATAAACATAACGTCTATTCCTCATGAACTCAAAGTATCCACTCATTTCATCATCCCATGATCTACTCGATAAAAGTCACACACTTAACGTTAATAATTATTCGAAAAATATATAGTAAATCCGCACACTTAGTGCTTAATAATCAAACTCGCACACTTAGTGCTTAATAATAAAACTCGCACACTTAGTGCTTTACAATTAAACTCGCACACTTAGTGCCTACCTCATATCGTAAATGTTTATACCCGCACACTTAGTGCCGAAATCAACAACTCAATACATCTCACTTCTTTTTTTTTTTTTACTCGATAATTTTGTCACTACATGCATTTTTATATAATTCCATTCGGCATACATACATAGGTATTATGATTATTTAAATCAATACAAAATTTGTGCTTAATGGCTTACCTTGTGTTGGGTAAAACGGTTCCAACTCGGCTACTCGATGTTCTTTCCTTTGCCTTTGCTTGATTCTCCTCCTTTAACTTCTTGAGCTAAATCAATAAGTTAACTAGTTTAACCGTCTTGCTAACTACTCATTTTTAGTCGATTATATATATAATCCAAAAGTAATATCACGAATGGGCATACATTTATATAGATATATATATATATATATATATATATATATAGCCGAATGTGCAAATCTTAGACTCAACATCACCTATGCTCTTACTTTGATGGCCGAATAGGCATATCTATATATGAAATCAACCATTCTTGTTCAAAACATTAGAACTTTAATTAATTCTTACAAATGATCTCAAGGCCGAATGCATTCTTACTTCCAAAGTAACATAGTCTAGGATTTATTTCATTTCAAGGTTCATACTCATAATTCAAATTTAATCAATTAAACCAACATCACTCACTTAATCAATTATAAAGGGTTTAAGTTAATATCACAACATGTACCCTATATGGCCATTTACACATAATCAAATTTAACCTCATCTATATATATTAATTCATGTGGTCGAATATACATACTCTTATATAATGTCAATTTCATTTCATTTAACACTTAGTTTCTATCACTTAATCACTTGGCCGAATAGTCCTAAACTAGCAAAACTACACATTTGTTCATACCATCTTTTAAATTCACATATATCCATTTAGGTAGCTCATATTTTCACCTCTCTATTATTTCTACCCAAGACATCAATACTCTACCCTTTTAACATTTATTCAACAAAACCGTATACACCATTTAACACCAAGACTAAAGAAAAATCAATATATGAATTACTTTAAGGGCTTGGCTACTAACTAAATCCTCATAAAAATTAATAGAAATAGTATAAACTTTACCTTATGTAGCTTCCAAGATAGCCGAATGCCCTAAACAATTCCTTCCTCTTTCTTTTTTTTTTTTTTTGTTTCGGTTTTGGCAAAAAAATGAAGAAGAAGATGAACACTCCTTTTCTTTTTCTCTTTTATTTATCTTTATTTAGCATATATTTTTAATTCACTTATTAATATTAAATTATAAATAATATAGTTTAGTGGAAGATATCATGGTTTGGTTTACCACTAACTAAAACTTGGCATTTTGACATGCAAATCCAAGTTTTCCAATTTTAATACTACTTGGTCCTTATAAATTCACCCACCAAATTTTCACAAGTTCTCAACTAAGTAATTTAAAGGAAATTCACATTCATAAGACTAAATTAACAACCTCAAATTTTTCACACATGCACTTTCACACATAAAGATATGCAATTAAAATTTTAAAATAATTGTTGACTCGGTTTTGTGGTCCCGAAACCACATTCCGACTAGGGTCTAATTATGGTTGTCACAATTCTCCCTCACATAAGGAATTTTCGTACTCGAAAATCTTACCAGCGAATAAGTTTGGATATCGATCTTTCATAGCGTCTTCAAGTTCCCAAGTAGCTTCTTCAATCCCGTGTTTAAGCCACAGTACTTTCACTAATGAGATTTTCTTATTTCGTAGTTCTTTTACTTCACGTGCTAACATACGAACCGGTTCCTCTTCATAACTCAAATCAGATTGAATTTCAACCTCGGATGGATTAATTATATGTGTCGGATCGGATCTATAACGTCGAAGCATCGAAACATGAAAAACATTGTGAATCTTTTCAAGTTCAGGGGGTAACATCAATCTAAATGCGACCGGCCCAATTCGTTCAGATATTTCATACGGCCCGATAAATCTCAGCCTCAATTTGCCCTTACAGCCAAATCTGAGTACCTTTTCCCAAGGTGAGACTTTAAGAAATACTTTGTCTCCGACTTGATATTCGATGTCTTTTCTTTTTAAATCTGCATACGACTTCTGACGATCTGAAGCTGCTTTCAAACTTTCACGAATTACTTTTACCTTCTGTTCAGCATCTTTAATCAAATCAACCCCGAAGATTTTACTCTCGCTAAGCTCTGTCCAAAATAACGGTGTACGACATTTACGACCATACAAAGCTTCATAAGGTGCCATCTTAAGGCTCGATTGAAAACTATTGTTGTAAGCAAATTCAACCAAAGGCAAATACCTTTCCCATGAACCACTAAACTCTAGAATACAACATCTCAACATGTCCTAGAGTATTTGAATCATCCGCTCGGATTGTCCATCAATTTGGGGATGAAAAGCGGTGCTAAAATGCAACTTGGTACCCAAAGCTTCTTGTAATTTCTTCCAAAATCGTATTGTGAATCTCGGGTCCCTATCCGACACAATTGAAATAGGTACTCCATGTAATTGAACAATTTGGGAGACATATAATTCTGCCAGTTTATCAAGCGAGAAATTTTTACGGACAGGAATAAAATGAGCGGACTTAGTCAATCTATCAACAACGACCCAGATTGAGTCCTTTTTACTCTGCGTCAATGGCAAACCAGACACGAAATCCATCGTGTCTCGATCCCACTTCCATTCGGGTATCATGATCGGCTGAAGTAATCCCGAAGGCACTTGATGTTTCGCTTTCACTTGTTGACATATTAAACACTTCGAAACAAAATCAGAAATGTCTCGTTTCATACCATGCCACCAAAACTGACGTCTCAGGTCGTTGTACATTTTCGTACTTCCTGGGTGAATTGACATTCGACTACTATGAGCCTCATTCAAAATCATTGAAATAAGTTCAGAATTTCTTGGAACATATAATCGATTTCTGAACCTCAAACAGTCGTTGTCATCAATTTGAAACTCTGATTCCGTATTCGAAACACATTCAGCTCGTTTAGCAACCAATTCGTCATCGACTTTCTGAGCTTCACGAATTTGAAGAATCCACAATGGTTTGGCCTTTAATTCTGCTACTAACTCACTATCGGATGGAACTGACAGATGTACATTCATTGCTCGTAAAGCAAACAGTGATTTGCGACTTAAAGCATCGGTGACCACGTTAGCCTTTCCCGGGTGATAGTCGATGACATGCTCATAATCTTTCAACAACTCGAGCCAACGCCTTTGTCGCTAATTCAATTCTCTTTGAGTCATCAAATATTTGAGGCTTTTGTGATTCGAATATACATGACACCTCTCTCCAAACAAGTAATGTCGCCATATTTTCAAAGCGAAAACAATTACAGCTAATTCGAGATCATGAGTCGGATAGTTTTTCTCATGCGGCTTCAGCTGTCTTGATGCATATGCCACCACTCGACCTTCTTGCATCAGCACACAACCCAGTCCAAGCAAAGATGCATCACTGTAAATGACAAACTCTTTACCGAATTCGGGCTGCACTAGCACTGGAGCTTCAGTTAAATAAGTTTTTAGTTGATCAAAACTTTTCTGACATTTTTCTGACCAATCAAACTTAACATCTTTCTGAAGTAGTCTCGTCATTGGTGAGGCTATCATCGAGAAACCCTTTACAAATCGTCTGTAATAACCGGCAAGTCCCAAAAAGCTCCGAACTTCAGTAATATTTCTCGGAGGCTTCCAGTTAAGTATGGCTAAAATTTTACTCGGATCAACTCGAATACCCGATGCAGATACTACATGACCCAAAAAGCTAACTTCTCTCAACCAGAACTCACATTTACTGAACTTAGCATATAACTGCTTATCCCGTAAAATCTGTAATACTAATCTCAGGTGCTCAGCATGTTCGGTTTCATTTCTCGAATAGACCAAAATGTCATCGATAAACACAACTACAAACCGATCCAAATATGGTCTGAAAATTTGATTCATCAAATCCATAAATATCGCAGGGGCATTAGTGAGCCCAAACGGCATCACTAAGAACTCATAGTGAATAGATCTCGTTCTGAAAGCAGTTTTAGGTGTATCTGAGTATCTAACTCGCAACTGGTAATAACCCGATCTCAAATCTATCTTCAAAAATATAGAGGCCCCTTTCAGTTAATCGAACAAATCATCAATACGCGGTAACAGATATTTATTCTTTATTGTCACTTTATTCAATTGACGATAATCGATGCATAATCTCACGGTTCCATCCTTCTTTTTCACAAACAATACTGGTGCACCCCAAGGTGAGAAACTCGGTCGAGCAAAACCTCTATCCGTCAATCTTGCAACTGAGCTTTCAATTCTTTTAATTCGGTTGGTGCCATACGATACGGGGCTATCGAAATCGGTGTAGTCCCAGGTACAAGTTCAATGCCAAACTCCACCTCCTGAATCGGTGGTAACCCCGGTAATTCTTTGGGAAAAACATCCGGATAATCACAAACCACTGGCACAGATTCAAGCTTCTTTTCTAACTCTTTGTCATCAAGTACGTACGCAAGGTATGCTTCACACCCCTTTTTCACAAATTTCTGGGCGGTCATCGAGGATATTATTGCTGTCATTCTGTTTAAGCCAGTAGACTCAACTCGGATTATCTCATTATTTGCGCATCTCAAATCAATGGTCTTTCTTTTGCAATTTACAACTGATCATGTACGGTTAGCCAATCCATACCAAGGATAGCATCAAATTCATCAAACGGTAAGAGCATCAAATCGACCGGAAAACAGGAATCTCGGGTTATTAGGGGACATTTCTTACACACTTTGTCGACAAGTACATATTGACCCAGGGGGTTCGATACTCGAATTACAAACTCAGTAGACTCAACAGGTAGAGTCTTACTGGATGCTAAAGTTTCACATACATAAGAATGACTAGAGCCAGGGTCAATCAATGCGGTCACATCAGTATTAAAAAGTGTGAAAGTAACCGTGATAACATCAGGGGAGGATGCCTCCTCTCGCGCGCGGATGGTATAAGCTCTGGCAGGAGCACGAGTCTCAGATCGAACAGCCGTATCAGAAGTCCCTCTCTGACTACCACCCCTACCTCCTATGTTTCTCGATGGCCTACCTCTAGCTGCTGCACCACTCGATCTCGCACCTTGCATCTTATTTTTCTCGTCAGATTCCGTACAATCTCAAATGAAATGATCCCTCGAACCGCACCTATAACAGGCTCTGTTGATAGACTCACCCCAACATTCACCTACATGTCGTCTTCCACATTATGAACATTCAGGTTTCTCTTGTCGATTATTACCAACACTTGCAAGCGAAGTAGCTCGAGAGTCCGTTGATGGTCGCTCCCTAATAGAAATCCCTATAGTAGTCTTCGTTTTATTACTATCATCTCTGAATTTCTTTCCAGCAGGAAAAGAAGTTTTACCCGCCGATCTTTTACGAAAGTCTCTGGCTTCAAACTCAGCTTTCTTTTTCTCCTTCCCAAGCTCTTTAGCTTTGCAAGCCCGTTCAACTAGTGTTACAAATTCTTTTATTTCTAAAATACCCACCAGTAGCTTTAAATCTTCATTCAATCCTTCTTCGAATCTTTTGCACATGGCAACTTCATCAGCTACACACTCCCGAGCATATCGACTGAGTTTTACAAACTCACGTTCATATTCAGTTACTGTCAAACTACCTTGTTTAAGCTCTAAAAATTCTTTACGCTTTTGATCCATGAATCGTTGACTAATATACTTCTTACGAAACTCCGCCTGGAAAAAATCCCAAGTAACCCGTTCCCTCGGAACAATAGAAATCAGAGTCCTCCACCAATAGTAGGCCGAGTCCCGTAACAAGGATATGGCACACTTTAGGCACTCCTCAGGTGTGCAAGACAGCTCTTCAAAGACACGGATGGTGTTATCAAGCCAAAACTCGGCCATTTCAGCATCATCAGTAGCTATGGCTCAGAATTCCTCGGCCCCACGGTTCCTAATCAAATCCACAGGAGGTTTACTCGGCCTCAATAGATCAGTAGTTGCCGGTATTATAGGCACCGGAGGCGAATTATTCAAATTCAGAAATGGTTGAGCAGCCGGGTTGGTTCGAGCATATTGTGCGACCCACTCATTCATCATGGTAAAGAAGGCTTGCTTTGCCCCATCATTTTGAGTATTCGCAGATGATTGAGGTTCAACTGGTGGTGTTCCTTGTGCAGGAGCAGCCGCTACACTCTCAACATCATCCGCTAAGGCTCTCTCTAAATTATGTTCTATTTACTAATCAAAACAATAATTTCCACTGTCAGAAGTCATCACACTAATATATACTAACATTATGGCATGTATAGCTAGACTCATACGCGCTACGGTAGTCCTAGAATCGACTAAACCGTCGCTCTGATACCAATAAAAATGTAACACCCATATTACTAAGTCTTTTAGTGAAGTAGGTTTGTATAGCATACCAATGAAATATAAATACGTTAACTCTCAAATTAATTAAAACAACTAAGTATATTGATTGTTCATGACAAAATATATGCAACATTCATTAGTAGAAGATAACCTTTTAACCAAAATAAATTAAACCATAACTAAACATGACCAAATTAAACTTGGTAGTTAAACCATATTCGCATGGCCGAAATTTACACATATAGGTTTAAACAAAATACATATTAACTTATACATGCCGTAATGTTCGCTTGAGTTCAACTAAAAAAAAATACCAAAACGTTGCAGGTTGGTGTGATGACTTCGACGATGGTCCTGAGCACACAGAATGGATCGAAAGAACCTAAATAAATGAAAAATAAACACAACAAATGAGTATATAACTCAGTAAGTCATAAGCATTACACTGCCGTCCATTTATAAAGTATCATGAAAGAAAACAATTTATGCAAGATTAGGTACTCCATCCATACCAACTATGCTATAAGTTCGCACACTTTTATCATTACATGCTCTCGAATAACCAAACCTTTATTGACATCTCGTATGATATTTTATATGATCTTCGATGCATTTCCACACATCATTTTATTTTCATTAGATTATACTAATAATAGCATTTCATCTATACCACAATGATCTTATGTTCTTAACGTTAAATATAATCACCACATAAGTTCGAGACTTACCAAGCTCAGTTCCAAATATAAACATAACGTCTATTCCTCATGAACTCAAACTATCCACTCATTTCACTGTCCATGATCTACTCGATAAAGTCACACACTTAACGTTAATAATTATTCGAAAATATATAGTAAATCCGCACACTTAGTGCTTAATAATCAAACTCGCACAGTTAGTGCTTAATAATAAAACCCGCACACTTAGTGCTTTACAACTATACTCGCACACTTAGTGCCTACCTCATTATCGTAAATGTTTTGTACCCGCACATTTAGTGCCGAAATCAACAACTCAATACATCTCACTTCTTTTTTTTTTTTTACTCGATAATTTTGTCACTACATGCATTTTTATATAATTCCATTCGGCATACATACATAGGTATTATGATTATTTAAATCAATACAAAATTTGTGCTTAATGACTTACCTTGTGTTGTGTAAAACGGTTCCAACTCGGCTACTCGATGTTCTTTCCTTTGCCTTTGCTTGATTCTCCTCCTTTAACTTCTTGAGCTAAATCAATAAGTTAACTAGTTTAACCGTCTTGCTAACTACTCATTTTTAGTCGATTATATATATAATCCAAAAGTAATATCACGAATGGGCATACATTTATATATATATATATATATATAGCCGAATGTGCAAATCTTACACTCAACATCACCTATGCTCTTACTTTGATGGCCGAATATGCATATCTATATATGAAATCAACCATTCTTGTTCAAAACATTAGAACTTTAATTAATTCTTACAAATGATCTCAAGGCCGAATGCATTCTTACTTCCAAAGTAACATAGTCTAGGATTTATTTCATTTCAAGGTTCATACTCATAATTCAAATTTAATCAATTAAACCAACATCACTCACTTAATCAATTATAAAGGGTTTAAGTTAATATCATAACATGTACCCTATATGGCCATTTACACATAATCAAATTTAACCTCATCTATATATATTAATTCATGTGGCCGAATATACATACTCTTATATAATGTCAATTTCATTTCATTTAACACTTAGTTTCTATCACTTAATCACTTGGCCGAATAGTCCTAAACTAGCAAAACTACACATTTGTTCATACCATCTTTTAAATTCACATATATCCATTTAGGTAGCTCATATTTTCACCTCTCTATTATTTCTACCCAAGACATCAATACTCTACCCTTTTAACATTTATTCAACAAAACCGTATATACCATTTAACACCAAGACTAAAGAAAAATCAATATATGAATTACTTTAAGGGCTTGGCTACTAACTAAATCCTCATAAAAATTAATAGAAATAGTATGAACTTTACCTTATGTAGCTTCCAAGATAGCCGAATGCCCTAAACAATTCCTTCCTCTTTCTTTTTTTTTTTTGTTTCGGTTTTGGCAAAAAAATGAAGAAGAAGATGAACACTCCTTTTCTTTTTCTCTTTTATTTATCTTTATTTAGCATATATTTTTAATTCACTTATTAATATTAAATTATAAATAATATAGTTTAGTGGAAGATATCATGGTTTGGCCGGCCACTAACTAAAACTTGGCATTTTTGACATGCAAATCCAAGTTTTCCAATTTTAATACTACTTCCTCCTTATAAATTCACCCACCAAATTTTCACAAGTTCTCAACTAAGTAATTTAAAGGAAATTCACATTCATAAGACTAAATTAACAACCTCAAATTTTTCACACATGCACTTTCACACATAAAGATATGCAATTAAAATTTTAAAATAATTGTTGACTTCGGTTTTGTGGTCCCAAAACCACATTCCGACTAGGGTTTAATTATAGTTGTCACAATTCTCCCTCACATAAAGAATTTTCGTCCCAAAAATCTTACCAAATGAATAAGTTTGGATATCGATCTTTCATAAGCGTCTTCAAGTTCCCAAGTAGCTTCTTTAATCCCGTGTTTAAGCCACGATGACTTTCACTAATGAGATTTTCTTATTTCGTAGTTTTTTTACTTCACGTGCTAAGACACGAACCGGTTCCTCTTCATAACTCAAATCAGATTGAATTTCAACCTCGGATGGATTAATTATATGTGTCGGATTGGATCTATAACGTCGAAGCATCGAAACATGAAAAACGTTGTGAATCTTTTCAAGTTCAGGGGGTAACATCAATCTATATGCGACCGGCCCAATTCGTTCAGATATTTCATACGGCCCGATAAATCTCGGACTCAATTTGCCCTTACGGCCAAATCTGAGTACCTTTTTCCAAGGTGAGACTTTAAGAAATACTTTGTCTCCGACCTGATATTCGATGTCTTTTCTTTTTAAATCTGCATACGACTTCTGACGATCTGAAGCTGCTTTCAAACTTTCACGAATTACTTTTACCTTCACAAGATCTTTAATCAAATCAACCCCGAAGATTTTACTCTCGCTAAGCTCTGTCCAAAATAACGGTGTATGACATTTACGACCATACAAAGCTTCATAAGGTGCCATCTTAAGGCTCGATTGAAAACTATTGTTGTAAGCAAATTCAACCAAAGGCAAATACCTTTCCCATGAACCACAAAACTCTAGAATACAACATCTCAACATGTCCTAGAGTATTTGAATCATCTGCTCGGATTGTCCATCAGTTTGGGGATGAAAAGCGGTGCTAAAATGCAACTTGGTACCCAAAGCTTCTTGTAATTTCTTCCAAAATCGTGATGTGAATCTCGGGTCCCTATCCGACACAATTGAAATAGGTACTCCATGTAATCGAACAATTTGGGAGACATATAATTCTGCCAGTTTATCAAGCGAGAAATTTTTACGGACAGGAATAAAATGAGCGGACTTAGTCAATCTATCAACAACGACCCAGTTGAGTCCTTTTACTCTGCGTCAATGGCAAACCATTACACGAAATCCATCGTGACTCGATCCCACTTCCATTCGGGTATCATGATCGGTGAAGTAATCCGAAGGCACTTGATGTTTCGCTTTCACTTGTTGACATATTAAACACTTCGAAACAAAATCAGAAATGTCTCGTTTCATACCATGCCACCAAAACTGACGTCTCAGGTCGTTGTACATTTTCGTACTTCCTGGGTAAATTGACATTCGACTACTATGAGCCTCATTCAAAATCATTGAAATAAGTTCGGAATTTCTTGGAACACATAATCGATTTCTGAACCTCAAACAGTCGTTGTCATCAATTTGAAACTCTGATTCCGTATTCGAAACACATTCAGCTCGTTTAACAACCAATTCGTCATCGACTTTCTGAGCTTCACGAATTTGAAGAATCCATAATGGTTTGGCCTTTAATTCTGCTACTAACTCACTATCGGATAGAACTGACAGATGTACATTCATTGCTCGTAAAGCAAACAGTGATTTGCGACTTAAAGCATCGGCGGCCACGTTAGCCTTTCCCGGGTGATAGTCGATGACAAGCTCATAATCTTTAACAACTCGAGCCAACGCCTTTGTCGCAAATTCAATTCTCTTTGAGTCATCAAATATTTGAGGCTTTTGTGATCCGAATATACATGACACCTCTCTCCAAACAAGTAATGTCGCCATATTTTCAAAGCGAAAACAATTGCAGCTAATTCGAGATCATGAGTCGGATAGTTTTTTTCATGCGGCTTCAGCTGTCTTGATGCATATGCCACCACTCGACCTTCTTGCATCAGCACACAACCCAGTCCAAGCAAAGATGCATCACTGTAAATGACAAACTCTTTACCGGATTCGGGCTGCACTAGCACTGGAGCTTCAGTTAAATAAGTTTTCAGTTGATCGAAACTTTTCTGACATTTTCCTGACCAATCAAACTTAACATCTTTCTGAAGTAGTCTCGTCATTGGTGAGGCTATCATCGAGAAACCCTTTACAAATCGTCTGTAATAACCGGCAAGTCCCAAAAAGCTCCGAACTTCAGTAATATTTCTCGGAGGCTTCCAGTTAAGTATGGCTGAAATTTTACTCGGATCAACTCGATTACCCGATGTAGATACTACATGACCAAATAAGCTAACTTCTCTCAACCAGAACTCACATTTACTGAACTTAGCATATAACTGCTTATCCCGTAAAATCTGTAATACTAATCTCAGGTGCTCAGCATGTTCGGTTTCATTTCTCGAATAGACCAAAATGTCATCGATAAACACAACTACAAACCAATCCAAATATGGTCTGAAAATTCGATTCATCAAATCCATAAAAATCGCAGGGGCATTAGTGAGCCCAAACGGCATCACTAAGAACTCATAGTGACCATATCTCGTTCTGAAAGCAGTTTTGGGTATATCTGAGTCTCTAACTCGCAACTGGTAATAACCCGATCTCAAATCTATCTTCAAAAATACAGAGGCCCCTTTCAGTTGAACAAATCATCAATACGCGGTAACGGATATTTATTCTTTATTGTCACTTTATTCAATTGACGATAATCGATACATAATCTCATGGTTCCATCCTTCTTTTTCACAAACAATACTGGTGCACCCCAAGGTGAGAAACTCGGTCGAGCGAAACCTCTATCCGTCAACTCTTGCAACTGAGCTTTCAATTCTTTTAATTTGGTTGGTGCCATATGATACGGGGCTATCGAAATCGGTGTAGTCCCAGGTACAAGTTCAATGCCAAACTCCACCTCCCGAACCGGTGGTAACCCCGGTAATTCTTCGGGAAAAATATCCGAATAATCACAAACCACTGGCACAGATTCAAGCTTCTTTTCTAACTCTTTGTCATCAAGTACGTACGCAAGGTATGCTTCACACCCCTTTTTCATATATTTCTGGGCGGTCATCGAGGATATTATTGCTGTCATTCTGTTTAAGCCAGTACACTCTACTCGGATTATCTCATTATTTGCGCATCTCAAATCAATGGTCTTTCTTTTGCAATTTACAACTGCATCATGTACGGTTAGCCAATCCATACCGAGGATAGCATCAAATTCATCGAACGGTAAGAGCATCAAATCTGCCGGAAAACAGGAATCTCGAATTATTAGGGGACATTTCTTACACACTTTGTCGACAAGTACATATCGACCCAGGGGGTTCGACACTCGAATTACAAACTCAGTAGACTCAACAGGTAGAGTCTTACTGGATGCTAAAGTTTCACATACATAAGAATAAGTAGAGCCAGGGTCAATCAATGTGGTCACATCAGTATTAAAAAGTGTGAAAGTACCCGTGATAACATCAGGGGAGGATGCCTCCTCTCGCGCGCGGATGGCATAAGCTCTGGCAGGAGCACGAGTCTCAGATCGAACAGCCGTATCAGAAGTCCCTCTCTGACTACCACCCCTACCTCCTATGTTTCTCGATGGTCTACCTCTAGCTGCTACACCACTCGATCTCGCACCTTGCATCTTATTTTTCTCGTCAGATTCCGTACAATCTCGAATGAAATGATCTCTCGAACCGCACCTATAACAGGCTCTGTTGATAGACTTACCCCAACATTCACCTACATGTCGTCTACCACATTGTAAACATTCAGGTTTCTCTTGTCGATTATTACCAACGCTTGCAACCGAAGTAGCTCGAGAGTCCGTTGATGGTCGCTCCCTAATAGAAATCCCTGCAGTAGTCTTCGTTTTATTACTATCATCTCTGAATTTCTTTCCAGCAGGAAAAGAAGTTTTACCCGCCGATCTTTTACGAAAGTCTCTGGCTTCAAACTCAGCTTTCTTTTTCTCCTTCCCAAGCTCTTCAGCCTTGCAAGCCCGTTCAACTAGTGTTACAAATTCTTTTATTTCTAAAATACCCACCAGTAGCTTTAAATCTTCATTCAATCCTTCTTCGAATCTTTTGCACATGGCAACTTCATCAGCTACACACTCCCGAGCATATCGACTGAGTCTTACAAACTCATGTTCATATTCAGTTACTGTCAAACTACCTTGTTTAAGCTCTAAAAATTTTTTACGCTTTTGATCCATGAATCGTTGACTAATATACTTCTTACGAAACTCCGCCTGGAAAAAATCCCAAGTAACCCGTTTCCTTGGAACAATAGAAATCAGAGTCCTCCACCAATAGTAGGCCGAGTCCCATAACAAGGATATGACACACTTTAGGCACTCCTCAGGTGTGCAAGACAGCTCTTCAAAGACACGGATGGTGTTATCAAGCCAAAACTCGGCCCTTTCAGCATCATCAGTAGCTATGGCTCGGAATTCCTCGGCCCCACGCTTCCTAATCAAATCCACAGGAGGTTTACTCGGCCTCAATGGATCAATAGTTGCCGGTATTATAGGCACCGGAGGTGAATTATTCAAATTCGGAAATAGTTGAGCAGCGGGGTTGGCTCGAGCATATTGTGCGACCCACTCGTTCATCATGGTAAAGAAGGCTTGCTTTGCCCCATCATTTTGGGTATTCGCAGATGATTCAGGTTCAACTGGTGGTGTTCCTTGTGCAGGAGCAGCCGCTACACTCTCAACATCATCCACTAAGGCTCTCTCTAAATTATGTTCCATTTACTAATCAAAACAATAATTTCCACTGTCAGAAGTCACCACACTAATATATACTAACATTATGGCATGTATAGCTAGACTTATACGCGCTACGGTAGTCCTAGAATCGTCTAAACCGTAGCTCTGAAACTAATAAAAATGTAACACCCATATTACTAAGTCTTTTAGTGAAGTAGGTTTGTATAGCATACCAATAAAATATAAATACGTTAACTTTCAAATTAGTTAAAACAACTAAGTATATTGATTGTTCATGACAAAATATATGCAACATTCATTAGTAGAAGATAACCTTTTAACCAAAATAAATTAAACCATAACTAAACATGACCAAATTAAACTTGGTAGTTAAACCATATTCGCATGGCCGAAATTTACACATATAGGTTTAAACAAAATACATATTAACCTATACATGCCGTAATGTTCGCTTGAGTTCAACTAAAAAAAAAATACCAAAATGTTGCAGGTTGGTGTGATGACTTCGACGATGGTCCTGAGCACACAGAATGGATCGAAAGAACCTAAATAAGTGACAAATAAACACAACAAATGAGTATATAACTCAGTAAGTCATAAGCATTACACTGCCGTCCATTTATAAAGTATCATGAAAGAAAACAATTTATGCAAGATTAGGTACTCCATCCATACCAACTATGCTATAAGTTTGCACACTTTTATCATTACATGCTCTCGAATAACCAAACCTTCATTGACATCTCGTATGATATTTTATATGATCTTCGATGCATTTCCACACATCATTTTATTTTTGTTAGATTATACTAATAATAGCATTTCATCTATACCACAATGATCTTATGTTCTTAACGTTAAATATAATCACCACATAAGTTCGAGACTTACCAAGCTCAGTTCCAAATATAAACATAACACCTATTCCTCATGAACTCAAAGTATCCACTCATTTCACTGTCCATGATCTACTCGATAAAGTCACACACTTAACGTTAATAATTATTCAAAAATATATAGTAAATCCGCACACTTAGTGCTTAATAATCAAACTCGTACACTTAGTGCTTAATAATAAAACTCGCACACTTAGTGCTTTACAATTAAACTCGCACACTTAGTGCCTACCTCATTATCGTAAATGTTTATACCCACACACTTAGTGCCGAAATCAACAACTCAATACATCTCACTTCTTTTTTTTTTTTACTCGATAATTTTGTCTCTACATGCATTTTTATATAATTCCATTCGGCATACATACATAGGTATTATGATTATTTAAACCAATACAAAATTTGTGCTTAATGACTTACCTTGTGTTGTGTAAAACGGTTCCAACTCGGCTACTCGATGTTCTTTCCTTTGCCTTTGCTTGATTCTCCTCCTTTAACTTCTTGAGCTAAATCAATAAGTTAACTAGTTTAACCGTCTTGCTAACTACTCATTTTTAGTTGATTATATATATAATCCAAAAGTAATATCACGAATGGGCATACATTTATATAGATATATATATATATAGCCGAATGTGCAAATCTTAGACTTAACATCACCTATGCTCTTACTTTGATGGCCGAATATGCATATCTATATATGAAATCAACCATTCTTGTTCAAAACATTAGAACTTTAATTAATTCTTACAAATGATCTCAAGGCCGAATGCATTCTTACTTCCAAAGTAACATAGTCTAGGATTTATTTCATTTCAAGGTTCATACTCATAATTCAAATTTAATCAATTAAACCAACATCACTCACTTAATCAATTATAAAGGGTTTAAGTTAATATCATAACATGTACCCTATATGGCCATTTACACATAATCAAATTTAACCTCATCTATATATATTAATTCATGTGGCCGAATATACATTCTCTTATATAATGTCAATTTCATTTCATTTAACACTTAGTTTCTATCACTTAATCACTTGGCCGAATAGTCCTAAACTAGCAAAACTACACATTTGTTCATACCATCTTTTAAATTCACATATATCCATTTAGGTAGCTCATATTTTCACCTCTCTATTATTTCTACCCAAGACATCAATACTCTACCCTTTTAACATTTATTCAACAAAACCGTATACACCATTTAACACCAAGACTAAAGAAAAATCAATATATGAATTACTTTAAGGGCTTGGCTACTAAGTAAATCCTCATAAAAATTAATAGAAATAGTATGAACTTTACCTTATGTAGCTTCCAAGATAGCCGAATGCCCTAAACAATTCCTTCCTCTTTTTTTTTTTTTTTTTTCGGTTTTGGCAAAAAAATGAAGAAGAAGATGAACACTCCTTTTCTTTTTCTCTTTTATTTATCTTTATTTAGCATATATTTTTAATTCACTTATTAATATTAAATTATAAATAATATAGTTTAGTGGAAGATATCATGGTTTGGCCGGCCACTAACTAAAACTTGGCATTTTTGACATGCAAATCCAAGTTTTCCAATTTTAATACTACTAGGTCCTTATAAATTCACCCACCAAATTTTCACAAGTTCTCAACTAAGTAATTTAAAGGAAATTCACATTCATAAGACTAAATTAACAACCTCAAATTTTTCACACATGCACTTTCACACATAAAGATATGCAATTAAATTTTAAAAATAATTGTTGACTCGGTTTTGTGGTCCCGAAACCATATTCCGACTAGGGTCTAATTGTGGTTGTCACACCTTTGATTTGATATACTAAAATGATAAAGACACTTAGGTTTTAACACGTTTGCCCTATAAAAAGCCTCCCCACATAATTGTCCCCTAGTGACCCCTTTTTTGGGCCTTAATCTTTCTTTTTTTTCCCTTAATAATAATCTACAATTTAACCATTTTTGATTCATTAAGAACTTCTCCTTTTTCAGTGACTCCTTTTTATCGAGATTTGATTTAATTAGTTACCTAACTATTTTCGTTCATTACAGTTGCTGATTTTTTCCTTATGATGTATTCTCCATTATTTGTTCTTATTCTTAAAAAAAAAAAACCGGTATATTTATTCATTCAATTACATATTGTCTAAAGAGCTTGGATAAGTTAAAGTTATTATATTGAGAAAAAGCTCACATAATTTCCTTTAGATATTTCAAATTCTGACACTTCTTTGTAATTCAGCACTTAGCTTCATTCTTCTAAGTTAGGCAATCTATTTAAATTAATCTCGATTCTAACCCTCTTTTTCAGCCTTTATTCACACCTTTAACCCAAGCCCCATTACAATCCTGCTAAAGACCTTTTGGTTTGTGTATCATCTCATTTATAGTGGTGGAGATTTGATTTTCATGCAAGCTTATGGTAATAACTTTTCATGTTTGACTATTGAGTGCTTAATTGTTAAACCTTAAACACTTTGAGTGATTTGAGTGAATCTTTAGTGAGGATGTCAACCTTTATTAATTTGGAATTAAAGATAAATACTTAGATGAAAGGGGATGCCTATAATTTTATGATTAAAATGCTCAACTTTGATTATTTGAAACTTTAATGTTCTTTTAGTTAAATTCTTAATGTATGATTGCTTGTGGATTATTTTGAAACATTATTGATGAGAATTTTAAGTTGAGAAGGGTTTATTTTAATTGTGAGTTGAGGATTTTGCTTGAGGATAAGCAAATGCTTAAGTGTGGGGATATTTGATAAACCGTAATTTATACATATTTTTACCCCATGCTTGGCATATTTTTGGATGATTGCTCCTTGATTTTAGTGAATTTGATGCTAGTAATCCTTTAATTTCATGTTTTATACTTAGGTGAGCATAGGAAAGCAAAAAGAGCAAGAAACGGGCCAGAAACAGACCAAATGGGCTTAAAACAGTGTTTCACACGGCCTAAGCTCTTTCACACGGGTGATCCACACGCCCGTGTGAGTCACGCGGGAAGGCCACACGCCCGTGTGACATGACCTTGTCGACTAAAAATCAACTTAGTATTGCACACGGTTTGAGCACTTACACACGGGCGTGGCACACTGCCGTGTCCCTGTCGAGCCCAAGTTTAGTTCTACTCAGAAAAGGCTAATTTTGGGCTATTTTGGGCATTGGAAAGTCTATTTAAACACCCTAGAGAAGGATTAGGACACGCAGAGCATAACGCAGAAAATACTCGAAGAAAGCCATTGGAATCAGCTCGGAAGCAGGATTACATCGAGACTGAAGATCTCCTTTAAATTTCTAGCGAAGTTTTTGGGTTTCTTTATGTTTTTTTTTTGTTTCCCTAATTTCAAGATGTTTTCCCCCATTATTATGAACTAAACTCCCTAAATACCTAAGGGAGATGAAACCTATTATGAATCTTATTATTCTTTGATTTATATGATAAATATTTGTTCTTATTCTTAATTGTGAGTTTAAATCCTTGTTTTAATATTCCAAGATATTAATTTAGGTTTTTAATGTGCTTATTCAGTGGAGCAAAAGTCCCTGTTTAAGAGTAGATCATTCACAATTAAGTGGAGTTGAATGCAATCCTAGAGATAGGACGACGTAAATCTGTCGGATTAGAGTCAAATCTAATAAGGGAATCCATAAATCAAGTTAACACGACAATAGGGGTTTTAATTAGAAAGAGATTTTAATTAATCAACCTAGAGTCAGTTGTTTCTAGTCTCGAAAGAGATAGTAACATAAATTAAGGTTTTCTACGGAATAAGTCAAATGAATAAATCGTCTAAGTCAAAGGTAATAAGTGAAGTCTAGGTGGATTCTTCCTTGGGCATTGTTTTCTCCATCGATTTTCCTAAAGTCTTTTCCGACTTTTGTCTCTATCGTGTTAATTAGTTAATTAGGTTAGTTAAATTTTAGATTAAAACAAGTCCTCTTTATTTTTAGGCTAAATAATAGAAAAAGATAGCAATTACTAGTACTTTTAGTCCTCGTAGATACGATATTTCCGGTCTCACCAGAACTATACTACTGCTCGATAGATGCGCTTGCCTTAGTCGAATTTTTAGTTAGTTTCACAACCATCAGCGTAATGGGTTCAAATTGGTTATACAGTCAACGAGTGAGATTATCTAGGATTCTCTAGTTCAGGGGGATGTTTGAAGGTCTTAATAGAATTCCAATTGAATAGCATGGTTGAGATTATCTGGGTTAGCAGTGTCCGAGCTGCAAATATTAGTACTAAGAAACTTGCTCGAAAAACTTACTCGTGTTGATGTTAAACTCAAGTTATTCATATAGTTAGGGGTAGAGGAGGGGCAAGCAAGGGCCTGAGCCTCTTAAATTGATTTTTTTTGCTTTAATCCATTTAAAATATGAAAAGTTATAAGTTAATACATGGAAAACAACATTTTTCCCCTTAAAATAAAAAATTTCGTGATTTAATCATTCTAGAAATAGTAAAGTTATAAGCTTACAATGGTAAAATTACATTTTTCAGTCTAATAAAATTTATAGTTCAATTTTAACCTTTTTTGAAAAAAAAATGGCAAAGTATTTAATGTCTAAGCTGACATTAGACTACTGGAGGGACTTGAATAATACAATATTCATTCTTTGAATATTCAATTAAAATATCTTAGAATTTAGAGATGAATTTAAAATTTATACTATAATTTGCAATAACTCTTTAATTTATTTTAAAAAATACACAATAAATCAATGTAATGGTTATGTAATGAAAAACTTGAATAATATTATTTAAAAAAACCAGAATAATATTTGTTAAAAATATATGAATAATGTACAAACTACAAAGGATTGTTTGGTAATAATAATGTAATAATTAAAAAGACTACATTAAAATTGGCTTCACACAAAACTTTAATAACAATATTTTGTTTCTAGTTTTCAATTTGATTTCAATGAAACATTTATGTTCAAATTGTAAGATTTTCTTGTATGCCAAGAAATGAACCAACTATATGTCCTCCGCAATCTGGGAAAGTTTCGCATCCCGGAAGTGGTCGGACCTTACCTTTCCGGTCGACTTCGACGGGGTACTTAAGCAAATGTGCTTTCATCTCTGTTATTTCATCGGCCGCAAAT
The DNA here is from genome assembly GCA_025698475.1 of Gossypium anomalum. Taxonomy (NCBI): domain Eukaryota; kingdom Viridiplantae; phylum Streptophyta; class Magnoliopsida; order Malvales; family Malvaceae; genus Gossypium; species Gossypium anomalum. Next base: position 28,437,367 of record CM046967.1, read on the forward strand.
TGTTTCCAATTCATCTCAGCCATATACTTAACCCTTCTTACACATTCGAGACTCTCTGGTTGTGTAAAACATTCCTCGATAACTCCGAGATGTTCTGCCCACAACGACATCCTATATCCGTATATCTACGAAATAAATAAGTACAAAGTTAAGACATTATGGCGCAATGTACGGTAAAAGCACCGAGATTGCATTTTGTCCCTTCTACTTAAAAAAATGGGTAAACTAGTCATTGTACATTAGATCAAAGAGCAAATCGGTCTTTTTTGTTAAAAATTTCATCTAATTCTATTGTTAAAAAACGTTTCCTATAAGATAATGAGATACACGTGGCACACCAAGTGTAACTATTTGAGTATTCTATCAACCACGTCAGATTTTAACAATAGAAATTGATGGAATTTTTAATAGAAAAGACTAGTTACTCTTTGGCCTAATGTATAAGGACTAATTTGACTATATTTTGAGTAAAAGGGGAAAAATACAATCTGACTTCTAATACAAAATCCTCGTACTTTTACCTGCAATGTACATATGTTGATGAACATTAAACGAACATAACGGTACCTGTCCATGTGGAGCAGAACGTTGTTTCGCCCAAGTATGTAGTGGTTGGTAAGCTCCCATTGCGATCTCGGTGTCCCTTGTGCCTTCCATCGAGCGTTGATTTATGTTTGCTGACCCAATTATTAAGAATTCATCGTCGACTATCATGCCTTTCGAATGGACATAGACCATAAATCTTCTGTTTTTTCGACTAAGACTCTAGAAGGCAATGAACAAATGGGATTTTGATTGGTATGACGATGTGACAATAGAGAAAAAAATAATAGTATGGATTACCTGGGGAGTAGTTGCAGTAGTAGTAGTATTTTGATTTGCAATATTCGAAGTCTGGAATTCATCAACCTCGCGATTGCCAAGACAGAAGAAATTCAGAAAGTCTTGCGGCGCGAAAGCGTTCTCGAGTCCGGCTTCCACTAGTGCCCCGTAAATTGTCTCGTACATCATTTGCATAGTTTTGTTCTGCAACAACACGAAAAAAGTGCCACTTAAAAGGGCAATTAATTGCCGCCATGGCTAAGCAATATAGTATGTTGTCTTGTTGAATTCTCGATGGTAAAAGCTTCGAACCATACCTGCCAAAAAAGAATCCTTTGAGTGGCAGAGCCGGTTGGAACACCCTCGGGCCACATCGGAACGATAATATAGGCAGCAAATCGCTGGTTTGCTTTAATTTTATTGGCAATCTTAAGGGCGATCTCCATTGGAATTAAGTTGTTTGCTCCTACAGAAAGAATGTATGATTATAGTTATCGTCTTAACACATGGACTCGATCCAGTCGAAGTCCCAAGATTTTACCGTTTTCTTACATGATCAAAATGTAATGAAAATCGAAACTAAGTCCCATACCTAAGTCTTTATTAGTATTCCAATTGAAGGACGATCCAATAAAGTACTGATTTTCGATATAAATGAAATGTTGTGCAGAACGAATGGCCTTGACGTATGCTGTATGTATGCTCATGTCGATAAGTACGTTTTTACCGCACACCAAATTCTGTCACACGAGTAAAAAACCATCAACATGGAAAAATGAATAGCAGGTAATCAATTGCAACCTTTTTCTTTACCTTGCTTGTGGCTTCTTTAGGATCCTTTGGAAAGCCTTTAACAGAATTTGAATCAATAGAGCGAAAAATCTGCTTGTTCCAAACCCCAACAGAAGAATGAAAAGGTTAACGTTGTTGGACCGACTTGTTTATCACTAAAAGCGACCTCATGTAATGAAAGTACCTGAACATGCCAAGCTTCGGGATCATTGTCATTAGGGATGGGAAAATCGGAAACTCCAATAATTTCTTGAATTCTTTCAATCCTTAACAAAGCATCATCGTATGTGAATTTTAATTTCTTGATTCCAGTAGGCTTTGCAGCCTTCAACCATCGTTCCTCGAAGTTGACCAGAACATCGTATGCAGCCGGTCCATCGATTTTGCAATGCATGTCATGCCATGGTTCTCTTGGACAACCAATAATACTACCCTGTAATAAAGAAAGAGTAGTACTACATAACTTACGGCATACTCAAGCATCGTAAAACAATCGAAAAAAGAAACTGTAAGTAACCGTGAATGTCGGGTTATGATAATCATCATTGTGAAGAGTTTTTAGCGTCCTAAATAAAGGATGATGTGGAGAATCGTATCGTCCATCGCATAAGTCAAGGCCACCAACAAAAGCAATAATTTTCCTTCGGTTTTCCCCTGCATCAGCATCCAAGATTACAGTTTTTTGATGGTGTGTATAAATCGTCCCAACTTCCTGATAATCAAATCAGTTTAACCAACCATAAGCATGATGATAATGTATAACGAAAAGCTCGACAATCGCGAGATTGTTCCGAACTAACCTTTTGCTTGGCCCAACTATGTCGTTTTCCAGCAATACGTGGACAAAGCAACACTTGTACCGAAGAATTCTTGAAAAATCGACGTGTTTCCTCATCGTGGGTTTGCATTATTCCGTCCTAAAGTTGTCGAATTTAATGAGGTTAATGTAAAAAAAAAACCATGAAAAAGTGTTATGGTACATTTAAAGAGGAACAACACGCATGAACAAGAAGACCATTATGTTTACATACTCTCAATGTCATCATTCGTGTTTTGCAAATGTTGTTTTTCTCTGCTAACCGGGACAAAAATTAACAACATAAACGAATATAAGTTACCATTTTGTAACCCAAAATGCTAGTTGAAGTAGGATCATCCCATAACAAAAGTAGCACACGAACACCTTCTTGGGATTTTGACCTAAGCAAATCGCCCAAAGTACAATCCGAATGACTGGTATCTCGGACCAATCTAACTTTATGCCAAACCGACCACCCCGTAATATAAATCAACCGCCTAGCTTGTTGAATAGCATCAAATATATCACTCCAACACTTTCCGTGACTGAATGTCTTCCCGTGGTCGAGTTTCAATTTCGGAAGACACTTATCGGGGACATGTGCATCTTGATAAAGAGTCACTTTTCCACCCATCCTAAGAGGAAAATAAGTACCCGGGACCCCGCAATAATCTGGACCTGCACCAACTCCAAAATGATAAAAACTCAATTCTATCATCGGTATATACTGAATCGATAATCGTAAAAAAGCTCCTTGCCTACAAGGCTTTCCACTACTATTCAAAATTGGGTAAACTCCCTCGATACGTTCTCCCGTGTATAATTTTTCAACCGATATCGGCACGATACCTATCATTTGTGATCCTACAACATCACTATCTTTAACAATAAAATGTATTTCACTAGCATAGTGTGCCACAGGTACATTAAAATGTTGCATCCAAATCGGATTTTCTGAATTATTAATCACGTAAGTCCTTCCAATGATAGCATTCGCAACCGCAATTGTCACATACGGATCGCATGTAACTTTTTGTTGCATTCGTCCCTCGAGTGCATTCGTAACATTCGCCGGTATCATGACAATCATATCACCTATTGTCTTTGAAAACATATCCATATTAGGTATATTAACAGCATCACATACCCAAATATCTAAATTCCCATGTAAAAGTAACACTTTCCATTCACCTTTTTGAAATGGCATAATTTCCATATTTTGGCTACGTTTTGGTCGTCCTAACTTACTCTTAATGTTTAAAATCGGTTTACGACACCAACCGGATCGGTAGTAATAACCCCCATCCCACTTATTAGAAATTGTATATGCAGGGTATCCATAAAAATTCCCTACATTAGGATTCTCGTAAACTGGACTTTGCAATTCTGTTGTCGGCGACGATCCAGAAGGTGCTGGTGGTGACGCAAATGCTGTAGGACGAGTATCATCCAATGGCGGATAAGTGGATGATGCAACTGAGTTAAAATTTGTATTTGATTCTAAAGAACTAGTACTTTCTTGCCTATTATGACCGAGACCAGGACTGGTGGGCAGTGGTTCGAGTTTATTTTCCAGTGGTGGAGGATGTTGGTCTTTTGAATTGTATTGAAAACTAGCATTGTGGTGAAGAATTGGTCTATGTGCTGGGTATGGATGTTGAAAAGGGATTGGACCAGGGAAAGAAAGGGAATGGGAATGACAATGACGTAAAGATTGTGATTGAGGTGGATAAGCGTATTGAGGTGGTGGTTGATACGGCATAGGTGGATATGGATGTTGATTTGGTGGTGGTTGATACGACGTAGATGGATATGGATCTTGATTTGGTGGTGGCGGGTATCCATGTGGATAATAAAATGAATATTGATTTCTGTATGGATCCATTATTTATAAAAAGAAAACTTTTTTCTTCATACATACACGAAAATTCACAGTTTTAATGGAGAATTCAATTCAAATAATTGGATTCAAATTGAAATTGAAAAAAACCTAATAAGCCAAATGGATCAAAAAAATCAAAAGTAACCAAAAAAAATAACTTTTTTTTCTCTATTTTCTATGATTCAAGCTGAAATCTTTTTCATGGTGAAAAATGGTTAAGCCTTTGAAGAAAATAAATGAAAAGCATTAAAAAAAAAAAAGAGCTTCTTTTAGGATTCTGCCATGAAATTTTGAAAGTGTAACCAAACATTTACACATTTCACGTTCCATGTTTTTTCTCAGTTTTCTTCAGAAAAAAACTAATGACAAAGAGTGGACGTTGACTACGTGGTCGACATTTATTGGTTGCAGGTGATTTACAAGTTTATAGGCTTCAACGTTAGACTCGGCTAAAACATTACTAAACCTTTTTTTTTAATTTTGGGCAAATTTCAGCCAAAGTCACTAAACTATTAGTAAATTTACGTTTTGTTCATTCAACTTATAAAAGTTGCAAAATGGTCACTAAACTATTTCAAAATTTTCATTTAAGTCACTAAATTATTTGAAAGTTTTTTTAGAAAAAGTCCGGCTAGCGAGCTCTAGGTGACAGTTTAATGATTGGTATAGTGAATTAGTACCCATTAACGAGTAGAAGACATACCCTAGATCCAAGTCAATATGATTGTCAATGTCAAAGATCAGAAGAAAATTATTTGGATTTTGATTCGCATATTCATGACGTTAAAAGTTGTTTCATGAGAAAAAACTGAATTGTAGAAGAGAAAAAGAAGGAGAGCTTTCAATTGGTGCAGGTAATGCAAATTGAGAAGGCCATACAACAACAATTTTAACAACCCAGTAACTTAAATGAAAACTTTTGAATAATTTAGTGATCATTTTGTAACCTTTTGAAGTTAAGTGGCTAAAATGTAAACTTACTAATAGTTTAATGACTGTGGGTGTAGTTTATCCTTTTTTTTAAATGTATTAATTACCTCGTAAGTCCCCAAGGTTCAAAATATTCTAATTGAGCCCTTAAATATCAGTACCATATCAATCAAATCATTCTGTCATCTTAACCATTAGCTTGGGTGTTAAATGTTAGTACGAATATTATATGAAGCAAATCCAAAACATGTGGATCTACCTTATGAACAACTTTAAATTTGACATATTAGAAAAAAAAAAATAACAATTAAATTTTTAGGGATAAGGTAACATTGAGTCCTAGAACTTTGCAACTTTTAGAAACTTAGCCCTTGAACTTTTTCTTAGTCCACATTAGTCTTGGAACAATGCATTTTTCTCTATTTTGGTCCTTGTGATGGTGTGGCATTTTTAGATTATGTCACGTTATCACCTAAACTTTTTATAAAAAATATTATAAATTTTTAGTTAATGACGTGACATAATATCATAGTGTCACATTATCACAGGGACAAAAATGGGAAAATTTGAAGAGTTTCATGACTAGTGTGGACAAAAAAAATTCAGAGACCAAATTAAAAAAAGTTGCCAAGTTCAGGGAATAAATGTTGCTTTATTCCTAAAGTTTCATGATATTGTTTATTTTTTCTAACACGTCAATTCAAGGTTGTCCACGCAATAGATATATACAATCTTAAAATTCGATCACGTATTTTAAATATGCTTTACGTCAAATTTGAGTTTGCATTTAATGCCTAAGTCAATGTTAAACTAATAAAAGGACCTAATTGATAACAATGCCAATATGATGAAGATTCAATTAGAATATTTTGAAATAGGAACCAATTCAAAATATGAGTCATAATGTAGGGATGTAAGATGCAATTAATCCAAATTTTATTCAGTTCTAACTATACCCAACTCAACTACAAAAATTTAAATGCAACTCTAATAATTAAAGCTTTATACTAATAAGAGATTATTAATAACGAAAGTTCCAACTATGTTCCTTTATTATAAGGATTTGATCAAATTAGTTCCTTTGTTATGGAATAAATCAATTTAGTCCATATACTATTAAAAAGAATCAAATATGACCAAATTGTAATAGAGCTAATATTTATTGTTTTACAAATGACATGAAAATTATTATTTTTCATTTGTAGTTTAACTTTAAAGAAAAGATTTTATTTGCGTAACCATAAAAACTTTCAAAATATTCTAATAAAGAATATATGAGACTTTTTAAAATAGTAAATGCTAACTCTATTGAAATTTGATCTTATTTTATTCTTTTTAATAGTACAAAGATTAAATTAATCTATTTAATAATAGAAGTACTAATTTGATTTGATCCCTATAATAGAGGGACCTATCAAAAAATTTCACCAATTATTAATCATTTAAAAAATGGACCTATTACAAAATTTAATTTTGGGAGTAACATATTTTTTAAAAAGTGTTGATTACTATATTTCAATTGGTTTTAGACAAAGTCAAGCAAATGACCAAAAAATAATGTTGAGGAAATTAAAGGAAAAAAGAGAAAAAGTAGTTAAATCAAGTAATTGATGGGATTAACTTCTAATCCGGGCGTTAATATAGTTAATTAAGCCACCAAAAAACTTAATTATGTTATCCCGTCAAGGGAGGAAACTATGATAAATTTACGTCAATTTATAATTTTTACTCTTCTATTATGGTCAAACTCGAGATTTAATCTGTATATTTTGATTTGATATAGTTTAGTTCGTTTACTTTTATAGTATCATAAGTTGAAGAGTTAATTTCACCAGGCATCCCCAGATTATGACCCTTTTTTAAATTGGTCACTGAACTTCATAATATTTTAATTACATCCCAAACTAGCAAGGTTGTATTAATTAGGTCCTTACTAAAATTGTAATATTCCCAAAACCTCTTTTAGTCCAAAATAATATGAGATAGATTTTTAGTGAAATAAGATATAAAGAAAGTACAGGATAAGGGATGTTAGAGAAAAATGAAATAAGAAGTATGTTGTGAAATATTAATTTGAGCTAGGATCTAAATCGTAAAAATATGAAAAGTTCTATAGTCAAAGGTAAATATTTAAAATGTGAGGGGCTAAAGAATAAATATGGAAAATTTGAAGGGCCAATAGTATAAATATAGAAAATTTGAAGGGCCAATAGTACAAATATCTTAAGGCTGGACAGTCTAGAACGACCAAATTGAGCAAATGAAGAAATGAAAATGACTAAATTGTAAATCTTACCAATAAGATGTCATAAAAAGGATGGAATTGTAAAGAAAGTACAAGGGTAGAATAGTCATTTATTAAATAAGACAATTATGGGAAAATATCTTTGGTTATGGATAAATTTGGGCCACTAGATTAAATTTAAAAGTAAGAAGAAATTGTGACCATTGGATTAAAATCATGACTAATAGATTTTTTATAATATTTTAATATTAATTAATTAAGAGACTTTTTTATGGAAACATGAAGAAAATTGTTCATGCTTCATTAGCCCACCGTCCATCACTAGTATGAATAGGGGGAAGTTTTGCTTTTTTTATGCAACTTAGTCCTTTGTCATGAGATTCTACCATTTCTCTCAATTTTTTTTGGAAATTTCCCTAGGAACCGAAGAAGAAAAATGAAGAAGAAATCCTAGAGAGTATGTACATAAATTTAGAACAAGAAATTAGCAGATGGAAGTGGAGAAATTTTGAAAGAAAGAGAAGCGTGGTCATTAACTGAAGAAGTAAAGGAAAAGAAGCAAAAAGGGAAGAAAACATCGGTAAAAGAGGTAAGTTTTCATGTTAGCTTTAATTGTATTGCAAAGAATTGAGTTAAATGTGTTATTATTATAATGAATACTATATGTATTAAAATAAAATAGTAGATTAAGTAAGTAAATTTATATAAAGCATCAAGGTTCTATGGGAAAAATAAGTGTATTTACTAAAGCAGTTTTGGACGATAGCAGTAGCTTAACTTCGAAAATTCATAAAAATTTATAGAAATTGAATTATTGGTTGAATTAAATATGGAATAAAATCTTATTGAATCTAGTTTATCATAAAAGAAACGATGTAAGTTAAGGATTAGTAGACTATGAGATCTATAAATTTTTGTGAGACAATGTCAGAATGATTTCGAGTTTCCCTATTCTAAATTTGAAAAATCATTATAAATTGTAAAAGAATTTTTAGGAAATTGAATTTATATGGATAAAATATTAATGAGTCTATTTTCAAGGGAAACAAATGGTAACTTAATACAATATTTTTACTGAAAGATAATAAAATTTTAGTAAAGAAGGGTCAGAGCTGCCTAGCAGCAGAATAAAGGAAGCTTTGAAGAATAAACTATATTAATTGGCTTAAGGAAAAATTCCTAAACTTTTATGGTAAAAATTTAATTGAGTCTAGTTTCAAAAAGAAAATGCGGATCTTAATTTCAAATCTTGTAGGCCGAGATATAAATATTTTAGTGACTGCCACTCAAAGGGACAACCTTGATAAGAGTATGCGTGTGTGATTAAAGAATCCTTAATTAATGTCACAAATAGGTATGATATGTTAAGAGCTAAAGATTTATGTATATATAAAAACATTAAGGATATGGATTGGAAAGGAGGAGGAAAATAATTGAAAAGTTATAATACTAAGAAATTGTTACAAAAGATGATTTTGCTAATACATAAAGTGCAAATGTTTTATTGAAATACTAAGTAAGTGGCTGATATAAAATGAATTAACGAGGCCTTAATTGACAAATTGATTGGTAAATGTTAATAATAATAACGTAATATAGAGAGGATAAACTATTTTTAGAGTAAGTTCTATAAATGACTTATTTGTAAAATGTTGATAACTGTGTTAAATTTATAAATTTGGAATTAATGGCATGTTTATAAGGTTCATTACAAAACATCATATGTTTAAGAAATAAGTGGTTGGCTAATGACTTTTGATAATAAAGTTGATACGTTTTAAAGCTGAAATGAAAAAGGGACTTAATTGTAAAACTTGATATTTGTTAAAATTATATAAGATAATTATATGCTTATGAATTGGTACATGAAATTAGGATTAAAGGATGTTTGGAGATAACTTGGTATATGAATTGATATGGTTAAAGTTGACAAGTAATAGGGGCTAAAAAGGGGTAAAATATGAAGGATTAAGGTATAAAATAACCCTAGCATAAAATAAAGCATCGAATGACATTTTAGTATCAATATCGAGCTCAAAGTATCAATATTCTGAATGAAGTATAGATACATTGGACAAAGTATCGATACATAAGATATTTTTCTTGAATTTTTCAACTTCGAAGCTCAAAACGGTATCGATATAGCACAGATGTAACACCCCAAACCCGGCCTAGAAGTTTAGACCGAATTCGGAATGCTACATTGATCACCGAAGTGATCGTAGGAAAAATATTCAAAACAGTTTATCTTATCAAACCAAATCATTCAAAACGTTTATTAACAAATCGATTCAAATCCTAAAGTAAAGTTCACTGTAAAATCAATTCAAATTATACGAATTGAAACACAAATCAAAATTGTACCACAGCACTATAAGTCCTCATAATTTAAACTTTAACCGAATAATGAACAAAACTGAAAATGTAAACAGAATCCATAGTTTATCCACCAAGACTGTCCAAGACCTCCGCATACTGAGTCCAGTGTCCAGAATCCAGAACTGTACTTGAAAGAGGAAAACAGAAGAAGGGGTAAGCTATACGAGCTTAGTGTGAGATTAAATTAACTAACTACCGAATCGAGATGACAGTCTGAAAAACACGAAAATAGTTCAATGAAATGGAACATACTTACAGAGCGACTTAAACAAAACAGACCATATGTAACTTTACAGTCATATGGCCCTGTTAATCACAATATCAAAAATTCTCAGAAGTCACAAACCAGCCTAAGCCCTTTTCCAGAATCAAAATAGGTTGGGCCTTAGCCCATCTCACAAAGTTCCTTTAGGCACGAGTGACTTCCAATATCTTAATAAATTGCAATAAAAGTAAATGGCTAAAGTAATAAAAATCGAGTGTTCCTAATACCTTAGTTCCCCGGCAATGGCGCCAAAAACTTGATTGTCACTCGCGATAAGTTTTAAAAATTATAATTGATCGTACTTGAACTAACTATTATCACGATGAAGGCAAGCGCACTTATCGAACAGTAGTATAGTTTTAGCACGGCCGGATGTCGAACCCAAAGGAACTAAAAGTACTAGTATTAACTTTCTTTTTATTATCTAGCCTAAGAATAATGAAGGTTGCTTTATCTAACTAATTAACTAATCTAAGAATGCACAGAAAATAAATTGGGGAAATACTTTTGGGAAAATTGATTGATTTTAGACAACACCCAAGGAAGAATCCACCTAGACTTCTCTTGTTAATTGACTCCGAACCAGACAATTTATTCACTTGACTTGATTCGTAGAAATCCCTAAGTTATGTTATTATCCCTATTCAAGACTAATAACGCCTAACCCTAGGCTGATTAATTGAAATCTCTTTCTAATTAAAACCCTTAGTTTTGCATTAACTCGATCTATGGATTCCCTTATTAAATTTAACTCTAATCCGGCAGATTTATGTCGTCCTATCTCTAGGATTGCATGCAACTCTGCTAAATTATGAATGATCTACTCTTAGACAGGGACTATTCGTCCTCTGAATAAGCACATCAATACTTGAATCAATATCTTGGAATATTCAAACAAGAGTTAAAGTCATAATTAAGAACAAATCAAGTATTTATCATACAGTTTAGAAAATATTAACAAGATCCGTCTTAGGTTTCATCCCCCTTAGGTATTTAGGGGATTTAGTTCATAACTATAGAAGAAAACATCTCAGAAGAATAATAACAAAACATAAAGAAAACCCAAAAACCCCTGAAGGAAATTGAAGGGAAATCTTCAGTCTTAGATGTGAATCCGGCTTCCGAGATGGATCAATCGACTTCCTTCGAGTAATTCTTTGCTTCCTACTCTCTGTGTTTGCTTCCTACTCTCTGTGTCCTCTTCTCTCCTCCTTTAGAGTCTTCTAAATAGGCTTTAGAATGCTTTCCAACCCTCCAAATTGCCCTTTTTCCGAATAGAACTCAACTTGGGCTCAACAGGGACATGCCCGTGTGCGATTACTTCAGGCCGTGGTCAAGGCTGAGAAATAGACATGCCCGTGTTTAGGTCGTTTTAAGCCGTGTTCAATCCTACTAGAATGGCACGGGCGTGTTCTACTCGTGTGGGAAAGTCCAAGCCGTGTTGATTTTCTATGTTGGCCCATTTTCTCCGTTTTTGGCTCGTTTCTCGTTCTTTTTACTTTTCTATGCTCACCTAAGTATTAGATATGAAATTAAAAGATTAGGAGCATCAAATTCACCGAATCTAAGGAGAAATCATTCATAAATGTGTTAAGGATGGGACAATAATATGTATAAATTACGGTTTATTAATTCCCTTTAAGCCATCAAAACTCTAAAACTAGAGAATTCAAGCACTCTCACGAAAAGCTGAAAAAACATTTGCAAAACATAAGAACAGTAGATTAGTCAGAGTTGAGTCCCACACCTGTGCGATCGGAGAGAATGATAGTGGAGCGAAAATCCGGTAACCTGCTTGAGAGAGATTTAGAAAATTCAATATGAAGAAAGACGAATAATAGATGAAGGGAAAAAGAAAAAGATCATACAGAAGAAGAAGAAATAAAAATAAAAATAAAATAAAACAAAACAAAAGTAAAAGTAAAATAAATAATAATAAACCATATAATTATTCCCTTAAACTAAACAAAAAAAATAAAAAGGCTCCCTAGACGTACGCACAGTGACTCGAACCCAAAACCCAAAGGTTCACTAAACACACACCAATCCACTAGACCAGCAGGCCCATTTTGACACTTAACTGCACAACTTAACTTATGTGTGCAACTTTCCCACTGACCTTACACTTAAAACCCTAAACTTCTAGGCCCAAAATTCGAGGCGTTACAACTCACCCTTCCTTAAAGAAATTTCGCCCCCGAAATTTCCAACTAACAGAATAGTGGTATAACACTAATTACACCACTGCGCTCGCGCTGCTCACTCTAATCCCAAAACAATACCACCCCAACTTGTACTTGGAACCTCTCACACACACCCAGAACATATAATCACTGAAGCAGATACACATACCATTTCTATACTCAAATCAACACATCCAAACATACCTGACTCAGAATCGCCGAGGGCAATCTCAAACCCGATGGTCCTTAGATTCGCACATGAGACACGCTCCTACTTTTCTCCAGCAGTCACCCAGATGACGCCTCTTACAATGCTCACAAGACGAAAAGTTCAGACGTATTTTAACACGCTTCACAGAACGAGACTCCAACCCTATAGAACTACGACCTCTCTTCATTCCACAATCCATGCATCTAGTCTGAAGTGTTTCACTGATCTCTCCTATCCTAGCCTCAAACACTCCTTCTAGCACTTTCCTTATTAAGCAGGTCAGTACCTCAGTACCAAGCTCTGGGTTATCGCCACCCAAAGTTGGTGGACTCACATTGTCCTCCAACCCCTGAACAGTCACACGTTCCGGAGAAGAAGATGACTCATCACGATCACGCTCACCTTCGGAAGTCATATCTAGCGTAGAGCTAACTTAAAAGGCCTACAATATCAGAACACAGAAACAATTGTAATAACAGAGTCTATATTTCTAATTGTATAGTTTTGAATTTTACTTGTACCAGCATCGAAGTCTCAGACAGTTCATTTTCATAAAACGTTTCCAAAACACAATCATTTCAGTTTACTGTAGTAAGGTTTTTTTTTCAAAAATTCCTTTTTAAAACCAACAAGTACGCACACGAAAACATAGGAGCACAGGCCGAGTTTTTGCAAATCGTAGCTCTGATACCACTAAATGTAACACCCCAAACTCGACCTAGAAGTTTAAACCAAATTCGAAATGCTACATTGATCACCAAAGTGATCGTAGGAAAAATATTCAAAACAGTTTATCTTATCAAACCAAATCATTCAAAACATTTATTAACAAATCGATTCAAATTCTAAAGTAAAGTTCAGTGTAAAATCAATTCAGATTATACAAATTGAAACACAAATCAAAATTGTACCACAGCACTATAAATCCTCACAGTTTAAACTTTAACCGAATAATGAAGAAAATTGAAAAAGTAAACAGAATCCATAGTTTATCCACCAAGACTGTCCAAGACCTTCGCGTACTGAGTCCAGTGTCCAGAATCCAGAATTGTACCTGAAAGGGGAAAACATAATAGGGGGTAAGCTATACGAGCTTAGTGTCAGATCAAATTAACTAACTACCGAATCAAAGCTAGGTACAGAAAACCTGAAAATAGTTCAGCAGCGGAACATACTTATAGAGCGACTTAAACAAAATAGACCATATATAACTTTACAGTCATATGGCCCTGTTAATCACAATATTAAAAATTCTCAAAAGTCACAAATCGGCCTAAGCCCTTTTCCAGAATCAGAATTAGTTGCGCCTTAGCCCATCTCACAATGTTCCTTTAGGCACGAGTGCCTTCCAATCAAATAATACAATTAGAATTCGCGGTCAATCAAACAAAAATATTTCAGTCAGACAGATATCACAGTCACGGAATCAGACAGATGTATATGAGTACGAATGAGTTGTAAAATAACCCACCCATCCAACCAACACTCCATCTCCGTCCAACCCTACATATCCTGTGGGGATATAATCAACCCACCCATCTCTACACTCCAAGTAGGACCTCAAAAAGCCCATCCAACCTTATATCCCCTATACATTGTCCACAACCCTCAGGGAATTGAGACTATCAGAAAGCTGTACAGTGCCATGCGAAAGACCGCTATACAGGCATACAGTATAATCTGCCAGATCAAATATATCACGTAGCAAGGCTAGCGTATGAGCTGTACTATGAAATGAGGTAAACCGCGGAATAGACGTGCAGTATGACTACCAGATCAGATATTGGTACGTAGCGTAGGTAACGTATATGCGGTACAGTGCAAAGCAGTGAACCGCTATACCATTAATAGAAATGTCCACGACCCTCAGGGTATTGGGACCACCTATGACCCTCTGGGTATTATTAAGGCTTTTAGAATGCAGATAAATTGTCAAATCGTAAATCTCTATTCTCCTCAACATCCCACCCAAAAGCTTTGTATACAGATGTATATATGCCGATGTATGTATACAGGTGCACCGACTCAGAACACAAATCCATACAGTTATTCAGAGCAATCACATACAATTACTAGTCAATCAGTTACAAAAATATGCATACTCATAACTCGAATTCGGTTTCAACTATATCACACATTCAATCACCATTATCACATAAACCGAAGTCAAAACGGAGTCGTAATCACCTTCAGTAATCTTAGTCGAGAGGTTAGAATAAACAGAGGTCACGATTACACTTAAATCAACCTTAAACCAAACTTGGCGAAATAGGGCCACACGCCCGTGTGCTCCGGCCGTGTGGAGTATTTCAGGCCCTGTGGAGGGTCTATACGCCCGTGTGAAGGGTAGCACAAGGCCGTGTGGCAAGGACACACGCCCGTGTGGTTCAGAGGCTTGGCCATGAGAGTAGGCCGTGTAACTCACTTTCAAACTTCACTAATTTCAGACGCAGAGTAGACACAGCCCTGTGAAGGTGTCATACACCTGTGTGGCAATCAGACATGGCCATATGTCCCATAACACACGCCCGTGTGAAATTCCTAAGCCCAAATCAGCTACACAGCCGTGTGTCCCGAAACACACGCCCTTGTGAGAACCCTAAAATCTCCAAATCAGTCACACGGCAGTGTGCCCAAGCCGTGTGACCCTAAATCTCAAATCCCTAATTCCCAAACTCACACACCCGTGTGCCTTAAGGGACACACCCGTGTAGTTCCAACAAAAATCCCCAAATAGGCCACATGCCTGTGTGGCCAGGCCGTGTGGCACCCATAACTAACCTAAAACCCTAATCTCCAAATCCACACTGCTGTGTGCCTCGGCACACGCCTGTGTGGTCATCGGGGCAGTCACAAAACCTCCCTTGAATAGCCCCGAAAACACCACCTCGGCCACCAAACTGTCCTTCTACTTTTGTACTATTAAAAACACATCAGAAAATGGAGTATCGTACTTCCTTTCAGCCATCAAAACTTTAAAACTAGAGAATCCAAGCATTCTCACGAAAAGCCGAAACAACATTTGCAAAACATAAGAACGGTAGATTAGTCAGAGTTGAGTCCCATCCCTGTGCGATCGGAGAGAACGATAGTGGAGCGAAAATTTGGTAACCCGCTTGAGAGAGATTTAGAAAATTCAAGATGAAGAAAGACGAATAATAGATAAAGGGAAAAAGAAAAAAATTATGCAGAAGAAGAAGAAATAAAAATAAAAATAAAATAAAACAAAAGTAAAAGTAAAATAAATAATAATAAACCATATAATTATTCCCTTAAACTAAACAAAAATAAAAATAAAAAGGCTCCCTAAAAGCACACACAGCGACTCAAACCCAGAACCCAAAGGTTTACTAAACACACACCAATCCACTAGACCAATAGGCCCATTCTGACACTTAACTACACAACTTAACTTATGTGTGCAACTTTCCCACTGACCTTACACTTAAAACCCAAAACTTCTAGACCCAAAATTCGGGGCGTTACAACAGGGGTATCAATACCTAAGCCTAGGTATTGACATTAGTGCTAGTATCGATACTTTGGGCCCTGTTCTGCATATAACTAATTCAAAATAATTTTTTACTGAAAATTTTCACTCGGTTTTAAGTTGTATACTAAAATATGTTAAAAACATGTTCGTAGGGTTAAAATATGATCGGAAAAGGGTTCAGATAATTGAATTTAGCCAGGATTACTCTGGCACTCAAATGTAACATTCATATTTCGACTTGGTAGTTAGGCCGGGTATAGGGGTGTTACAAAAATCATTAATTTAACCATTAAATACACACTAGATCTTATGTGGTATGATTTAAAATGAAAATTTTAAGAAAAATGGATGTTCTATAACTCTTGGTTTTGGGGTTCCCAAAGCTTTTACAAAAGATTTATTGTTTACTCTCTCCCTCTCTCATTGTAGTTCTACTTTGTTTTTAGTTTTTACTTTTAAAATTTATGTGGTAATATTTTATTTTTCTTTAAAAATTTTATTTTAAATTATAACATATATAATGATTAAATTAATAGTCTTAAATAGGACCTGATTGATATAACCTTAATAGTTTAAGGATATAATTAGAATGTTTTGAAATTTGAAGACCAATTTAAAATGATGATCATAATTTAGAGATGTTTAGTGTAATTATCTTTTAAGTTTAATCCAAAAGTTAACATCATATAGATTTTATTTTATTTTTATTGAAAAGAGTGCTTTTAATAAAAATCCACCTCAATATTTTAACCAAATTAATTAACCGTGTTATCTATTTGAACCAACTACTGAGGTTGTAAAAGTAAGCAATACAAATTATGTCAAATGGAATTAAAATATGTTGTTAGAACTTGTATTTTTACAATTTGAGATTTAGTCTCTATACTTTAAAAGTTAAAAATTAAATTCCTTTTTTTTTAATTTAAAAATCTTAATCCAATCATTAACACAGTTATTAATTTTATTTTATTTTTTTGTAATTTTTATGAACTTGAGGTCATGGGAGCTTGATTAGCTAACTCATGTACCAATTTGTAAAATTGTTAAGGTTTTAGAAAGTTTTCATTGTTAATTTCTTGAAGAATTAAGCTTCAAATTGATATAATTTAAGGTTAGTTTATGAAAAGGACTAGATTGTAAAGCTTAATTGTTGTTTCGTACATCAGGGACCAAATTGAATGAAATGAAAATTTATTATAAAATTTCAGTAGAGATAGGAATTAGAGGGTCCGTAATGAATATATTTGAAATCAGATTTTAAACTGAGGCTCAAAATTAGAAGTTATGTTTATTTTAAATTCAAGAACTAAATTGAATAAAATGTGAAATTTTAAGGATATCATAAAAATGAGTTTATATAGGTTCATTCATGTCATGGCATCATATGAAAATGTTTGATATTGATGGGTTTTGTAAAATAACTGTATAGATTAAAAATTGGATCAAAGTGAAGGTAATCGAGGAAAAGCTAAAATTGTTGATTAGTCCTTGAAGAATCAACCTGTTTGGTGCTTTGAGTAGGTAAGTTCATATGAAATTATTATTTTAGGCTGTTATGTGTTTGATTTTATATATGTATGTTTGATTATGGATTGAATAGTTGTGAATTGGTATGAAAGCCTAGAATTAAACTGAATTGAAATGTGACATTTATATGTGTAAAAGATGCTCGTGTGAACTTAGTAAAGGGTTAGGATACGATTGCCATGTCAATAGAGTTTTGTGTGCGCTTGTGTACGATTTATTACAGGTGTTAATGAGATCCAACATTCATTGCAAATTCTCGAGTATAATGTGACACGGGTTTAGCTTGGATGAGTAACTTGATGTGTTGTGATATTGGTTTAGCCTGAACGGATAACCATATATATATATAAATGTACTCAACTTGGACGAGCAATTGGTGTGGTGTAGTTACCTGTGTATCTCATCCTACTTACTAAGGTGCATTAGGAGAAATGGTTTAAATGAAATTGAAAATGGGAAATGTTATGGAATGAACTTAATATCCAAATTGAAAAGTCCATTCAATTGAAAATGATACAATTTTTATGATTGATAATAGTATCGATGATTGATTTGAATTATGTATTCTTGTTAATATCTTATGGTTATCAATTGAACGTGACTTTGAGATAAGTTAATGAAAGTGACATGAATTAGCATGTTAAGTGATTATAATATTAAATGACCCTGATTATAAATCAATACTCATTTTGTTGATGTTTTTATTGCCATTCCTAAACAAAGTTATTTTAAGTTAAGGTAGCTTAAAATGTTTAGGTAAAGTTCAAGGTAAGCCTTGTATAATACATATGAACTTACTAAGTATCCTATATGCTTACCCTTGTTTTTTTTTCCCTTGTAGATCATCACCTTGTGGAACTCGTCAAGTCAAATCGTCTTAAAGCTCACACTATCACTGAATTGGCAGTTATGCAATCATTTTGAGTCTAGTGTTGTGGCATGTATTTAAGGGTCTTAGTGTGTACCTTAGTACTTGGAAGAGTTTACAGCTACTTGGCAAGTATGACATAGTCATTTTGTTTAATGTGTTGCCTTTGTGACTTGGTACACGTATGGTATTGGTTATATTTTATGCTAGAGTAAGTGATTATCTATAATTACATGTTTGGCATGTGGAATTGATGCTTAGAAGTATGCTTGTAATATGTGATTTATACTTGATTGTTAATGTTCATGCTAAAGGCCTATAAGCCATTGACTTGTATAATTTGCAAAATTGTATGTATTGAAGTTGAATAACATGTCCTAATAGGTTTTGGCATAGGCAAAATTTGGTATTTGAATGCATGTAATGTTATGAATTGGTTTTGAATAGATTAAGATCATGTTTGAGTTGGATTTAGTTGGAATTAGTTAGGTGATTTGTTTGACATAAATTGGTATGAACTTGACTTAGTTTTGATGGTATAAGATGGCATGAATCAAACAGGTCGCATGGCATATCTTGAAATGGAACCAAAATGGTATTTTTGCCAAAAATAAGGATCTCGTCATGACCACAAACGTCCAACGTCACAACGTGTTGCTGACAGTGAGTGACGTCGCGACATTGGTGTGTTCAAAGTCATGACGTGACTTACAGAGTTGGCGACGTCACAACATGGAGATTGTGAAGTCGTGACATCAACTTTGAATTTTTAAAACTTTACAATTTGGTTCTAATTCGAGTTCGGGTTAACAAAAGAGCTTTCGTAAGCTCATGTAAGACCCAAAAATGATTGTGTAATACATTATATACTTGAATGTTATTTAATTACGTATTTAAATGTTTACATGTTACAAAGTGTATTGAATTATTAAATTGATAGTCGTAGCATCTCGTAGCTTGGACCTGGCAATAGGGTCGGGTATGGGGTGTTGCAACAAATGTTGTTAAAGTATAGTGACTAATGACATATTTTAATTTATCAAATTAAGATACATAGATTAAATCTCAAATTTAAAAACAGTAGAAGGACCCAAACCATAATTTAACGATAAATTTATAGCTCTACATTTTTGGCAAAATATGAAATATGAAATAAAAGTCTAACATTTTAGGCATAATGATAAATTTATCCATTTAATGTTTACTAAAATTATTATTATGCCAATATTTTATTAATGGTTGACATAATCAAATATAATTCTTTTAATGGTTAGAAAACCATCGAAATTTTCTCTTTTTTTTCATGTTGAAACCTAACAAATTCAACATTTAACATTTAAGTCCAAGTCACTGCTATTGAGCTTCTAACATGGTACTTATTCAAATACACCCATTCTAAAACCCCAAAGGAACCACTTTGGACCCTAAACCCTTTCTTTTGTATGAAAGTAACCTTATAACTAAGCTTGTCACCTGGTTTTTTAAACCTCAAAACCTGTGGCTCAACCATCACCGACACCGCATCTGGTTCATTCATTTGTATTGTGTACGTAACATTAGGAATCCCAACATGGGTTACTGTCCTTTTTAAGGTTACAATGTTGCTTTTGCTGTTTTTTTTGAAGTTCACTGCAAATGTAGGGTAATTCAGGTCACCTGGTTTCATGATTGAATAAGCTTTAGGGCACTTAAAATAAGCTTTAGGGCACTTAAAACCATCCCCTGCAAATAATGCCATGTCAGAAGCTGAATAATTTAATGTACACAAGTAATTTTGATAATCTTGTGGGGTAATGTCATAAATTAATCCCGGATCGAAAGTTTTTTCGGGGTCAACATGTCCCAAACCGTATGCGAAAGGTGTGGCGTTGGTTGGTGTGCTAAAAGCAACATCAAGGATGTGTCAATTTGAGTTGTCGTGGACGTATGCGGTCGTCATAAGTGCCGATTTGATAGCGGCCGGGGACCAATCTTTGTGCATTGATTTAAGAAGTGCAGCTAAGCCACTTACATGTGGGCAAGACATTGATGTGCCTGAAGCAATGTTGAAAAGGACTGTCCTTTTGTCACTTTTTAATTGTGTTGGACTAGTTGAAGGGGGCCAGGCGGCTAATATGTTCACCCCCGGTGCGGTTACGTCGGGTTTTAATAAGTCTAATCCAACATGGTTCGGTCCTCGTGACGAAAATGCTGCCATTAATGGTGCTGGCTTGCCGTAAATTGTTCCTTTGAATGTGATTGACGCTGTTGGTTTGTTAGTTGAGTTGAAGTAGGCTTTGATTACTTTGCCCGCAATGGCTCCTAATGCAGAAGCCGGTAAAACATGTGCGTAGCAAAAAGTTTTTCTCCTTCGTTTATTGAGTTTATAAGTAACATCCAGTGCCTCCGGCCAATTTTACTACTTCCCCTTTTTCAGTTCGACTCGTAATTCCCCTTTGGCAAATTACGATTTTGCCTTTCACAAGGTTTTTCTTGAGTGAGCCATCAATACAAAATGCGGCTTTTAGATCACCAACTCTGTTACCATAAAACAGGGGTAATTGCTTTAATGCTTTGCCGACATATAACGATGAACCCTCTAAAATTTGTCTGTCTCCAAGCTCAACAATAGCTTCGAAGCTCCGATCGAGGTAGCTAGCACCCACGGTCATAATCCATGGCGCGGTATTAGAAACGGTTGAACTCGAAGGACCTAAATTACCAGTAGAGCACGAAACGAAAATCCCATTTTTAATCGCTTGAAATGCACCTATTGCGATCGAATCGCTATGATAAGGCTTAGCGGAACCACCTAAAGAGAGTGACAACACGTTGACACCATCGGCAATAGCTTGGTCTATGGCAGCAAGTATATCAGAGCTTGCACAACCTTGAGACCAACATGTTTTATACACTGCGATCCTCGATGTGTACCTCACTCCACTAGCTAAACCCTTGGCCAAACCGAAAATACTCGCGTGTGCAAGATTACTAGCTGCAGTTGACGCAGTATATGTCCCATGCCCTTCCGCATCTCTTATAGATCGATAATCTTCCATTTCATTGATTTTACCAACCGTAGCCTTGTAACCTTCAAAAAATGCTCTAGCACCAATAAGTTTCTTATTACGATTGGATTTCGAAAACTTCGTACCTTCCTCACATTCACCTTTCCATTTAGATGGTACCGGAGACATACCAATTATCACATCAGACTCTAAATTTGAACCACTCAAAAGCCCTTTCCCCCTTTTTAAGCCGAGAAATTGAGGCGAATGCGTAGTATGTAATGCCAACATTTCATCAGGTGTAGCAGAGATGAAACCATCGAGTCTTTTCAATGATTCTACTTGTTTAGTTGATAGCTTTGCAGCAAAACCAGATATAGCTGTTTTGTCGACATGAACTAGCTTAGGTTTTTCAGACTCGTGATCTTCTTGATCCAAGAGTTCATTGACCGATTCGATCACTGATTCGTACCATCGATCCGAGGTTGTTATTGTCATCTTGGTCCTGTCCATGTGAACTATATATGTCTGCATATTCATCGATGCATTTGACGGTGTCACTATGAAGATCAACATTAACATGGTTGTTTTGCACATCATGGTTGCTGCAATTATAGAGAAAACCAAATAAATCATAAAAAATCATAAATGTTAGATTTTTTCACATACATACATACATAGAATAATTATCCTATGTGTGTGTATATATATATATGAAGTAAGTGAAGATTCAACAACAAAACAACATAATAGTAACAGAATATGTGTAAAAGTGCCATAGAGACCCTTGTACTAGGAGTAGGCTGTTAAAAATTCCATCCATTTTTTGAATAAAGTGATTAAAATGTAATTTGACTCCTAATATAGGGATCTCCATGTACTTTTACCGCAGAAGATGAAACAAAAAAGAAGAGATCTGCAGAGGAAGGAAAAAATAGAAAAAGAATGGTCAAATTCTGGTTCTAGTCCCTCTACAACACTCAAAATTGCTATTTAATCCTTGTACTTTAATTTACCATAATTTTATCCAATAAATAATATGGATAATTATTTCAGCTAAAATCTAATTGGATTTAAAAAAAAATCCTAACTTCTAATTTTTTCTTTTTAACATTAATATGTTTTTATCATATAATGCCTAGAATTAGGCATAGCCCCTCCCTAACCCTTAAATAAGAGGATAATGCGCTTCGGCGCATTCGAACCCACATCCTCCTGCACTGGCAATAATGTTGATACCGATCGAGCTAAAACTCAATCGACAACTTTTGATTTTATTTTAAATAAAAATAATGATTTAAAAGAACATTTATGTCTATTTTAATTGGAGTAGCTAATAGAACTTTGGACTAACAAATGATATTCTAAAAATAAAGAATTAAATTATGCCAAATTAAAATATATGAATTAAATCTCAATTTTGAGTATAGAGTAGAGGGACCAAACCCAGAATTTGACCAAAAATTGATCATAAAAGAAACAAAGAATGGAAACTGAGCAATATAAGAAATATAAAGACTGTAATATCAGCTATGTACTCCATTGAAAGACAAGAAAATCACCTGTCTCCATTGTTTAAAAGTGAATGAGAAGGGAACTTAATAGGGGTATGAAAATAACCAACCAAGAGAGGGTTCATATATAGGCAAAAAATGGTGGATTTAACTAGCTTGAAATGGCACCCTCCCCAAGTGTGGTGGGTTGCCTCCCACATAGAGAACATCAATGCTTATCATCGTCATCATCATTAATCATTGTACAACCAATAGTGTTCCCATACCTTTTTCTCTTTATGTTACTCTTTTATTTGATAAAAAAGGGTGCACGCTTATAAAAATGGATAGGAGGGATTCGAGATCAAAAGCTAACATTACCTATGGAAAAAGAAAAGGTATGGAGAGTGGGACCAAAACCGTGTAATCAGTTTGGTAGTGAATGCCTATTCACTCATAAAATTTATTTGGATTTTGAGTCTTCGAAACAGGTGGTAGGCTTTTATTTGGGTAACTTTCTTTGAACGTAGTGTATACATATGTAGTATGAGTATGTTTTTACCATGTGTGTATATGTAGTGTGGGTATATCTTTACTGTGGACGTAGTGTGTGCGTTTGTAGTGTGGGTATATCGCTAATGTGTGTGCATATGTGGTGTAGGTAAATCTTTATTCGAGCAACTCCCTTTGGACATAATATGTACATGTGTAGTGTAAGCAGGGGCGAAGTCAAAAAAAAAATTTAGGTATATTTTTACAATAATAAAAATACAATTTCACCATTTTAATATCTATATATTTATAATTTTTAAAGGATTAAATCAAATTTTTATCATTTTAGGGAGGCCAAAGTGTAATTTTACCTTTACTGATTTAAATTTTTATAAATTTTAAAAAGGCCTAAATGAAAAATTTTCATTTTAGGGGGTGCTTGCCAGCCCCCCTAGCTACGCCCGAATGTAAGTATATTCCTACTGTGGACATAGTGTGTGCTAGACTTATCTATGAGTCGATCTACTAGTCCAGGCTTGAAATTTGGGAGAGTTTGAGCAAAAATATTAAATTTAAAAAATGTGTTTGGGCAAACAAAATTAAGCCTATTTAAACTATGGGCCGAGCTTGGACTTAAACATTCAAGGCTTGAGCTTGACTCGACCTTTTTTAAGTTTGTAATGTTTTATATTATATATTTATAACACATAAAATTAAGTAATATATAATACTACTACAATATAAATATTTAAAATATTAAAGATTATATATAAAATTTTAATAAATAAAAATATATAAATTTATTAAATATTCAATTAAAATAATATAGATATAATTTTTAAATTCTTTTACAAAAATAATATTGGCGGGCCAAAAATGAATTCAGGTTAGCTATTAGTAAATATGAGTGGGTTTGAGCAAAATTTTAAACCCATATTTTAAAACAAACCGAACTTGAAGAAGTATAAAATGTGTTAATATAATACTTAAATTTAATTTTAACCCAACCTCACCCAGTCTATATACAATTCTAATGTGTGGGTGCGTGATATGAGTATAATCATACAGCGCGGGCTGCTATAAGTGAGTTTATATTAGCCTATGGCATGTGTAGCTTTTGTTATGATAATGGATTTCAATGGTTTTGGATAGGGTGATGGTTACTTTGTTCTCTGGTGCTGAATTCTTTAATCATTAGGGTTAGGGCAGAACTAAGTTAATGGAGCATTAACATCTAAAGCTTGTGCATTGAAAACCAACCAAGTTAATGGAGAATCTTTTTGGTTGGATCAACATATCACTTAGGGCACCACTTGGGGCACTATAAAGATCAAATAAGTCCCTAAACGAGACAAGGTGGTGCAGGTTGCTATTTTATTTCAGATTCCTTATTGCAGCGCAGTGCAAGTGTGTGCATTATGAAATAGTTTCATTTTGAGATATGGGTTCCCTAAAATATTATTAGAAACCCCATTAGTGGGGTGGTGGGTGCAGAAAACAGTGGGTTTTTTTTTTTTTTTTCAGTAAGTCATCTTGACTTGATAGAAGTATTATGAAAATTTTTGTATTAAGAGTTAGATTATATTTTATCTTTTTTATTAACAAAATAGGCAAATTAAACTTTGTGGGTTAAATCAAAGGGTAAATTAGTCCTTTTTATTAAAAATTTCATCAATTTCTAATGTTAAAAACTAGTATGATTGACAAAATAACTAGACAATTATGTATGGAATGTCACGCTACCTCATTTTGACGTACACAGACAAATTTTTAATAATGAAAATAGATGAAATTTTAACAAGATGACCAATTTGCTCTTTGATCCAATGTACAGGGATTAATTTTTCTATTTTTTTAGTAAAGAGAGTAAAATGTAGTCTGACTCCTAACTAGGACAAGGGCCTCTATGGTACTTTTTATGTGTTATGCTAGATACATCATCATTGTTAAGTTTAGGGCAATGATGTTTGAACCAAATTGGATCAACCAAATGAACCAAAAATCAATCAAGGTACCGGTTCGAACAATTGCTTTGAATTGATAACACAGAGAACTAGTACAAACTAGTTGAAACGATTAAAAAACAAGTTGAATTGAGTTTTTTAATATTTTTTTAGTCAGACTGATCGAACCAATGATCTAACCGATTCAACCACCTATCCAATTCTAAAAATCTTATACTTTGTGAAGCTTGTGAATTTAACTTTTGTACTTTTATTTGTTTAATTTTAGTTTTTATACTTTTTAAACTATTCAATTTTAGTTTATGCAATTTTTGAATTTTAAAATTTTATTCTTAACTCAAGTAGTAGTAATTAAATACGTTGGTTTAAATTCAATTGTTACTCCTATACTATACGTATAGTTATTGATTTAATGCATGTTATCCAATTGAATCATTCTAAATCTCTATACTTTTCGAATTTTGAAATTTCAATCCTAACGCAAATGAGAGTTGCTAATTCATTTACTAAAATTTAAAAAACAACAGAACTTAATAAATTTAACAATTATCGTTTTGTGAATACTAAAATTTTAAAATTTGAAAAGTACATAGACAAAAAAAAACAAATTAAACTACACTGACTAAATCAAACTTTTGCTAAGTATAAGGACTAATAGCAAATTTAGCCAAAAGAAATTGTCTTTATTTTCCTTCAACAATCAGTACATTAATAAGATATCAGTCCATGGTGACTACAGGCTATTTCCAAGTCACTGCAATGGGACTTTTAACTCTGTAATTACCAGAAACCCACATTAAGGAACCAAATGCTGAGTTAACAACCGGTTTCTTTTGACTCAGTCCAATGAAACTCACTTTGTAACTCAGTTTCTGATTCAACTTCTTAAAACTCAATACTTTAGGCCTTACAATCACATATGCTCCTTTGGGTGCTTCAACTGATACTCTATATGTACTTTTAGGTATCCCAACATTTGTAACAGTCCTTTTGTATGTGACCGTAACATTCCGAGCCTTTCGATTGAAGTTCACGGCGAAAGACGGGTAATTCAGGTCACCGGGTTGCATCGCCAATTGCTCCTTACATTCTATGAAACCCTCTTCAAACAAGGCTATTTGTGATTCATTATACTTGAGGCCACATAAGTAACTTATGTAATCGTCCGCGGTGATATCATAGATTAAACCGGGATCAGAAGCTTTGATAGGATCGACATGACCCGAACCGATACCGTAAGGAGTTGCCAAGGCATGAGATTTAAGATCGCTTATAGGTTTTCCCTTGTTGTCTATGGTATATGCAGTTGTCATGAGTGCAGATTTGATTGCTGCTGGGGACCAATCTTTGTGCTTCGATTTAATCAACGCAGCAATGCCACTAACATGAGGGCACGACATTGATGTACCAGACATAATGTTGAATGATACCCTTCTTTGATCGGACTCGAGTGTGCTGGGACTCGTCTCAGCCGGCCATGCTGCTAGGATATCCACTCCCGGCGCTGTTACATCCGGTTTGATCACATCCGGACCGGCTAAATTCGGTCCTCTCGATGAAAATGCAGCGAGTTTCGGTGCACGGTTACCATATGTTGTGCCTTTGAACACAATGGTGCCTATGGGTGCTTTAGTTGAGCTCACATACTTAATCACAGCTTTACTAGTTGAAGTACCTAATAAAATATCAGGCAAAACATGAGGTTCATTTGCAAGATCTTCACCGACAGTACTCATTACTAAAACCCCAGCACCACCGGCCAATTTCACTTGCTCCCCTCGTTCGCTCTGCGTCATATATTCGTCTCCTGGTTCACAAATCACTAATTTGCCTTTCACAAGCTTAGGATTAAGTGTACCAGGGATACAATGTTCAGCACCTGTAACACCTGCAGTTTTGCCATACACAATTGGTAATCCCTTTAAGGCCTCACCGGTATAAAACGAAGACCCTTCGAAGGTTTCTCCGTTTCCAAGTCTGATAATTGCAGGGAAGCTTCGATCTATAGTACTAGCCGCTACAGTCATGATCCATGGCGCGGTGTTAACCGCTGTGTACGCCCACGGTCCACTATTACCTGCACTAAAGGCCACAAAGATCCCACTTTTAAAAGCAAAATATGATGCTATAGCAAGGTAATCTTGCCAATAAGGCACAGCTTCAGATGTTGAACCTAATGACAATGTCAACACATCAACACCATCTTCAATGGCTTTCATCATAGCTGTTAAAATATCAATGGTTGAACATCCCGGCCAACATACTTTATACGCCGCTATCCTCGCCGTGTACCTCATTCCGGCAGCCGAACCATTAGCCACGCCGAAAAGATTAGCTTGTTCCACGAAATTCCCACCTGCTGTTGAAGCTGTATGTGTACCATGACCAGATGCATCTCTTGTAGATACATATTCATTTGTTTCATTGATTTTCCCACCTGCGGCGAGATACCCACCGTAGAAATACCGAGCACCGATTAGTTTCTTGTTACAATTCGACGGTGAGAATTTAGTACCTTTTTCACAAGTACCCCTCCATCTTTCTGGTACAGGAGATAATCCATGGTCTCGGAAGCTAACATGTTCCGGCCAAATCCCACTATCCACCACACCAATTATTACATCAGAATGTAAATTAGAACCACTCCATGGTCCAATTTTCCCTTTCTTCCCTGTTAAGCCAAGAAAGAATGGACTCCGAGTAGTGTGGAGACTTAGCATTTTATCAGGTACCGCCGATATGAACCCTTCCATGTTTTTCAACGATTCTAACTGTTTACTAGACAGCTTTGCGGCGAAACCAAACAAGGCGGTTTCATAGGAATATAGTAGCTCCGGTGGTGTGGCTTCGAGTTCATCATCATCAGCTAAAGACTCAAGGACAGCTTGGTGCCATGGTTTGGTAATACTAACAAGGGAACTGAAAGTGTTGGTTATCTTTGTCTTGTCCATGCGAACTATATACGTTTGTTTGTCGGTTGAAGCAGTTGAAATGGCGGCCATTAATGCTAGTAACAGCAACATTATTGCAGCATTAAAGATCTTCATGATAGCTGAAGGTATGGATAAGGCAAAGCTTTGAAGCTATATGAATGTCGCATGTTTTGGATAGGCTTAACAGTTATACCCTCTAGCACTATTTCAAGATTTTCATTTAAGCCACTGAACTATTTAAAAAATTTTATTTCAGTCACTAGTCTGTTAAATTTTTTTTTATGGTTTGACTAGTAAATACTAAGCGACAATTTGACGATAGGTACAATAGATAAGTATTCATACAAGTAAAAGAACATAACTTAGATCTAATTCAATTTGACGGTCAAAATCAAAAAACGGAGAAGAAAGATGTTTGGATTTTATTTTACAAATTCATAATGTACAAAGCTATTTCATGAAAAAAATTAAACTATAGAAAAGAAAAAGAATGAGAGTTATCAATTGATGCAGTCGGTGCGAATAGAGAATGTTATATAATAATGATTATAATAATCCAGTGACTTAAATGAAAGCTTTCAAATGATTTAATAAATATTTTGTAATTATTTTAAGTTAACTAATGAGCTTAAATGTAATTAAACCCTTTTGTGTTTTTTTTTTTCTTATAATAAAAAATTAGTCTCTATATTTTATTATATCCAAATTTGTGCTTTATCCTTTACATTTAATTTATTTTTTTAATGAAAAAATATTTTATTTACATTTGAAAGATAAAGAAAGGGATGCCGAGATTCAAACTCGGGATATGGTGTCAAATAAGATATGAAAGCAAAGCATGGCTGTGATGATCTTTAAATTATATATTTGACTCCAGCGTCAATTCAATTATAAAAATATTTTTTATAAAGACTAAAATTGATCAAATTAAAGTACAGCGACCAAATTCATAGCTTTCGTAAAGTATAAAGACTAATAGCAGAATTTAACCTAAAATAAATTATTTTATTCTATGATACTTTAGTGTTTTTATTTTTAAAAAACAATAAATAAATAAAAAAGAAAGCATATGGTGGGATTTTTTTTTCTTTTGGTGGGATTTAAGTCCATATCATTTGCATCGATAAAACCTCAATTTTATCACTCAATCAAAGCTTTATCTTAAAATAATTTGTACATTTAATTTTATTTTTGGACACTTTATTATCTCAATCTATTGTATATATTTTTACTATTAATAATATCCCTGATTGAGTTCGTGCCACGAGTCAACTAGGCACCAACTCGATTAGAAAAAATTATAAAAATGTCCTTCCATGTTTAAAATAATTTATATTATTTACTTTAGTCTTTTTAATTTTAAAAAAAATAAAAAGTATGAAAATTTTAGAATTTGAACCTATGACAATTACATTGAGAAAACTTTAAATTTACCACTCAACTAAATTTTATTTTGATTATTTTATACATTTTAATTTTATTTACCACATTTTATTACCTCCATCAATTGTATACTCATACTATTAATAAAATCTCTACTGTATTGGTGTCCACACACATACGCTTGTGATTGGTGTCACAAGTTAACTCGGCATCAACTCAAGATTGATGACGATATCATGATAAACAATTGTAGTGTATTTGCAATTCTTAATATGATATATTTGTGTGTTTAAATTTCATTTTACTCACAATTTATTTATTTTTTCATTTCATTCCCGTACATATTACATGTGTTATTATTAATTAGTTTCAAACCATACGTTTCATTATTTATTAAATGTTTTTTAAACATCTCGTTATATTTTAAATACATAATTTCTATACATATATACGTACGATAAAATTTTTGACAGGAACTATAAGTAGGTCTTAACATGACTTAATGATAGCTCGCATGCATATGTTACATATCAAAAAGTCTCATGTGATTTGATAATGACCAAATTTTAGAGTGAAGTTTATTTTAGGAGGTTAAAAACAAATAATAATTTTTGAAGGGAATAATAATAATTATATGAACTTGTAATTTCATAAAATTTGAAGGATGACATAGAAAAATTTATCATTTTTTATGGGGGAGTAGTGTGATTTCGGAATGACTCACGTGCATATCTTGCCAAAGGAGCCACTCGCTAAGTCAAGATGGCTCACATGCATTTCCCAACAAAGAATTTCCATTGTCCAAGGTATTCCAATTGAATTATTCTTTTTTTTTTTTCTATTAAAGAAATATTAGAGCACGTTGAAATAAAGTTATTTTAACAATAAAATTCAATACTAAAATATTGTACTAATATTAAATCCATAAAATAAAGGGTTAAATAATTTTTCAATCCTTGAATTTAGCAATTTCTCTTACATTAGGATCTGAACTTAGTAATTGTTCTTATATCGGAGCCTGAACTTTTTTTTATCCAAGTTAGTTTCTAATATTTTCTTCAAAACCCCTAAAGTTTAGATCCCAATGTGAGAACAATAGCCAAGTTCAGGGACTAACTTAGACAAAAAAAAGTTCAAACCCTGATGTATAACTATTAATATATGATATAATACATCATATTCAAATGTACGAAAAGTATAGGGACTTAAAACATATTTCAACCAGTATAGTAATAAACAATAATATATAATGTACTACTATTATATATAACTATTATTATATTATAGATTGTAATTAAAGATATAGTATTACGTCATATTATAATGTTTATTCGTTGATGCATATATAAACTATTAATATATTATATACTACATGATATGATATAACATTATATAATATAGTGGGAAGGCTAACTTTCAAATGTATTAAAAGTATAGGGACTTAGAACATATTTCAACCAGTATAATAATAAGCAATAATATATAATAATTGATATATAATGTACTACTATTATACATAACTATTATTATATCATAGATTATAATAAAAGATATAATGATTAGTTTATTTTGAGTTTAGGTAATAATGAGTACATTATTTATTTGAGTTTGAGCTTAGTGTAGAAGTGTTCATGGGCAGGGTCGAGTTTGGACCGAGCCTAAGCATATGTTTGCCCAAGCCCGACCTAAAATATGGGTCTAAAATTTTGCCCAAGCCTATTTTAGACCCGTCCATATTAACTTTTTTATAAATATTTATATTATTGAAATTTATTGAAATTTTTTATATAGTGATTTAACATTATTTTAATATTTACATTAGAGTAATATTATATATTTAGTATAGGTTTATTTTTTTAATGTGTTATAAATTACATCATATGTAAAAATAACATAATATAAAGTATTATAAACTTGAAAACGGGATGGGACGGGCTTGGGCTTGGGCTTGAGGCTCAAGCCTTAAATGTTCAAGTCCAAGCTCGGCCTATATTTTAAACGGGCCTATCTTTTTTGCCCAAGCTCATTTTTCAGATCTAATATTTATACTCAAACCCTCTCAAATTTCGAATGGGCCTTAGGGTCTGGGCAAGTAGCCCAGCCCATGAACAGGTCTAGCTTAGTGTAATATATTTGGGTTTTGGAATAAATATTTTCGAATATAAGTATTAAATTTATAAATTTAATAAGAAAGATAAAAAATTATTCAATTGTCAATATAATATAATAATGATCAGTAAAAGATATTTTCGTTAATTCATATAATATTATAAAATAATAAATTATACCTACGATAAGCACTTTAATTATTTTATATAAAATAGTTTTATTAAAGATATATAATTTATACTTTTTCAAGGCAAATTTGAATTGTGTTTGTCATTGTATAAAAGTAAAATGAATTATTACATTGAAAATTAAAATATTTAACTTACAAAATTCAAAATTATCTAAATCAGTCAAAGCCCATCCAGCTCGATCTGAGCCCGAGAAAGCCCGAGCCCAAAAGCTGATCCAATCCCGAAAAAATCTGAATCCAAAGTAAGCTCCCCCAAGCCCGCCCGTTCGCCAGCTCTAGATCTGATGATTAGTGTCGGGATCGAAGGAAAAAGCTATTTGGATTTTCATTCATAGATTCATAATGTTCAAAACTATTTCGTGAAAAAAATTCAACTGTAGAAGAGAAGTGGAATGTGAGCTTTTGATTGGTGCAGACAATCGAATAAAGAATGTTATATAACAATAATTTAAACAACTCAAAAGCTTAAATAAAAATTTTCGGATAATTCAATGATTATTTTATAATTTTTTAAAGATAAGTGACCAAAATGTAAACTTTTTAATAACATTAGGTATAGTTTACTCTTCCAAATCTAGTTTTTCTTCAATTTCTTTTGTTCTTTCTTGATTAAAAGAAATATGAACGCACGTTCAAAAAGTAGGAATATTTTACAGTAAAAAGCAGTCTTGTGGTCAACCATAAGCACCCCAAGACCCGCAATCATGGACCAAATTAATTGATAATTAGTACTTTATCAGCTATTTTTCGTCTTCCCAGGGTTTGGTAATTTTTTTCAATTTAATCCTTAAACTTTTTTTTGTCCATTATAATCCCGAAATTTGGTAGCTTTTCCTAATTTAGACTTTGATTCTTAAACTTATTTCATTATACTTTAACAGAATCCGAATTCCAAGACTAAATTGAGAAAAAAAAATTCAAAGTTAAGAACTAATATAACAAAAAATTCAAGAACCAAAGTAGGAAAATTTACCCAACTTAGGGACTAAATATGACTTTATCCCTTTAACTTTAGGCTCCATTTATTTTACTGAAAATGACTTTCAGAAAATGATTTCTAGAAAATAACTTATTTTTTTAAAAAAGCTAATATTTTCTGGTGTTTGGATGAATCTGTGTGAAATATCTTCTTTTATTTGACAGATTTCTTAAAAATATTTTATAAATTTATTTTCAATGAAACAAACATACATTCGAGATTTTTTTATCTTTTAATTAAGTTTATTTTATATCTATAATTTTATATTTTACATTATTTTTGCATATATTAAAAATATTTTGTTAAATTCAGGTTCATTACAACATCTTTTTTTAGTTGCATGATTACCAAATGAGTACTTTTTACTTAAAAATGTGATATGAACAAAATTGACAAAAAATTTTAACAATGTCAACAACTGGACTTGATTTTCAAATCTAAAAAGTAGAGGGACTAAATTCTTGAAAATAAAAGTATAGAGACTAATTGCTAATTTGTGAAGAATACATAGAAACTTATGACATATTTTAACCATTATACTACAAAACATTTACTATTAATATATTTATAATTGTAATAAATATTTATTATTATTTTTGGTGAATAATAAATATTTATTATTAAAATATTAATGTTGAATATTTTCAATAATATGTGATGAATATTATTTAAAATTATTATTTTTAAAATTTATTATTAAATAAAATTGAAATATTTATTAAAATAATAAATTATATTAATAATTTATTATATGACTAAATATAAATAATTAAATAGGTATGTTTAATAATATTGAAAAATATAATATTTTATATTAATATTTTAAATATTTTAAATATTTTTAAAAATAAAAATAAAAATTCTTATTAATATAATAATATTTTTAAGTATTTTTCAAAAGGGTAAATTATTTTACAGGAAAAATGACCAAACTATTTTCTATGAAACAAACACAAAAAAATATAAAAAATGATTTTTATAAAATCTTTTAGATGCAAACAAACTAGCCTTAAACTCCTACTTGATACTGACATCGTTGCTTCAAACTAATGCTCGGATCGATCCTCA
Source organism: Gossypium anomalum (assembly GCA_025698475.1). Lineage (NCBI taxonomy): Eukaryota > Viridiplantae > Streptophyta > Magnoliopsida > Malvales > Malvaceae > Gossypium > Gossypium anomalum. The sequence goes on from CM046967.1 coordinate 28,471,361, forward strand.
CCTTATTGGATTCTATTTGGCTACAAACATGGATAGCTTTATTATGGTCTAATTCTAGTTTTAATCACTCTATTCAATTGAAATTTGATATTTAATCCTTCTAGTTTAGTTAATATCATAAAACACCACGTTATTTTAGTTAATGAGTTATATATGGCTATTGTTTGGGTCAAAATTGAAATTTCAAAATTTTAAATATATATATATATATATATATATATAAACTAAAAATAATTAATTCGATGAATAGAGACTATATCAACAATTAATGCATATAAAGAGATTATCAGCAAAATTTGACTTAAACAATTTAGCTATTACCCTTTGAGTTAAATTGAAATTTTAAAAGCACATGAACTAAAATTGATCAGATTAGAGTACAAGAATTAAATCTCTAACTTACCTATAATATAAAGATTAATAGCAAAATTTGATCTAAAGAAATATTCTCAAACTTGATATCTTGAGTAAAAATTTAAAAGGCATAATGACAAATTTAGCCATCAATATTTATATCTTTTATTGATTTGACCCTTATTTGTTTTTTAACTAAATTTGGCCATTGACCTTTCGAAAAGAGAAATTGGTTTTTATAACGAACATACTTACTAAACCATTAATTTTTTAACAATATTGGCGTGAGAATGTGTGTGGCAGTCTACTTGTACTTCATGCTGACATGATACTATTCGTCATATATGTCACACCAACAATTTATTTAAAAAATTCCAAGAATTCAAAAAAAGCTATAAAAAGTTCATAAAATTAAAAAAGTAGCATAAAACACGCGCAGATTACTATGTGCCATGTAATGTTTAAAAAGTTAATTTTTGTGCTTTTTTGTTAAAAAATAAACTAACTATTTATAAAAGGTTGATAATCAAATTTGAATATTTGTAGAAGATTTAGGACCAAATTTAGTTAAATACAATAAGGGTTAAATTCAGGGCCTTTGCCCAATGGTATAATTATGATTATAGGGCCTCTCAAATGTTAATTGTGCAATTTAGTCCCTTTTAGCTTTTATTTAAATGGAACAATTGCAATTTTGACCATTTTTAAAAGCTTAAATTTTAATTCAAGTCATTTTAATACAATTTTTCTAGCTTTGACCCCCTCAATTTTTTTTAGTTTTATCTCAGCTCGCTCATAGCATAACTCTTACCTTTGTCCCTGGCCAAATTGATTAAAAAATATAAAAATTGAGAGCTAAATTTATCATTATGCTAATTTAAAATTATCTTTGGTCCCCTTCAACAAGCATACATCCAAATTTAAAGATCAAATTTGGGTTAAATTATTTTTTTTTTTTAAAAGTAAAGGAGAATCCTTGCAGTTCATCTCAAGGATTTTGAACCACTATGGGACATAGGCAAGTGGCTATTTCCAACTCACTGCAATGGGACTTCGAACTCTGTAATTACCAGAAACCCACACTAAGGATCCAAATGATGAGCCAGCTACCGTTTTGTTTCGACTCAGTCCAGTAAAACTCACTTCGTAACTCAGTTCCTCATTCAACTCAGTAAAACTCAAAACTTTAGGACTCACAATCACAGATACTCCTTTGGGTACTTCAACTGATACTTTGTATGTACTTTTAGGTATCCCAACATTTGTGACAGTCCTTTTGTATGTGAACGTAACATTCCGAGCCTTTTGTTTGAAATTCACGGCGAAAGACGGGTAATTCAAGTCACCGGGTTGCATCCTTCGTTCAGTCGGCGTACATTGATAACCTTCTTCGAACATGGATACTTGAGAATCGGAATAGTGCAAGCTACATAAGTAACTTATGTAATCCTCGGCGGTAATGTTGTATATTAAACCGGGATCGGTAGCTTTGATGGGATCGACATGTCCCGAACCGATAGCAAAAGGTGATGCCGAGGTGTAAAACGCGAGATCGGCTATTGGTTTTCCTTTGTTGTCTAATGTATATGCAGTTGTCATGAGTGCAGATTTGATTGCTGCTGGGGACCAATCTTTGTGCTTCGATTTAACCAGCGCGGCAATGCCACTAACGTGAGGGCATGACATCGATGTACCCGAAATTATGTTGAATAATACCCGTCTTTTGTCAGATTTAAGTCTGCTTGGACTCGTTTCGGCCGGCCATGCTGCTAGTATGTCGACTCCTGGTGCTGTTATATCTGGTTTGATCACGTCCGGTCCAACTAAATTCGGTCCTCGGGATGAAAATGCCGCGACTTTCGGTGCTTGGTTACCATACATTGTGCCTTTGAACACAATGGAAGCTGTTGGTGCTTTAGTTGTGTTCCAATACTTGATTACAGCTTTACTGGCTATGGCTCCTAGAAAAATGTCCGGTAAAACGTGCACCTCATTGGCAAGATCTTCACCCTCGGGGCTTAGTATTAAAATCCCAGCTCCGCCGGCCAATTTTACGGCCTCGCCTTTTTCGGTCCGTCGCACTATTCCTTGTTCACAAATCACAATCTTTCCTTTCACAAGCTTAGGATCAAGTGACCCAGGGAGGCAATATTCAGCACCTAAATCCCCTGCTGTTTTGCCATACACAATTGGTAATCCCTTTAAGGCCTTACCAGTATAAAACGACGACCCTTCGAAAGTTTCTCCGTTTCCAAGTTCGATAATCGCCACGAAGCTTCGGTCCATAGTACTAGCCGCTACAGTCATGATCCATGGCGCGGTGTTAACCACAGTGTACGCATCCGGCCCACTATTACCTGCACTAAAGGCAACGAAAATCCCACTTTTAAAAGCCAAATACGATGCAATAACAAGGTAATCTTGCCAATACGGCACGGCCTCGGACTCGGATCCTAACGAAAGTGTCAATACATCGACACCATCTTCAATAGCTTTCACCATAGCTGTTAAGATATCGACACTAGTACACCCCGGCCAACATACTTTATACGCCGCGATCCTCGCCGTGTACCTCATTCCGGTCGCCGTACCATTAGCTAAACCGAAAAGATTCGCATTTTCGACAATGTCCCCACCGGCCGTCGAAGCCGTATGTGTGCCATGTCCGGATACATCTCTTGCGGATTTATATTCTTCCGTGTCATTGATTTTCCCACCAGCGGCTATATAACCGCCGTAGAAATAACGAGCACCGATTAGTTTTTTGTTACAATTGGACGGTGAGAATCTAGTGCCGTTTTCACAAACACCCTTCCATCTTTCCGGAACCGGAGACAACCCATGGTCTTGGAAACTAACATGTTCCGGCCATATCCCACTATCCACCACGCCGACTATTACATCGGAATGTAAATTAGAACCACTCCATGGTCCTTTTTCACCTTTCATCCCTGTTAAGCCAAGAAACAATGGACTCCGAGTAGTGTGGAGGCTTAGCATTTTATTAGGTACCGCCGACATGAACCCGTCCATGTTTTTCAACGACTCTAACTGTTTACTAGACAGCTTTGCGACGAAACCAAACAAGGCGGTCTCATAGGAATACAGTAGCTCCGGTGGTGTTGCTTCTGTGGAAGAAACATCAATTAAAGAATCAAGAACAGCTTGGTGCCATGGTTTTGTACTACTAACAAGGGAACTGTAAGTGTTTGTGATCTTTGTCTTGTCCATACGAACTATATACGTTTGTTCATCGGCTGAAGCAGTTGAAATGGCGGCCATTAATGCTAGTAACAGCAACATCATTGCAGCATTAATGATCTTCATGACATCTGAAGAAAGAGAAACAAAAAGAAAGTTAATTTAACATCATAATTTCAAACATTGTTGCAGTTGAAATTAATCGAAGCTGGTTATGGCTACCAGATAGGGAAAAAATATGCAAAGAATTAAACATGGAAGCAAAGAAAAAGTGTAATTACCAGTGATTTTCATGGCTACCATCAAAGCTTAAGATTATGAACAATTAGAACAGATTTGGAAAATATATAGAGATCATTACTAGGAAGGATCTTATAGACGAGGGCTAGTCTTGGAAGTAAATTTAACGTCACAGGTTTTGGTAGGCTAAATTATTGTAAAAAGAACATCCCTTCAACTAGTTTATTTTTTTGCTAAAGTAGTCTCCATATTTTATTTTATTTAAATAAATTTTTATCCACCAAAGTCTAGGCTCGAGTCTTGATGTTAACTTCTCAAGGGACGTAGATAAGAAGGTAGGTAACGGTTTTAGTCCCTCTAAAATTTATAATTTATTTTTTATCACTTAAACCAATTGTTGTCTCTAACTTTGCTTTCCCTAAATTGTAATGTGATGTTTGTATTAAAAAAGTAAATATTTTAGCTGAGTTTTAGTTCGATTAGTATGGGCATTATTGTCGATAGAAAAGGATATGAGTTCGAGTGTGCTGAAGGTTGGGAAGGAGCTATGGGTAGTTTTAGGCATTATGTTAAAAAGAACAGATATGATCAGTTATATAAATTAAATTGAGTTAATTACATTGCTAAATTATAAGTAAATTTACATTTTGGTCACTTAACTTCAAAATGTTACAAAATGGTGATGGAATTATTCGAAAGTTTTTATTTAAGTCATTGGGATGTTAAAATCGTTGTTATATGGCATTCTCTGTTCGCACCTCTTGTACCAATTGAAAAACTCCTTCCTCTTTTCTTTTACAATTCAGTTTTTTTCATGAAAAAACTTTAATCGATATGAATCTATGAACCAAAATCTAAACAACTTTTTTCTCTAATCTCTGATACTGATCGTCATATCACTTTAGATCTAATGTATATTCTTTTAGTCATTGATGGTTACTGATCTACCATACCAATGATCGAATTATCACTTAGAGCTTACTACCTAAACTTAAAAAAATAAAAAAGTTAATAATCTAATAACTTAAACAAAAACGTAATTTTTATAATTAATAGCAAGTGAGTAGACTAGAACAATTTGGACCATGAGTGCTCTGGAAATTGCAATAATGCAATGCAAAGGGCCAAATTTGTCATTTCCGTTGGATATTAGGATTTGATAAATGTTATCACTCTTCTTTTTCTCCTTTTCTTGAACAAAGTGTTTTTTCACGTTGGCTAGTCATCATCACTTAATATAGAAATTCCTTTATTTTTACTTTTTTTTTTATTCCATTGACTTAATTAATGAAAGACTTGACTTAGTCTACGGTTCGGTTCAAGTAGTAGCATTTTCACCCATAAGTGTTTTATATGTTCGAGTTTAATTATGCGTAATTAGTATGGCTTATCTTTTTAGACATTTGATAAAGCACATTCATTCAGAAACTTGTCGCATCTTCATCTCCTTGAGTTTTCAATAAATTTTGAAGTAGAGATGGAGTCCAAAAAATTATTTTAAAGGGGATAGAGATGAATCATAAATTATTCGGGTAGACAGTATGTAATTTCATCATTATACTAACATGTAATTTTATAAAAAAAAAATTAATGAGCTAAATGGTAAATCTACTATTTTTGAGGCCAAAGCCATTGCCTACCCATTTGCCTTCGTCCTTGGTTGGAAGACAAAATGTTCAGGCACGCTAGCTCTAAGTAAACACCTCGCTACTTTCTCTCAATAATGTAGAAAGGAAAAAAAATAGTAAATATTTAATCCATCGTCATTGAATGATAACATAACACACTATCATTGAATAAAAAAAAATAGTAGAGGACTTATAATTAAATACTAATAACTTTATTTTAATCATAATTACATAATAATTAATTATAAATAAATACTAAAACCCTATTCTAATATTTATAATTAATTGATATTTAATTATTTTAAATAAAAATTAATAAATCATCCATATTATTTTTATTCTATTTAATAATATATGTATTTATTCATCGATAATGTGTGAAACTTACACCTTGACCGTGATTAAAATTATTATCCAAAAAAATTTATTGAAATATTTTAAATAATTTTCAGTTCGTAGAACAACCATGCATTAACTAGGAAGAGATCATCTTGCTTCTTTTGGTCCAGTAAAAATTTAGCAACTTTAGTTGCTTTTTCTTTTCCTCTTTTACCCATATATTATTTCTTTTCTTTTTTATTCTAGAGTTGCTTCATTATTTTATCTTTCAATAATATTTTATTTTTCTAAAGGCTCAATAATTTCAATAATCTTTCAATAATGAATTGAGCCCCTATAATTAAATATATGATTAATTTTGAAATATTAAATAAAATAAATTTTTGAATTTTTCTCGAGTTTTAATTTATTTTTAATTATTTATTATTAAAATTATTATTAAAAATAAATATAATTGTAATAATTTTTAATCGTTTATTAATTTTGTAATTGTTAAATAATTTTAAAAACTTCTATTATATATTATTTCTAATCTAATGTCCTTAAAAGTCATTTTCTATTCTCACCTCACCGCTACAGCTGCGTTTGAATCCAAACACACACTCCACCGCTGTTTCTAATCTCACTGCTACAGTATCCAATCTCACCGCTACACTAATTAATCACATCGCCACCGTTATTTTTAACCTCACCAGAAGGAAATACACCGCCCATCCAAGCTAAACCTTAATCTGGAGGAGCCAGAAATATACTAACCGATTGTTAATCAATATTTATAAAGTACTTTAATTAAGCTATCATTCTTTTTTTGTAGCTTTCCAATTAATTTTTTTCTTTTAACTTTTTTTTAATATTTTATGGTTGAAGATGTATGAACACACGTTCAAAAAAGCAAGAAAATTTTGCGGTAGAAAGCACTTTTGTAGTCAATTATAAGTTCCACAAGAACCCTAATCATGGAGCAAATTAATTTATAGTTTGTGCTTTATCAACTTTTTGCTTTCGTTTTCTAGTGTTCACACAAAGGAAATAACCAAGTTTACAGTGGGTCGGGCCGGGTTCAGAACTTGTTAATAGATTTAGATATTTTTTTTAAGTTTAGGCTCGATTTAATTCGAAAAATAGGTTTATTTTTTACTCAAGTCTAGTCTAATTTAAGAGAAGTAAACCTGAGTATGACCCAATCAACTTATATTTGATTATTTTAGATTAATTTTTATTTAAAATTATTTTTTTAAAAATATAATACACTAAATGCACTAAAAAATGCTAAAATAGAAGTTTTCTAACACATTAAAAAGTATTTATATTAAAAAAATACTACCATAATTATAATAAATATTTTATTGTATTAAATATAAATTTTAAAATTTTATATCTTGGGGTGGGTTATTTAGTTGGGTAAGTTTTTTTTAGGAAATTGGGCAATGGGTTAATTGTTATTGGATTAGTGATTTAATATAAATATATAATTATTATTTAATATATATAATCAATATAATATTTTTTTATAACATAATGTTCGGGCCGGGCTCTGGCTCTGGCTCGGGCCAAAAAATCTCACCCAAGGCCCGACCCATATAGAAAACGTGTCTTAAATTTTACCCAAGCCTATTTTTCAGGCATTGTATTTTGTCCAAACCTTCCCAATTTTTGGACGGGTGGCCCGGCTCATGAGCAGGTTTACATTTAAGGTCACTAAACTATTTTTAAGTTTATGTTTTGGTCACTCAACTTCAAAACGCTACAAAATAGTCACTAAACTATATAAAAGTTGTTACTTAAATCATTGGGTTGTTAAAATCGTTGTTGTATGCCTTATCCATTTGCACTGCTTGCACCAATAAAAAAACTCTCATTTCCATTCTTTTCTTCAATTCAATTTTTTTCATAAAACAATTTTGAATGTCACGAATTTGCAAACCAAAATCTAAACAACTTTTTTCTCTGATCTCTGACACTAACCATCAAATCGTGTAACGTCCTAAATAATTTATTTCTGTGTTTGTAAATTTTGACACAAAAATATCCATCTGCTTCAGTGGTTAAGTGTTCTGGGTGTGTGTATGAGGTTTGGGGCTCAAGTCCCACCCTTGCTAAATTTTGTTTTTTTTCTAATTCTAGCCTTACTCTTGCCGAGTGAGCTCATATAAAATTGTCTGTCATTTTATGTCAGAATGAGCTTGCTGGTTTGAGTGGTAAAGGAGTTGGTGTGTTGGAAGTCTTGTGTTCAAATCCCTGCACGAGTGTGGATGTTATTTTTGGCTTGATTATGTGTTAGTGTTTCGGTAGAGTTGGGATTCTAAGGTGGTTGTAGGTTAGTAGGTTAATGGGAGGAAAATAAGGGATATGGGGGCTATTTTTTATTTTTATTTTCTTTTTGCTAAAAATTTCTCTCTCCTCCAAAGAAAATCTAACGTTAAAATTTCTTCTATTTTCCCCCTTTCTGACATTTTTTTTCTTTTCGGTAAATCATTGTTTTGTTCTTCTTCTTCGACTCTGTTGGTGGTTCTATCTTTCAATTGTGCCATTGGTTTGTCGGGTTCTCTAATCGTTTGGTAAGTAAAGCGTTGTTTCTCTTTAACTTTTGATTTGGGATTTTAGCGATGACAATATGTAATGATTGATTAGTGGTGATCCGTGTTTAGGATCAGATTGTGGAGCAGGGAATTTCACTCCAACGGTTTAGTGTGCGTTAGAAGTGGTTTATCGTCAGCGGTAAGTCAGTTTCGTGTTGACTCTTGTTGTCGAATTTGTTAATCAATCTGCTAAATCACTTTTGGATACTCTGATTTTAGGTTTTGGAAGGTTTGGGAGTGTTTTCGCATCAAAACCGTACCAGGTGTATACCCCTTACGCTGAAAATCGAGTTTTAATGAAAGCCGAACATGTAAACTGTCGACGCCATACAGGCGTGTGGTTGCCTGTGTAGATGGCCGTGTGATCGACGAAGGCCTAGCAGTGCACAAGACACAGTCGTGTAGTGGTGTGAGTGTGGTCATGTGGGCCACAAGAGCTAGTCCAAATTGGGCGTGTGGGCCACACGGTTAAGGCCAATCTAGGCGTATGGGACCAAGTTCTAAAATTTTCCCCAGGGCTGCACGGGTCGTTCCGATCGACAATGGGCCTATCATAAAGTTGGTAAGGGCTAACCAAACCCTAAAATTATGTGATCTGTTAGTCTGGTATTCTGCTCTGAGTATGAAATTGTTATACATGTCTAATTAGTCCAGCAGCCACCTAGGGGCCATGGACTAGCTAGAGGTGGTAATGGAATAGGCCGAGGACAGAGAGCACTGGGCAGAGGTGCTAGTCAGACTGAGGCGAGTCAACTTGCGTTGGTTTATGTCGTTCGTCGCAGAGAGGATAGAGGATAGCAAGAATCCGTCACACCAATCCGCCTAAGTCTGTGGATTACCTAAACAGAACAGACAAACAGAAGTGAATTTATGTAAACTCAATATGTAACCTAACTAAAATAGACATGTTATTCATACAGAAATCACATACACAGTCAGTTTCAGATTCAAATTCAAACTTAAGTCCTTTATAGATTCAGATAACAAAAACAGATACGCAGATCAGGTATACAGAATCCTACCCCCAACCTCTACATACCAACTCCGACTATCCCATTACACCATGTGGGGTTAAAAACACTCACCCATCCCTACACACCATATCGTGCCATTACGACACATATCAGATAATGCGCAGCCAAACTACCAGAATATAGGCGATGAACGCCATATAGAGTACTTCCTCCACATATACAAATCTCACCCCAATCAAATATATAAAATCAGAACTATCATGCTTACATGCTTGCATACATATATCAAATATATACATATATCAAACTAATCACACATGTATAACAGTGTCATACTCAGACCAGAATCCCAGACTAACAGATCACATAATTTTAGGGTTTGGTTAGCCCTTACCGACCCTACGGTAGGCCCACTGTCAATCAGAATAACCCTAGGGAAAATACGTGTGGGCCCATATGCCCAGATTAGCCTTAACCGTGTGGCCCATACGGCCGTGTATTGCGCATGACCAGGCCTTCGTCGATCAGATGGCCGTGTTTCACACACGGCCATCCATACAGGCAACTACACGCCCGTGTGGCATCGACAGTTTGTATTTTCGGCTTTCATCGAAACTCGATTTTCAACGTAAGAGGTACACACCTGTTATGGTTTTGATGTGAAACCAATCCCGAGCCTTTCAAAACCTAAAATTAGAGTATCCAATAGTGATTTAGCAGATTGATTAACAAATTCAACAATAAGAGTCAACACGAAACTGACTTATCGCAAACGTTAAACCACTTCTAACGCACACTAAACCGTTAGAGTGAAATTCCCTGCTCTACAATATGATCCTAAACACGAATCACCACTAATCAATCACTATAGATTGTTATCGCTAAAATTCCAAATCAAAAGTTAAAGGGAAACAACACTTTACTTACCGAACGATTAGAGAACTCAACAAACCAATGGCACAATTGAAAGATAGAACCACCAATAGAATCAAAGAAGAAGAAGAACAAAACAATGATTTACTGAAAAGAAAAAAAATGTCAAAAAGGGGGAAAACAGAAAAAATTTTGACGTCAGATTTTTTTTGGAGGTGAGAAAAAATTTTAGCAAAAAGAAAATAAAAATAAAAGATAACCCCCATATCCCTTATTTTCCTCCCACTAACCTACTAACCTACAACCACCTTAGAATCCCAATTCCACCGAAACACTAGCACATAACCAAGCCAAAAATAGCATCCACGCTAGTGCAAGGATTCGAACACAAAACCTCCAACATACCAACTCCTTTACCACTCGAACCAACAAGCTCATTCTAACATGAAATAACAGACAATTTTATATAAGCCCACTCGGCAAGGGTAAAGCTAGAATTAGAAAATAAAACAAAATTTGGCAAGGGTGGGACTTGAACCCCAGACCTCATACACACACCTAAAACACTAAACTACTGAAGTAGATAAATATTTTTGTGTTAGAATTTACAGATACAGAAATAAATTATTCAGGGCGTTACAGATCGACTTGGATCTAAAGTATGTTTTTCTATCCATTGATGGGTATTAATCCATAGTACCCATCGTCAAATCGTCTCCTGGAGCTCATTAAAAAAAAACTTGACAACCCAATGACTTAAATGAAAACTTTCAAATAGTTCGGTCATTATTTTGAAATTGTGTGAAGTTGAGTGACTAAAACATAAACTTACTAACAATTTAGTGACCTTAAGTGTAGTTTACCCTTTAATTTTTAATTCCAATTTGATAATAACATCCTAGGTGGTTTCAAACTTAGAAAAAATTTCAATTAATACATATAAGTTTATTTTAACTTATAAGTATATTCACAATTGCAATTACAAATTTTATTCAAATAACTATATAATTAATCATTATAAATTACAATCTAATTTAAAACCAAAATATCTATAGACTTAGACCAGATTAATTATGGAATGAGAACCCATAAATTATTTACACAAGATAAGACTCAAATATATATGATATATTAAAATTTCCAAATCACCTCAACTTTGTTATTAAGTCAATGCAATTAACTTTTAGATTTTCTTCCTTCCTTCCTTCCTTCCATCCTTTAGATTTTTTTATAGTTTAATGATTTTCTTTTTCATTAAAACTTTTGTATATAATGATAATTTATAATTTTATATAAATATAATTTGAGAAACTTATCTCAAAGTTAATATATAAATAAATTAAATATAAATTTTAAACTACTTAAATTAAATATATCTAATTTTATAGTACTTCCATAATTTTTCATTATTATGTAATTACATATGGATAAATGAATAAAATACACATATAAAAGGTATAATTGTCTTTTTATTTAAAATTTACTTAATAATTAGATCTAAATGGGTTTATTAGATTTTCTTCAAACCTAAGAAGGGTAAGTGGGTATTCATTAAACTATAAGGGAGGTATCCTCCATACCTATTTTGCAATTCATGAAGACTAATCTTTTCGGAGTTTTTGGCTACCCCTCCCAACAATGTCTTCTTCAATATTCGAACTCAAGCCTTCTCTTGATAGCACAATGTACATTATCATTACACCCAACATTTGTTAGCCTATGGGATTGTAGTTTGAATCCCTCTATTCTATAGAATTTTGAAATTTAATCTTACTATTTTAATTTTTCATAATTTGGTTTCTCTAATTTTATAAATAGTAGGCCTAGATTGACAACATTGATAGGTAAAACCATTAAAGTGTTAACACTTATCAACATTAACTAATGGTAACCAATAACAATATTAATAGTATAAAAATATTCATAAAAAGATTAAATTCCAGTTTTCAACATAGTATAAGGATTAAAACTATAATTATAGAGAATTTGTGAAAAAGTAGTGAAAATAATTCGCAAAAAGAAAGAGTAACTTTATATCAATATGAACAAAACATGTAAAACATTGAATATGAAGCTTCATTGAAAGAACTAAAAAACATTCTATACGTTATTTGTTTTTTGCTTACTTGTCTTCATCTTCCCCACCAAAATGTTCAACATTATTAAAAGTGGGGGGCCTAAAGAAGTTGATTGGTTCCAAGTTCTAAGTTGTTTTCTTCACAATAAATATATGAAAGTTAAATTCTTGTATGAGTCTTTATACTTTATAAAAGTTGTGAATTTAGTTTTTGTACTTCAATTCGGTCATTTTTAGTCTTTATACTTTTTAAATTTTAAAATTTTAGTCCTCATCGAACAGTAACAGTTAAATTCATTAAGTCAAGTTCTGTGTTTTGTTTTTCAAAATCTGATGCAACAAGCATATTATTATATGAGCAATGCCATATCATCTTGTAATTTTCACATATTACTCATTAAAAGTCCAATTAATGAATAATGATTGTCATATGCATCAAAACTAAAATTTCAAAATTCGAAAAATATAGACTTAAAATGATCCAATTGGAGAATCTGAAGTAAATCTACAATTGTGTGTATAGTACATGACTAGTAATTGAATTGAACCGAACAAAATTATCTACTACAGTTGGGTCAAGACTAAAATATCAAATTTTGAATAATACAGGGACTAAAATTGACCAATTTGAAATGTAAAAAAACTTAAATCAATCAAATTAAAATATAAGAACTAAATCCATATTTTTTACAAAGTATAGGGATTTGATAGTAAAATTTAAAAAGAAAATCTTTGAATCACAATATCTTACTATGAAACCACATTATTGAATGATTATCTTGAGAAAGGCTATTTTTCCTATATAGTGGGACTCATAGCACTAACAAAAATGACCCACACTTGGTTTTGTTTTTATTCTTGTTTTGATTTTTTGCTATAATTAATAGTGGCCTAGTGGACCAATGGATTGCTTTGGAAAATAGGACTGGCCCCATTATATGGAATATTGTGATTGTGTTGAATTCCTTTCATATATACACAAATACCCCTAATAAAATTAGTAATTAAAGTTACCAAATGTCCCTTTAGTCCTGTCTCATTGTTACATAAATTTCTTTGAAGGTTATGCATGATCATACAGCAATGAAGTTAACCCCCTTTTGACAAAAAAGAAATTGAAGTTAGCTTGTCTAAATGCAAGAAATGAACTGGCAATAGCCTCTACAAATATTTGACTAGACATGAGAATTGGCAGTTGTTATCATCTGGTTCTTGGTAACGGACAACCATTAGCACCCACGCCCTAATCATGGAGAAAATTAAGTGACAATTACTTGATCAGCTTTTATACATACATACATATATATATATATATGTATGTATTTCCATGGTTCACACCCATAATGGGTTAGGGTTAAATAATAATTTTACTATTTTTTTGGGCTAAATAGCAACTTATATGTGAGATATATTGTTTAGGATTCCATCCCTATGAAAGGCTTTTGTAAATATATATATATATATATATATATATATATATATATATATATATATATATATATATTATTGCTTTATTTAGGCTTAAAGAATCATTTAGCTCTTAAAGTATATCATTTTTTCAGTTTGACATCAAAAAAATTTGTAGACCAAATTGGTACATAAAGTTATATTCCGTTACCCAGTTCACTCCAATCCCGTGTAAAAAAACTGACTAAATACCAAGCTTATAATAACTCGACATGTGTAAAATTAACCTACATTTTTATGCTTGCGTGGCTCTTACATGAAAATAACATTAAAAAAAGTTTTTAAGCTTTTATTTTTCTAGGGATAGTGTTTTAATTAATAAAAATATAATATTTTAAATTATTTAAGACTCCCTTCCATGGGCTAAAAATTTTTACAACTTAAGGTTTGCAGGAATAAATTTTTTTCTATTAGTAGGGTAAAAATTGTAAGATTACTTTTTTGAAAACATGATGGAAAGAAGACTTCCCTTCCAAAAATAAAAGAAGGTAAGATTACAAGTGTAGGTAAGGAAGGGGACCACGAAAATGGCAAGACAACCAAAGGAACAGTCAAGGCTGATCGAAGGCTAATAGAGTGGCCGGAAGATAATAACTCAACAATCTATCCACCAATGGATAGGATCGAGAATAGGAACAATCCACTTCAACGAGTTTAAGAGAAGTTACCCGCACAAGAAAAGATTATTTTTTTTTAGTTTCACTCTATTTGAACCCCCGAAAGATAGCATCTAATTTCAAGTAATATAGGAAATCACTAAGTTCATCTGAACTTATCAAAGAGTGGCCTATGTTTTGCAGGAAATGCGGAAATGAAGGACTTGAGGATGGGACCTAGCTAGATAAAGACTAAATTGTAAAAATAGAAAACTTGAATTTGTAAAAATAGAAAATTTGAATTTGTAAAAATTTATGCCAAGTGACATTTTAATGATTATTGACTTTATTTATATAAGGACTAAATTGTAAAAATAGAAAATTTGAATTTGTTCTATTTGTTGAGAAAATGAAAATAAATTATATAATTTAAATGCCCAAGTAGACAAAATGAGAACTAGTAGGATATAAATGGCATGTCATTAGGAAAATTTCTATGCGCGCAAGTGGTAGTGGCAATACGATGCAAGTGTTAATGGCATTTCGTTGCACAGTGACATCCGCAAATCCGTGCGTTGAACATTGGCACCTCAGTGCATGTGATCGACATTTCCGCATATCTTATTGTGTTCTATTAAGTCTACAATTGGGAATTGAATTATAAGGTAAGTAAACTTAAAAGTGACATTGGTAAGTAGTTTGTAACTCGTTGAATTAGTGTCTTACTATAGTTATTATTGAAACAATTTTGTGCATGGTGATAGTACTATATATATATATATATATATATATATATATATATATATATATATATATGTTTATATATATGTATATGTAAAGAACGCATTTTAAATGCTCAATTTAATTCTTGATATGCTTATTAAGCTCTTGTGAGCTTAATGCGTTTCTTTTCAAACACGTAGGTGTGTGGTCTCGTTTTGAAGCTCTAGAGGAGAAGTTGACATCCAACTCATCTCATCACGAAATCAAGCCCTGAAAAGAGTATGGACTTTAGTTTTTGGCATGTACTTAGGGATATGTTGGCAATGTTATGGTTGATTTCAATGGAAGCTTTGGTCTTTTTGGTTCCTTATGTAAATCATGAAAATTGGTTTGGTATGTTTGGAAATTGAATTGAATTAGAATTTATTCAAGGTTGGAAATTGGTATGTTTGAATGGTTAACGGATGATATGGATGTTATATATATCATTTAGATGTTGTCCTAAGTGTTAGGGAGCCAAAAATTTGCCTAAGTTTTAAGGTGGTAGGATTGAAGTCGCGACGAGCTCAAGTCAGTGAGTGATGTCACGATGTGGAACCTTAAGGAGGTCATGACAAGCTCAAGTTAGAGAGTGATGTCGCGACGTGGAATTTCATGAAGTTGCGATGAACAATAGTTTGGACTTTACAATTTGGTCCTTAGACAACCTCCGATCACTTTGGGAGCTTTCGTAAGCTCGTTTTAAGCTTGGATAAGTGTCTGAATCATATTTTAATTATATTTTAAGATTAACAACTTGAAACAAAAATTAAATTGATTTGGAGCGATCGTAGTTGCTTCGACAACAAATGTGACATCTCAGTAACTTCACCCTACGATTGGGTCAGGTAAGGAGTGTTACAATTTTAATGTATAAGTATATTCATAATTACAATTACAAACAGTATTCAAATAATTATAATTATAATTATAATTAATCATTTTAAAGAACGACCATATTGATAATTAAAATATCTTCAGATATGGACAGAAATAACTATGAAAGAAACGAGATTCCATAAATAATTTACACAAAATGAAACTCAAATATGATATATTAAAATTTTCAGACTTTAACTTTGCCATTAAGTAAGGTGATTAACTTTTAGATTAATTTTTTTGTATATTCCTTCCTTCCTTTATTATTTTTATTTTCTTTATATTTTAATCAATTTCTTTTTCATTAATTTTTTTAAATAATGTTATTAATTTTATATAAATATAATTTGATAAACTTATCTCAAAAATATTATATAATAAAATTAGATATAAATTTTAAAATACTTAATTTAATTATAGTCAAATATATTTTTTTATAAAATAAGAAAAATATATTTAATTTTATAATACTTTGATATGTAACTAAATTTTTCATTATTATGTAATTAAACATGGAGAAATGAATAAAATACATAAATATATAATAAAAATGGTATATTTGTTTTTTATTTAAAATCTACTTAGTAAATAGATCTCAATGGGGTTTATTAGATTTTCTTCAAACATGAGAGGGGTAAGTGGGTATTCTTTAAATCATAGGGGAAGTTTTCTTCTTGTCCGTTTTACAATTCATGAAGACTAATCCTTTTGAAGTTTGTGTCTTTCCTAACAATATCTTCTCCAAAATTTGAAGTTTAGTCCTATCTTGGAAGTGCAATATGTCTTACCGTTACATCTAAACATTTGTTGGTCAATGGGATTGCAATTTTAATCAAGGGCGGAGCGAGGATATTTTGGATATTTTAATTGTGGGTTAAAGCTTCAAAAAGTTAAAGCATCTAAAAATTTTATATGAATTAATTTATAATATGTTAAATGTAAGGATATTGCAAAACTATTTAAATAGCAACCGAATAAATCTAAATCTTAAGTACAAAAATTTTCATAAAGGCAACTAGATTATTAGTATTAGACTAATTGCAATTTACACAAGCTAAATCTTCTAATCAATAAGGACAAATAAAAGTATTTTTATGCATAATCTTCTAATCAATAGGGACAAATAAAATTATTTTTCATGCATATCATTTTTATCTCAAGAAAATCTTATTTCATAATTCTTATCGGTAGTTCGAGGATAAAATATAATTCCCTTCACGGCAATAAAAGCTACTTCAATGTTTTTTGTGCCATGAGAATGCAATATGTAAAACACAATATGAACACAAACACAATATACACAAAATTACAGCAGCAATAAAAATTTTAAAAAAAATGTTAATTTTAAATTATATTTAAGAAATACAAGATTATACGGTCAATCAAGCCTAATTTTTTCAAAGATTTGTATTAATATTATATAAAAATATAAATCAATCAAGATATTAGTGATTTCATACAAAATCAATATCCCAAAATCATTCCATCAGTAAAAACTTAACCTTGCATAAAAACAAGTATATCCATAATCTTAATTTTTTAGAGATTAAAACTTGAAAAGAAAATAAGAATAGTTACCAAATTACATAAACCGACTTAAAATCATTCAAAGATTGATAATCGATCTTGTAAAAATTATGGAGAAAGTGCAAGAGAATTAAGAAAATTTTGAAAAAAAAAATATGAATGCTAAAAGAAAATAAAAAAAAATAAAGATATTTGAATTTTAATGGGTTTTTTTCAAATAATATTGCGGGGTTAATAACTCAATTTACTACTTATATTATTTTTTATAAAATAGTTTTTTTTTTAAATGTGGGGTCAATGTCGCTTCGCCATTAATTTTAATCTCACTATTCTATTGAATTTTGAAATTTAATCCTACTATTTTAATTTTACATCATTTAGTTTCTCTACTTTTATAGATTAGTCGGCCACAATTGACAACATGGATAACTAAAACCATTAAAATTTTAACACTTATCAACATTAACTATAATTAACCAATAACAACATTAATAGTATTAACATAATCATAAAGATATTAAATCCTAGATTTCAACATAGTATAAATACTAAAAAAATATATAATTATTGTTTCATAAGCAATGAATTTGGTATTGAGGGCCAAAATAAAACTTGAAAAGCTTAGGGGCAAAGCTAAAAGAATCTTATAAATAGCTTAAATTAAATGCTTTTTAACTATAAAAGACTAAAAGTGATAATATACCCACTTAGCTAAAGTGGTCAAGTCCTTTGTATGTTCCTCTAGTTATGCCATTCTTCATAGGATTCCATTAAGTCAAGTTTTTAATGAAAGAAAAATTAAATTTGTAGAAAAAAGAATCAAATTTTTATTAATGTAGTAAAAATAATTGGCAAAAAGGAAAATGTAAACTTTACATATCAATATCAACAAAACATGTAAAACATAACTAAAAAAACATTTTACATCTTATCGTTCAGGTCTCCCTCCTAAAATAATTTTTTTTTTCATTTAAGTATTTTATAATTTATAAAATTTTAAATTAGTAATGATAAAATTATACTTTGATTTTCTTAAAATTGATAAAATTTTTATTTAATTCTTTAAAAACTATAAAGATATAGACTATTAAAATAATAAAATTATATTTTTACTTTCGTAAAAATATACAATTTAGTTCCGTTCTCTCGAAAAAATATTTTTTGACTCTGATTTTTGTTTCGATACCTTTTGTCTTTCTCCACTAAAATATTCAACAATATTGAAAGTGGAGGGCATAAAGAAGTTGATTGGTTCTAAGTCCTTATACAACACGAAAAATGAGAAGAGAAATTTTGAACTTACGTAGAAACACAATTGGGATTCTTTTCTTCTCAATCACCATAAATACGTAATTATCAAAAGTATAATAATATAATTTTTTCAATAATAACCACAAACAAAAGATATTTTGCCATAATTAATGGTAGCCAAGAGGCCCCATATATGAAATATTGTAAAAGGGTAATATTGGGCTAATATATAATTAAAATTTTAATTTTAAAATCGAATTTAATATGATTTAAATATGAATTAAAGTTCAAAACTCATAAATTCCTATAGTAATCCTGTCCATAAATTTTGCTCGCTCAGTCTTCACTAAAACGATCATTACTTGAGCTCTCAGACTTGAAATTAAGTTATTAAATGTGTGTTTCAAAGCTAAGAGATAGCTCTTTGAACTCTATACATCTCAACCCAAAAATGCTTCGGTCCCATCGAAAAAGTCGTCGCAAGTTAACTGATGTTCCAAACTTGATGAATTGAATTTAATAAATTTCACCTCATCCATGTATGTATCACTTCTCCTCTCTCAAAACCCTAATACACTAAGCACCCATTCTCCTCTACCTGAGTCTTTCTACTTTTTTTACTCTCGGCCCTAGAATGGATGAACCAGCCTTTCTCAGCACCATCCCCTCTCCTTTACCTCCTTCTCCAACTCTATTGATGCCATGTATCAACAATTTTATTCAGATTCAAATCAAATTGAATTAACTCCAGTACAAATTAATTTTTTTCCAAACTCAAGTTGAGCGAGTTATCTAACCCATTAATAAGTTTATAGCTTCCCCAAGGCCAATCTTTTTTAATATTTTCTCATTTATAGTAGATTAACAACAATGTATAATTAATAATATGGGTTAAAATATGCTATAAGTCTCAGCACTTTTCGTACATTCGAAATTTAGTTCCCTCTACTTTAATTTCAAAGAATTCTCTTTACTTTTCAAATTTAAAAATGCAAGTTTAATTGTTAGCATAATTATTTTTTGGGGGTTAAATTTAATTGGAGTTAACAATCAACTTGAATTTTAAAATTTTTAAAAAATAGATTAAATTTCAAAAAAAAAAAAAAGTTAAAACTACATGTCCAATTATGAATAGTAGTAGCACACAGACATAATATACGCCTACTCTCTTAACTAGGAACCCAAGCAACTAGTACCAACTCGTTTCTATTGGGCTTCTAACTCGGAATTTTCCAAGCCACCCAAACCAGGGATCCAAAAAATAACTCAGCAACTCGTTTGGGTCTGTTTAATCCAATGAAACTCGCCTTGTAACTCAGTTTCTGACCCAACTTGTTTGGGTTTTGCACAAGAACTTTGAATGTACTTTTAGGAACTCAATATTAACTCAGTTTTTGATCATATCTGATTTTTTTAATACAATATCTAGAATTACGTATAGTCCCTTTTAACTCATAGATAGGAGGATAATGCGCTTCAGTGCACTCGAACCTACGTCCTCCTATATTGACAACAATACATATACCAATTGAATTAAAACTCAATCGATAAAACTTGAATTAATTTAAATTATAATTAACCTTATTTTCACTTACATGATTTTGGTATATGCATGTTTTCCCATCATTTTTTCACAAAAATAGTAAATGAGTCTAAACTAATTAAATATGAGATGGTTGCATGAAGTAATGGGATTCTTTGAACTTGTGTTACTATACATTAAATACTCTTTAGACAAAATGTATTTTAAGAGTTGAAGATTCTCACAACTTTATGGCAAATCATATTATTGTAAATAGCTGCACGTGTATTTGTCAGTGTTTAGATCTGATATACATAATATATACAATGCCATCAACCAGGATAATTGCATCTTGTTTTCAGTTTTTTAATGATATTCTTCTCTTAATTTTCACTCTTTTCCGCTTCAGAAGTGTTGAATGATTGATGAAGATTCACTCCATAAATCGAGAGCCATAAGGATTGTATCAAATGTGTTTTCACGCAATTTTTATCATTTTCTAATAGAAAAATGATAAATCAGATTTTTTTTCTTTTTTCTTTTTATCATTTTTATTTAGATTTGAATTTTTGTAGGAGAAAAAATTGAATATCAGGAGGAAAAGTCTTTGATTTGTCATTCTTCTATTAGAAAGTGATAGGGATGACGTGGAATCACAGTTTCATACAATCCTTTCTCAATGGAATAAAAGTTAAGGAGTATAGGTTAGTTTCCCTCTCGAGTAGGGGTAAAGATAAAAATTTTATTTTATTACTGAGATAAGATTATAAAAATTAAGGAGATAAAAAAGTTAAACTTTTTATTAAACAAAAAATTAAAAAAGACTAAATTGAAGCTTTTAATCTTTAAAAAGGATTAAAGAACAATTTGCCCCTTAGCTATGACCGTGCTATAGATTGCAGGTACGTTTTGTAGTTTAAGTCTTTCTTATTAGATTGACATCCTACTCTCAAAAAAGAATACGGGTTTAAATTAAAAAAAAAAAAAAAACCTACGTAATTTCCTCGATGTGGTTGAGATTTGCGTTGGCAGCTGTTTGGACATTATTGAGCCAAGATTTGGAATTTTTTTCAATTTCTGTTTTTATGTTTGTCTTCTACTCTTAGCTATGGTATTTTATGCAAAAGAATAATAATAATTGAGGATTTTAAAGAA
Organism: Gossypium anomalum; assembly: GCA_025698475.1. Taxonomy (NCBI): domain Eukaryota; kingdom Viridiplantae; phylum Streptophyta; class Magnoliopsida; order Malvales; family Malvaceae; genus Gossypium; species Gossypium anomalum. The sequence goes on from CM046967.1 coordinate 28,492,785, forward strand.
AAGGCTGTAAAGTAAATAAAATAAATCATGCAAATTTGGAATGTGGGTCATTATGGTTTACAAGGTAGGATCTTTTTTCTTTTTCCTTTTTAATACAAATACGGTTACAATTAGGCATATTATTAATTTAATCCTCAATATTTGTTTTTTTTTTTTTGTCAATTTATCCATTTTATTTTTTTAGCTAAATTTAACTATTAACTTTTCGAAAAAGATTCATATAATTTTTTAAACTGAAATTCTGGCTAAAACATTATTTTGTTTTAATAATATTGGTGTGGCAACTCATATGGTACTCCCTATGTACTTTTGTGCTAGCATGACACTATTTATCTTATATGCTAAATCAACAAATAATTTAAAATTTATAAAAATATTGAAAAAGTAAAAAAAATTCAAAATCCAAAAAAAATAGCATGAAATATACGTGAATTGTCATGAGTGCAATCATGTTTAAAAATTTAACGTTTTAATCAGTATTTTTATTTTTTTAAAAATCAACTTTTTGAAAAGTTGTGGATCAAATTCGACTTTTATTAAAAGGTTTATAGTAAAATTTAACTAAAAAAAAAACCAAATTGACAAAAAAAATATAAACGTTAAAGGCTAAATTTCACATTATATCTTACAATTATTATCAATTTTTACAATTAATCCATAAATTTCTCATTAATACTATATAGTACTCTATGTATGAATAGTAATATAGGTGTCCTTAATAAAATTTTCATGGCTGAATATTTCGTATATTGGTAGTATACTTTTTTTTTTTTTCATAAATAGCTTTAAAAAATTGACACGTCTCTTTTTTTTTTCTAAATACTTATTTTTTTAATATTTAATATATCTCTATAGGACAATCGTTAACCCTTTTATCCTACTTATGAAATTTAAAAACTACACTGACAGTGTACTAAATAATCTTTCGTTTTTTGAATGGATAAATAGTACATAGCAAACCTGCAAAAAATAGATAGTATATAACATAGTATATTAATGGCTTAATATATCATTTGGTACTTGACATTTTTCTAATATGATACTTGTGTTATTTTTTGACCCAATGTGATACTTTTATTTGACAAAAATTATATATTTTGGTACCCAAAAATAACAGTGTTAAATTTTTAATGTTTAATTCAAGTTTTAAGGTTGACTTGATAAAAATTAATTGTTAATATATCGTGTTTGAATTTTTCATGATTTTGTTAATAAAATAAATAGTGTTATTTATGAATTTATTAATTTTACGCTCAATTTGTCAAATATAGTCTTATGGATAACATTTAATTCGAATTTTGAGGTTGATTTAATGAAAATTAGTTGCTAATTATAAGTTTTCAGTAATTCAACTTTAAAACCAAATTAAACTAAAAAAACTCAACACTATTACCAAAATATATAACTTTTGTCAAATATAAATATTACATTAAACTTAAAAAAATACGAATACCACGTTAAATAAAAATATCAAACTTTAAGTACTTTGTATTTAAACATCTCAATTAATCAAGTGACGTTGCTCTCTCTCAATCATCCGTCATAATTATGTGATTTAATGCTTTTTTGTTTTAACAAGACACCAATCAGAATCACATCTATCTATCAATTCAATTGATTGAATTATTTTTAGTTGGGTTTAATTTTGAATTTGGATTTGGATTTAATTTTTTTATATTTAAGTTATTAGGATTAAATTATGAATTTCAAATCCAGTCATTAAGGGTTTGAATATTTTGAATTTTGGCTAGTTTAATTTGGATTATTAAATGTTATTTATTCAAATTATTTCATGTTGGAATCATTTTATATTCGAGTTAGAATTGGATTTACTGAATTTGAGTCATTAAATTTTGCGGTGCAAGTTGATGCAGTCAAATTTGAGTTTGGATCAAGATCAATTGTTCTATATTTATGTATAGCGGCAAAGCCAGAAAAATTTTTTTGGGGCGGGTGAAATTAAATTGTATATTTTTATGATAGTAAAAACTGTAATTACATCATTTTAATAGTTTATATCTTTATAAACTTTAAAGGATTAAATCAAATTTTATTATTTGGGGGGCCAAAGTGCAATTTTACCATTACTAATTTAAAATTTTATAAATTATAAAGAGCCTAAATAAAAATTTTACATTTTAGAGGGAGCTGAGCCCCTACTAGCCCCTTGGCTCCGCCACTGTTTATATTTTACATTATGAAATACAAGAAAAAATTCATATAATCAAATTTTTTTTATACATCATGTGAATATAAATAATAAATTGTTTCAGCAATTGGTACAATTATGCTTTTGTCCTTTTATTATGTTGAAATTTATGATTTAACCCCTCTATTTTTTTAAAGTAAAAGATAATTTATTAAGTATGTATAGTTCAAAGTAAAACAAATTAATATAATTATGCACTTATCTAGCTAAGTGGTGCTGTAACGCCCCAAAACCCGGCCTAGAAGTTTAGATCGAATCCTAGAGGTTACATTGGCCACCAAAAGTGGCGGAAACAAAAACTTTAATTTAAACCAAGAAAACTTTTTTGTTCATTATGTTTGAAACAATATTAAACCGACGTCAAACACTCAGAAATAAATCCACAGTTTCTAAAGTTTAGTCCACAGTTTGTATAATCGTCTTACAAACCAACTTAAAGTTTACCGTATAAAACTTATGAGATTTTACTTAAACCGAATCAAACCATATCTATCTGAGACCTCCAGTATACTAAATCCAGCTCCAAAACATGGAAAGTACCTGAAAGGAAAGACACTACAGAGATGAGCTACGCGAGCTCAATGTAAGTCCGAAACATGAACAGATGGCAAAAGACGGAGTGACACAATAAATACTTTAGATAAGCATGTGCATAAAAATATCAATTACGAAAGTCTCAATCGATATGTCAAATACAATATCAAACCAAAGAAATGATTTTCCAGTCATACGCAATTATCAGATCATATTACATGACATTAACTATACTGTCAACAATCAGAAGTTCATACAAACAGACGTATATTCAGATGCGAACAGATGCACAAGTCAAAATCCCCCCCACTAATCAAACACCACTTCATCCATCCATCACACCACATAAAGGTTATGGTAGGCCTGTCCACCATGCACACCACATAGAACCATAATAGGCTCATCCACCCAACACACCACAACGTGGAACTATGCCACTTGAATAACTGTATACAGCTGAGCTGATATACGTATAGGATAGTGCGGTAAATCGCTATATAAAAGTATCACAGTTAAAACTGTTAAGTCTGTCTTCCTTCTCTTCATAACCAGATCCCAAAATTTTCATGCTATGCAACAATGCACATATTACGCAGACATTATTCAGAAATGGACGTTAACAGTTCTAGTTGAATATATTCAGATTTTATTACACTTGTATTCTAATATTCAGTTACGACAACAATAATAAACTTATAAGTTATTCATCACATAAACGAGAAATAAAATTAAAGCTCATAAACATACATATATACACGAACCAAACTAAATCGAGTCCCAAACACACTTACCGAGGCTTGACCCAGGGTCAGATTACACAAAACATAAAACAGACAGCTTATGACTCAAAACAAAAATTCTGCAAAATAGGGCCACATGGCCGTGTGGAAGTGCCCAAGCTGTGTGGGGTCTACATGCCCATGTAAAGGGGACACACGCCCGTGTGGAGGGGACACACGCTCACTGTCCAAAAATGCCAAAAATAAGAGCAGAGGAGACACGACAATGTGAAGATCTCACACGCCCGTGTGGGGTATATGCCCGTGTGGCTAGGTTGTGGCACCAAAATTCACCTAAAAACCCTAATTCTCAATTTCAATCAATTGTGTGAGCCACCCATGTGGGGTACACTCCCGTGTGGCCACCCGTGTGGTCACGAAACCACACCGAAACAGCCACAAATTCATGCTTTTGATGTCGAAATGATCCCCAACCCTTGGCAACCCAGAATTATGCCAAAACATACAGAATTTCATGCAATTCAGAAACAATATGATACTTCAAATAACCAATTTCATAAACACACAAGACATTATCGAAAATCGCAATTCGATATCGAAGTTAAACCATTTTAAAATACACACCTTAGAATGCGATATCAAGCAGAACCTCTGATAAAATGAAATGCACAAGGACGATCGATCTTGACAGACAACACGTAACGTGAGTGTAAAACGGAAGAACAAGAAATCAAAAGAACTAAAATTTGGAAAGAATACAAATAAAAAGAATGATGGGAACGATGGGAAAGAAAAAAAGTAAAAGATAAAGAATGCACTTATTTTCTATTCTAAAATTAACTTCTTCTTTTTTAAAGTAAAATAAAATAAAAACAAATAATTGTCGAAAACACTCACAGGGATTCAAACATGAGACCCGAAGATACACTAGCACACAACTAACCACCAGACCAGGAGGCCCATTCTGACATTAAAATGTGAAGTTGAACCCAAAAGGTTCAACCCACTCATTGGCCTTAACCACAAACCTCAAAACTTCTAACCCCAGACTCCGAGATGTTACAGGTGCGTAACAGAATTACCAGATCAGCCAACAAATGAAAATGAAATAGAAGTAAATGTGCTAATAATGTTCAGAGCCTTCTAATAGTTAAATGTCGAACAAAGACAAACCGATACCCCTCGAATGGAGCTTGTTGACCACAGCAATGGAGTCAACCTCTATCACAATGTCTAAATAGCCATGTTCTCTTACAATTTGAATGCCAATGTGAGAGCCATTGCTTTTACTAGGTTCGAAGAATAAATCTTTGAGTAGTTCCGTAAGGCATTAAGAAAAAAGTTATCTACATCTCTCATTATCCATCACTACGATCTCTCTCAACGTAAGCACCATCCACATTGAGCTTAATAGCTAGCTCAAATGGAGAAGCCCACTTCACATGTCGCAACCTTTTAGAAATCAACATGCAAAGCTCAAGCTCGCCCAATGGGGTAGTCTTCCCTTGCATCACAAACTCATTACACATGTTCCAAATCTATCATAACAAAATAATAAAACTGAAAAAGTCATAAATGTTCATAATTCTCATAGCATGCAACCTCTCAAGTATAAGTGTAACGATCCGATAGTCAGGGGTGTCGGAAAGTGCATTCTCGGGACTCCATTCCCGTAAATCGAACTAGTAAATATTTATAAAAATATTTACGAAGTTAGTTATATAGTTAATTAGGTTTCGGTTAAGTGATTTTACTTGAATTAAAAGTAATTAGGTATAAGGACTAAATTGCATATAATGAGAAAGTTGAATTATAGGTTTAAAAATAATTAAAGGGACTAAAGAAGCAATTACACCATTGTTTCTTTAAGTGGGACCATTAGTGAATTATATTTATAAATTATATGTAAATTTATTTTATATATTATAATAATTAAAGATAAAATATGTTATCTTAATTATTAAGTAAATATATATTATATAATAATAAAACAAAAAGTATTAAAAGAATGAATAAAAAAAAGTCATACAAATTAAGAAAGAAAAGTGAAAGAAGAAAAGAAGTCACGCAAGGATAGGATTTCAAAATTTTTAAAGTTTAATTGGTTAGTCTTTAGTCCCTTTTTTTGTAATTTTTTTGTTTTTGGAATCCTGGTATCTAAGGTTACTCGATCCATGTTGAAATTTTAGCAATTATTAAGTTTTTAAGTGTTGTCAATGCTGAATAATTTTAGTATCAGGGATTAAATTGATAGATTTTTAAGTTAGAAATGGAAAAGGATTAAATTGTAGAACAAATTGTAAAATTTGAGTATTAGGGACTAAATTGTGAAAAATTTAAAATTTAGGGGTTTAAGTGAAAATAAGGAATTAAATTTAGTTTGAAGTTGAATTTGTATGAAAATATAGAATTAAATGTGAAAAATAAAAATTAATCTCTGTTTAGGGACTAAATTGGAATTTAGACAAATATTGAGTAAAAATGTAAATATTCAATATTCAATATGAAATTGAAATTTCATTATATTGATTAATTTTAATTGTTTTAATTTTGTAGCTAACGTCATACTAGAATCCTCGACTAGAAAGGGAAAAGATAAAATCGACGTCGAATAGCTCGGAATTCCTAGTTTGTATCTCTATAATCCGAACTTAGTTGTTAATTGTTATATTTCAATTTAATGCATATGGTACGTGTTGAGGTGAGTGATTGACATTTTGATAATTGATTGAAATGGATTGAATTGGTAGATACATATAGAGGCGAATACAGGGGGGCTGGTAGGGCCCTAGCCCCCCTAAAATGGAAAATTTATATTTAGGCCCTTGAATTTTTTTTAAAAATTTTAAATTAGTAAAGGTAAAATTGTATTTTGGTCTCCCCTAAAATTATAAAAATTCACTATAGTTCTTTAAAAATTATAAAGATATAGACTATAAAAAATTAAAATTTCATTATAGATTGAATTTAATTCATGTGTATATATGTGATTATATGAAAATTAGTATTGGATATTGGTTATATCTGAAATGTGAAATTAAACCCTATTAACTATATCGGGCTGAGTCGGATATAGATGGCATACCATAGGATAGGAAAAGTTCAGAGATTTCTTAGACTTCGAGTCGATGAGGCACTGGGTGCCAATTTACTTTGGTTTAACCGATGAGACACTAAGTGTCAAATTTATATAGCGCTGGGCGCAGTTACTACTTTGGATTTATCCGATGAAGCACTGGGTGCCAAACTGGTGTGTTGGTTGGATCCGTGTATCTGTCCGAGTTCTAGTCGTGTTAATAGGGGTAATTAAATAAAACGGTACTATGATTAACATTGGATGATATTGTATGTGAATTGAAAATGGGATAGTGATTTGAAACATGAAAATGAGATACTGAGTTATGTACTCATGAATTGGATGTGGAATGGATAATGTTATTGTTTAAATGATATGTTGATCAAATTGTGAAACGTATTACATAGCAAGTGATGAGAATTGAGGATGCTATGAAATGATGTATTCATGAGTTGAGTATTGAATGGCTAATGCCATTGTACAAATAAATGTGTTTTGATATATGAATAACTATTTATATAGCAATTGTATGAATTAGGGCATTATTTAACAAATGAAATATGATTGTCATGATACTAGACATTAATATGTACTTAAAATTCAATTGTGCATATTATATTATCTTGCCTTTAAATATTCGGATTATAGAAATACCACTGAGTTTTACTCAGTGTAATAGGCCTATTTCGCCCGGGCCCGTTAACAGAGAATAAACCAAAAATAAATTAGAATAAAAATAAAAGTCCAAACTTTCCATTTATAGCTCAAATTTCAGAACCCATTAGCCCAAATTGTAGTAGCCCATACCAAAACTAAAGAAAAATAAAAAAACAAAATAAAAATCCAATAAATGTCTATAGTCCATTTATACTTACAACCCAAGTAAATCCCTTAAGCCCGATAATAGATCTAACCCAATTAACCCCAAATAGCCCAACACCTAATAGCCCAAAACTCAAACCCCAACCAGATTTTTGGAACCCTACCCACCAAGCTCAAGCGCGCAGCACCCTCACATGAAACCAGTACCGCAGCATTCGAGCCTCCTCCACGCTCACAAACGGCCCCTTCTTCCGTATGACCATCGTCACAATGGAACCTGCAAGAAGAAATAACAGAAACAATAACAAAAGCCAGCAAATTACAGCAAGAAAATAGAATTTTATTTTTCTTTTTATTTATGCTGTAAATCGGCTATAAAAAGCCGTTGATGTAATATGTAAAGAGGATACGAAAAGCACACTACGCATACTAAAATACACGAGGTGATTTCCGATTCAAGATCTCCAAATGCTTTATTTTCTTTGATTTCAGTTTTCTGGATTTGTGGTTCTGATATTCGAAAGAAAAATAAGAAAAAGAAAAAAGGGAAAGGGGCTTAGCTCGTAAATACGCCGTAGGTCTTCTTCTACTTTGTTGAAATCGAAGTCAGGAGGAGATATTTAGGCTAAAATTTCGTCCTCTAGGCTTCAATGTGCAGATTGTTGTTTTGGGGATAGGAATCGGTGGTTTGAAGTGGAGATTTAGGGGTTGGCTAAAGTAGAGAAGAAGGGGCTAGGGTTATTGGCTGTATGTTTAAGTTTTAGCTCTTGTAATTTCAATTTCGTTAGTTTATTTTATTTCCTTTGCATTTTGAATTTATTTTTATTAAATTTTCCATTTATATAATTCATTGTTTAATGGATATTCATTGAATATTTTTTTTATTGAAATTACTTTAACAATTTTACTTTGTTTAAAAAAAAGTCATTGTTTTGAAGTTTATAATATTTTATTTTAATATTATGTATAAAATTTTTTTTAAACATTTATATATGTATATACTTATGCACACCTAATCTTCTAATCACTACAGGAAAATAGGGCTTTAGCGGCATTTTTAGTGGCCGCAAAAATTATAAAACACGGAGCAATACCAAAAACGCCGCTAAAAACAGAGCAATAGTGGCGTTTTTTGTTAAAACGCCGCTAAAAACAGAACAATAGCGGCGCTTTTGGTAAAACGCCGCTAAAAACCAGAACATTAGCAGCGCTTTTGGCAGAACGCCGCTAAAAACCAGAGCATTAGCGACGCTTTTGGCAGAACGCCATTAAAAACCAGAGCATTAGCGGCGCTTTTGGAAAAACGCCGCTAAAAACTAGAGCATTAGCGGCGCTTTCGATAAAACGCCGCTAAAAGTCATATAATCCCTAAAACCCTAAACCCCCAAAAAATAATAAACACTAATCTATAACCTCTAAAACACTAAACCCTTAAATCCTAAAAACCCCTAAACACTAAACTATAACCCCTAAAATCCTAAACTCCAAAAAACATCATATGGATGTTGATGTGTATATACATAGATATTAATGTAAAAGCTTATGTTCATAATAAATTATGGAATTAAAACTGAATGGGGTTTGAAACGATATCACATACAATTAAAGAATTTCAATTTGAAAGAGTGTAGCTTAAAACTGAATGGGGTTTGAAAGGGAAGAAAAATGTCTAAACCTTTGAAACATGAACTACAATTAAACAACATTGGTGTGTTGGCATACAAATTAGACGACATGTTTGATGGTATTGGGATGTCACCCAACTGTTGACTGAGTCTTAGCAATTAACATTCAACGCCAATTGTGAATTATGAATTTATTTAAATTTTCATTTATGGATGTAATTTAATTATGATTTTAGGGTTGTTTTAGCAAAAATTAATAACTAATATTATTATCTAAACATGAATTATCATCAAATTAACTCTAAAACTCGAATTAAATACTAAAAAATATCAAACTCGGGTACCAAATTATACATTAAACCAAAAGAAAATATAAATTATTATTTTGGTTTTTATCTTTTCAAATAAGTAAAAAGGAAATTAATAGCTTCGACTTCAATACTATATTCAAATCGAGCAAAAGTGACAAAAAAAAAGTCAACATTTTTTTTATAAAATCTAACACTAAAAAACAAAAATTTAAATTAGTATTTTAGGCTTTGTATACAGAAGAAATTCATATATTCAGCATTACATCATCAAATAAATTTTACTAATTCAATAAATTAGTATTTTAAGTTTTGTCTAAAAAGGAAATTCATATATTCAAACATTTTTTTTATTCAATGAAAAACTCAGCAAAAAGTAAACAATAGTGGCGTTTTTATATGAAAAAGCCACAAAAAATATTTTCCTTCAAACATCACGCGTTTTATCCCCAAAATTTCCCCTGTTAAACCCTTAATTTTTCCCCCGTTGGTGCCTCTTATTCTTTCTTCCATTTCAGATGCCTTAGGAATCGCTCCCTCCCTCCTACCACATCCACTCACTCTCCCTTACTATGCTGTTCGTCTCTCTAATTACAGCCATTTAATAAAAATTTTAGTCTTTTTTATAAAAATCAAATTTATAAAAATAGTAATAATAAATATTTTATAAAATCATTTGACTAATAATTTTCACCAGACAAAACAAGGGATTTTAAGCAAAATAAATAAAATGATTTTTTGTGGCCTTTTTTTGAAAAACGCCGCAAAAGATAAGCAATAGTGGCGTTTTTTATAAAAACGCCACAAAAAATCATTTTACTTGGAACAAAACTACGCCGTTTTGCTCTACTAAAAACCTATTTTGTTTCTCCTAAACCACAACCCCGAAATCCCTTATTAATTTTATCCCCAAATTTTACCCATTGGAACGTCTAAAATTTCCCCCTAAAATCTCCCCTTAAAATCGGTATCCCCAAAACATATCTAATTTTTCCCCCAAATCGAAATCCCCAAATCAAAATCCTTCCACCATTTCCATGTCGCCATACTGATCCATATTCCTTAACATCTCTCTCACTGCATTTCTTGCTTCTCTAAATCTCCATCTCTAAATCTCCATCCCTTTGATTTTCGCCGAAATCTAGTAAGTCTAAGTTCAAATCTTGTATGGGTAAGCTAATCTTTTTCTTTTTTTGGGTATTTGTGGGAGATTTATCTTCAATACATTCAAACTTTGACCTTTTTATTTAATCTATTTCAGTTATGGATATTGCATTTTCTCCTCATTTTGTAATCTTTTACCTTTGGTTTTTGTTATCTGTTTCTCTTCTCGGATAGTTTCATGATTGCAGATTTTAAGAAATTTAAAGGATGCTTTCTGCCATTTCAACGTGGTATCACTGATAGTTTATTCTTAAGGCAAAGAAATGTTTGCTAACTATATAGATAAATTTAATAGCTTTGAAGATAGGTATTTTATCTATATTTCAATTCAATCTGTATTTAGATGTTATTTTGGTGTTCTAGGTTATGATTTTACATTTATTTCATGCAGTGGGTATCGGCTTGCATTTGCAAAGTCTGCTCAACATAGGCTAGATCGGGGTGTCTGGACCAGTGTTCATTTTAGGGATATGAGGCGTGCTTTATCTGGTATGATTAGATGGTGTTGCATAAGTAAATACTTTTTTTATTTTAGCTATCACATATCAAGATCATTAAATGTAAAGATAATTGAAACTTATTATTGTGCGTTCCTTCTCTCGTTCTCGTTCTCATTCCTTGCAACAGAAAGGGTTCAAAAAATTATTTGCACTATTTCCAGTTTTAGCATTCGGTCTTTCTTCCTTTTCTTGTCAGTTCAAAGCTTTTGGTTTCAGCTATTAAGTTCATTATCCTTTTTCTCCGCTTTTGAATTTCCTTTCTCAAACCTGCTTTAGGTAAAATTTCGTCTTCTTTTTGCTCATGAAGTTGTATGGCTCAATGCATTTCTGATGTAATGTCAAGGTTTATGTACTTCTATTATGATAAAATTATTACCATATTTCCAGCATGTGAACTCCTTATTCTTCTAAGAACCAATCCGAAGGAAATGAGAGATTATAGCATTCTCCTCTATCATTGTGGATTGTACGAGCAGGCTCTGAAATTTCTCAAATTGTATCAAGACATGAAGGTAAGTTTCATGGTACACCTTAATATGCAACTTCGAACTCTGTTTTGAAGAATTGGGACAAACATATTTAGTGAACTATTTTTAGAGTTCTTCCGCACAAAATTGCTTATATTGACCGCTAAGGAAGTAAATAGTTACTTTTTTTATTTTACACTCATAAGAGTGGTATCGGTTTTCATGAATAACACCTATCCTCTTTGAGAATCTCAGTTTCCCTTTTGTTAAAGGTAAAATTAGAAGCATTTATAAAATGTATTATATTCTAAATGTTTGATATTTTAATAGGTGGTCTAAGTATCGTGACCATACAACTTATTGAAAAGATGATATTGCTTGCTAGAATAGCGAAACATTTGACATTGAACATAAGGGGTTTTTTGGGGGAAAATAGTAAACTCATAGTCCAGAGGCTTGTCTAGAACATCGTGAAACATATATATATTTATTTATTCTTGAAACATTAAAGCAAAAATAAATATAAAAATCTAGATTTTTTTCCTTTTGTAAAATGAGAGAGTTTAAAAGGTTTTGTGAAGAGGATTCTTTTGGTGAAAATAAAAAAGAATTGAATGTGGTATTTATAAAAGAGGACGAGTGTCGAAATCATTTTATTAATAAGTTGTTTGGGTCAATAATTAATAACATCACATGGATTTTATGAAGATTACACAATGGAAATGAATTCTTTTGTGAAGTCGATGATGACTATATTCAAGATGACTTTAACCTTTGTGGGCTAAGCAGTCAAGTTCCTTATTATGATTATGCACTTGATTTGATTTTGGACGTTGAGTCCCATGGTAAGCTTGCAGTTCGTTTCTTCACATGTCAAATCATTACTTCTTGTTCTTGGTGAAGTCTTTCTGTGCCATTGTTCTGTTATTAGTTTGAGAATTGAAAGTGTTAACATTTGTCTATTTATGTTCTTTGAAGCAGCTAGTTTTGTGATACAGTTTTATTCTAACTGTGTTAAATCAAATACAGCTTTTTTCGGATTTGATAATCTTGATATAACACTTAAATTTAAGGGAAGCATGTTATTTATGTCATTTAGCAACGTGACAAGTGTCTATTTTATTTTTCTTGCAATGGGTAAATTTGTCTTGGGTTGAAATTGATAAGGGATATGTTTACAGAAGAGCAAAATGAATTAGTTGAATCTGTGGCAGAGATGCTTTATAGTTTGATTCATGCTCGACACATATTGACAAGCAAAGGAATGGCAGCTATGGTAAGATGTTTCCCAAGATATTCATTGTGATAGTTCCTTATTTTCTTATACATGTAAATTGGGCAGTTTATTACAATGGAATTTTTTAAACTTTTAAAGCTAGACAAGTACAAGATCTGGTGCTAGAATCTCAAAGGAATATGTTAAACCAATTGTCTCAATTGCTGACAAAAGGGCTTGAAGAAAGGAAAAGTTCCATGATCAATACTGGGAAGGACAATAAAGAGCCTCTCTACCCTCCAGGTTTCACCCTGAAAAATGTTCAGACATGTTCGCAAGGTGTACCTATTAACAGAACTCAGCAATATCAGGCTGGTAACTCGGCACTGGTGGATTACCCGATAGGTTCAGGTTCCAATTTAGGGGGTAACCCCACCAATCTTGAAGTTCCTGATCTAGATGAAATGGAAAAAGCAGAGAGGAATTGCCAAGACAACTTGAGGACCGATATAGGGGGTTGGAGGAAAAATTAAAAGCAATGGAGAATGTTGATTTCTACTGGGGAATTGACGCTAAGGATTTGAGTTTGGTTCCCGATCTAGTACTCCCGCCAAAATTTAAAACTCCAGAGTTTGAAAAGTACAATGGGACCAGTTGTCCTGAAACTCACATCACAATGTTCTGTCGAAGGATGATAGGGTATGTTAACAACGACCAATTATTAATTCATTGCTTCCAGGACAGTCTGATCGGGTCAGCAGCTAAATGGTACAATCATTTGAGTCGTGTTAAAATTAATTCATGGAATGACTTAGCACATGCTTTTATGAAGCAGTATAGCCATGTAACAGACATGGTGCCCGATAGAATTACCCTACAGAATATGGAAACGATGCAAAGTGAGAGCTTCAGGCAATATGCCCAAAGATGGAGGGAGGTAGCAACACAAGTCCAGCCGCCTCTTCTGGAAAAGGAGACTGCGATACTCTTCATCAATACTTTGAAAGCCTCATTTATTGATTATATGTTGGGAAGCGTTACTTTGAGCTTTTCAGATATAGTAATGTCCGGTGGGATGATTGAAGATGCGATAAGAAATAGGAAAATAGATATGGGAGAAGATGCTAAAAGGTTAACCCCGAGAAATAAGGAAAACGAAGTGAACATCGTGAGCATGCCTTCTAAACTGGTTAACATAGGCCAGCCAAGGGTTGTAACCACTAGTTATCAAAGGGAATTTGAATGACATATCCAAAGAGAGGTCCAGGGGATGAAAGTTTCCAAACCCTTATGTACTTGGGGGTGTTTTAAGCAATTGGACTTGTAACACCCTTCACCCGTATCTGACTCCGGGACAGGGTTCGAGGCGTTACCAGACTTAAACATTCACAAACATATAAAATCGGGTCACCAAGTTCTGCCCAAAATTTAAAACTTACAAACCACAATGAATAAAGACCACATCTCATGGCCATATACAAAAGCTCAATGTAGGCCAATACGTAAACCAAATCATAATAATAATACATGTTATGAATTGTGTAAAGACTTCCTGATTTTTTTTAGTAATGTATTGTTGTATGAATTGTGATGTGTTTCAAGTTAATAAGGTAATGTGATAGTATGGAGCATTCGATGCCACAGAGAATCTAAATTGATAATGGGGTTAAAGCCGAGCATCAGAATCTACCAGAATTATCTTTGCCAAAATTGATATTAGGATGGAAATGAGAGATGTATTGGAGGCACTGCCTGAGTGAAGGTACTTTATTATTGAGTATGAGATTGAGGAATCTAAGTGAAGACCACTTTTTCGGTAAGATTTTCGAGGACGAAAATCCCTAAAGGGGGGAAGAGTTGTAACACCCTGATTTTGGGCCAAGTCGGAATAGTGATATCAGGACCACAAATTTGAGATAGAAATAATTATTTTATGATTATTTTGAGGTCTATGATATGATTGCATGATTGTGTGAAAATTTCGTGAAGAAATTCTATGCATAAAGTGCTTAATTTGAAGTTAGGGACTAAATTGAATAAGTTGCAAAACTTGCATTCTAGAAGTTTCTAGTATAAAATTGCTTTAAAATATTAATTAGGAGGTCTTAAATAGCAATTTTACCAATTTCTAAGTTATGGACAAAAATTGGACATGGATGGAATTTTTGAAAGTTTAGTAAGTAAGGGCATTTTGGTCATTTGGATATTAAATGAAATAAAATGGGAAAAATAAAGCAAAAATCCATTCATCTTCTTCATGTTGCTGCTGAATTTTATTTGCTACCATAGCTAGGGTTTCTTCAACTTCTAAGCTCAATAGTAAGCGCATTCAAGCCCCGTTTTTAATGTTCTTTACATTTTTGAAATCCTCGTAGCTCGGTTTACCTATTTCTACCATTATTTCGAGTTAGGGTTTATGTTTAAAAATTTACCCATGAATGATATGCATGAATTTTGATTTTTATGGTAGAATATGAAGTTTGAGATTGTGTTAAACAACTTTTGCTAAGTGATTTTTCAGTAAAACGCAGTAAAACTAAGCATAATCAGTAAAAATATCTATTGTTCATAACTATGTGTTAGAGTGAGAATTTGATGTTTCCATAGAAGAGAAAAATGATCCGCATGTCATTAAACATAAGAATAAGGGCTGAAATTAAATTTCCGAGCCTTGGGGCAAAAGTGCAAATATGTAAAAGTTTAGGGGTCAAAATGCAAATTTGTAAAAATATGATTTTTAGACCCATATGAATAGTGTGATTAATTATTAGGCTAAATGTGATATTATAGATCAAGAAAGGCGTGGAATCGATCTCGAACGGGGAAGGAAAATGTTTTGGATTAAATTGCAAAATTTCTATATTTTGCAGAGGTAAGTTTGTACGTAAATAAATCATCGATTTCTTTTATGTTATTGTATTTTGATAACATGTGGAATATGGCTGCCTATCAAATGGTTATTTGATGTAAGTTATGAATTTAAATTGATTTCTGACAATTTAGTAAAATGTTGGAAAAGTGAGAAATTTCTGTTGAACCTTCTAATAAAAACGATACAAATGAACTATTGTGTGGTCACGTGTGTAGTACTAAGTGCGAGGCTACTCGTGTACCGTGATTATTGGTCGCATGTGTAGTACTAAGTGCGAGCTACTATGCGTGCGAAAACCGTGGTCACGTGTGTAGTACTAAGTGCGAGCTACTACGTGTACCGGTTATTGGTCGCATGTGTAGTACTAAGTGCGAGCTACTATGCGTGCCCGAAAACCGTGGTCACGTGTGTGTAGTACTAAGTGCGTGCTACTACGTGTACCCGATTATTGGTCGCATGTGTAGTACTAAGTGCGAAGCTACTATGCGTACCCAAAAACGTGGGTCACGTGTGTAGTACTAAGTGCAGGCTACTACGTGTACCAGATTATTGGTCGCATGTGTAGTACTAAGTGCAGGCTACTATGCGTACCCAAAAACTGTGGTCACGTGTGTAGTACTAAGTGCAGGCTACTACGTGTACTAGATTATTGGTCGCATGTGTAGCACTAAGTGCAGGCTACTATGCGTATCATATAGCTTCGTCTACACGTGTGGAAATGGGAAAATGTTCAAGTAGTGGTGTATCTGATGTTATTCCGATGAGTTCAACGGGAAATTGATTTAAATGAAGATACATGTGAAAGTGATTATGTGATGAATAAGTGCAAGTATATGTGTATTTGAATTTATGAGCAATATGCTCGATAAGTGAGCGAACCTCAGTAAAATGGAAAGGATTGAGCGAAATATGTAAGAGTGAATTTTTGTAGTAAAACAATGTTGGACAGCAGCAGTTGCATAATTTTGAAAATTCACCAAAAATCATGGAAGTAGAATTAAATCTCAAATAAATTATGGAATTAAAGCTTAATGGGTCTACTTTCATATAAAAGAAACAGGGGAAACAAAATACTTCTATATTATGTGATAATTGAATTCTTGTGAAACAGGTTCTAAATGAAATTAAGATCCCCTGTTCTGACTTTATAAATTCACCATAAATTATACAAAAATTATTAAGAGTCATACCATACATGCATGGATTCCTTATTGAGTCTATTTTTAAGGAAAATAAACGGCATGGTCGTTGGAATCTTGTACAGGGAGAAATTTTGTTTGTAATGCACAGGTGTCAGAGTAGTCATACCCTGAAATAGGGGAGACTTTAACCAATAAACTGTACTAATTGGCCCGACCAAAAATTCTAGAAAAAAATTAGTCTAGTTTCAAGGAAAATTTACGAAATTGAATTTCGAGATATGTAGCTCAAGATATGATTTTTCTTTTAACCGGGACTCTAGAAAACAGCCTGTCATCAATATATGTAACCATATACTAGTATGATTGTTTTACTTTGATAAATTATATATCAATTTAGTACTTACTTACTAAGCTATATGCTTACCATCTTTTCTTTTTCTTGTTTTATAGAATTATTAAGCCAGCTCAGGATTTTGGAGATCGTCGGAGGCAGCATCACACTATCAAGCCATTATCCTTGGAGTATTGGCTAGTATATGTTAAATATTTTCATGTGAGTGGCATGTATAGCAAGTTTGTTTCAGGACTGTGGAAGAGATCCTTGTATTTTTAGAGTTAATCTAGAGTAATGTTCAAAACGCGCTTGTTGCTTTTAAGCCTAGGGGCAACAAGAATCCTTTTGTGAAATAGGCTTGTGTCCAAAATTTTTATTTCAATAAAATGCATTCTTTTTTGAATAAATATTCTTTCATTATTTATATATTTTTTTATTCTTTGGACTATTTTTTTTTTTATGCTTTCATTCTTTATTCATGATCATACCATACAAATAATTATCCTTAGAATCATTTTTCTTTGGAATTTGCCTTTGTACTTACAATAGGTCCCCAGATATCAATGACATGAGCAACGCTATAACTGACTCCCTTTTGGGGTAAGATATGTGTTTAAGTGGATCTCAGAACTTTGAAGATTACAGAGATTGTGATTTATTTCTTGATTTGTTAAGGACGGTAGAACAAGATGAAAAACAGATCTTACTTTACGAATGGTCAACGGACATTGTGAGCAAGGGGCAAAGATCGAAACCTGAGTCACCACAAAGACAAAATAAATCGTTATTGCGTTACTCTAAGAATTCAAAGATGTTTTCACATGATCATGTCGAGATATACCTGAGATACTAAGATCTGTGGACAATACAAATCGTCTATACGATGTCAGAAGGACACATATTGATGGTTTTATGGTAGCCATCCTAATCATGAGGTTTGGGTACTGTTGATTCACCATGGAAGGGGATCGTATTAGTTAGGCTGTATTTAGAGAGACAAGATTCATGTGTCTTATTTATCTCTTCACAGATTTTCTCTATATGGGGCATAGATGTTATCAGGCCATTCTTGTCTAATATACATCGATTCATCTTGGCAGTCATTGATTACTTCATGAAGAGGGTGAAGGTCGCTTCATATGTCAATACTACGAGATCGATAGTCATCAAATTCCAAAAAAAAAAAGGTTGCTGACAAGTAATGTCAGAAATGATCACTTTCAAATACAACTGCACAATGTCAAAAGTTTGCAGTCTGTTCAAAGATCAGACACCATATAATAGTGCAGAAAAGGCATCCAAAAAGAAAAACAAAAATAGAAAAATAGAAAAAAGAAAAAGAAAAACCAAACAATAGAACAAAGGTCATAATGAAAAATGACTGGTGTCTTGTAAGGATTGACATAAAGAAGTTATCATTTACCCTCTATGTTTATCGAACGTGGATCGGGACCTTCACCGGGGCAGCGCATTGATTTATAGGACTGAAACAGTTTTTGAAAACGAGATTCTTTTTCTTCAAGTCTTGGCAGAACTGAAGATGGATGAATCAAAATGGGTCTAATCTTGATATGATCAGTCAAACTTAAAGGATATCCGTCATAGTCAGATGATGTGGGCTTATGACAGAAAGGTTTATCCTCGAGAATTCCATGAGGGGAGCTTGATATTGAAGAAGATCCTTTCTATACAAAAGGACTTTAAAAGAAGAAATATGCCAAACTAAGAGAGACCTTATGTAAAGAAGGTCAGTTTTGGAGGAGTATTGATATTGACCGAAAGGATTTGCCTAGTTCAGGGAATTCAAAATGCAGTCAAAGAGTATTCTACCTAAAATGGGAGAGGTTAAGGTGAAAACCCGCAAAGGGCGCCTTGAGATTTTTTTTTTTAAAAAAAAGATAGAAATAAAAAATAAAAATCAAAACCAAAAAAAAAAGAAGAAGAAAAAATTAAAAAATAGAAGAAAATCAAAAAATAAAAATAAAAAAAAGAAGAAAGAAAAGGAGAGGCCAAGGCGAAAACCCGCAAAGGGCGCTTTGAGACCAAAGGGGATTTGAGTTGAAAACCCGAAAAGGGCGGCTCAAATTTAGATCAAAATGGGGCATACAATAGTCTTGTTATGCCTGAATTAACAATGAAAGAAGAACGTTACATCTTGGGCCATTAACAAAGTACTCCGGATCCCCTAAACACAGATTGAGCTCAGAATGGTCCTCAAGAAGTTGGTACAGAGAAGCTCAAGCTGGGATATCTGGGGCACCCAGCTTTCCATTTTTACCCATTTTTTGTTTGTTATCTTTGATTACCTTTTTCTTTTCAGGTCACGTCCTAAAGGATTTCTTTCTTAGTTGCATTTGCTTGTTTGTTTTGAGCTATGTTCTCAATTAATTCCTTTCTTGTCCATGGTTATGATCTTTTTCAAGCATTTTGCATTGAAATAATGATTTTTGGACTAATAATACTTTCATAAAATGAGTTTCGCATATTACTTTGGGAAGTTTCTAAGTAATATAGGAGTCTGAAATAGGACTATTGTTTAAAACTCACCAAGCTTAAGGGTTGGAAATATTTAAGCCCAAATTGAGATTATCTCCTTGGATTTTCTGTCAGAAAATCACATTGGTGTTATAATCCCGGCAAAGAACAAGTAATGAGGTTATTCTCGAGAAAAGAAAGATGGTATTCTGCATTCATGCAGATATCAGACATGTACATCTGTTCATTACACCTAGGGAATGGTGTAACATATCAAATTGATTAAAGATGATGCAAATCCTATATCGCTGAGTTGCAGCAGGATGGATAGAAGGAATCAAATGATTATTCCCCTAAAGTCGCAGTAGGAGGTTCAAACTTTATGACTCAGAAGTTACATTGTAAGGGACTCTGAAATTACAGCGGGGCAAGCTTGCTGAACAGAATTTGATTGTTTCTTTGGGTTTTCTGTCAAGAATACCAGCCAAATAAAATGGCAGCATAATAAATCAGTGATAGTGCCCTAATGAACAATGAGCGATAACACCTTAAGTATTTAAAAAAAAATCATTTGAAAAAAAGATCATTCTCATTTTTGGCAGTCATATATCATTCATAACACATCTAGTTAGGAGCATTTGATTCATTTCGATTATAGCATCCTAATTATTTGACATAAACATCACATCTAGTTAGGTGCATTTGATTCATTTTGATCATAGCATCCTAATTATTTGACATAAGCATCACATCTAGTTAAGAGCATTTGATTCATTTTGATCATAACATCCTAATTATTTGGCATAAGCATGATACATGAAACCGAGTCTACAGGACAGGTATGAGAGAATGGTGTAGTAACATTGATGAAGTCAGATCTTATATCCCTGAAGTTGCAGCGGAATAGATCAAAGATTACAAACTATATCTCCCTGAAGTTGCAGTGGAGCAGGTTGAAGTGTCAGTTGCAGTAAAGCAGATCATAACAAGTCTTATCTCCCTGAGGTTGCAGTGGAGTAGACTGAAGATTGCAGGTCTTATTTCCCTAAGCAGTAGTGAAACAGACCAAAGATGACAAATCTTATCTCCATGTATCGGCAATGGAGCAGATTTAAGTCACTAGCCTTATCTCTCTGAAGTTGCAGTGGGGTAAGCTCAATATACAAGTCTTATCTCCCTACGGTTACAGTGGAGCAGACTAAAGATTGGGGGCAAATCTTATCTCCATGTATCGACAATGGAGCAGATTTAAGCCTCAAGCCTTATCTCTTTGAGGTAGCAAGAGAGCAGGTTGAAGAATGAGTCTTGTCTTCCTAATGTAGCGAGGAAACAGACTGTGAATTGAAGATTTTATCTCCCTAAAGTTACAGCGAAGCAGATCTTCACAGATGGCTAATCTTATCTCCATGTATCGGCAATGGAGCAGATTTTAGCCACTGATCTTATCTCTCTGAGGTAGCAAGAGAGCAGGTTGAAGAATGAGTCTTATCTTCCTAAGGTAGCAAGGAAGCAGACTAAGAATTGAAGATTTTATCTCCCTGAGATTGTAGCGGAGCAGATCTTCGCAGATGGTGAACCTTATCTCCGTGTATCTGTAATGGAGCAGATTTTTACCATTAGCCTTATCTCTCTAATGTAGTAAGAGAGTAGGTTGAAGATTGAAGTCTTATCTTCCTGAGGTAGCAAGGAAGCAGACTGAAGATTTATCTCCCTAGGCAATAGTGGGGCAGATTGATAATGGCAAATCTTATCTCCATGTATCGGTAATGGAGTAGATTTTAGCCACTGACCTTATCTCTCTGAGGTAGTAAGAGAGCAGGTTGAAGAATGAGTCTTATCTTCCTGAGGTAGCAAGGAAGCAGACTGAGAATTGAAGATTTTATCTCCCTGAGATTGCAGCGAAGCAGATCTTCGCAGATGGTGAATCTTATCTCCATGTATCGGCGATAGAGCAGATTTTAGCCACTGACTTTATCTCTCTGAGGTAGTAAGAGAGCAGCGATTGTAGTCTTATCTTCTTGAGGTAGCAAGGAAGCAGGCTGAAGATTGAAGATCTAATTCCCTAAGCAGTCGGCGAATCTTATCTCCATGTATTGGCAATGGAGCAGATTTAAGTCACCAGTCCTATTTCCCTAAAGTTATAGTCAAGATTCAGCAAAACCGGGCAAAATTGGCCCTATTTGACATCTTTGCTCTATTCCTGTTACACGACAATGAGCAAAGAGGGGCAGCTGTAATAGGCCTATTTCGCCTGGGCCCGTTAACAGAGAATAAACCAAAAATAAATTAAAAAATAAAAAAACTAAACTTTCCATTTATAGCTCAAATTTCAGAACCCATTAGCCCAAATTGTAGTAGCCCATACCAAAACTAAAGAAAAATAAAAAAACAAAATAAAAATCCAATAAATGTCTATAGTCCATTTATACTTACAACCCAAGTAAATCCCTTAAGCCCGATAATAGATCTAACCCAATTAACCCCAAATAGCCTAACACCTAATAGCCCAAAACTCAAACCCTAACCAGATTTTTGAAACCCTAGCCACCAAGCTCAAGGGCGCAGCAGTCTCACATGAAACCAGTACCGCAGCATTCGAGCGTTATCCACGCTCATGAACGGCCTCTTCTTCTGTACGATCATCGTCACAATGGAACATGCGAGAAGAAATAACAGAAACAATAACAAAAGCCAGCAAATGACAGTAAGAAAATAGAATTTTATTTTTCTTTTTATTTATGATGTAAATCGGCTATAAAAAGCCGTTGATGTAATATGTAAAGAGGATACGAAAAGCACACTACGCATACTAAAATACACAAGGTGATTTCCGATTCAAGATCTCTAAATGCTTTATTTTCTTTGATTTCATTTTTTTGGATTTGTGGTTCTGATATTCGAAAGAAAAATAAGAAAAAGAAAAAAGGGAAAGGGGCTTACCTCGTAAATACGCCGTAGGTCTTCTTCTACTTTGTTGAAATCGAAGTCAGGAGGAGATCTTTAGGCTAAAATTTCGTCCTCTAGGCTTCAATGTGCAGATTGTTGTTTTGGGAATGGGAATCAGTGGTTTGAAGTGGAGATTTAGGGGTTGGCTAAAGTAGAGAAGAAGGGGCTAGGGTTATTGGCTGTATGTTTAAGTTTTAGCCTTTGTAATTTCAATTTCGTTAGTTTATTTTATTTCCTCTTCATTTTGAATTTATTTTTATTAAATTTTCCATTTATATAATTCATTGTTTAATGGATATTCATTTAATATTTTTTTATTGAAATTACTTTAATAATTTTACTTTGTTTAAAAAAAAGTCATTGTTTTGAAGTTTATAATATATTATTTTAATATTATGTATAAAATTTTATTTAAACATTTATATATGTATATACTTATGCACACCTAATCTTTTAATTAAGCTCTCTATTTGAAATAATAATTATTTTAAAATTCATTTAATATTTTTATCTATTTTATTAATTTTGTTTTGTTTTTTATTTATATAATTATTTTGAAGTTGGTTTTATCATTTAAATATTTTTTGTGTATATTTATACATATAATATTTTAGTGGTTAAATTATTGATCTAAAATTCATATTTTTTGTTTACAAAATTATTGTTTTTGAAATTCTTTATACCGTATTCTTTTAATATATATCTCATTTAAATTTTTTTTTATATATATCTGTACATGTATAGAAAAATTAATTTAATCTTGTATGCATTTCCATGTTATTTTTATAAATAATTATTTCTAAATATATATATATGTTTTGAAAATCTGTTATGTGTATTATATCTTATCATGTATTTTTTACAATTTTTTTCATATTTTATATATTATTTGAGTTATCATGTACATTGTCAATTTTTAAATAAATTTGTGTTTAAAATATTTTGCATATAATTTGATTCAAACTTTTATCCTATAATATCTATTTCAATAATTATATATCCCAAGTTTTTATGCAAATTTGTCAACTTATATATTATGTGTTCATTAACTCATCATTATTTTGGAAAATGTCTTATACCACATTGACTTCTAATTTCCATTACATTTTGTACATTTTTTATGGATAGTTTTATATTATGTCATGTGAATTATTGTCGTATATCATTTTTATTGATTGTTCATCATCCATAATTAAGAATTTATCACCTTTTACTTAGAATAGCTATACATAATTGTGGATTTGTTAATTGCGACTCGTTATGACTTATATTTCATGTTCATAAATTCTTCCCCATGCAAACGTTTTGATACAATTCATTAAGCATTACATTTTAAAATGGATAAACGCATTTTGAGCAAATTTCTAATTTTCTTTATCATTCAAAAACTCCGAAATAAGTCAATATCCAATATTTGGGGAATTCGAAAAATTGTGCTAAATCGTACTGGGTATGATTTTTCGGTAAACTAAATATTTGGATAACCTTTTTATAATTTTAGTGTACGAATTTTCAAAAGTCAAAAATCAATTGTATTTAAAGGTATAAAGGATCGTATCCAATCGTACTGGGTATGATACTGTATATCTTTGAAACGAGAGATTTTTGACCACTAATTTGAACTATCCACACATTTTAAAAAAAAATCATACTTTAAAAAATCTTTTTTTTTAAAAAGAAAAAAACTTTTGATATAAGGACAGCATCAAATCAATTTGGTACCAATTTTTAGGCGTAATGAGGGTGCTAACCCTTTCTCATGCTTAACCGACTCTCTAACCCATTTGTTTTTTATTTTATGTGAACCAAAATTTTCTTTAATGGAACAAAACATTTTAGTAGATGGCCTAATCACACCTAAACCGAGAGATTGGTGGCGACTCCACATTTATGTTTTCAAAAGTCGATCCTTATTGTTTTTCAAAATAAAAAGGGTTTCGACACTCAGCGTACGATTTTATTTTTCTGTGCGCAAATTAGGTACTTCACTTTTGATCGCCTATTCAGCATCCAACAACGATCCCGAACTCAAATGTGGTGATGTTTATATTTTGTGTCGGCATGTACCTAAGAAGTCTAAATGATAGTTATTTTGTGGATGGATTATAAATGTAATGTTGGTTTGGTATATAAATATAAATATCTGTTTGTGTTTGCAGCCATATAATGGCATGGAAAATTGTACCAAATCTAGATATGAGCATGTGACTTTAAGTTGATGTTTAAGTGCTTATGAACTAGGCAAAATGGATTGAATTTGGTATGTTTATAATTTGGATTTGAATGATGCTTTGATGATATAAATGTGGTACCAACGAGGGTATATTGGTTAAGCACCTAGGATGATTGGTCTAGCATGTTTTGAATGTGTTTGATCATGTTTTGAACAAGTTAAACGAATGATTTTTGAATTGTTTAATGTCCAAGCTTGTAGGGAATGGTAAATTTGTTGTTTAAGGCACATTTTAGGTCCACATGGCCAGACACACGGGCGTGTGACTTGGCCATATGAGACACACAACTAGCACACAGGCTTGCGAGGCCATTTCGAAAGGGTACACGACCTGGCATACGAGCGTGTAGCTTGGCCATGTGACCTAAGTCAGAGAGTTACACGGGCTGAGACATGGTCGTGTGCCCTTATTTCGAATGCCCACACGACCTAAGACACGGGCGTGTCTATTCGCTGTGTGAGTTACACGCCCGTGTGACCCCTGCAGCTGTGAAAAGTTTTAATGTATTTCGAAAAATTCTATAAGTTTCTGAATTAGTCCTGACTTGTTTCTAATGCGTATTTTGGGCCTCGAGGGCTCAAATAAGAGACAGTATATATGAGTTTGATTGGTTTCTAACCTGAATATTATATGATATGAAATGCTTAAAATTTCTGTCTGTTTAATCTGTAAACTCTGGTAATGCTTCGTAACCCGGTTCCGACGATGGATACGGGTTAGGGGTGTTACAATAAGAACCTCCCCTACATAAGCACAATCTGTAAGAGCAGGCAGTATTCTCGGAACAAATCCCTCTAATTTAATTTGACATGATATGGTATTTATTTTATAATATCATTAGTAGGTCCAAATTGGATTAAGATCCACTCAATCACTTTTTCATCCATTAATATCTAATACAGTGATCATCACCATTCAAATGTGTAAGACCTATCTATTAAATGTGGAATCAACTTGTGCATGATGATTAAACATGGATTAGGTATTAATGGATGAAAAAGTAATGGAATGGAGTTAAACTCGTCCAAATTGATAACATCACTAGTTTTTGTTGTTAAAAGTGATAACAATATTAATTTTTTAAAACAAATTTTAAGCATTCATGTGATATGTAAATTTATTATTACTTAACATATTTGACTAGATTTTTCATGTGGCTTTGATTATGTACTTGCATTATCAATTTGGATATATTAATAATATTATAATAGTAAAGTGTCCATATTATGTCAAATTAAAGAGAAGTATTAAAATTTAAAAAAAAAGGATTAAATTCTCAACTTAAACATAGTAAAGGGACTGCAACCATAACTAGACCTTCAGAAATTCGATTGATACTTATTCTATGTAGACTTATTCAAGGGACAAGCTACCAATCCAATTTAAAGCCCATATTTCAAATTAGATCAAACTTGAACAAACATAAAACGGTTAATATCATATATAGACCCAACCCTAACTAGCACAATCTGACCATTAACGCCTCTAGTTTCATGTTATGAATGTTACTTCAAGCAATTCTCCTTAATTGTTCCAAAATTCTAGGAATCAATTTGCCATTACTTGAATGGTGGAACCTCTCGCAACCTCAACATAGGAAAGGACAATAACCATAATTAGACGTTCAAAAATTCAATTAAAACATTATTCATATAGACCTTGTCGAAACCAATTTTTTGAAAACGGGGTCGACTTTGATTTTAAAATGAAAACGAAAAAATGGGAGTCACCACCAATCTTTTTTATGAGGTGTGATCGGGTCACCTTGTAATTGATCGTTTTAATAAAACGTTTTGATTTAGTAAAAAAACAATTTTGGCCTTCGTAATTCGAGAAAACGGGTTCGGGAGTCGGTTACATACGAGGAAGGATTAACACCCTCGTAACGTCCAAAATTGGTACCTAATTGATTAATTGATGTCTTAACGTCGAAAGTTGAAATTTTAAAAAATTCAAAATACGATCCCTCTTTATATTAATGCTAATTTTTACGAAAAATTTGGTTGAATAAATCGAAGCGAATATTAAAGACCTTCTTGTCTCAAAGCAGCAAAATGCCAAATCCCGTAAGTTAGGATACGACACCTTGAGCCTTTGAGAATAAGCTTGTCTTTATTTTTTATTTTTGAAATCTTACGAGTTTTAATCTAGAAGGATATTCGGTTATTTAGATCTAACGAGAAAAATCAGAATCTCGTAAGTTAGGGCACAGCTTTATTGAGTTTCTAAGTACAGAATATTGCCTTTAGTTTATTTTAAAATTCGTGTATTTTAAAATTTGAAAGAGTTTGGCTATTTAGGTTCAACGAGAAAAATCGAAACCCCTTAAGTTAGGGTACAATTTTCTCGAATCTCCAAAATGCGAAATGTTACTTATTTTTAAAAAATTCCTTTTTTGAATTTTAGTGAAAATTAATGCAACATTTGAAAAGGTACATGAATAACATATTATGCAATTGAATGACAATAATATAAGTGTGCTAATAAATGATTCATAAGATACAATGGCAATAATCTCGTAACATGCATCAATTTAATACCAACATTAATAATCAAAATAAAATGACAAACAAAATAAATACTAACATTGATAACAATCATAATAATAATGACAAAGCAGTGCAGTACAAAAAAGGAGGAAAAATACTAATAAATATAAATAAGACAAAGAAACAGATAAATAAGTACATAAATAAGTATAAGCAGAATGGTTTGTAAAAATATTGAAAATAAATAACCAAAGTAGAATATAAATAAAATTCAAGCCACCATTTGTAATAAAACATATATAAATAAATAATAATAGATAAAATAATAATAATGATAGTAATAATAAATAATATATATAAGTAAAAGGAAAATAAGTAAATGAATTTTAATCATAAAAAGGTTTGAAGAAATAAATAAATAAACAAATGAAATATTAAATGACATATTAAAGTTTAGGTATATAAAAAAATAGATATAAAAATAAAAATAATATTAACTAAAATGAAGAATAATAGAAAAAATTAATGAACAAATAATAAAATACATTAATCAGAGGACTATATTGAAATCAAAATAAATCAGAGGCGAAAATCGTAATAAATTTAAAAATAACAGTGAAATAGGAGCAAAATAAAACATGCGAAAAAGGGGAAGGGCCAAATGGGGAAATATCCCAATATTCGTGTACAAGCCCAATTTGCAGGCCCAGCTAAACCAAACAGATACCCAACAAAAATTAAACCCAAAACCCCTAACCCGTTTGACCCAGACCCAAAACCCCAACTTAAAACAAATAACCCTTAACCCACTAAACCTAACCCACTAAACCTAAACCCACTAAACAAAAAAAACAACAGAAGCCCAATTAACAGCCCAAATACAAAAAGAAAAAAAAACTAAAACAGAAACCCTAAACTAAGAACCCTAGGTGCCGCCTCTGTCCCTCCAAAGATCGGCCTAGCCTCAGCGCCGACAAGTCCCATCGCCCTCGTACTCACCCATCGCTCCACCTACGCCGCGCCTCCATGCGCACCTGCAGACATTAAAAGGACAAGACAGAAGCAAAATAGGACAGAAAAAACGGCTATATAAGCCCAAACACAAAATGTAAAAAGGGGTTTTTTTTTTTTTAGATAGAAAGATCTAAACACAAAGCAGTCGTTTTATCAACGAAACTCAGTGCAAATACGAGTGTATAATCGCAGCAGAGAAACATCAAAAGAAGTTTAAAGATTTTAGAACAAGTTTTTTTTTCATTTTCTTTTTCGAACCTATTTATCACATTTTTCTTTGATTCATATAGTATATACATACATATTTTTTTAAGCACTAAAAATAAAAATAAAAAAAGAGAGAAAAATTTTACCTACGGGCGATTTCCGGCCACCGTGTACAATGGCCGGAGCGACGGCGGCGACGGCGGGTCCAGCGACCGGAGCCAGGTCGGAGACTGAGAAGGGAAGAGGATTTCAACGCCCCGTTTCTTTTTTTTTTCTGAAATGAGTGAGAAATGAAATTTTTTTTTGAAAAAATGGCTTAAATAGCCTTAGTGAAACGGCGCCGTTTCACTTAGGCCTTCATAACACAAAACGGCGCCGTTTCAAGCAGTGACCCGAGGACCCGACCCGCCTATACCCAAGATCCGCGTGTTTTTAGACTGAGGGGCTATTTGCGTCCTCAGTCCTTCCGCTTTTCTAGGGTTTTACAATTAAGTTTTATTTAACTTTAATTTGGCCCCATAATTTATTTCGTTTTCAATTTAATACCCATGCGAACGGCGCCGTTTTATGGGAACGGGATATTTACTCCTTCAGGCCCTCCTGTTTACTCCCGCATTCCGAATGGGTCCCTTCACTGATTATTATTTTCGATTGGCCCCAAAACTTTGTTTCTGTTTCTGATTTGGTCCTTTTCTGGGATTTAATTTGATTTTTAAATTATTTCTACATTATTTTTATTTCTTTGTAACATTACTTATTATATTTACTGTTATTACTATTGCTATTATCATTATAGTCATTAATATATTATTATTATCCTACTATACTATTATTATTCCTTTTTTACCTACTAATATTATTCATATTAATATATAATAGTGCTTTTATATACGTTTATATATTTTTATATGTAGTACTATTTTAATTACTTTACTTTAATATTTCTATTATATTCTATTTATTCTTTGCATTTTGATACTATTATTACTATTGTTACCACATATTAATGCTTTTATATACGTATATATATTTCCACATATAGTATTATTATTCACTTTACTTTAATATTGTTATTTTTATTATCGTCATTTTTGTAATTATCATTGCCATTGTATTATGACTATTTTTACATTTTCGTTCTCCCTTTATTCATCTATTATGCTTCTTATCTATTCCTGTTTCCATTATTATGCTATATCTATTATTTATTAATATTTTATTATTACTATTATTAGCATTAGCATTATTTTATCAATACTATATTATGGATGTAATTCTTTAATAATTATATTATGTATATATTTCATATGTATATATATATATATATATACATATATATATATATATCTCATGCAAATACATTTTTAATACCGTAATTGCTATATGTATATATGTATATTATGCATATACTTTAATATTTCATTTCTATTATTGCGCATATATTTTAATACATCTATGTATATTTACATATCATACTATTATTATTCATGTTTTCGCTATCATTATCATTGTCATTATCGTTGCCACTTTTATTTTGTCATGTCTCATAATTGCTCATTTATTCATTTAAGTATTTGCTTATTTCACTTTCCCTACGTATTTATTTTTTAGCCTTGCTTTTATTTCATCTTTTTGCTCATACTATTGCGTTTGATATTGTCACACCCATTATTATGTTCTTATACGTGTTACTACCATATTATGCTTTTAAGTTTTACAATAAATCGTGTTACTTTTGCTCAACATATTAAGACAATTCTTTCATAAAAGCAATATCCGGTATTAGGTAATTCGAGATAATCGTGCCCTAACTTACTGGGTTTCGACTTTTCTCATTTAACCTAAACAATAGAATGTTCTTTTCAAATCACAATGATTCTAAAAAATGCTTATTTTCGGAGATACGAGGTGTGGTGCCCCAACTTACCGGGTATGACATTCTGTTACCCCGAAATAAGGTCTTTTTAAAATAAAGGCAATATTCGGTATTTAGAAATTTGAGACATCGCACCCTAACTTACTGGGTTTCGATTTCCCTCGTTCACCCTAACTAACCGAATATCCTTTTAAAAGAGGTCAAAATACATTAATTTTAAATAAGAGGCGAGCTCAATCTCCAAGTTCGAGGCGTCGTGTCCTAACTTACTGGGCATGACGTTTTATTACTTCGAGATGAGCGAGCCTTTAACATCCATTTTAATTTATTCAATCGTACAAAGAGGGATCGTATTTTAAATTCTTTCAAGTTTTCAAGGTTTTAGACACTAAGACATTAATTAATCAACTAGGTACCAATTTCTGGGCGTATTGGGGGTGCTAATCCTTCCTCATGCGTAACCGACTCCCGAACTCGTTTTCTGATTTTCGTAGACAAAAAATTATCGTTTTAGCAAACCTTAACTTTTATTAAAATGATTAATTTGATGTGACCCGATCACACCTCATCAAAAAGGATTGGTGGCGACTCCCCGTTTTTTGTTTTCATTTTCAAAATCCAAGTCGACTACTGTTTTACCAAAAAATGGTTACGACAGCTTGGAGACTCCGCTGGGGACTCAAATAAGAGAGTCAAGCCACAAGTTGATTAACTTTTGTCTTTTTATCGAAAATTAAAAGTTGGGTGTTGAAATACGATCCTTTTATTACGTTTCATTTGTTATTTGCAATGTAATACTTACTGTGTTAATTCGAGCATTGAAATAGTTTTGCATATTGCATTGCATGACCATCATGGTCACACCCCTCTAAGTGGGAGTGAGGAACTACTCCTTCGTGAGGTTTTCACCTCCGTGCAGGATAGTGGATCACTTTCGGATTACGTCCGTACCTATGTCTTCGTGAGATTTTCATCTCCGTGCAGCCATAGGGAAACGTATTCCCGAATCGAACTCTGATCAGATGAACCTATAATGGGTGAAGATCGAGGAATCTGCCGGTTCAGGTATCTTTACTCTAGAACCGAACCCCATATAGTGAGCCTTAAGGAACCTACCCTAGGTAGAGCCACTCTGAAACCCTAGTGGTTACCCGAGCAAGTGCTATATTGGATTATTCCTTGTTTGCTTTAAATCTTGTATGAAATACTGACTTGTTTTGTTTTATTTTGATTGTATTTACATGACATTTTCATCATAAAAGGTGTTGATTTACATTCGGTTGCTAAGAAGATAGCTTATCATGGAAAACGGGTTTTTTGATAAAGTAGAGGACAATGCTGCTGTCCGAATATGGGCTGAGACAACACAGCAAGAGAAAGGTGATAGCCTAACCGAGGGGTACGTGTCAGAGTTGTTGGATTTTACTCGGGTTAGCGTAACTCAGAACAATCTCCAAGAGATGAAAGAAATCTGGGCTCAGTGGGATGACGAGGTCAAACGGCTATTCTACTGTCATTATGGCGATTTACCTTATCTACTCGACGTCAAGGTAGACGAACTCCTGTTCCGAGCCCTCGTTCAATATTAGAATTCTGCTTACAGTTGCTTCACTTTCGGGAAAGTAGATTTGGTACCTACGATAGAGGAATACACAGCCTTGATCCGATGCCCGAAGATTCAGGTTGATAGAATTTATTCCAAAGCTGCCAATGGCCCAGCATTCTCGAAAAGGTTGATGAACATCACAGGAATGAGTGAGCAGTGGGTTACAGCCCGAATCAAACAAAAAGGAGATTGTAGGTGCATTCCTTGGAGACATTTGAGAGATTTAATCTTAGCACATCCCGACATAAAGAAGAGGGTAGATGTCTTCGCCTTGAGTATTTATGGATTGGTTATATTTCCCAAAGCTTTGGGGCATATAGACGAGGCAGTTTCTGATCTTTTCGATAGGCTTAGTAAAGGGACCACATCTGTGCCTGCGATATTGGCTGAAACCTTCAGATCATTGAATGCTTGTCGAAGAGCGGGTGAAGGAAGATTTATTGGATGTGCACAGCTTCTGCTATTATGGTTCCATAGCCATTTTTGGAAAGTGGAAAAGGTCTCGTACCGCGTCTTCTCCGAAAACTACTCTCCACTGAAAGAGTTAGCGGCTACACCGAGAAGAGACGATATCACAGAAGAAAACTGGATGGCGATCCTTCAGAATTTGCAAGAAGAGGATGTCGAATGGAGAGCCCCGTGAATGGTGCCTGATGAAATATTATACCGATGTGGAGACTTCGATTGGGTTCCCTTGTTAGGAGTATGGGGAGCCGTAGGGTATGCTCATCTGCTGGTGTTAAGGTAGTACAGGTCCAGACAGTTTACACCACCAACATACGGGTTAGCTCAGTGTGAATTTGTATTCACGGGGAATAACTACAAAAGGAGAGTCCACGAAATATCGAATGCCCGAAACTAGACTCAGAGAATGAAAAAGTTTGTCGCCAATCCCATGGCTACCCTTGAGTACGACTCAAGTGGAGGATTGAGAGATTAACGATAACATCCCCACGCCAGATCAAGAAGGCCCTAGGTCAATGGAAGAATGCTTGAGACCAATCCCGTCTGAGCTAGAAATCATCAGACATGATTTCGAGAGAAAGAGCCTGGAACTAGAGAAGAGGATCGAGCAGTTGGAAGAGGAAAAAATGCAGCTGGAATTTGATGTCGATGTCCAAAATTTAGAAGCTGAAAGACTCAGAAAAGGAAAGAACAAAGCTGAGGAAGATTTAGACAGTTTGAAAACTGACTATAAGAAGCTGCGAAGGTCAATAAGAACCGCTGGGCTAGGGAAGATGTCTGAGCAATGGCGGCAAGAAGTTAAAGAAGAGAAAAGTAAAGCTAGCCAATGGGAAGAAAGATTTCGAGATGCTCAAGCTCGAGAGGATACTCTAAAAAAGAGTTTGGTAGAAAGCCAGAATGAGAAAGAATGATTAAAAATGCGGGTGTCAGAACTAGAAAAATCCTTGTATCAGCAGCGTACCCATAATTCTGTAATCGAGTTGAAGGCCAATCAAAGCAAAATTGAAGAGTTAAAAGGAAAGATAAAAGAACTCAAGGTGGCATTGCAAGATCGTGAACTTCAGCTTGAATTTCTTAAGATAAATAACGATCGATTGAATGAACAACTTCATCAATCCCAAGAACAAGTCGTGAAATGTGGATTACGCTATCGGCTGGCTTTGATTCAAGTACGAGACGTAGCAGATCACTTACAAACGTTAGCAGTGCAGGTTGATGTGCTGAGTTTAAAGTACGAATCAGAATCAGATAGAGGACGAGAATTAGCATTGCTTCTTAGGCAGGTCAAAGCCCTAAGTATCAGGGCCAAGCCTTATATGTAATCTATTTTATGTAAAGAAACTTGCTTTCTAGAAAGATTATCTTAATGAAATTGAATTAGAATCAACGCCTTTTGATTGCATTCATTTGCGTTCATTGCATCCATTGCATTCATGCATCAGCATTGCATCATGTGCACTAAAACTCACAAAAAACCCTAAAATCGTGGCAGTCACCCTGGAACATCGTTACGGTACACGAGGAAAAACAAGAGCCATGGACCAAAGGTTAGAGAGATTAGAGCAAATGCAAAAAGAGATGCAGGATCAACTACAAGCACGTATGCAAGAACAGTTAGCCAAAGTCCAAGAAGATATGAGGGACCAGATGCTGGAATCCCAAAAAAGTATGATGGATCAAATAACGCGTCTATTAGCTGGCGGATTAGAAAAAGGAAAAAGTTCCGTAGTCCACACAGAAGATGATAATGAAGATCCTGTTTACCCTCCGGGATTTGCCCCGGCAGACGTTCAGACACAACCTGAAATGTACCCAAGAAGGCCGTCGATCACAATAAGACCCCAGCCATCTCAGGCTGGTGTTTCGGCACCGATAAATTATCAAGCTGGCTCGGGCTCCCATCCGGGGGATAACCCGACTAACCCTGTTATCCTGAACCTCGATGAGGTGATAGAAGCAGAAAAGACAATGGTAGAATTCCCGAAAGAGTTTGAACAAAAGTATAGATGGTTAGAAGAAAAATTTAAGGAAATGGAAAGTACTGACTATCGTGCTGGAATCGATGCAAAGGAATTAAGCTTGGTTCCAGATTTGGTACTCCCTCCCAAGTTTAAAACGCCAGAATTTGAAAAGTACAAGGGGACCAGTTGTCCCGAAGCTCACATCACTATGTTCTGCAGAAGAATGGCAGGCCATGTCAATAATGATCAACTCTTGATTCACTGCTTTCAAGAAAGTCTGGTAGGGGCCGCTTCTAGATGGTACAACCAACTGAGTCGCGCCTAAATTGGTTCATGGAAAGATCTCGCACAAGCTTTCATGAAGCAGTACGGTCATGTGGCGGACATAGCCCCTGATAGGATCACTTTACAGAACATGGAGAAGAAACACAATGAAAGCTTCAGGCAATATGCCCAGCGATAGAGGGAAGTGGCCACACAAGTCCAACCCCCTCTGTTGGAAAAAGAAACGACTATGCTCTTCATTAATACTCTAAAGGCACCTTTCATTAACCACATGTTGGGTAGCGCGACCAAAAGTTTCTCAGACATAGTAATGTCTGGAGAAATGATCGAAAACGCGATAAGATATGGAAAAATAGAGGCTGGAGAAAGTATCAAAAGGTCGGCACCAAGAAAGAAAGAGCACGAGGTAAATAACGTGAGTGCGTATTCGAAAGCGGTCACCGTAAGCCAACCAAGGGCGACAACTATCGGTCACAGGCCCTTCCGCATAAAGAGCCCAACACAAAGCCGAATAGGAGAAACTCCAATTCACGCCCATTCCGGCGACATACAAGGAGTTATACCAAAGTTTGTTTGACGCACATGTCGATCTCCTTCTATTTAAAACCAATGCGACCTCCATACCCCAAGTGGTATGACGCGAATGCCCAATGCGAGTATCATGCGGGAGCCACAGGACACTCGATAGAAAACTGCACCACTTTTAAGAAATTGGTTGAGAGACTCATCAATATGGGCGTGGTGAAATTGGATGATACACCTAGTGCAGACAATCCGTTACCTAACCATGGGGACAAGGGAATAAATGCGGTAATCGAAAATTCGGGGAAATAAATTAAGACGAATATTGCAGAAGTGAATACTCCACTGAAATAAGTATGGAAGAAAATGGTGGGAATGGGGTTGATATCACAGAATTCAAGGGTCGGACCCCAAGAAGGGATGACTTATTGCGAGTTCCACAATCTAGAGGATCATGAGATCCAGAAATGTAGTGAATTCAGGACTTTAGTGCAAGGACTGATGGATAATAAGGAGATAGAATTCTTCGAATATGTCGAAAGCCCAAAAGAAACAGAAGTGTGTACCTCAGAAGAAGGGTCAATGAAGGATGTTCACAGAGCCAGCCACCAGTGGTTATCATATCACATCCGAGAATTAACGAAGCCAGGGTACAAGTTACGCCAAAAGTTGTGATCCAGAAGCTCATTGCTTTCCCTTATAAAGATAGCAAAAGGGTACCATGGAACTATAATTGTAACGTGACGATCCCGGAAGAGAAGGTCCCGATTAACACATCAGAGGAAAGTCAAGACGAGGGTTTTTATACGCGCAGTGGAAAGCGTTATACCCCAAATACAAAAGTCGAGCCTGCTAAAGGAAAATTATTGGCGATTGAGCAAAAGAAAAAGAAGCCAGCAGAACTTGAACAGACAGTTAATGAATCAGTGACGGAGAATGAAGCTAGGGAATTTTTAAAATTTTTAAAGCATAGTGAGTATAGTATTGTTGAACAGCTACATAAGCAACCAGTTCGTATCTCAGTGTTAGCCCTACTTTTGAGCTCAGAGACACATCGAAGCGCGTTAATGAAAGTGTTGAATGAGACTTATGTCGCGAATGATATTTCACAACAAACCGGGGTCGTCTCGTCAACAATATCGTCACCGACAATTTTATTTTCTTCAATGATGATGAGGTACCTCCGGGAGGCAGAGGATCAACTAAAGCTTTGCACATCACAACTCGCTGCAAAGGGTATACATTACCAGGGGTATTGATTGACAATGGTTCTGCGCTGAATGTCCTACCCCTGTCTACGCTGAATAGGCTGCCAGTAGATAGTTCCCATATGAAGACATGCCAAAATATAGTAAGAGCATTTGATGGCACGGAAAGGAAAGTAATGGGAAAAATTGAAATACCCCTCCTGATCGGACCGAGTACGTACGAAGTAGATTTCCTGGTTATGGACATTAAGCCTTCGTATAACTGCCTATTGGGAAGACCATGGATACACTCAAGCAGGGCGATCCTTCATCGCTACACCGTGTTGAAATTGGTAACCGAGGGCCGGTTAGTAACGGTCAATGCTGAAGAGGATATTATTGCGTTCGTTACCAGCAACGCACCGTATGTGAGGACAGATGACGAAGTAATCGAATGTTCTTTTCGGTCTTTAGAGTTTGTAAATGCGACATTCATCATCGAAGGAAATAGGATCCCAATGCCCAAATTATCTGAGACAACAAGAATGGGACTACGGCTAACTGTTAGAAAAGGGGCCATTCCCGGAAGAGGACTCGGGAGGTACCTCTAGGGAAGGATTAATGCACCAACGATGAAGGAAAAACAGGACCGTTTTGGGTTAGGATTCAAGCCAGACCCGAAACAAAGGAAGAAAGATATGGAGAAAAAGCAAGAGAAAATGAGAGCACGACTGAGTGGGGGAGAAATCGAATGGGAACCAATGATCTTTCCCCATATATCGAAGACCTTTGTGTCTGGAGGAGTCATTCACCCCGAGCAGAGGGCATTGGGAAAGGAAATTGTGGAAGAAATGATGGAAAATTTAGACATCAACGCCACATACGAAGAAGGAACTAGAGTAGAAGATCTATCGGGCATTCGCCCTTGTGAGCCGGAAAGTGTTCTAGATAATTGGACTGCGGAAGAGATTCCTATAGTCTTTAGAACTAATACAGAGTAATGCTTAAAACACGTTTATTACTCTAGGCCTAGGAGTAATAAGTGTCTTTTTGTGAAATAGGCTTATGTTCCAAAATTGTTATTTCAATGAAATGCATTCTTTTGTCTTATTCCGTGCAAGTATTCTTTCATTCTTTCATTCATAACCATACCATACATACCATTGTTCTTAGATTCTTTTATTCTTTATATCTTCTTTCGCGCCTACAACAGGTCTCCAGATATCAACGATGTGAGTGACATTGCTACTAGCTCAGGGTCTCCTTTCGAGCGGGATATGTGTCTAGAGGGATCTCAGGACTTTGAAGATGACAAAGACTGTAACTTATCCCCTGATTTGTTAAGGATGGTAGAGCAAGAGGAGAAGCAGATTCTACCTCACAAAGAGTCAGTAGAAGTCGTGAACTTGGGAGATGAACTAGGAAAGAAAGAAGTGAAGATCGGAGCCTGCATAACCGCAGAAACAAAGCAGGACCTTATCGAGTTACTCCAAGAGTTCAATGATGTTTTTGCAAGGTCATATCAAGATATGCCCGGGCTAAGTACTGACATTGTGGTACACAGACTCCCCATTAAAGAGGATTGCAAGCCGGTTCAACAGAAGCTTCGAAGAATGAGGCCAGATATTTTGTTGAAAATAAAAGAGGAGGTTAAGAAGCAATTTGACGCTGGTTTCTTACAAGTAGTCAAGTATTCGGAATGGGTAGCTAACATAGTCCCCGTCCCTAAAAAAGATGGAAAAGTTCGAATGTGTGTAGACTATAGAGACTTGAACAAGGCCAGCCCAAAGGATAATTTTCCGTTGCCTCATATCGACACCTTAGTGGACAACACGGCAGGTTACTCACTCTTCTCCTTCATGGATGGTTTCTCAGGGTACAATCAGATCAAGATGCATCCTGAAGACATGAATAAAACCACATTTGTGACCATGTGGGGAACCTTCTGCTATAAAGTGATGCCGTTCGGATTAAAAAACGCGGGAGCAACATATCAGAGAGCCATAGTAACCCTGTTCCATGATATGATGCATAAAGAAATTGAAGTCTATGTCGACGACATGATCGCCAAATCTCGGACAGAAGAAGTGCATGTACAAGTCTTGAGGAAATTATTTTTGAGGTTAAGAAAATTCCAACTAAAACTCAATCCAGCGAAATGCACCTTCGGGGCCAGATCAGGAAAACTACTAGGATTCGTAGTCAGTGAAAAGGGGATCGAGATTGACCCAGACAAAGTCAAAGCTATACAAGAACTACCTCCACCGCGTACTCAAAAAGAAGTTCGGGGATTCTTAGGAAGACTAAATTACATCGCTCGGTTCATTTCACAACTAACCGAGAAATGTGACCCCATATTTCGTCTCTTCAAGAAACACAATCCTAGTGTTTGGGACGAGGAATGCCAGAAGACTTTTGACAAGGTTAGGCAGTATTTGTCTAATGCTCCGGTGTTGACACCGCCTAGTCCAGACAAGCCATTGATACTGTATTTAACGGTGTTTGAAAATTCTATGGGATGTGTGCTTGGCCAACACGATGAGTCAGGAAGGAAAGAAAGAGCAATATATTACCTCGCAGAAGAAGTTCATCGAGTGTGAAACGAGGTACTCGCCAATTGAAAAGTTGTGTTGTGCCCTAATCTGGACAACCCGAAAACTGAGACAATACATGTTGTATCACACGACCTGGCTGATTTCTAAACTGGATCCTTTGAAGTACTTGATGGAGTCAACAGCTTTAAACGGAAGAATGGCCCGATGGCAAATTCTACTCTCTGAATTTGATATTGTCTATGTAAACTAAAAAGCCGTAAAAGGGAGTGCAATAGCAGACTTTCTAGCCAGCAGAGCTTTAGAAGACTACGAGCCTCTGAACTTTGATTTCCCAAATGAAGATCTGATGTACGTGGCAACTATCGAAGAGGACCCTCGAGAAGATCGTCATTGGAAGCTAAACTTCGACGGAGCATCAAATGCTGTGGGTAACGGAATTGGGGCAGTCTTGGTATCTCCAGACGGAGATCATTACCCCTTCACTAGCAAATTGGATTTCGACTGTACAAACAATATGGCAGAATACGAAGCATGCATCATGGGCATCCGTGCAGCCATTGAATGCAAGATTAAAACGCTAAAAGTATATGGAGATTCTGCGCTTGTGATTTATCAACTTAAAAGTGAATGGGAGACGAGAGATTCCAAGTTGATCCATTATCGAAATTTGGTCCTCGAATTAATCGAAGAATTTGACGATATCGTTTTCTGCTACCTCCCTCGGGAAGAAAATCAGATGGCGGATGCCCTGGCAACTTTAGCTTCCATGATCAAGGTGAATAAACAAGAGGATGTGAAACCGATCCAAATGAGCAT
This sequence comes from Gossypium anomalum, assembly GCA_025698475.1. Classification (NCBI taxonomy): domain Eukaryota; kingdom Viridiplantae; phylum Streptophyta; class Magnoliopsida; order Malvales; family Malvaceae; genus Gossypium; species Gossypium anomalum. The sequence goes on from CM046967.1 coordinate 28,532,432, forward strand.
CTACGAGGCTCCAGCTCATTGTTGCAACCTCGAAGAAGAAGCTGAAAATGATGACCATCCTTGGTACCACGACATCCTGCGGTATGTGAAGAATCGTGAATATCCCGACCAAGTTACTGAAAACGACAAGAAAACGTTGAGAAGACTGGCCAATGACTATGTCTTGGATGGGAGATCCTATATAAAAGAAGGAAGGATCAAAATCTCGTTAAGATGCGTGGGCGCTATTGAGGCTAAGAAAATCTTGGAAGAAGTCCATTAGGCGCCTCGTGGGACACACGCTAATGGCTTTACAATGGCCAGGCAAATTATGAGGTTCGGTTATTATTGGTCCACCATGGAAGGAGACTGTATTAACTACGCCAAAAGATGTCATAAATGCCAAATCTATGGAGATAGGATTAACGTGCCTCCTTCACCTCTTCATGTCATGACTTCACCATGGCCTTTCTCAATGTGGGGCATGGACGTGATTGGGCCGATTTCGCCAAAAGCTTCAAATGGGCATCGATTCATCTTTGTGGTCATCGACTATTTCACCAAGTGGGTGGAAGCCGCTTCGTATGCCAATGTTACTAAATCCGCTGTTAGCAAATTCCTAAAAAAGGAGATCATTTGTCGATATGGAATGCCAGAAGGGATCATATCTGACAACGCATTGAATTTGAACAACAGTACGATAGCAGATGTCTGCAGGCAGTTCAATATCAGACACCACAACTCATCACCATACCGTCCGAAGATGAACGGTGCAGTTGAGGCAGCTAATAAGAACATTAAGAAGATTGTGGGGAAAATGACAGAGACTTACAAAGACTGGCATGAAAAACTACCATTCGCCCTCTATGCTTATCGGACGTCTGTCAGGACCTCCACTGGGGCAACGCCTTTTTCATTGGTCTATGGAATAGAGGCCGTTTTACCCATCGAGGTCGAAATCCCTTCCCTCAGGGTTTTAACAGAGGTAAAACTAGATGAAGCAGAGTGGATCCAGTCACGATATGATCAGCTGAATTTGATTGAAGAAAAGAGGCTAAGGGCCATCCGTCATGGTCAGATGTACCAGAAACGAATGATGCGAGCTTACAACAAAAAGGTCCGTCCTAGGGAATTCCATGAGGGAGACCTAGTATTGAAAAAGATCCTGCCCATATAAAAGGACTTCAGAGGAAAATGGATGCCGAATTGGGAAGGACCTTATGTGGTAAAAAAGGCCTTTTCTGGAGGAGCACTGATATTGGCCGAAATGGATGGCAAGACTTTACCTAATCCAGTGAATTCACATTCGGTTAAGAAATACTTCGCCTAAAAAAAAAAGGGGAGAGGCCAGGGTGAAAACTCGCAAAGAGCACCTTAAGACCAAAGGGGTTTTGAATTGAAAACCCATAAAGGGCGATTCAAATTTTGATCAAGGTGGGGCATACGACAGTCTTACGACACCTAAATTAATAAAGAAGAGAGATGTCACCTCTTGGGGCATCTACTAGAGTACTCTAGATCCCCTAAACACATGTTAGGCGAAAAGGGAGTCTTCAAGAAGTTCATACAAAGAAGCTCACGCTGCGATATCCGGGGCACCTATTTTCCTTTTATTCATTTTGTATTCCAGCAATGTTTGTTGGCTGTGAATAAGCTATCCCCTTCAAATTTTGTTTCTGATAAATTTCAGCCCCATCATTATTATAGTCTTCTTCAAACATTTTGCATTGAAATGATGATCATGGACTAAAACCACTTTCACAAAAAGAGTTTTGCATATTACTCTGAAAGTTTCTAAATAGTATAGGAACCTAAAACAGGACTATTATTTAGAACCAACCAAACACAAAGATTGGAAACTTTTGAGAAGAAAGAGTTTAAACTGGGACTACCTCTTCAGATTTCCTGTTCAAAGATCTAAGCTGAATAAGAAAACAGAGTACCGTTTTAGTGAAAGAACATTGATAAATAAGGAGCGATGACAGTCTAAACATTAAAAAAGGGGATTCATGCTCACAACATGCTGCACCCATGCATTCATAGATCATTCATAGTGCATCCAATTAGGAACATTTGATTCATTTCGATCATAACATCCTAATCCTTTGGCATAAGCATAGATACATGGAACTGATTCTACAGGTCATGTTCCTAAAATCAGTGAATTCACCAAGCCTTAACTCCCTAAGCAGTAGGGTAATAGGCTGAAAATTACAGATCTTGACTCCCTGAAGTTACAGTGGAACAGATCGAATCCAGCGAATCTTGCCTCCCTGAAGTCGCAGTGGAGCAAACTGAATTTACAAACCTTAAATCCCTAAGCAGTAGGGTAACAGGTTGAATGCACAGATCTTAACCCCCTAAGCAGTAGGGAAATAGATCGAAGATAACCAGCTTTAACCCCCCTAAGCGGTAGGGTAACAAGCTGAATTTACAGACCTTAAACCCCTAAGCAGTAGGGTAATAGGTTGAAAATCACAGATCTTGCCTTCCTGGAGTTGCAGTGGAGCAGATCAAAGACGAAGGGTCTTAAACCCCTAAGTAGTAGGGTAACAGACTAAAATTTCAGATCTTATCTCCCTAAACATTAGTGGAGATGGTCGAAGACAAAGAACCTTAAACCCCTAAGCAGTAGGGTATCAGGTTGAATTTACAGATCTTAACCCCCTAAGTAGTAGGGAAACGGGTCGAAGATGATGAGTCTTACACCCCTGCAAAGTAGGGGTAATGCACCAAATTTACAGACTTTAAACCACTAAGCAGTAGGGTAACAGGTTGAATCTAAAGGGCTTTTAGCCTCCTAAGCAGAAGAACAACGAGCCGAATGTGCAGATCTTATTACCCTGAGCAATAGGGAAACAGATCAAAGACGATGGGCCTTAAACCCCTAAGCAGTAGGGTAATAGGTTGAAAATCATAGATCTTGCCTTTCTGAAGTTTCAGGGGAGTAGGTTGAAGACATGAAGCTGCAATGGAGTGGAGTAGAGAGCCACGGCAGACTGGAATAAAGTTACATGAAGAATAAGAGCACCAAAGAAATCAGAAGGATAAGAGCGCTAGAGGAATCAAACTCAGCAACTGGGCAAATTGGTCTTTCTTGAAAATCTTTGCTCTATTTTCGTTACACAACAATGAGCAAATAGGGGCAGTTGTACAAGCCCAATTTGCAGGCCCAGCTAAACCAAACAGATACCCAAACAAAAATTAAACCCAAAACCCCTAACCCGTTTGACCCAGACCCAAAACCCCAACTTAAAACAAATAACCCCTAACCCACTAAACCTAACCCACTAAACCTAAACCCACTAAACAAAAAAAACAACAGAAGCCCAATTAACAGCTCAAATACAAAAAGAAAAAAAAAACTAAAACAGAAACCCTAAACTAAGAACCCTAGGTGCCGCCTCTGTCCCCTCCAGCACTGGCCCTAGCCTAGCGCCGCCAAGTCCCATCGCCCCTCAGACCAGCCACTGCTCCACCTACGCCGCCGCTCCATGTGCACCTGCAGGCATTAAAAGGACAAGACAGAAGCAAAATAGGACAGAAAAAATGGCTATATAAGCCCAAACACAAAATGTAAAAAGGGGTTTTTTTTTTTTTTTAGATAGAAAGATCTAAACACAAAGCAGTCGTTTTATCAACGAAACTCAGTGCAAATACGAGTGTATAATCGCAGCAGAGAAACATCAAAAGAAGTTTAAAGATTTTAGAACAAGGTTTTTTTTCATTTTCTTTTTCGAACCTATTTAACACATTTTTCTTTGATTCATATAGTATATACATACATATTTTTTTAAGCACTAAAAATAAATAAAAAAAAGAGAGAAAAATTTTACCTACGGGTGATTTCCGGCCACCGTGTACAATGGCCGGAGCGACGGCGACGACAATGGTCCAAATGACCGAGCCAGTCGGAGACTCGAGAAAGGGAGAGGATTTCAAAGCCCGCTTTTTTTTTTTTTTCGAAATGAGTGAGAAATGAAATTTTTTTGAAAAATGGCTTAAATAGCCTTTAGTGAAACTGGCGCCGCTTCACTTAGGCCTTCATAACACAAAACGGCGTCATTTCAAGTAGTGACCGAGGACCCGACCACGCCTATACCTGTGATCCACAGTTTTTAGACCGAGGGGCTATTTGCGCCTCGCCCTTCCGCTTTTCCGGGTTTTACAATTAAGTTTTATTTAACTTTAATTTGGCCCCATAATTTATTTCGCTTTCAATTTAATACCCATGCGAACGGCGCGGTTTTATGGGAACGGATATTTACTCCTTCAGTGCCCTCCTGCTTTTACTCCCGCATTCGAATGGGTCCTTCACTGATTATTATTTTCGATTGGCCCCAAAACTTTGTTTCGCTTTACGATTTGGTCCTTTCTCGGGATTTAATTTGATTTTTAGATTATTTCTACATTATTTTTATTTCTTTGTAACATTACTTATTATATTTATCATTATTACTATTATTATTATTATCATATAGTCATTAATATATTATTATTATCCTACTATACTATTATTATTCCTTTTTTACCTACTAATATTATTCATATTAATATATAATAGTGCTTTTATATACGTTTATATATTTTTATATGTAGTACTATTTTAATTACTTTACTTTAATATTTCTATTATATTCTATTTATTCTTTGCATTTTGATACTATTATTACTATTGTTACCACATATTAATGCTTTTATATACGTATATATATTTCCACATATAGTATTATTATTCACTTTACTTTAATATTGTTATTTTTATTATCGTCATTTTTGTAATTATCATTGCCATTGTATTATGACTATTTTTACATTTTCGTTCTCCCTTTATTCTTCTATTATGCTTCTTATCTATTCCTGTTTCCATTATTATGCTATATCTATTATTTATTAATATTTTATTATTACTATTATTAGCATTAGCATTATTTTATCAATACTATATTATGGATGTAATTCTTTAATAATTATATTATGTATATATTTCATATGTATATATATATATATATATATCTCATGCAAATACATTTTTAATACCGTAATTGCTATATGTATATATGTATATTATGCATATACTTTAATATTTCATTTCTATTATTGTGCATATATTTTAATACATCTACGTATATTTACATATCATACTATTATTATTCATGTTTTCGCTATCATTATCATTGTCATTATCGTTGCCACTTTTATTTTGTCATGTCTCATAATTGCTCATTTATTCATTTAAGTATTTGCTTATTTCACTTTTCCTACGTATTTATTTTTTAGCCTTGCTTTTATTTCATCTTTTTGCTCATACTATTGCGTTTGATATTGTCACACCCATTATTATGTTCTTATACGTGTTACTACCATATTATGCTTTTACGTTTTACAATAAATCGCGTTACTTTTGCTCAACATATTAAAACAATTCTTTCATAAAAGCAATATCCGGTATTAGGTAATTCGAGATAATCGTGCCCTAACTTACTGGGTTTCGACTTTTCTCATTTAACCTAAACAATGGAATGTTCTTTTCAAATCACAATGATTCTAAAAAATGCTTATTTTCGGAGATACGAGGTGTGGTGCCCCAACTTACCGGGTATGACATTCTGTTACCCCGAAATAAGGTCTTTTTAAAATAAAGGCAATATTCGGTATTTAGAAATTCGAGACATCGCACCCTAACTTACTGGGTTTCGATTTCCCTCGTTCACCCTAACTAACCGAATATCCTTTTAAAAGAGGTCAAAATACATTAATTTTAAATAAGAGGCGAGCTCAATCTCCAAGTTCGAGGCGTCGTGTCCTAACTTACTGGGCATGACGTTTTATTACTTCGAGATGAGCGAGCCTTTAACATCCATTTTAATTTATTCAATCGTACAAAGAGGGATCGTATTTTAAATTCTTTCAAGTTTTCAAGGTTTTCGACACTAAGACATTAATTAATCAACTAGGTACCAATTTCTGGGCGTATTGGGGGTGCTAATCCTTCCTCATGCGTAACCGACTCCCGAACTCGTTTTTTGATTTTCGTAGACCAAAAATTATCGTTTTAGCAAGCCTTAACTTTTATTAAAATGATTAATTTGAGGTGACCCGATCACACCTCATCAAAAAGGATTGGTGGCGACTCCCCGTTTTTTGTTTTCATTTTCAAAATCCAAGTCGACTACCGTTTTACCAAAAAAATGGTTACGACAATTCGGACACGCGCCCTTTCTCCAGAAGATCAGTGTGCCAAGGACCCAATTGAATCACGTGAAAAAAAAGTGGTCAAATTTGTAAAAATAAAAAAGGTAAGAGGACCAGATTGTTACACACAGCAAAAGCGAAAGGATCAAAAGGGTAAATAACCATTTTTTAACAAAAACACGCGAATCCTTATGTACTGGGTCGGCTCGTGCGTAGGTCAGGTGAAACGGCGCCGTTTTGGGCGTCTAAGGCTTACTCCAAAACGACGCCATATGAGGGGTACTATATAAATTAAATTTCTGCCAAAAAAAAATCATTTCCCCTTTACTTTTAAAAAAAAAAGTTAAAACCCTTCACAAAAGCTCTCCCCTTCCCTGATTTCCGGCCACCGGTCTGGCCTTGCTCCGGTCCTCTCCGGCGCCGTTTGCCATCGTCGATCGCCGTGCACGACGGCCAAAGCTCAAAAAGGAAGCCTTTTTCGGCCGATTTGGCCTTCCCAACCCTGTTTTAAAACCCAAAACTCTAGAAAAAGCCTTTTAAAAATAAAATAAAACAAATAAACCCTCGGTTTCCCTCCCCGATCTAAAAAAGGTAATGTTTTTTTGTGTGTTTTCTTTGAATATCTATATATATGTGTGTTATATTCGAAATACATAGACTAAAAGAATGAAAATACCTTGGGATAAAGCTATAGCTAAAAACCTTTTTTTATTTTGATTGCTATTGTGTATTTTTCTGTTAAAAAAAGGAAGAAGAAAATACATTGTGTTCATGGCTTTTTATAGCCGAAAGAAGAAAAAGAAAAATACAAAGTTTTTGTTTTCCTCGTTTGCTGCCGTGTTCTTTTCTCTTTGGTTTGCAGGTACGGAGGTACGGAGGTACGGAGGTACGGAGGCGACGTGGCGGGGGCAGCTGGAGGCCGTACGTGGGAGCGTCGACGTGGCGCCGGAAGCTGGGGGTTGTTGGTTGCAACGCGAAAGGGAAACCCTAGGGTTTCTGAATGTTTGATTTTCGGGTCGTTTGGGCTTGTTTTTGCTATTGGGCCATCGGGCTAGTGTAGTTGGGTTTGCTGTTTGTAATTTGGGCTGATTTTAATGCATTTGGGCTTGTAACAAAAACTTGGACTATTGATTATTTTTTATTTATGTTTTTATTAGTTTTTTTTGTTGTTGGGCCCCGGACAAATTTGACCCATTACAGACCTATTCAAAAGACCAATTATTAATCTAATTTAAAATCTATATTTTAAATCAAATCGAACTTAAATAAATATAAAATGTACTAATATTATATATAGACCCGACCCCAACCTACCCAATCTGGCAATTAACACATCTAGTTTCATGGTATGAATGTTACTTCAAGCAATCCTCATTAACTGTTCCAAAATTCTAGGAATCAAATTTGCCATTTGGTTGAATATTGGAACCCCCACCACTAATAATATGAATTAATGTATTTTACTCTTTGGTGAGGATAGTGACATTTGAAAGCAGCTTTAATTGATGAATGGGGCAAGAAAAGAAAATAGCTTTACCAGCTTTAATTTAGTAGCCGACCCTTCACTCTTATTGGGTAATTTATTGAATGGTCCTCCGGATTCTCATAATTATGGATATTTCCAATTCTAGACCCCTATGCATTTTAGTCACTTTCATCAAACCTCAAATAAATAATCTCCAATCATTCTAGTCTTTAGTTAGTTACGCCCTTTATAATTTCGTCATTTAAGAAAGAGGTGAAGCCACATTTAGGCCATGAATTTGGTAATTTTTTCCACCTTGGTCCCTAAGTTCTTTTGTCTATATTAGTCCTAGGGCTTGACAGCTTTTTTCTCAATTTAGTCTCTAATATTGGATTTTATCTAAGTGTGATTACGTGAGACTTTGATATTGTGCTACATCATTGCTTGAAAATTTTAAAAATTTTAATCACTTTTATAATTTCTTTATAGTTTTTAAAAATTTTCAAAAGTGTCACATCATCACACTTTAATGGAAACCAAGCTAAGGAGCTAAGAGGAGTGAAGCCATAAAATTGTTTTAGGAGGGGCCAAAAATGAATAATTTTTTAAGGGGTAAAGTGTAACTTTACCATTATACTAACTTGTAATTTCCAAAAATAAAAGGAACTAATAGAGAATTTTTATTTTTAGTTTGCCCCCTCCCTCCGCTCCTTGAGATCAAATCGAGAAAAGTTGTCAAGTTCCAAGAATAATGTAAACAAAAAAATTTTAGGGACCAAATTGAAAAAAAGTACTAAATTCAAGGAGTAAAAGTTGCTTTATCCTTTATATTTTAGAGAATGATGGTTTTTTTACTTATGGTATTAAATGTTAGATAGATTTCAAATAAATTGACTCATTGTTGATGAAACTCAAAAATTTCTAAATTTATATCAAACCTTAAGCTTTAAGAATTAATAAGAATAAAAAAAATATTTATTGGTTTTTCTTTCTATGAATAATTTAAAGTGGGGTAGGGGTGGATCCAATAATCTATGTAGTATTTTTATTTGGAAATAAAAGTAAACTTATATTTATTCTCAAAAAAGGTAAAATTATATCTTGCCTCCTAATTTTTTTAGAATTTTATATTTGGCCCCTAAAATAATTTTTCGTTTTAATTTTTTAACAATTCTTTTTCTTATTTAGCTAGACATATATAATAAGGACCTTTGATGGTCCTTTTAATATTTGCAATTTTTGTACATTGATTTCTACTGATATTTTATAATTAAGATTAAATTAAAAAAATTAAGTGGATCTAAAATGAAATGAAATTAATCGAATCTATTTATAAGAATCATAACAATTTATTTAAGGGTTTTCTTTTTAAATCTGTATTATCGGTGTTACGATATTATTTTTTTTTAAAATTATTTGTTAGGAGAATAATGCGTTTCAACACACTTAAACTCACGTCTTTTTATTGAGAATTTAAGTATATTTTTAGATTTATTTTAAGTTGAATAATATATTTTAAAGATTGATAATACAATAAGATCTGAAAATAGATTAAAAACCATTATTTTTATCTTCCATCATCCTTTTTGGGATTAATTTAATTCCAAAATGTGAATCATTCAAACAAAAAGGTAATGACAAAAGGACATACCAAAACCCTAATTAAAAAGCTATTTAAGATAAGAAGAAGAAAAAATAATCCTTTAAATAATTAATTTATGCTTGAGCCTTTGAATATATCCATTTTTTTCATTTTGATACATGACTTTTTTTCGAGATTATCTAAAAGTAAAATTGCGATTAAGTACATGATACATTTTCATTGGGTGTCAAGTTAAAATGTGATAAAAATAATAATTAAAGTACTAAAACGGGACAAAAAGTACATTAATAGCCGCTCAACTATGTTTTTCTTTTAGCATTCAGTTGTGAAACGTTATAAAATAGGCATTTAACTATGAAAAGTTATAATATGGCTACTCAACTATTCAATTTTGTCTTTTTTAGTTATCCATTTATCTTGAATTTTTTAGGTATTCCTATTTTTATTTTAGTTAGTTGAGGACCAAAAAAGACAAAATCAAATAATTGGATGATTATTTTGTAATTTTTTATAGTTAGATGATCAAAAAGGAAAAATGAATATAATTGTATGACTAGTAATGTAGTTTACCCAAAAATATTAAAACTTTAACAAATGTAAGAAAAATAATTAGTCCACATGCAAAGCACGTGGCAACAAAAATGTAAGAACACAACACCACCACTATCGTCAGTTTTTGGTCTGAAACCAAACAAATTCAACTCCACCATACAAAAACCAAACTCTTTTTACTTCATTCATTCAAGTTTTTTCTTTTCAATCTCACATTTCTAATCTCAGAAAAACAAAAATCCGAATAGAAAAAGAAAAACCATTTTTTTGCACTGATTTTCTTCATTTTTGATTCATCAAAAATGGCGGAACATGATCTCACTTCACCTCTCCTTTCCCCTCGATCTTCCGATCAACCCCAAACCGTCCTCACCGTCGATGAATATTCCGAACCCTCCGATCAATCTCCGTCCAATCATCAACCTCCCATCCAAACGCACAACGAGGAGAAAACCACCCTCACTTCTCCCAACCCGTACGCTTTTCTCGGGTCGGACGGACACTCTGTTCCGGCACCGACAACCGTCGACCCATTTCGAAACGGAACGCCGTTTATTTCCGGGGTGTACGAGGCAGTAAAGATCGTACTGTGTTTGCCGATAATGTTAATGAGATTGGTCTTCTTTGGGGCATGTTTGGCTGTAGGGTATATTGCTACTAGGATAGCATTAGAAGGGTGGAAAGATAAACAAAACCCAATGCCTAAATGGCGGTGTAGAATCATGTGGGTCACTAGAATTTGTGCTCGGATTATACTTTTCTCTTTTGGGTAAGTTTTAAAGATTCAAACTTTATTCATTTAAGTGAAACCTTTTAGTTCAAAGATTTGAGCTTTTTTAATGTTTTTGTAGTTACCAATGGATTAGAAGAAAAGGGAAACCAGCTCCAAGAGAGATTGCTCCAATTGTTGTATCTAATCATGTATCATATATTGAACCTATATTTTATTTCTACGAATTGTTTCCCACAATTGTTGCTTCAGAGTCACATGATTCAATGCCTTTTGTTGGAACTATTATTAGAGCAATGCAGGTAATCAATAATCTTAATTGTTGTTCAGTGTGGATCGGTTCTTTCGGGGACGACTTTGAGTGTCGTCTTTCGGGCAGTCGACCCGGACCCCTAACAATCAAAAGTATTGTCCCCGTGTTGAGGTTCTGTCATCAGTCTCCGCGGAGATCCGTGTAAGGATCACGTAGGGGGTGCCTTGATTGGTGGAGATAGATACTTGCAAACTCGGGAGAAATGTCAGTATAGGGCGTGGGGAAGTACTTGATCACGGGACAACTTGAACCACCAACCAAGCCTTGGTTGGTAGTTCGAGTTGCAGGGGGCCCAGGTACCTCCGTTATTATTCAGATGTCCAATACTGACACCCCTCCTGAGCCTTGCGGGTATCTATCTCCACCAACCACAGGGCTTCTACCGTGAACCATACACGGCTCTCCATGAAGGCTGGAGACAGAACCTTAACACGGGGGCAATACTTTCGGTTGTTGGGGTCTGGGTCAGCTACTTGGAAGACAACACTTTGAAGGCTTCTTTCAAAGGAACCGGTCCCCCCCCCCCCCCCAAAAACAATTGTAATAATCTTTTTCTATCCACTTGCTTTTAATTTGTTTTTGTAATATACCCTTCTTTTTTATCCATGTTAGGTGATATATGTTAATAGATTCTCACCGGCATCAAGAAAGAACGCTGTAAACGAAATAAAGGTAGAAAGTTTCTATTGTATCTGTTGTTTCAAAACTCAAGTCTGTTAAGTTCGAGAAGCATTGCTTTATCAATTTTATAAGCTATTTGATACAGAAATGTGTTTTCAAGGATTTGAATACAGAGAAGGGCTTCATGTGATAAATTTCCTAGAGTGCTACTATTTCCCGAGGGAACCACGACTAATGGGAAGGTCCTTATTTCGTTTCAACTCGGTGCATTCATCCCTGGTCATCCGATTCAACCTATAATCGTTCGTTATCCTCATGTACACTTTGATCAATCCTGGTAGGACTCAATTTCTTCGGTCTATTTTTTTTGTCCATGCACTTGCTAAATACTTTTGGTGTTGTCTTGTTTAGGGGGCTTATATCTTTGGCTAAGCTCATGTTTAGAATGTTTACTCAGTTTCATAATTATATGGAGGTATGTCTTCTAGCTTATCTAATTCAAAATTTCAATGTTGGGTTCCAAAGTCCGGTAAATTTTACGTTTTGTTTAAATCTGATTCCTGGTTTTCTTCTTTGACAGGTAGAATATCTCCCTATCATTATGCCCCCTGATAATGAAAAACTAAATGCTGTCCACTTTGCTGAGAGGGTAAGTCTGTTCACGGTTTTCCATGTAGTGTTGGGTTTTCTAGATTATTGATTAATTCGTATGTTTGTCAGCAGACTGGTCAAGCTATGGCAAGTGCTCTTAATGTTGTACAAACATCTCATTCGTATGGGGATTTAATGCTCCTAATGAAAGCTGCTGAACTGCAACAAGTGTGTGCTTCTCTTGGTGGTTTTTTTTACGACGTTTTAAGTGATAAAACTTATGTTAACTTTGTGAGGAATTGGGTCTCGTAACATGTGATTCATCTGAATATCTATTTGTTTTAGTGTTAATAAATCTTTTAACATAAATTTTGCAGGAAAGGCCCTGGAGTTATATGGTTGAAATGGCCAGGATTGAATCAGTGAGTCCAGTTTGAAACTCTTATTCGTCTTTCCATAAAAATACATTTGTATTTGAACTTGAACTTGATTTAACCTTGTCTAGATCGGTTTCTATGAAGTTGCTCGCTCCCTCTCACTTGGTAAACATTTTATATCGTTTTTCAGCTGTACCATATAAGCAGCTTGGAGGCCGTGGACTTTCTGGATAAGTTTCTTTCCATGAATCCGGACACTAGGTATCACTAACGTATTTATGGTATTCCTTTCTTGTTATCGAGCCACCTTAACTCATAGAACTGCCCCATCTCTAGTTCAGAAACACAAAGATATTTCGTTCCATTCTCTTTTAATAGTTTTTAATGATCTCTTCATACAGTGGCTGTGTTAAACTTCATGATTTTTCGAGGGGCCTACGACTAAAGGCATGTAAACTTTCTGAAGAGGTCAGTTGCCGTATATCCTCAGTTTCGTGAAACGTACTTCCTTTGGTTTGTATCGTGATTATTTTCTCGTACAGATTTTTGGGTTCCTTGATGTGGAGAAGAATGGATCAATTACATTCAAGCAGGTAATGCAGCTGCAGTTTTACCTCCCTAGAATTTTTGTGCTTCTGTTTATTTATATCTTAATTTTAGCTTTACGCTACAGTGTGTTGCTAACCGGCCATGACCATGGCAACATTGCCATTACTCATAATGCTGCTATTATATTACCTTCGTTTGATCACTACTAGCTTGTATAAGCATCTGAATTCTCTTTGTTACGATAATTCACCTTAATTTTGGTCCAAAAGACAACTCAAGCAATTTTTTCATCCGTAGATGGCTCATTGTACCGTTTTGTGTTCTTCCTGGCAGTTTTTATTCGGGGTAGCTTATGTTATGAAGCAACCGCTATTCATGCAAGCGTGTGAATTAGCGTTTGCACAATGTGATGTTAGGGGAGATAACTACTGCATGAAGGAAGAAGTACGTGGTTCTTTCTTTTCTTTATGTTAGTTCGTATTTCGGTCTTTTTCATCGGTTTAACCTTTGTGCATCTATGCTCGGAACGTTAACTTAAAAACTTGTTTTTATTGCTTTTGGATCAGTTATCAAACATCCTTAGACATGCAATTCCAGACTTGAATGAAGATGAGGTAAATGAAAGACTTGGTCCCTCTACTTTATAGTGTTATTAGTATATGTTCAAATTGATAACATTGTTGATTGTTGCCGATATTGTGAGGATTCTTACCATAAGAATGTTATAAATAGAAAAATTCGGGACGAACTAATAACATTATAAAAGTTAAAAGTTCCATGGAGGCCATTGTACCATGAGTCAAATTGTATTTTACTTTCTGTACTCCAAAAATGAGCAAATTAGTCTCTGTATATTAGATCAAAGAGTAAACTGGTATTATTAAAAATCCCATCTATTTCTACTGATAAAACTGGTTCTTGTACAGCAAAATTAGAGTACACACATGTAATTGTCTTGGTATTGCATTAGTCATGTTAATTTTTAATAGTAGAAATAGATAAAATTTTTAATAGAAATGATTAGTTTGTTTTTTGATCTAATATACGGGGGCTAATTTGTTTATTTTTTAGTAGAGGGGTAAAATGCAATCTGATACCTAATTTAGGGGCCTCTATAACAGAAAAATTCATCAATTTGGACTTTTAATAACATTATAAAAGGTAAAAGTTTCATGGAGGCCCTTGTACCACAAGATAAATTGTATTTTGTTTTTTTTATTAAATAAATGGGTAAATTAGTTCTAGTACGCAAAGTGGTTCATCCGTTTTTACTGACAAAAATTTGTCCATGTACGTCAACATGATGTACACATAGCACGCTACGTGCAACTAAAAATGATTTTCCCGTATATAGATCGTTGATGTTGTTTCTTGACTCAATCCAACCTATATATATGGAACCATGTGTACATGCAGGTCCATGGACTGTTGAACCTATTTGATTCAAACAATGATGGGAGAATCAGCAGGGATGACTTCATTACCTGTCTGAGAAAAAACCCTTTGTTGATAGCATTGTTCTCACCCAGATTGCTGCAAAAGGACTTCTCCAGATATGGTGATAGAATGTTGGAGGATATTGTTTGATGGGGTGTATGTATCCTTGTCTTTTGCAATGGATTGGTTTTTTTTTTTTTTGGTGTGCTATATTGGTGAGAAAGAGTTTCTGGTATAAACCTCAATCAATTCGGTAACATTTTATATGATCAAATATAAGAGCCATTCACTTGTTACATCTAAAATATGTCATAGGTCTTTGTATTTTTCGAAATTTAATCGTACTTTTAGACTTTAAAAAACATTAAAATTTGTCGGTTTGATATAAAAAAAATACTTATTAGATAACAATGTGAATAAAAAAAATGATATTGTGATTAACTTTAATTTAATAAAATAATTATAATAAAGCGTAAAGATTTACAAAGAATATAAACATTTATTGTATATTTTATTTTATTTTTATAATGATTTATATATGTGTTTACGTAATAAGAATATGGGTTCGCATCTCATCTTTTATCTTAAAACGTTTTAATTATTTTGAATTTGGTTATTTTTTTGTCTAAGTTAATTTTGATTTAGAGTTATTTTGGGTTTAAATTATTTAAGTTTGAAATACAGATCAAGTAAGTACGAGATTGGATCGTTTCGCAATCTAATCATTTCAAGTTGTTTTAGGTCCAAGTTAATTCTAGGTTTAGATCATTTAAATTTGAGTCAATTTGATTTGAAGGTGGCCAAATTTAAAATTTTAATCTTTTAAGTTCATCAAATTAAATAATATCATATTTAAATTCGAGTTAATTGAAATAAGTTTTCGAATTCAAATTTGTTGTACTCGTTGCTTTCAAACTCCATTGCTTTTCAAAATTAATGTTGGTAGCTACACTTTATTATAATACATTTATACATATACCAACCATTATGATTAGAAAAAAAAGTGGCACTACATAACCTTAAATACAAAATGAAGCAACATAGATAACAATGTAACTAATAATATCGGTGGTTGAAAATGGTATTTACAGATTAATCATTAAATAAAATGATTAGTGAAATTCAAATCTTAGTACTTGTTAACATTGTTAATGAACACTTAATTAATTAAATCAATCCATATTTACAATTTGTATCATTTCGTCTTTATAATCCATTTAACCTTTAAATACTATAAAATTTGAAGCCATAAATATTTAAATTATATAGTACAAACATATACTTGCAATAATAATGATAAAAGGTTAGGGTGAAGGTACATTATTAGTCTCGTAAAAAATTGAAAGTAGTATTTACAAATCAATCAGTATATGAAACTGTTAGTGAAACTCGAACTTTAATGCTTAACTAATTGAATCCACCCATATTAGCGACTTGCATCATTTCTTCCTTACAATCCATTTAACCCCCAAATAGATAAAAGTGCTATGGAGGTCATTGTATTAAGAATCATATTGCATTTTGTCCTTTCTACTTAAAAAAAATGAGCAAATTAGTTCATGTACATTAAATTAAGGAGCAAAATGGTCCATTTTGTTAAATTTTTCATCCATTTGTATTGGTAAAAATTGGCATGACTAATGGAATAACCATATAATTATATACGGCGTGCCATGTGTATCTTATGTTGACGTACACAAACGAGTTTTTAACAATAGAAATAAATAGAATTTTTAAAAAAAATAATAAATGCACTCTTTAATCTACCATATACAAATTTATTTATTTATTTTGTGAGTAAATAAAATAAAATAAAATTCCACTCCGAGTAGAGTTCATTCATAATACTTTTTTCCCAAATAATGTTAATGCACATAGTAGAAACATATAAATGCATAAATAATGGCAAAAGGATGCGACAATTCCTTTAAATGTCACATGTGTTAGATTTCTTCATTTAGGGCATCCTCAATTTACTTTAAATGTCACATGTGCTTTTTGCTCCATTGGTGGGAGGTGGGGGACCATCCAAGGCATATGGGCTATGGTTTGCTAAAAACAGGACCGCAAATACTAGGAACACCAAACATCTGAAAAATGTGTTTGATTCTCTAAAACTTTCTTAGAAATTAGTGTCTTTAAGCTTCTCTCTTCTCTTCTTTCCTTTTAATATAATTTTTTTTGTGTTAATTGAGTATTTAACTTAATTGGTATTAACATTATTGTCAATGTAGAAAGATGTGGATTCGAGCGAATTGAAGCATGTTTATCCTCCTATTTAAGGGTTAGAAGGAGTCATAAGTAGTTCTAGGTATTGCTAGGCTCGTTCTTGATATTTTTGAAGCCCTAGGCAAAACAATAAAATAGGTTTTAGGTTACTTAAAAGTTGGAGAAAAAAATTTTAAATCCTTTAAAAGTTGGTAAAAAAAATTTTGGGCCCTTAAAAGTTAAAAATTTTTTTTGGGCCTCTTAACAACTGTAAAATAATATTTTGGACCTCTTTCAGCTTTAGGCCTTGAGCGGCCGCACCTCCAGATGACCCCCAGAGCCGGGCCTGGATAATGCATCAAGAAAAAAAAAGATAATATTTTTTATCTAATTTTAGTTTGGTCCCTCTACTAAGTTGAAATTTAAAACTTAGTCTTTTTTACTTTGATTTGATATAATTTAACCATTTGCTAAGTCCAAATTAGTCATGCCTAGAACTATTCATGTTCAGTTATATCAAATCAAATTTTTTACCATAAGTTGCTATTATTAAAGATATGATGAATGGAGATTTTTTTTTTATTATTCGATTGTATGTCAGGGTTGCATGGAAATTCAATTAATCATGTTCAATAATAACAAATTTACATATCAACCTGTTAGGATATGATTATAGGATATTATCTTTAGGAATATATTATATATTTTTCATATTCCTATGTGACTATTATTGTATAAATATTATGTATACTCTTGAGGTCTATCAATAATATTGAAAGGGATTACCCTATTCTTGTTATGGTATTAAGCTTGGTGTTTAACACAAAAAAAAATTTCATCATCCTCACTGGCTGGCTTGTCTTTCTGGGACAATCTCCTATTTCTTAGAAAACTAAGAAACAACATATTGTTTCCCGTTCTTCCGCTGAGGCTGCGTATAGGTCTATGACTTCCATCACTTGTAAGCTCAAGTGGCTGAAGGCTTTGCTATCGAGCATAAGTGTTCATCATCCTAAGGCTATTCCTTTATTTTATGATAGTCAATCTACGTTGCATAATACACAGAATCCTGTATTTCACAAGCATACTAGACATATTGAAGTGGATTGTCACTTTGTTATAGATGCAATCCAGGATGGGTTGATTGCCCTTTCTTACTCCGTTCAGTTGGTTGAAATTTTTACAGAGGCGCTTAGTAAACTGCAATTTGAATACCTTTTTAGCAAGTTGGGCATTTAAGATCTGCATGCTCCAATTTGAGAGGGGGCTGTTAGGATATAGAGATATTATCTTTTAGGAATATATTATATATCTTTCCTATTCCTATGTGACTACTGTTATATAAATATTATGTATACTCTTGAGGTCTATCAATAAATTTAAAAGGGATTATTCTATTCTTGTCACAACCAAATATTTCATAATACCAATTGTCGAAGAAAAATGCTAAATAATTCATGGTTTACGAGGTTTAGAAGCACTAGTAGTAAATGACAACTCGTGACAAATCAGCCCAAGTATATGTGACAGGCTAGGACTAACACGAAAACGACCTTGTAAAGCTTGCCAACTAAAGACAAAAGGAAGGAACCAATCCTCACGATCTAATAGGTAACTCTAATTTAGCCTCCAAGTCAAATATAAAAGCTAGGTATCATCCCATCTTCCTCATATTTTAAGCATTACTTTTGCTCTACTAAAATATCCTTAGTCAATCGCTCTCTCCATTTTCCTTAATCTCCTTATCAATATAAGCATCGAAGAACGTGTGGAAACCCAAATCCCCAATGCCTCATAGCTTACTTTCTTTTTTACAATACCTTCAATGGTCAAGTCTAAACTGTAACACCCCCATACCCGACCCGATCGTCGAGTTAAGGCATCAGGATGTCACATTAGTTGTCGAAGCAACTATTGAAAATTTCAGATCAGTTTATCATATTATTTAATTAATGTAGATCATTAACTCATTTTAGTAATAATTGAATTTCCGATAGAACTAATAATGAGTTAAAGGAGCCCATTAAAACATCCACAATTGATCAAAGGCCAAATAGTAAAGTTCATAAAAAATTTTGAATTGTCGTCACGACGTTGGGGTTTTCACGTCGTAACATGACGAACTTGTCATCGTGACGTCGTCTCCATTTTCTTACAAGTTCCACGCTTTATTTTTATTTATTTATTTTTATATATCATTACTTGAATATATATTCAGATGTCATAACCGACACTTCATTTTACAAATCATCCACTTACATCTATTTCTAATATCAAGTCCTCATAAAAACATGATATTCAATTAAAGATAACAAAGCATATAAAATTAACACAAATATTAAAGTTTTACAAATAAGACCATTGGAGGACTTGCACTTTCAAAAGTAGTTTACCCACTTTACGTATATTTCATATTTATTTCTAAATTGTACTAATCAATTTAAATCTTCATAAAATTTTAACAAAAAATTCAATATCACATCAATTAACAATTATTCAGTTATTATTTTATCAATTCGTTTAATCATACTTACATGTATTAATCATTCCATCACTTATAACCATTTCAAACATTTCAAATTCATCTACTATATATATATATATATATATATATATATATATATATATATATATCATATATATATTTTTCCTTTTCCTCCTCTCCATTCCACGTCTTTTATGTATATATTTGTTAGAATCTTTAACTTTTAGTATATAACATGCTTATATGTAACATTATCTATAATTCCACTATTTACTTATGTGTTCATATCAAAGCTGTCCACTTGAGTCATAGTCACTAAATTATTTATATCTTGAGCTACAAAATTCGAAATTAAGATCCACTTGATGTTTTTGAAACTAGACTCAAATATCTTTTTACCATAAAAATTTTAGAATTTATGAATTAGCCAATAAGTACAATAAATTCTTCAAATTTGTCTCTATTCTACTGTTTGACAGCTTTGACCTTTTTTTACTAAAAATTAATTATCTCTTAGTACGGGGTTTGGATGATGTTTTCGTTTGTTTATCTTGAAAATAGACTCATTAATAATTTAAAAATATAAATTTAAAATCCTAATGTTTTTTTTACAATTTTTTTTATGATTTTCCAAAGTCAGAACATGGGAACCCGAATCCACTTCGACCTTGTTTCACAAAAATTAATATATCTAAAACTATAAAATTCCGTTTCTTTCATCGTTTCTTCCATATGAAACTAGACTCAATAAGCTTTAATTAAATATTTAATTCAATCTCTTTCTATAATTTTTGATGAATTTTCAAAGTTAAGTCACTACTGCTGTCCAAACTATTTTAATGAAAAATTATTTTCTTTTCCATGGTTCTTTACACTATCTTTCATTCATTCACACATAATTGCCATACTTTTGATTACTATACAATTTAAACACTTATGTGTATATGTAGATTACATATTCATTTATTAATCTTAGTACTTTTCACCATACAAATCACATTCTCTCTTACCAATTTAGTGTTTTAAGTCTCTATTCTTCATCAAATATTTTCTATTTCTAGTATTTAGATTAAATACATGTTTCATACATCTCACTCAAAACATCTTTAACTCAATCTATTGAAATACAAGTAGGTTTAGTATGAAACTTACCTCATTTGTCAAGAATTTTTCATTTCCATGCATTTATCATCTTCACCACTTTCCTTCCTTTTTCTTCTTATTTTCTCCACTTTCATCTTCTATTTTCTTGCTTATAAATTGATGAACATATTATCTAGAATCTCTACTTCATCTGCTCTCTTTAATATCCTTTCACTCACGTTGGAAGGATGATCCATTTCCTTCATCCTTCATCCTTCCTCTCTTTTTATACTACCATTTTTCTAAATAAAATAATAATAAATATCTAAGCAAAATATTAATAAAATAATATTTAACTAATTAATTAATTAAAAATATCACCAAAATATCATCAACATTATCATTATATTTTAGAACTCTCTCTCTTGCTAATTGACCATTTTTCCCTTTATGATATTTCAAAATTCCATCATTAATTTGGTAAAATTACGATTTAGTCCCTCACAATTCTTCACCTATTCAATTTGGTCCATGCATGCCAATTCCATATCTTATTAAATTGGATTATTTTCACTTTTGGTCCTTCAAATTTCTCTTTTTTACACTTCGATCCCCTAAATTTTAAATATTTACACTTGAGCCAAAAACTTTCTACGATTTAGCATTTACTTTAAATCAATTTAGTAAAACTTACTTCTTAATCATTATTATTATTATTATTATTTTTATTATTATTATCATTTTAATACTCCTCAATATTCTCTTTTATCCACTTTATATAATTCTCATTTTACCCAAAAATCAATTATACACTATTCAATTTATTACTACTTTTATTATATATCAATTGTAGGGATGTTACATTTATGCCTGTGCCATAGAAATTTTTGCATATTTACAATTTAGTCCCTTCCTTAATACATCATGTCATGTTTCTTGATTTAACTCTCTGTTGATATATAGTAACTTTCATTTTCTTTTATCTTATACTTTATTTCACTAAAATTTTATCTCATATTATTTACGACTAAAGGGGTTTTGAGGATGTTACACAAACCTCGAGTCCAATCAACTTGCTTTCAGCCTAACTCCATACTTGAATAAAGATAAACACACTTAACGTTGTTTAAAAAACCTTCATGTTAATCATTTTAACGACAACCACTAATGATGTTATCAATATGAACATACTAATTCCATTATATATATATATATATATATAAAGAAAAGAAAAGGAAAGAGTAGAGACACCAAATTAAAACGAAGGGTTTGAAATCTAATTTCAACATAATAGAGGGATGAAACCATAATTAAACCTAATATTTTTTCTATTACTATAAAACAAAGTTGTTGATGGGCCACGATGTGATCTCACATATCCCAAAAGGAAATATGGACCCTTAGATTGAAAAAAGAAGAAAAAAAGGTAGCAATAGCATCATTGTGGTCCCCCATTATAATAACCATAGGCTAGTTTGTCAAGTAGTGAAGGCTACAGCAAGTGAAAGAGAACCCTGTCGTGTTGGACAACAACCTCAGCCAATGCCCATAAAAGGCATCAATAAGAATACCAACCAAATTGAAAACCTTTCTCACAATAACATGTATAGCTATTCACTTTGTATTTTTTTTTTGGTAATTTCCATTTCTGTCATTTAACTTCAAAAAATTACAAAATAATCATTAAGCTATTTGAAAGTTTTCATTTAAGTCATTGGGCTGTTAAAATAGTTACTGCATAGCTTTCTCTATTTGTATCACCCGAACCAATCGAAAGCTCTCCTTCCCCTTTCTCTTCTACAATTTAGTGTTTTTTTTTATTAGGAAACAACTTTGAATGTTATAAATCTGTGAATCAAAATCCAAACAACTTTCTTCTCTGATCTCTATCATTGATTGTCAAATCAACTTAGATCTAAAGTATATTCTTTTACTCGTCGATTTGTATTGAATCACTGACCCAATCGTCGAATTGTCACTCGAAATTCACTAACCTTAATAACCAATAATTTAAAAGTTTTTTACATTAATAAATTAACAAGCTAATTCAATCCAAACGCAGAATGTGGTGAAACTCGAATTTGAATGGTTAAATTTAATTATAAGAATATATTAATATTAATAAAAACTTTTCTATACATAATTTTAGTTTTTGAAAGATGAAATGGATCAATTCGACCCAACCCGAAATTAAGAAAAACTAAACCCAAACTAAATAAAAGAAAAAGTGAACGGATCGAGTTGTGAATATCTTGATTTTTTAAAATTGAATATAATATTTTAAATCATTATTAAATAATTTAAACTAGTGTATATAAAGTACAAAACACTGCTTACTAAAGCATTTATTAAATAACATTAGAAACCATATTTTGATTTAATTAATTTGATTGTAAGTCTAAAAATAATAAATTTTAAAAAAATTCATAAACCGATTCAACCGTTTTTTTATCTCGATTTTCAGTTTCGAGCGGTTTGCTTAATCTAAAATATTGTTCATTTTATATAATTTTAATAAATAACTCATTTTTATAATATTTAGGTAAAAGAGCCAAACAATGTATATTAAAAAAATGAAAAATGAAAAAGTTCTTACAAGAAAATTAAAAGAAGCTTCCAAAAAACAAAAAACCCTTTTTCCCTTTTTAAGGTTTTTGACAAAGAAAATAATAATAACAATAATAATAAGAATAATATTTTTTTATTATCTCTTATTGAGTTTTCGAAACCTAATTGGACTTCTATGTACGGAATTGTACGGACAATCTTATCTTGTCCCCAAATATTTGTCCCATACGCTCTCTCCACTTCCCATTTTTTTTTTTTTAACTTCTTTTTCAAGAAGATAATTTTATTTATAAAAAAAAATTAAAATTTTATTTGAAGTACAAAAATATTTGTTTATAAAATCTCTTTTCTTTCTCTTTTTAAACCCACTTGGTGTATTCTTTTTAGTAAAGTAGTTTTTTTTTTCTTTTTGCTTTTTCATGTAAGTTTGTAGTATCTTTGGATTTTGTATTAATGAGTTTACCATAAGAAGCAAAAACATCAAATTTTCAAATGCCATTTCATTTCCTTTTTAAACTCTATTATATTTTATACATATATATATATATATATATATATATATGCTCTTTGCTTTACACCTGTATTGTTTGTATATAGAGAATTTTTACAAGAGAAGAAAAATAGCTTAAAAGATAGATGAAAAAGGAAAGGATGATGTTTTGTGGGGTTTTGTAGTTTTTTTTTTTTATATATAATTTTTTTCCTTTGATGGTGGCGACTAATAAAGGGACACAACCCCAAAGCAAATCAATCACCATAAAAAAAAAAAATCTAATTTTTGGGTTTTTTCTGGATATTTTTCTTATTTTTAGCTTTCTGGGTTTTTGTTCTTTTGATTGTTCAAAGGATCAGATCACAAAAAAATAAATAACTACATGATTTAAATGTTTACTTGATCTGATTTCCTTTCGGTTTCTGTAATATTTAAGCAAAAAAAAAAAGTTCCAAGTTCTTTGCTTGCCAATTTGGTAAGATTTTGATTTTCATATATACATATGCATATACATATATACTTAAAACCCTCAGTTTCTTCTTACAAATCCATGTAAAGGAAAAAAGGGTTTTCTGGGTTTTATAATTTGCTTCTTTTATAACTGTTTTTCTTTTTTGGTTCATTTATATTCTTATGTTTTCCATGTGTTTGTTTTAATGCCTGTTTGGTAATTCATATATATATGTTTTGTTGGCTTTGAAGGTACGAAGATCCTCATCATGGTTAGGGGAAAAACACAAATGAGGCGCATAGAGAACGATACGAGCAGGCAAGTTACATTCTCAAAGCGACGAAATGGGCTACTAAAGAAAGCTTTTGAACTATCAGTTCTTTGTGATGCTGAAATTGCTTTAATCATCTTCTCTCCTAGAGGCAAGCTCTTTGAATTTGCAAGCTCTAGGTAAATAATAATTTTCTTTAAACCCCCCTCACTTTTCAATTAATTTGCTGTTCAGCACCAATTTTCATACTTAGGGTTGTTTGATTCTGCCATAAAAACTCTCACTTAAGCACATCATTTAGTGCTATATACTCTCCACAACTTTGTTCTTTCATGTGGGGTTTTTCCAAGAACCAAAATTAAACTATATTTTATGACTAATCCCTAATTATATAACAACCTAGTGACTAGAATGATGCCGGTTTATAGGACTAACCAAAAGTGAAACCAAAAATATTTAAACTGTACCTTGTCCTAAAAGATAAACTCTAAAATTTTCCTTGTATATGGTGTTGGCTTGAAAAATAATGTTTATTTGAAAGAAAGGGTACAATTTTCTGATAACCTTGTAGTACTATCCCTTTCATCATGTACTGGTATTATTGCAATATAAAACAATGTTTTTTCTTTAACTATATTTCTAAAATAAAAGGGGTGTCTTGGAAGTATCATATGGAAATGGTTATTTTATTTGTAGGTCTTTTTTTTAATCTATTTGTGTAGCATTAGTCTTATTAGAAAAATATATAATCGGATGTTATTCATGTTTAAATCCAAAAATTTCTTCAGAGAAAAGACAGCAACATTAGTCAACTTTGTTTACCTAATGTCTCAATGATCTACAGATGATTTCATATACAATCATTGTTGAAAATGTTTATGTCATGTTTTATATGTACATGGATATTTTCTTTCATCTTTTGAAATTCATTGTGGAAATGCTTAATGATACTGTTTAGTTAATCTTTTCTTTTCTTTTTTTTTTTAATTTTTATCTGAGGTTTTTATTGCATTTATGCCTATATACATGTAGCTTCTGTCCTAATTAAAACATTGTTTGGTTTTTAATTACAAGCTTTTCCATGCATTGATTTGTGTTGCTATTTGGATATATCATTTATTTAGCATGCAGCAAACTATAGAACGTTATAGGCGGCATACAAAGGATAACGAAACCAATAAGCCAATTGAACAAAACCTGCAGGTTAGCATGTCTTTTGTTTTTGATTTCTTAATGCAATTAATTATAGATTTATTTATGATTTTCATCTCTTTACTTTATATAGATTCTCCTCCATTTGTTAATGTTAATAGTCATGTATAAATTGGTAAAGTTTAACATTATTGTCCAATTAGATTAATTTATGAGTTTTTGTAAAAGTACGACGACCAAAGTTTGATGAATTAAAATAGAAGGATTAACTCCTCGAGTTTTTTTTAAGTTGAGAAACGAAATTCACCATTAATTGTATGCATTTTTTTTCTTTTATGTATTCACGGTACATAATTCTATACACAATCCATAAATTAGATGATGCTGCTAGGGGCAAATTGGGTGGAAACAGGTAGGGCTTTGATCTCGGAAAAATTATCTTTTAGTCTCCAATTAATGATAGATTAAAAGTTACTTTGGTGTCTCTAAAAATGAAAAATTTTCTATTTAATCTTTTCGAAAGTGATGAAGTCATAAGTTAATATAATATAAAATTACACTTTAACCTCGCAAAAAATTGTAATTTAATTTCAACCCCTTAAAAGAAAATTGAATTCGCCCTTGGATGTTGCATCATCTAATTTACTACTGATGCATAAAATTATACACCGTTTGTGTATAAATATAAATTATATATATAGCCAGGTTATTAATTTCATGTTTTTATGGTGCATATTGACTGAGAATGGCAGCATCTAAAGACTGAATCAGCAAACATGTTGAAGACATTAGAGGATCTTGAAATTTCAAGAAGGTATTGGTCTTTTTATAAGATTCAACCCCCCCCCCCCCCCAAATATATATATATATATTGGGGTTAAAATATAAGATAAGTCCATGTACTCTTAAAAATTTTGAAATTTAGTCTCTCTATTTTTCAAATTTTAAATTTTAAGTTTAATTATTAACCGTGTTATTTTTTTTGTTAAATTAAGGTTAATTACCTCATTTTTAATTACAATGCTACAAAGTGAATAAGCTTTTTTATTTCAAATGACATATCAAAATTTAATAGTGTTAACAGTTGACCTTGAACTTTAAAATCTAAAAAATAGAGGGGTTAAATTTTAAGTTTTCGAAAAATAGGACTGAGACAAATGAAAAAAGATAGTTGAAATTTGATTCTAAAATGGCCATAGGAAACTACTTGGGGAGAATTTGGGTTCATGCACACTTGAAGAATTACAAGAGATAGAACAGCAATTAGAAAAGAGTGCGAGCATCGTCAGAGCAAGAAAGGTTTGATTGTGAAAACTAGTAATATTTAGTGGTTTTTAAAAAAAATTATACAATGAAGATATAAACACATTTTAACACTTATTATTGTCCACTTTTTCAGACACAAATTTTCAGGGACCAGATTGAACAATTGAAAGAAAAGGTAAACCTTTTGGGTTTCAACAATGTTCTGAATTAAATTATGATTTAGATTTAAATTGAGTTAATTGCACCAAACATCCCCAAACTGTGGCCCTCATTTTATATTGGTCCTTGAGCTTTAAAAGATTTTAACTACATCCTCAAATTATTGGTGTTATATCAATAAGATCCTTCCGTTACTAAGACCGTTAATTTAATCGTTAAATGATACATTAATTTAAAATGAAAAATTTAAAGAAAAATGGATGTTGAGGTTTTCAAAGGTTTTACAGAAACTATTGTTCTCTTTCCATTTTTCTTCGATTTTACTTTACTTTTAGTTTTTAATTTTAAAAGTTATGTGGCAACATTTTTCTTTTCTTTAACATTTTCATTTTAAGTTATGTCACATAAGATTTTACAAGTCATTTAATGGTTAAATTAACGATTGCAATAATAGAAGGACCTAATTGATATAACATCGATAGTTTAAGTATGTAATTAGAATGTTGATCAATTTAGAATGAGGATCATAGTTTAGGGATATTTTGTGCAATTACCTCTTTTAAATTGGTTGTTGAACTTTAAAATGTTTTGATTGAGTATTTAAAGTATTTAATTTGTATCAATCGGGTCATTCATTTAATCTAACGTTAGCTTGAGCATTAAATGTTAGCTCGAATCTGAGATGAATCATATTAAAAACACGTGTATACATATGGCATATATAGCTTGTATTGATATATTAAAAAGAAAACAATATAATGCCATTAAAATTTAAAAGAAATGTTTGTGTTTTCTTTTAACATATCATATCTATGCTGTCTATCCGATAGGTCCAGATATGTTTAAAATTTAATCCATATAGTTTAAATATACTCAATGTTAGATTTGAGCTAAAATGTAACGCACAAACTCACCATGAGGCTAATGAAAGGAATTTGTTGATACAATACTAATACTTTAAAAACTCTGTTAAAATTTTTTAAAATTTAGGAGTAATTTAAAATTTGAGTAATAATTTAAGAACATTATGTGGAATTAATCCTTTTGAGTTAGCTGATTGCTAACAACTACCTTATTTTTTTTTTGGCTCAGGAGAAAGCCTTAGCTGCTGAAAATGAAAAGCTTTGTGAAAAGG
Organism: Gossypium anomalum; assembly: GCA_025698475.1. Lineage (NCBI taxonomy): Eukaryota > Viridiplantae > Streptophyta > Magnoliopsida > Malvales > Malvaceae > Gossypium > Gossypium anomalum. The sequence continues at coordinate 28,560,115 of CM046967.1, forward strand.
TAAGGTCTAAAGTAATATAATATTATTGGGTTGAAATTTAATAGAGTTAACATTTACGGTTTACCCTCCAAAATTAAAAAAAAATTGATCAGGCCCTTCAATTTTAGAAATTTTAATTAATCCTTCCAAAGTTTTTAAAATTTTTAATTAGATTTCCAAAAATTTTAAAAACTCCAAACCCCCATAATTTTTGAAAATGCTCATTAAGCCCTTAGTTTTTTTTTTTTTGAAAATTTTAAGTAGACTGTTCAAATTTTGGAAAAGTTTTAATTAAACACCTCAAAATTTTTGGCACTTTCCGCTGTTGATTATCTCATTGACCATTAATTTGTCTTGTTAAATTGTTCATGTCTCAGTGTGGAACAAAATCATGGAAAGGATTGAGCGAGCAAGAAGACAATGTACCGTATGACGAAAGCAGTCCAAGCTCGGACGTCGAGACTGAACTGTTCATCGGACTGCCGGAAGGTAGAACGAGACGGATCATGCAACTCAATTGATGGATGATACAACAAAGTCAATCCCATGCAAATATGAATAGAAAAGGCAAAAGGTTTTTACGTATTAAATTATACATTAGTTTTCAAATAAAATTGGTGCCAGCAATGGTATAAAAAATTTTGCTTGGCAGAAAAAAAAACCTACCATGAACAATGATCAAGGATTTGCTACATAAAAATACCTTTTATATTCGGATAAATTAATATTTTAGCAAATTAATTTATTGGTACATCAATTTTACATTATGAACAAAATTATACTAATAAAATAACCTCTTTATTTTGGTTTTTGATTTGGATTCAATAATGGCGAAATTAGAGGAGGCTGGTATGGACTTTAGCCTTTAGAATTGATAAAATTACTTCTCTTTAAAAATGATAAGAATATAAATTAATAAGTTGTAAAATAACATTTTGATCCCTCATACATTTATAATTTACTTTTGATCTCCCAATAAAATTTTCCGGCTTCGTTTTGGGATTAAGGCAATGTCAACTACCTAGAGATAACTATAAGGTTACTAGTAATAGATCCCCATTAGAATTACTATTTTTTTTAGTTACAAGAACAGGGATGGCAATAGGGTAAGGTGGATTTTTACCCACCTCGAACTAGACTCAAAGCTAGACCCCAACTCTTAAGAAAAAAAATCTACCAGAACCCAAAATTTAATAGAAGATCCAACTCTAACTCCAACCCAACCCGACTCAAATTTAATTTAATTTTTTTTATTTTAAATCAAATAAGACTACATTTTTAATAGTTCTATTTTTATTTTGAAGCAAACAAGATTCTTTTTGCGTTTAGACTTAAAACTTAATATATATTTACTTATATATTTATTTATTGCAAGTAAAACTTAGAATTATTTGTCCTCCTTTGACTCTAAAATTTAAGGTTTGAATTTTTTAAAATTTAAATTTGATGTGTTCTAAATTTGAAATTTTTAAAACAAAAACTTAAATTTTTTAAAGTTAAGAAACTTTTGGAGAGAAACTTTGCTCAAGAGAGTTTTGAAGTCGGGTATTGAGTCGCGTCTTTCATTGCCAAATTGAGAGCTTTTTATAGAGGGTTCTTGTCTCATTTGTTGGAGAATCTGATTTGTTACATTATACAATTATTTTTTTCTCGCTTTACACAAATGTTATTTTCCAGATTATTATTACAATTACAGAGAATATATTCCCTGAATTACAAAGCTTTTGCAGAGAATCTCTACCATGTATCTTCTTCTTTTCTTTTGAGACAATTTTGGCAAAGAATCATTATTGTTCATCTCTACCTTTTCTTTCTAGAGAATCATTATTGCTTATCTCCGTCTTTTTTTTTGTCCAAGAAGTCTTTACTGTTTGGCTTTCTTGTCTTCTTTTGGAACAATTTCTTAAGGCATGCAGGGAATTTTTGAAGGTTGCAAATTAGTTGTGAGTAACACTCGATTCGATTAAAAAAAATTGAATTTCGAGTTAATTGAATCGATTTATTTAAGTCAACTCGAATAAGTAATTTGAGTTTCAAGTTCAAGTCAAGTTAAATTTTACAATTCAAATAACTTAAATAATTTGAATAACAGATTGGTGTAAATACCCTTTTGGTCCCTGTCAATTTTGAAAATGAGCAAATTGGTCTCTCTTAAGAAAAATTACAAAAAAAAAATCAAAAAATAATTTTTCAAAAATTCAAAATAATTTTTAAAAATTCCAAAATTTATATTTTTCTAAAAAATATATAAAAAATTTTAAAAAATTCTAATGAATATATAAAGAAAGTTAAAAAATTAAAAATTTTCTAAAATGAAAAATTTTGGACCTAAATAAGTTAATTAATGATTCAAATTTATCATACTAATGTAACACCCTTTACCCGATCTAATTGTCAAACCTTGAGCTACAAGATACTACAACAGTAAACAGAAACAATCATGTGCATTTTGCTCAGTAATATTCAATAAATCAATACATGCGAGTTAAGTCTATGTTTAACATACATTACAAACAAGTTCAAGTCTCAATTGAGCTTACGAAAGCCCTTAAACCGGCTTGAAACCAAATTGGGACCATTTTGAAACTTTTACGAAAAGATAGGTAAAAACACAAAACATAGGTCATACGACCGTGTGGCCAAGCCGTGTGACAGGCTGAGGCCGTGTGGGCTATATCACACAGTCATGTCCTCAAACCGTGTAATGGACTTATGCTGTGTAATCAAGGTTACACGGCTGTGTCAATAGGCCGTGTAACTAACTATGGTAGTGTTGGACCTAATTGTAAAATTTACAAACATTCACACAGTCGTGTAGCTAGGCCGTGTAAGGGATTGAGACAGTGTATACAGAGCACGCGGCCGTGTCAACCACCCATGTGTGGTACACGGTTGTGTGGTAGACCATGTACAGCCAAAATAACCCTTTTGAAACAATGTTCATATTTGTCCTACAAGTGACCTAAAATTTCATTTTACACCATTCAAAACCTATTTCAAAACATTCACATTTCAAAGCCAAAACATTCATTCATATAACTATCTAAACATACAACCAATATGCCCTCATTGGCACCAATGAAACATTAAACTCAAGTCAAATACAAATCACGCCTTAGCCATTGCATACCACAAACTAATTCATAAGAAAAACATTATTCAAACTTGTCATTATCATTAACTTCTAAATACCAAACTTGGCACAAATCATAACACACATATCAAGTTACATATCCATGCCATCAAATACATCAACTTGTAAAAGTTTTAACCATCCTATGTACATGCCACAGTTAACCAAGTATGAAACATTAAAAGTCTACTGGATTGAGAGACAATAATTGTGTGCTTCTCGTTGATCCAATCGACACACTCTAGACGTCCAAAATCTATAGAAAGGTAGTAACACAAGTAAGTATTGAAAATACTTAGTAAGCTCATACAATATAAACAATTACTTAACACATATAAGTTCATTATGCTAAACAATTATCTCTAACATCATTAAATACATAAGGTTTTGAGCTCAAAACATACATATAACCTCAAATTTTCATATTTCTAACACAATTCAACTTGAATTATATATCCATATCATGAATATTCTTCTCACCAACATCAACCTCATATCATCACATTTTCATTTTATAATTCTACCCGATGAAACAACGTAAAAGTACTTAGTATACAGGTGAAAATAATAATGTTTGGTTACCCATTTGAGTTAAACCTACACGATAGATATCAATTGCTCCTTCGAGCTAAACATGAATAATAATGTTTGGTTACCTGTTCGGGTAAAACCTACATGACAAGTATAAATTACTCATCTGAGCTAATCATAAACAATAGTGCCTAATTACTGGCTTGAGTTAACCTACACAAAAGAGAGCATGGCCAGGACTTAATATGCATGTTTCCTCGAGTCCGCAACAAATGTTAGAGCTCAATTCCATTGGCTTCAACCCGTAACCTCGTATACAAGACTTTTACTAAGTTCATCAAATTTTAACCTCAATTTATACCACAATTTATAATTGGCAATGACACCATTTCATAATTAAGCATAACATAACATCAACATAAACTTATTTAAACTGTATGAACTTACTTGACAAAATAGTTGTTTTTAAAGGTACCTATACCAGTTTCCAAAACAAATTTCCAAAACTCTATTTTTTTTCTTCCCTCCACCGAAAACCTCTCAACTCCTCTCCAAAATTTCTTCAAATTTCTTGATTTTTTTGTCAAATCTTGGCTTTTCAACAGCTTCAAACATCATTTCCTCAAGATTTGTTTAACATTGTGTGGAGGTTTTGCCTATTTAAACATTTTTGAGGTAAAACCTTAAAACTTTCAACTTATTGATTTTATAAAATATAGGTTGAAATAGTGCTTGTTGATGGTTTATTGGGTTGTTTTGAACACTATATATTATCTTTTGTTGCAAGAGGTTACCTATTTCTAAAGATTTTCTTAACATTTTTACCCAAAACCCTTGCCCACCAAATGTTTGTTAAAATTACCCCAAAAAGTTTTTTGTTCAAATTACCCCAAAAAGTTTTCTTTTGAGTCTTAGTGTTTCTAAGTGTTTAATTAGATAGAATGGCTCCTAAGAAAATGGCTAGAATCGATTCATCGTCTTCTAATCCATCTAGTGCATTAGAATCATCTTTTAATGAGTGTTTTCAATCCTCAAACTCACTATCTCATTCTAAAAAGAAATCTGCTTCCAAAAAGGTTTAGGAATCTAGAAAAATAGATTTTGATATGCTTGAAGACATAAATTTTATTTATCTATTTGTTTTTCAAAATTGGGATTGGATGGATTTTTAAAAATTTTCCTCATTGACATTTTATAATCTTGTTTAAGCCTTTTATTCAAATGCCAAACTCAAACATGATGAGTCTAGTGACTCCGTTGTTGCCATCTCCTCATTTTTAATGAACACTCATATTCGCCTCATTGTCGAAGAGTTTGGAGATTTTTACACTTTCTTTCTGGAGGTAACTCAAATGAAAAAGACACTTTTAATCTAGCTTTCTTCATTCCATTCAGTTTAGCTTCTGAACTTTCTCTACACAATCGAGTCTTCCACCTTATCCTAACTTGGAATTTGTGTCCTATTATGAAACATGCCAAGCTTCAAAACACCGATTATTGGCGGCTCGATTCAATCCAAACTAATAGGCATCCTGACCTTGCTCTCATTATGTTTAATGACATCACTAAGTTATCAGGAGGGCCATGTCTACTAATCTCACCCTTCCTCATGGCATGTATTTGTCATATATCTTTAGAAGGTTAGAAATTAGCACTCTTGGAGAATCCTCCATTACACCAAATTAATTTATAAGTTACGGGGCGCTTCACCATGTCAGCTATCACTATGACGCCAACTTTGATGGATCAAGAGAGGTAATCTGATTTCCAATGAAGATAATGGTGATAAAGGCATTTTTGAACACGTCCCTTCATCCGAGCATGCTCTTCCACCGGTTTCGTCTTTTCAAGCATCTCAACCTTCCTCCGAGCTCAATACTGCCATCTTCGATGCTACCCATCCTTTGAGCAATGATGTTCGAGGTCTTAGAGAAGATGTTAACACTCGGCTATCGACATTGGAGTCACAAATGGCGTCTCTCTTAGCTCGTTTCCCTTCGACTCCTCCTTTTTCTCCTAGTGATGATTAGAGTAGATTTAAGTCATTCATTTCATACTCATAACATTTGCACCTAGATTTCTTTATTTATGCCTATGTCTATATTTTCTTGCAATTTATTGCTTTATTGATATTTTAAGATACATTATTGTTTTAGTTCATTGCCCATTTACTTTTATATATTTATTATGATGAACTAACCTAACTTTATTTGTCATTTTTGAATTAACAAAAAAGGGGAGAAGAAAAAGTAAATTGATTGATTATTCGTTTATGCTAACTATATGCAAATATGCAAATTTTGTGACCAATTTTCCTTAAAGTAAAAATGAATGTCAAATTGTATGTCAAATTTTATTTTGGCCTTAAATTCAAAATGACTTTTATTAAAGGGAATCAATTATTCAAAAATAAATTTACCAAATGTTTTGTTATATCAAAAAGGGGGAGATGTTAAACCAAGCTTTATTTAATAAAATGTTTTGATATAACAAATTGAAGTGTTTTTGAATAAAAGTTAAAATTGAACAAAAATGATTTGTTTAAAATTGAAGTCTAAGAGATAAAATTTTGAATATCTACTTTGAACTCTTAGAAATTTTTTAAAACAACTTTAAAATCAAGTTAAAATTATTTTCACTTAGTAAAATGACCTTTAACAAATCAAATAATTTTCAAAAAAGTCAAAATTGCTCCAAGCCAAAAAGCATCGATACCTTTTTGGCCAAGTATCTATATTTTATGAATTATCGATACCCTTCCTTAAAAATGATACCAAAATGGTATTTTGTTTTTCACAAACCCTAATAAGTATCAATACCTTTTGATTAAGTATCGATATTTTCTGAATTATCGATGCCCATTCTTAAAAGCGATACCAAAACAGCATTATGTTTCTCACAAACCTACAACGTATTGATACGGTCTTGTACCTTTTTATAAAGTATTGATAAAATTGTTTTGGTTTCGATAGTAAAACTCCAACAGTCACTGAATTTAACATTTATTACAAAAAGTATTGATACATTTTTATATGGTAACGATACTCGGTGTTGCAAATGAATTAAATGCTCTGGTTTTTACATCCCAATGGCTCTATTCATGACACCAAAAACCTCAACGGTTGCAAATCAATTAGGTGTAAATATCAACTTCTAAATATCGTACAACAACAAGAAAGTACTTTTAAGCATAAATTATCAATCAAACAACCTTTGAGTTTACTATTTCCATATATTTTTTTACATACACTTGTGAGCTTTACTTCTATTCTTTTGCTCAAGTGTATTTCATTATATTTGAACTTAATTTGCAAACACGTTGATCTTGTAGGGATTATTTCTTTGTTCACTTATTTGTATTTCTTTGAGAGAGTTTGCGTTTTAAGATTTGGGGTAGAAATTTTAAGAGAATTGTAAGGTTAAACTTTGTCCACAAAGGTTATCAAATTAGTAAATTTGAGAAAATCCTTAATTGTAGAAAGCTAAGCTAGTGGAGGAGGCAATTAAGGCCGAACCACTCTAAATTATCGTGTTCATCTTTCAATTTTCTAACTGCATGGAATCCAAAGATTGCAGTAGTAACCAATATTAAATAGCATTTTGAAAAAAAAACTTAAGTTCGAATTTTGAAAACAACATTATTTATAAAAGTGATCACAGATCCAAAAATATTAATATTCATATACCTTAAATCATACATTAAATATACTTTTTAGGGGCTTTTCATTTGTGTTATCAACTATGGTAGTGGGAAACAAAAGTCCCCTCACATGCAAAGGCAAAGCCAAAAATATAGATAAGGGGCAGGATATTTATATAAAATAGAAAAGTTAAAAGTAGACTCAATCCATATTGGCCTGAACTATTTTAAAAAATGTATTTATTAAATTTGAGATAATATTGATACCAAAATTAACATTTAAAGAAAATAAGTTAAATACTATTTAAGCATTAATTATTTTATAAATTAATATTTAGATACTAGCTTGTATTAATTTATTAAATTAAACTAAAAATATTATTAAATTTATCATAAAAAAATTATAAATTCTATAAAAAGAATCAAATTTAAAGAAACTTTAGAAAACTTTGGGTAGCTAAACACAAAATTATCCTATTTTTAAGCATTAATTATAAGGTAAAAATAAAAAAAAAATTAAATATTAAAAAGGCTAAACTGAAATTTTACAAAATTTAGGGGAGGTCGGGGTCCCTGCTAGCCCCGCCCCTATATTCGCCCCTGCTCACATGGTCGCATATGAATTACTTTTCATCTTATCATTGAAAAATGTGATAGTTATATTTTTTATATTAGAAGGAATCCACTCACAACGATGTAAAATTGAAGTAATTATAATATTTTCATATAATTAATATTTTAACGATTTAACTGTCATATTCGACGTAAATTAATATTTTTTAACTATTTATTTTATTTAAAAAATTTCAACCATTCAATAAATATTAATATAACAATAATTTAGATCAATAGGATAGAAATATTGGATTGATTCGAAAATTTACATGCATGATAAGTACAATTATATTAATAAATATAATAGATTGCTTAAATATTAATTGTACAAAATTTTACGAAAGGTGTAAAACAATCTTAGATTACTAAATAGTGATTTGCAGGGGTAAGCAATCAGTCATTTCTGTTCAAAAAATTTAAAACCAACTTAACTGACTTCATTTTTTTAGAAACCAAAACCAACTAACTTAATGAATAAAACAAAATAAATTGAACTGCATTTTGTAGTTCGGTTCAATCGGTTAATTGACTTAACCAACATTACCAAGTTTTTGTGGTATCGAGTTTAATTTTTAGTTGGGTTGGGGTTTAGATAATATATTGGGTGTATTAAATTTATTTTGGGTTTGGGGTCGAGTAATATATTTGATTATGGGTTGGATTTAAATATTTTAAAATATATTAAAGTAATAAGTATTTTAAAGTTGGTTAATTCAGATAACTTAGTTTTGATTTTTCAGTTGACTAAATTGTCTTTACCCAACTTAAAACCGCAACCAATTTGATAGCGAGATAAGTTTGTGTTTTTAATATATTAATTTTTAGCTAATTATCGAATAAAAGATGCTACTAAACTTAGGTTTTTCCTATCAGGAAATTCAAAATCATACAAAAATTGGCTAAATTGGAACAAAAAGCAAAGAGGAGGGATAGATTGAAAGATTGAAGCTTTGAAGTTGGTTGGATAAAGATTGAAGACTTGCTTTGACAAAGTAATCGTGAGATATGAACTACGCTAAATACTTTGTAATTTGGTATTCGCTATCTCTAGAGGTGTGCATGGGCCGGGCCGGGCCGGGTTCGAGCCAGGCCCATACAAAATTTTAGGCCCGGGCCGAAATATGGGCCTAAAAATTTGTCTAAGCCTGGCCCGAAATAAAATTGTTAAGCCCGAGCCCGGCCCGGCCCGACCCATATTAAATTTTTTTAACTTATTTTATTAAATAAAAAACTTTAAAATATATTAAATCATTAAATACATTTAAAACAAATATTAAAACAAGAAACAAATAAAAAATATATTAAAACAATTCTTTAAAACAATACACAAATTGGAAATATAATAAAAAGTGATTATATTAAAATTAAAAATAAAATGTAAATATGATTAAAAATAAAAAAATATATATTTAGTATATAATTAGGGCAGGGCCGGGCCGGGCTCGGGCCAAAAAAGTTTTACCCGAGCCCGGCCCATTTTCTAAACGGGCTTTTTTTTTTGCCCAAACCCATATTTTGGGCCTATATTTTTACCCGAACCCTCCCATTTTTCGGGCGGGCCTTCAGGCAGGGCCAGGTAGCCCGGCCCATGCACACCTCTAGCTATCTCTCCGGTATATAGGATAGTATAAATTCGTCCCTTAAAGTTGATTCGATTTCAATTCAAAAAGTGTGTGTTGGGTTGGAATCTTTTGGCATACAGTTGATAAGTTGAGTCGGATGTGCTGTATTCAAAATCCCGCGAACAAATTGGCGTGTTAAGTGGGAAAAACTAGTTGGATTACATCAAGGGAGATAGTGATTGGATTTAAACAACCCACACGGTTGAGGTCGTTGATTCGAGTTGGGCTTTTCAAATCGATAAGGGTTGATTTGTAGGTCGTACCAAAACCGACTACAAGAGGAAAAGCTGGTGGTTTGAGGCGTTCTCGATCGCTATAACCAAATAATAGATTGGAAGGAAAAACCTTCTTTCAAAGATCAGTTCAAGTTCTGGGTATACCGAGACTAAGGCTAAACCATCTTTTTAAATTCGACCTTACTGCTCTATGCTACTATTTTAATGTTATTTTGTCGTAAAAATCTATATTTAGTGGTTTCGATATGCATCACAAATAAACCAACTTAACAAAACCAAAACCGGCCAATTCAATCGACTCCAAAACCGGCCAATTCAATCGACTCGACTTTTGCACTCTGCTAGTAATTTGATCTTGATATTTTATTTGTAATAACTTCTTTTATAATACATAACTGATAAATTTATTTGCAAGAGTATATTTATCTTATGACATTCAAAATCATGGAAGAAAAATAAGGAAGTTTTCATTAAACCTGATAAAATTCTTTACATTTATGGGCATAAACAAAAAAACAAAAACCTTAAATACATATAGTATGACCCCATAACCAAAAAGAAACAACAAATAGGACTAAAAATATACCACACTTCGACACGGTTTTTTAACCTACCTAACTATGAACATAAGGTTCAAACAGTTTCACACATGGATTTGGATCAAACTGCATGATATCCGCAGCACGTTCGAACTCTTCTCGTAATACCCTTATGCTAAACTTGTCCACCACTCTGCCCAGATCGTGAGATGTCTCGAATGGATCCTCTATGCAGATTAAGTGCCGATCGTTGCCAATTCTCCTCGTCCAATCCTTTTCTTGCTTACTGTAAAATAAAAGTGTCATAAATGTGAAGCATTTTATTGTAAAACACAACTGGGTCAACTGATGAAATAACAAGAAAACGTATCACCGAGGCCCCTCTAGTCAAATTGCATTTTGCTCCCTTACTAAAAAAATGAGCAAATTAGTCTTTGTATGTTAAGTTTAGTTAAGAATTTAATCCATTTCTACTATTAAAAACTGACCCTCCTTGTATGTCAACATGATATACACGTGACACGCCACATATCACTATCTGGTTTATTCTATCAATCACGCAAATTTTTAACAGTACAAATGGATAAAATTTTTAATAGAAATGACCAATTAACTATTTGAAAGAAGATGCTTAAAACTAGACTAGTTTCATACAACTTTTGGCAACCGTCAAGATATTTAACTAAAAGTTCCTGCAAAATATAATGGTTTCCATCTCACCTGATTATGCTTCCTGTGCGAACGGATATTACTGAATTTGCATAATCATGACCGTATGCCCAGTAGTTGAAGAAACCCCAAACCAGTTGAGCAACAGTTTCCTTGTTAGAAGATCCGAAGTTGTGAAGTTTTTCGATTTGATCAAAGTAAGCACACTCGATATTATCCACGGTGACATTGTAGGTTTTCTCCATCCCCTGAAAGAGAATTTAACAGAAGCAAAATTCAAACAGTAACCCGCACGTTCAGTCACAATATTTAAGCTTCTCATGAAATGGTTTCATGCAAAGGAATAAAGGCTGTAAATAGATGTGATAAGAAATTAACCGCATGCTAATTACGAACCATATAGGCTTGTTGTCTAACCGACTAAACGCATAACATCCAAAATGGGTAAAAGTACCATGGAAGCCCTTGTATTAGAAGTCAGATCACATTTTGCCCCCCTTTACTCAAAACAATAGGCAAATAAGTCCCTCTAGGTTAGATTAAAGTGCAAATTAGTCCTCTCTATTAGAAACTTTTTACTCTTAAAAACTGGTGTAACTTTTTTAACAATAGAAATGGATGGAATTTTTAATAGAAGGACTAGTTTGCTCTTTAATCTATCGTACAAGGACTAATTTAACCATCTTTTTAGTAGATGGGGCAAAATGCAATCTGACTCCTAATACAAGGGAGTCCACAGTACTTTTCCTGTCAAAAATGCTACTAAAGGGTGACATTTTAAACAATAGCTTAACAAAATGATAAAGAAGCAAATAGAATATCGCGTTACCATTACTATTTAGGAAAAAATATTTCCACTAACAATATAAAAAGAGTAGAACAAAATCCGAATTATTAAGTTCCATAAGTTTCCCTACCATAGAAATAACGAAATAGAGCCATATGAGATAGCAGATATAGGAAGCAAAGAGGCCTACACACCTGCAAGCATGGAAGGATAGCCGGTCTCCTTTGCTGTAAGAAATGGATGCACATCAAAACATACCTGCAAAGGAAATGCTAATTATCATTAACTACACAGGTGACTTTATAACTGCAAATAAAATTAAATGATACTCTAGGTGCACAAATCCTAACTACATTGGTCATCATTAGCTCGTAGCTTTATCTATGTTTACGTTCCAAAGAAAGCTAAACACAGCCCAACCACAAGTACCAATTGGAATAGAATTATAGTTACAAATAACTTACGCATAGCTAGATAAAGTTCCGCGATAAGTTTCATTCACTCCTCTGGATTTAGCCCAGTGTTTCACAATAAATGCCAACTGCCGTAATCTTGCATCTATCTGTGCATAATCCCTTAGAAGCTTTGTATTTACTACAGCCAAGACATTGTTTATGCATATATCACAGGAAATTCCAGTCACCGGATCCATAAGCTTTACTATGGGGACTCTAGCACGAGTCAGTGCCTGCACATAAGGCAAACAATAATTTACATACTCAATTAGCTGCATAAGTTTAACCACAAGCAATACAAACCAACCTGCACATTCTGAAGATTATCCGACTGCAAAATATCCGCCAACTTTAACAAGATTTCAGATTTGTTGTTAATATCCTCATTAAGTGCAAGACAGATATCAATATCACTTCTCGAAACCCCAAAATCATTAACACATGAACCATAAGGAAATAACTTTGCTTGAGGCCATTCTTTCCAAACTAGTTTCTCGAGTAACGCCAATAACTGTTGTTGCTTAGTTTTTTCCTCTTTGGGCGGAATAAGTGACTCGTAAATAGCAAGTAAAGGTGCATTTAGCCTATGAATGTCACTGCGACACTCCATCTGCCTTTTTAACATTCTAACTCTCTGGCTAAGTAACCTTTGGCCTCTGTTATCTATTCTGGATTCCTGATGTATAAATAAATTACAAGTCAATCCCAAATTTAAACAAGCATCCATTTTTATACCATTTCGAACTTACAACATGAAAACATTAGGAAGTAATATTACCTTCTCGTGACGATGGTGCTTCTTATCATTCTTATCCTCAAATTCTTCCTCAATCAACAATGACTCAATAATCCTTTCCCCAACTTCATCTACCTGGCCGCCACCGAACCTATGCAATTCCATGAGAGGCTCTTTGATATCAGTACCGGACTGCAGATTACTCCCTGCCGGTGGTCCAGGGTGGTCGAGCTGTCCACGAAGTCCCATCTCATTATCATTACTCAACTGACTGTATTCTGCTCTTAATTTATCTACATTGTTCCTCCTGGCTCCGAAATCACGGCTCCCTCCTCCTCCTCTAGGCTTTCCTGAAAACCCCGGCGGTGGTCTTACGGTTTCTCTGTAATTCCCAACATGGTGCTGCTGTTGTTTCCCTCTTTCACTTTGATGTTGAAAGGCGTATGGACTCGAATTCGCCGGTTTCGATAAATCAAGATTCGATTTTTCAAACAAATTCCCATTAAGCAAACCCTCTGGCTTTTGCAGGATTTGAATATCACTAGGAAAAGAACCAAAAACAAGCTTTTGTTGTTGTTGTTGTTGTTGTTGTTGTTGCTGTTGTTCTGGATGCTTTTGCTGAATCAGATTCTGAATCAGATTATTACTGTTATTATCCACACTCGGAAACCCTAGCCTTCTCAAATCATCATTTAAATCCCCTCTATTGCCAACGAATTGATTTCCCGAGGAAGACCAAGGGTTTTGTGGAAAGCCTAGAAAATTAGGAACCAAAGGCGAGGAAATCGTTTGCGCCCACGGAGTGGAGAGATCTCGTCCGTTCGACGGCCAAGATGGCGACTGCAAAGGAAATACCCGCCCAACTGCCGCAACAGCAGGATCTAACGGCAACGGCTGCTGATGCAGCTGCTGCTGCTGTAACGGTTGAGGTATAAGCATAGGAGTAACTCTAGAGAGCAAGGGAGATTGCCGTTGTTGTTGTTGTTGTTGAGGGGGATTTTGGAGTAAAGAAAGAAGGAATTCGCCACCGTTGGCGGTGGGCTCCCGTGGCGCGTCGCCACCACCGCCAGGCATCGCCGTTAAATCGCTTCAACACAGTGTATTGATTGCTGAAAGGAGAGAGAGAGAGAGAGACCCTGAAAAAAATCAAAAAATCTCTCTGATTTGGCCGAAAAGGTAAAGTCTTTTGGTGGGTGATGAAATAATAATCGTAAATTCTATAAAATCTGGGGAACATAAAAATCTCTAATCGAAGGCCGACAACCGTTGGATCTTAGATCAAAGGATGTCGGATACTGCTGCATATGATAATATATATATATATATTTCCCTCCTTTTGGTCTGTAACTACTTGCATTGTTGACTTTTTTTTGAGTGTTTGACTCGAACTCTAACTCAGTACTCAGTTGCTGAGTAGGAATTGGAGACTTTCATAACAAGCAATTGGAACCTTAACCAGGAAGTTCAAACTACAATTGTGTTTGGACTCTCCGAGTAAATTACCAATAAAAGTTCTTTTATTTTTTTAAATTTATCGAAATAGGTCAGGTCAGAAATTATTTATCGAAATGGGCCAGTTTTTACAAAACGCATTCACGTCAGCGCTTTGTCAGTGGAAAAAGCAGGAAAACGCTTTCTCAAGGAAGCGCTTTGCCTACGTGGACAGAAAACGCTTCCTTGAGGCGCGCTTTCTCATTCACATAGGCAAAGCGCTTCCTTGAGGAAGCGTTTTTCCCGTGTTTGAACAATAGCAACGGCTACTTTTTTTACCGTTGGTAACCCCCCAACGGTCTAAAAAAAAATTATAAAACCCCCCACCCCTTTCATTTTTTCACACTTAAATCCTTTCAATCTTCAATCTTTCAATATTCTCTCAAATTTCTCTCAAATCTCTCAAATTTCTCTTAAATTCCTTTCAAAACTCTCGTTAATTTTTTCAAAAAAGCTCTAATTTTATTTTTTCTAAATTTATTTTTTAAAATAAAAAAAATTGATCGTGTTAGCAATGGCCGGAGAATTAATTCGCTTTGATGATAAACACATATCTGTCGAACAAATGTAAATGGTAAGTGTTAAATTTAATATTTAAATATTATTTAAGATTTCTGTCATTTATGCAAATTTAAATAATTTTTATTTTATTATTTCTTATAAAAGTCTGTAGATCGGATATTGCAATGCTATATCCGTAACATGACTGGTCCTCCATCACCGTTGATAGAGGATTACCTACGGGAAACGGGTTTTTGGCACGTGGCGATGATAAGCCGGGGGTGCAAGTTGGACCGAAACTTATTAGTGCGTTGATAGAAAGGTGGAGACCCAAGACGCACACATTTTATCTTCCATGTGGAGAGTACACTATCACTTTGGAAGACGTGCATTTGCAATTAGGATTGCTGGTGGGCGGGGATGCAGTCACTGGGTCCGTTCATTCTGCTGATTGGGGAGTGATATGCTAGGAGCTTTTGGGTGCTATTCTAGATAATATTAAAGGAGGTCGGATCGAGATGGGCTGGTTACGAGACACATTTCCGGAGCCGGATGATGATTCTACCGAACTAGAAAAAATTCGAATGCTCGAGCATACATTCTTCAGATAATTAGAGGTTATCTGATGCCGGACTTGTCACGAAACCTTGAACATCTGAGATGGCTGTTGAAACTCGTTGATTTTAGAGCAGCTGGTGAATTTAGTTGTGGGTCTGCCGTGTTGGCAACACTGTACCGGGAGATGTGCGGGGCTATGCGACCGAATAAAGCGAAAATTGGAGGTTGCCTATCACTACTGCAATCATGGGCATGGTTTCGCTTTCCATTTTTACGTCCTCGAGTGGACCACCCATATACATTCCCACTCATAACGAGGTAAATTTTATATTAGATTTTACAATTATTATGTAGATTTAAAATATAATCATATGCTAAAAATTTATTTAATTAGGTGGAGCCATTCGGCAAGTTATGCTCGATTACCTACCTGTCTTGAAGATATACGGCTTCTATTAGAGCAACGGTCGGAAGCACAAGTAAGTATTAAAAATATATATATATACATACATAATAAAATAGTGGATTCGTATTTAGTATTTACTATTTTTTATTTAACTAATATTTCCATCATTTTTTATATAGTTTCAATGGACACCATACGACGATCCGTCAATTTGGGCTGTAATTCCGGATGAATACTTGCAAAATCCGAACGCTTGGCACGTGAAGGTCCCATTGGTCAACTTTGCTATTGTGGAGATGCACCAATCAGACAGAGTATTACGGCAATTTGGATTCTGACAACTGATTCCTGTGGCACCTGAGGTGTTGGATGATCATCACAAAATCCACTTACGGCAATTGCATACGGATTGGCCGAGATTCTAGTCACACTATATCCAAATGTGGAAAGATCAGTATGATTATATACCTACTCGGGAACCGATCATCGTTCCAGAGTTGGCGCGCGTGCCGAAATACATGCCATGGTTTAAGATCCATGGCAAGCCATATTTACTGTCAGAAGAGGAGAGGCAGCGGCAATTGCGTGTCCAAAGGGAACGACGTAGCCCTTTAAATCCTAGAAGAAGGGACGACGACGCAGACCCATCAACAGTGCCCACACAATCACCCAGGCCAACAACAGGACCTACACAGTTACCGGGCCCAACAGTTCAACCGTTGACACCCACAGCACAGCCTCTTCAGATGATGCCAGGTACGTATCCTAGCCCTTATATGTTTCCTTTTTCTAGTCCTATGGCAGGTTGGAATGCATGGCCCGATTCATCTCCATTTCGACATCTCGAGTGGACCGCTGATCTATAGGCGTGCCGCCGCACGAGGATCGCAGAGAGGGGCGTCGGGAGCTCTTTCTTTTTACCAATCCCCATTACCTTATGGGTTTCAAACACCTCCGCCATTAATGATGCAAACACCTCCACAGTCACTATTCTATCAAGGCGGGTCATCCTCCCAACACCCACAACTAGAATTCTCGCCGGAGCAAGCACAACCCCCACCGGAAGCTGGACAAAGGAGGAATCCAACGCGTAACCGTCGACAACCTCTATGTGGCACTGAATCCGACCGGCACGGACATTGATTTTTATTTTAATATATTTGTACAAACATTTTAAATCTTTTTATATTATTTCATTAGATAAAAGGTTGTTTTAAATAAAGTAATTGTAATTTACTTTTATATTTTTAATAAAATGAAAATTATTTTAAATAAGGCAACATTTTGAATATTTTTATATTATTTCATGTAATTAGATAAAAGGTTGTTTTAAATAAAGTAATTATAATTTACTTTTATATTTTTAATAAAATGGAAATTATTTTAAATAAGGCAACATTTTGAATATTTTTATATTATTTCATGTAATTAGATAAAAGGTTGTTTTAAATAAAGTAATTATAATTTACTTTTATATTTTTAATAAAATGGAAATTATTTTAAATAAGGCAACATTTTGAATATTTTTATATTATTTCATGTAATTAGATAAAAGGTTGTTTTAAATAAAGTAATTGTAATTTACTTTTATATTTTTAATAAAATGGAAATTATTTTAAATAAGGCAACATTTTGAATATTTTTATATTATTTCATGTAATTAGATAAAAGGTTGTTTTAAATAAAGTAATTGTAATTTATTTTTATATTTTTAATAAAATGAAAATTATTTTAAATAATGCAACATTTTGAATATTTTTATATTATTTCATGTGATAATATAAAAGGCTGCTTTAAATAAAGTAATTATAATTTACTTTTATATTTTTAATAAACTGAAGTTTATTTTAAATAAAGCAATATTTTGAATATTTTTATATTATTTCATGTAATAAAATATAAATAATACAACATATTGACAATTACAACAACTATCAACTATTGCGATTTAGACATGATCTACTTGTATGGCCTAGGTTCCTATACTATCCACATAACTTCTGTTGATTGGTTATTTCTCGGATATCCATATTGTTGCGTATTCTAGTCGAGCAAGGTCGACCCTTTGGTTTATGCTGCAACTCTCTATCCGGTAACAGCTTAAACGGAGCAAGCGATACAGAGGGCCACTTACGCTCATCTGGCACCGGTGGGAATATGTGTCTCCACACGTTGTACATGTATTCCAATTTGTACATGTCGTCGACATAGCTCATGGGATCCAAACGAAGATTTTGACAAGCTGCAATTACATGAGCGCATGGATAATGAAGTGCGTCAAACCTCCCACAATCGCAAGTCCTATTTCTTAAGTGTACACGATATTGCCCGCCAGTAATACCTTGGTGCGGTTTGTCAAACTCTGTCACACGAAACCATAAGTTGTCTCGATCGTAACACACTGTGTGCATAGTGTTCGCCCGTGCCTTCGCCTTGTTAATTTCTTGCAATACCTTTGTGCACCATACATGGCCTCCCTGCATTTGGCCTGCATAACTCGCTGCTCGTTTCAAAAATAGTGCCGCTAAACGAAAATATGTCTCTCGCACAACTGATGTTATCGGTAAATGACGTGTTCCTTTCAGAACAGAATTTATACATTCAACCAGGTTTGAGGTCATGTGACCATATCGTAAGCCGCCGTCATATGCTTGTGTCCACTGTTCGAAAGGTATATTACATAGGTAGTCATGGCCCTCTTCGTTAACTGAATGGAAAATTGCCAACATCTCATGAAAACGGTCCTTACTTATCTCATACCCTGCCAATATAAGTTGATAGTGAAAATTACATACCACTTTTTCATTTAAAATAAATTCAAAATTCCAAACGAAATTATATTAATAGAGATAAAGTTAAATACCCATGTTGGCCACTTGCCGTCGTTCACTTTTAGATGGATATTGCCTGTAGTAGTTGGAAGCAATGTGCCTTAGGCAATACCGATGGTATGTGCGATGCCATAGGCTTCCCTGTCGCTCAATTGCAGCTAGTATCCCGGTGCCTCGATCCGATATAACGCATATATCATGTTGGGGGCAAACATGCATCCTTAACCTAGAAAGAAAGAAATTCCAGTCATCAGCTGACTCCCCCGGTGTTATTGCAAAGGCAATTGGAAGGATTCTTCCACTACTATCCTGTGCGACTGTTAGCAATAGTCGATGGGTATATCTACCATACATAAAGGTACCGTCAATTTGTACCAATAGCTTACAATATGCAAATGCGTCTCGACATTGCTTAAAGCTCCAGAAGAGACGCTTAAATACTTGGCATTCACGGAGCAATCGGTCGTTGTAGTATGCAGGTTCTGTTTGAAGGTCTGTTATGCAACCTGGGACGTATCTCTCTAGCACTTGACACCACTGCCATATTTCATTATATGAAGTGTCCCACCCACTATGTATCTTCTCCAAAGCCTTCTGCTTAGCTATCCAAGCCTTGCGGTAAGAGGGCATGTACCCCATTTGGTTACGAATATTGGCAATTAATGTAACAGCCTAATTTTTAGTGGTATCGGGAATAGAGATTGGAGATCACTAAATCCGACAGGTGAGTTGAAAATTTAATAAATTAATATCTATGAGTCAAATGTGAATATAAAAGCATTTTTGAATTAGTGAATTTAGTGATTTAAAAGAATTAATTAGGTAAATTGGGTCGAGAATGAGGTATCGAGACCTCGACTTCATAAACTAAGCCATAAATATTTTTAGAAATATTTATGGAGTGTTGGTGAGGTAGTATTAAAATTTAGTCAGAAAATTTTGACTTTTGGGTAGTTAATTAAATAAAAAGGACTAAGTTGAAAAAGGTATAAAAGTTGCTAAAATGATTAAATAGCTCAATTGTTAAATGAGGAAGGACCTAAAGTGCAAATAAGCCCAAAAGAGATATTTTGGGCGGCAATAGCTGAGAAAAATCAGAAAATGGGTGAAATAAGGGCAAAATTGGAAAATTGCCAAAATTAACTAAATAAAAATGGGACTAAATTGGAATATCTAGAATTCTCTTCATTTCTCTTCATATTCATCAGCTGAAAAACAGCCATGGAGGAGGGTTCAAGTTGGTTTTCATACTCTAGCTTCATGTAAGTTTAATTCTTGCTTTTTCCTTGAAATTTTTATGTTTTTGGACTTTTACAATTGGGTCCAACTTACTATTTCATTAGTTTTTGATTTCCATGGCTAATTTTTGAAGTTGTTATGGATGATTACTAGAATAATATGATGAATAAACATAGAATTGAAGCTTTAATTTTGATATATGGTGATTTTATCAAGTAAAATTGATGAAAATTGGTTTAGGACCTAATTGTGAAAGAGTTTGGAATTAAGGTCTAGCGTTAAAGTTCTGGTTTTCAAGGGTTATGAAGTAGTTTAAAATGATATAATAAAGTATTAAATTAGAAAAATTAACTCAATTGAGGAGTTAATTGAGGAAGGATTGAATTGTATGAACTATGAAATTTGGGGCAAAATGGAAATCAATATTTTTCACTAAAACTGTTTCGGGCAGCAGCAGTAGTCTAACTTTGAAAAATCACTAAAAATTTTAGAAATCGAATTAGAGGATTAATAAAATATGAAATTAAATCTTATTGAGTCTAGTTTCTTATAAAAGAAATTATGTAAGCAATGGAATTATAAATCATGAGATACAATAACTTTTGTGAGACAAGGTCAGAATGATTTCGGGTTCCCCTGTTCTGAGTTTGTAAAATCATAAAAAATTGAATAAAAATAATTAGGGGATTAAATTTATATATTTAGAATCCTGAATGAGTCTATTTTCAAGAAAAACAAACGAGGACATCATTCGAATCCTGTACGAGAAGATAATTAATTTTTAGTGAAGAAGAGTCGGAACTGTCAGACAGCAGAACAGGGGAGATTTCAATGAATAAACTGTATTAATTGGCCCAACCAAAAATTCTGAAAATTTTATGATAAGAAGATATGTGAGTCTAGTTTTAGGGAAATTATTGGATCTTAATTTTGAGTTCTGTAGCTCAAGATAAAAATAATTTAGTGACTATGATACGGATGGATAGCTTGAATATTCACATAAGAAAGAGTGAAAATTATGGATAATGTTACTTACAAGTGTGTTATTTATACTAAGGATGTGGATGGAGAGGAGGAGGAGGAAAAATATACATATGTTTATGAATGACTTGTGTATAAATTGATCATGTGCCCGATTATAATCGATAAATGTTGAATTAGAAATGATATAATGTTTTATTTGGAATATTTATTATGAAATTATGATTATCACTATAATACAAAAATCGAACTTGTGAGTTTACATAACTAAACTTTAGTGACCATTTGTTAATATTATTATATTTCAATATTATTTTATGAATGGTGATTAATATTTATGTATGTTAATTGTTGAAAATAAGTAAATTATGTACAAAAGTTATGAAATTGAACTGAGTATTTGGAGGAACGAAATGCCAGAAATGAGTATGATTTTTCAAAGAAAAAAGATGAATTGACTGTAAATTACCCAAGTAAACCGAGATTCAGCATTTGTTGCGAATTCTCGTGTTTGCTTTCTCGCTTTAGCTCTTACGAGCTTCCGTTAACTCATATGAGTTTCATTAAACCTTTTCGTTTTGATTCACCTCGATGAGCTTGATTGCTAGCCTTCTAAGCCTGCTTAGCACTTGTGTGCTTCGCTTAGCCTTCTAGCTTGTTCTTAGCTTTCTGGCCCGCTTAGCACACGCGCGCTTGAGCTTAGCCTCCGGGCTGCTTTTAACTTGTGTGCTTGATTAGCTTAGCCTCCGGCTTCGCTTAGCACTTGTGTGCTTGATTGTAGCCTTCTGGCTTCTGCTTAGCACTTATGTGCTTCAATGAGATTTCGAGCTTTAGATCACGATGTACTTAAATCAAAGCTGCCTTTAAATGGACAAGTTGGTAAGTCGTAAATGTAACGTGTGGAAAAAGAAATGTAAGTAATGTTATCATTATTATTATTGAGCCCAATTGTGTGATTTCGTCATTCAGAGATTGTGTTTGACAGGATATGTTAGTAATATATGAGTATGTGAATCAAAGTGACAGAATTTAAACACCTAATGAGGTTGAGCTCAATCACATGAATTTGTCATTTGAAATTGTGATTGACAGGAATAAATAGTGATTGCATGCTTATGAATTGTTACACATAATTATCTAAAAAACAAGAAAAACGACGGTTGTTAACATGTGGAGACATGAGACATTGATATATGAATGTGGAATATGTTTGATAAATGTGTTCATTCATAACTATGGAATTATGTACCTCATGTGTGCTATTTGCATAAAAATGATATTTCAAATACTTTGGTGAATAAAGCTTAAATATGAAATAGTATGAAATCGAGACAAGTTGTTATGAAAACATATTTAAATTATCTGTAAGTGTTTCGTACTCCTCGGTAATGCCTCGTACTCTATTTCGGTGATGGACACGGGTAGGGGGTGTTACAATTAAGACTGGCACTGAAGTCCTAGCATCTGTCTTCACCGTAGGTAGTATTAAGCTAGCTAACATAGCTGAATCCACGAAGTACGTTAAATAATGTAACATTACATAATAACAGTATTATTCAAAAACCTTAAATATTGTACCTGCAGCATATGTATGTGGACCTTTATACTTTTTTATCTCCCACAACCCTGTCCTTTTCCTTAACGAGGCGTAGATTTTCCATGAGCAACTTTCGTCTTGCACTGCATACTTCGCCTCAAACTTATCGGACTTAGATTTACCACGTGGTAGTCAACACCGTTATTGATGCTATGTTGTTTCAATATACCAAGAAAACTATCCTTATTGGAAAACTCCTTACCAACTTCAAATTCACTCGAATCCAATAATGAACTTGTATGATCACGCGTTCTATGTGGTAGATCTGGAAACTCTAATGCATCATCTGCAGATAGATCAACATTATGCATGTGGACTGGAGGCGAGTATGCCCTGAATCGTTGATCTTCTTCTTCATCTGAACCCCCTTCAACATCTTCAGGTTCAGTTGGAATAGGCTCCGGTTCAGAAAATAATCCAACTTCTGTACCATCGCGGCCGGGCTCTCGAAGTGGATCCACATCAGAGTCATCATCTAACCCACCATCATCTGCGACGTATGAGGTCCCCTCACCTGTGGACGTTATGGGGTGTACATCATCTCTTCTTCTGGGCGTTTCATAACGTCTCCAATTGGATGTAGATTGCCAAGCACTATAAGTTGATGTCGTTCCCCAGTACGTATTTCCAGCATCAAACATCGACCCACCTAGGTGCATGTCCCATCCACTAATAGAGTGTCGTGCAGGGGTTGTGTATTCCATACCGCTACAAAAAACTGGCGGTTCCGTGTTATGTAACCCACTAACGGAGTGTCAGGCAGGGGTCGTGTATTCCTCTCGAACAGTAGCCGCAAATGTATCATTTGGCGATGCAAATTGTACATATAACTCAATATATGATGCTTCACTAGCACGATGAGTCTGCACCATTGCTTCCAAGCTACGAGCACATTTGATGTCAAACGAGTCATATGTTACTGGATCAATAGAAGCACAAAATCGATACCTAATAGACAACACTTTCATTGGCGTCGTTCAATATTTTACGCTTAATCCTTTTACGGTTCTCAAAATCTATGTTCGTTAAAAACCATCGTATTGTATTCTCCGAAAAAAACACACCGTTCTCGGTGTGACAAACCTTACCATCATAGTAAATAACAGCATTAATGCGTTCACTCATCTTTAATTTTTATCCTTCTTAGCCTCTCTGTTTTTTTTTTTGCTGTAAGTTATGCAACCTGAGAACAAAATTTGGCTCATTTATAGCCCAAGTTATTTCAAAAACCACTATAGCAAAAGAGCGTCCATGTGGGAGCTTCTTTCAATATTTCTGCTTTGAAAATGCATCCTGCTTGAAGCGTTTTGACTATATTTATACTGCATACGCCTTCTCAAAATTATTTTTAGAGACCATCAGTAGCAAAAGAGCATCCACGTGGGAGCTTCTTCCAAGTAATTTTGCTGAAAATGCATCCCGCTTGAAGCTTTTTACCACTATTTGCACAGACATCGCCTTCTCAAAATTATTTTTTCAGAGACTACTCAGAGCAAAAGATCGCTCACGTGGAAGCTTCTTTCAAGATTTCTGTGTCGACAATGCATCCTCGCTTGAAGCGTTTTACACTATTTGTATGATACACGTCTTCTCAAAATTATTTTTCAGATACTCATCAGTAGCAAAGAGCTTCCACGTGGGAGTTTCTTTCAAGATTTTTGCTTGACAATGCATCCTGCTTGAAGCGTTTTTGACACTATTTGCGCAGATACGTCTTCTCAAATTTATTTTTCAGAGACTACTGTAGCAAAAGAGCGTACATGTAGAAGCTTTTTTAGATTACAAATAATTTAATTAAGTTACCCTAAACCCCAAACCCTAATTTATTTGATTTTTTTTCTTAAATACTCTAAAACCCTAAACCCTAAAATCCTAATCTAATTTTTTAAAAATTTATAATTAATTTACTCAAGTAACCCTAAACCCTAATTTATTTGATTTTTTCCTTAAAAACCATAAACACTAAACCATAATCTAATTTTTTAAAATTAGTAATTAATTTAATTAACAAACACTAAACCCTAATTTATTTAATTTTTTCCCTAAAAACCCTAAAATTTAAAAATCCAAAATTCCCAAAACCCTAACCTTAATTGTAGAAAACCCTAATAAAAACACAGGGAAAACGCTTCCTCAAGGAAGCGCTTTGCCTACGTGGACAGAAAGCGTGCCCTCGTTTTCCTGCTTTTTCCCATGACAATGCGCTGACGTGGACGCGTTTTGTAAAAACTGGCCCATTCCGATAAATAATTTCTGACCTGGCCCATTTCGGTAAATTTAATTTTTATTTATTTCGAAAATGAATTAAGAATAATTTACCTATTGTACATATTTTTTTATTTATACATTAATAAATTTAGTTCTCAAATTTTACAGATTTTATTAATTTGGTCTTAATTTAATAAATTTAACTAGTAACATTTACACATTCTGTCAATATTTACTTAAAATATATAAGTATCAAAGGCTAAATTTATTATTATATCAATTAAAATTACATAAGCCACTCACTTTCGAGATTGATAGAGATTAAATTACACTTTTTTTAGAGGGACCAATTGCTCAATGTCGAATTTAGGAGGGATTGGAGAAATATACTTTTTTTTTGGGTACATTTTAGTACTTGAGCTTAACAACTTGATTTAATTTTATCATTAAACTTGAATTCCATAAAAGTGCATGATGTGGCACTGTAAGATTTTACCACACCACCACTTCAAACATTGGAAATATATATATAATTTTTAAAATTTTAAAATTTTATGTACTTTTTTAAAAAATTATTCTTTAAGTAATAACGTCGTACAATTTCATAGTGCTACATTTGCACACTTTTATTAATCTAAATTCAAGTATTAAAATAAATCTAATCGCTAAAGTCAAATATTAAAAAACACATTATCCCTTTTTTATAAGTAAAGTTAATGAATAAATACTTCCATACAAAGGAACATGATCGGAAAAAAAAATATTTCATTAAAATCAGATCATTTGAATCGAAAATTGAATCAAAATGAAAGTTTATAATACAAACATCCCTTCAAAAATTTACATACATTATTGCCTAAATTATATTATAATCAAGATTAATATTAATATGTTTTTACAATATCATTATAAGTTCTGATCATATCTTTTTTTTTATACAATATTTAGTACCCATAACCCCTCCACAATCCATAAATAGGAGGATAATACACTTCAGCGCACTCGAACTCATGTCCTTTTATGTTGGTAATAATACATATGTCAAACGAGTTAAGACTCAATCAGTTAATATTAATTAAACACATTTTAAAAGAAAAAAGAAAATATCATTAAAGCATTTGTTAATAAAATTCAAATTGGGTAATCACTATTTCCAGTGAACTGAATCAATTGTTGCTTTATCAGCCTAGGCCTGGTCCCTTTAAGGCTTTCTAGTCTAAATATGAAGATAAATAAAGCCTAGGCTCGATCCATTTTTAGACATTTAATGAAAATTGAGAAATTCATTTATGGGTAAACTATATCGAAAGTCACTAAACTATTAATAAATTTATGTTTTGATCAGTTAACTTCAAAAAATTATAAAATAGTCATTGAACTATTCAAAAAAATTTATTTAAGTAACTGGACAGCTAAAATCATTGTTGTATGGTGTTCTTTATTTGCACCACATTCATCAATCGAAAGCTCTCCATCCACTTTTCTTCTATAATTTAGTATTTTTTCATGAAACAACTTTGAATGTCAAGAATTTGTAAACCAAAATCCAAATAGCTTTTTTCTTCGACTTCTGAAACTGACCGTCAATTTGACTTGGATCTAAAGTATGTTATTCTGCTCATCGATAGGTACTAATTCATCATATCGATCATCGAATCGTCACTTGGAA
Source organism: Gossypium anomalum (assembly GCA_025698475.1). Lineage (NCBI taxonomy): Eukaryota > Viridiplantae > Streptophyta > Magnoliopsida > Malvales > Malvaceae > Gossypium > Gossypium anomalum. The sequence goes on from CM046967.1 coordinate 28,586,538, forward strand.
CTCACTAGTCAAACTTAAAAAAAAAAAAAAACTTAACAACTCAGTAACTCAAATGAAAACTTTTGAATAACTCTGTTACAAATTTGTAACTTTTTGAAATTGAGTGATCAAATTATAAACTTACTAATAGTGACTTTGGGTGTAGTTTACACTTAATTTATTTACTTTATTATGTCAAAGTTTAAGCATGTAATTTACAAAATTTAAGAAATTAATTCAATTGAATAATAATGTTAAAATTGTTCATTAACTCGCTATTTTAGACATCAACACTTTAGCAACTTATATATGTGAGGATTTAACAAAATAATAGTAATTCAACAATTTATATGTAACAAAGCAAAAATCAACTGTCCAAGTCCATTTATTTGCTACTGATTCGAATAACTTTTTAATATCCATAAAATATAATGAACAAATTCTAACAAATTATTATTTTTATTAATTTTTCCTAGATGTCTATCACCATATATGAAATTTAATTTCAAATCCGATTCAATTGATTTGATTTAAAATTGAATTCATCTAAAAAAAAATAACCATCATATACCAAAATCATCAATGGAATAGAGAAAGGACAGAGAATCTCAAAATGTTTTTTTTTTTTATTTACTTTTTATTACAATAAAAAAGATACATCCGAATCCTTTGTTTTTTTTTTTTTTTTTTAAATCTTGGCCAATTTATGCTACAAAACTCAAAAGCAAAAGGCACTTAAAAGTTGAGAATCTTTTGTGAATTCTGATGAAAAAGGAGGAGGAAAACAAAAAATCTTTTCTAAAATTTCAGGAATTTTCTAAAAAGAATTCAGTAATTTTAAATAACTCACCCATCAACAATGTGATATGTGAATACCATAGATGAAACAATGTGTTAACTTTCATAAAAACAATAGTTTTGGTCTCACCCAAAAAACACCATTCTTACTATTATATCTTAATGGATGAATGAAACAAAATGTTTTTACTGGATAGTAATGAACACATTTATTAATGAAGTTCCAAAAAAAAAAAGAGACTAAAATGCAATGTGTATATACAATAAAAGAATGTATTAATAATTTTTTTCTTAAAAAAGTAAATAAAATTTTCCTGATCAGAACACTATGTTGAAGAATGAAACAATTTCGTTTTTAATGCAAAATCCAATTCCAGACTATAACAGCAAGGACAAGGAAGAAGCATTTAAGTATTTTTGGTATTTAAAATCACTTATTTGCAATTTCATATGCTTCTTTTTACCATTGGAATTTAAAAGTTGTAAAAGTATTATGGAGATTTTTGTACTAAAAGTTGGATTATATTTATTTTTTATTTAAAAAAAGAACAAATTAATCTCTATATATAATATCAAAAAGCAAACCAACTATCCATTTTTATTGTTAAAAATTGATCCATGTTCGTTAGTATAGAGTACACGTGGCATGCCAAATATAACTATCTGGTTATTTTGTTAGCCTCATTAATTTTTAACAATAGAAATTGATAAGTTTTTAAACAAAAAAGACCAAATTTACTCTTTGATTTAATATATATAATTAATTTACCTATTTTTAAAGTAAATAGAATAAAATATAATTTGACTCCATGTATAAAGGCTCCATAATCCTTTTACCCATTTTGATCCCCATTTGCTTGGATGTTGCTATGCCCTATTCAATTCTTTTGCTATGCCCCGTTATTGTCCTGCCCATGAATTTCCCTGCTTTGCTCAGTTCTCTACCAACACTCCCCATGATCCCACTACCTCCGGTAGCGGTACTGGACCCGGATGCCGACGCGTCGAATGCATCCGTCGTGCTCTCGATAACTCCTGCTTCTTTCATTTCTTTTCTTGCTTCTAAGATCCTCTTTTCTTCTTCTAGCGCAACCAATTGTTCCTCCTTGCTAAACAGATGGTACAAAAGCTAAAAGTATAAAACAGATACTTCTGTTAATCAGAAAAAAATCCAACTACTAGACCATATGAGTAGGAAAATTCCACACCAAAGAGTATCAACAAAACAAAAACTAAATATACAAGAGGTAAACTACATTTTGGTTATTCTAACTTCAAAAAGATTTCATTGAAGTTACTGAACTATTCAAAAGTTTTTATTTAAGTCATTAGGTTGATAAGTTTTTTTTTTTTAAAAAAAACACGGGTAGCTAGCTTCAAACAGTGATTCGACAATCTGTATGGTGGATCAGTAACCATCAATGAAAAGAAGAACACACTTTAGATCCAAATTGATCTAATGATTAGTACTGGAGATTGAAAAGGAAAATCTTTTGGAATGTGGTTTTCAAATTCGTAACATTTAAAGCTATTTCATAAAAAAAAATTTGAACGGTAGAAAAGAAGGGAAATAAGAGCTTTTGATTAGTGCAATTGGTGCGAACAAAGAAGGTATAGATCAACAATTTTAACAGCCAGTGGCTTAAATGAAAACTTTTGAATAGTTCAATATCCATTTTGTAACTTTTTTATAGTCAGGTGACCAAAATATAAACTTACTAATAATTTAGTGACATTGGTATTCAAATTATAAGTTTGAAAATACTGAAAAAATATCATGGAATTCCTTATACTAGGAGTCGAATTAAAATTGCCACCTTTACTTAAAAATAGGCAAATTAGTTCATGCATATTAGATCAAAGAGCAAATTTTTACTGTTAAAAATTAGTCTCTATACGTCAACACATAGTATATGTGTCACTGTTTGGTTTTTCCATTAGTCATATTAGTTTTTAACGGTACAATTGGATGAAATTTAAAAAAAATCAATTTGCTCTTTGATCTAATGCATAAGAACTAATTTACTCAAGTTTTGAATAGAGAGAGCAAAATACAATTTGACTCAATCTCCATACTACTTTTATCGGGAAAATACCTTTTCTTAAATAGTTAAATGACATCAAAGTTAAAATCCAACATCTTAACATACAGAAAAAAATGAAACAAAGTATCTACCTTAATGGTACAAGTTCCTCTGTCCTTCTTATCTTTTACTTTAAGTGTATCAAGTGAGGCCAGAAGCCTCAGATTAACTTCCTTTGGTTTCTCGGGTTCCAGTTCACTCAAACGAACTTTCGCGATTCCTAATCTCTGGTCTTGCCCGATATCCTTGTCGAAAACCTGTTTGAAACCATAATGAACACTGTGTAAGCTAACCGTAATAGGTGTTTAAGGCATAACATTAGCAAAACATACAAAACTAAATTTTCATTTTTTGATAAGAAATGTATCCAACACAAATATGTTCAATTCTTAGAAAGGTCAGTACTTCACGTTGTATTTAGAGATCCAAAGAGTCATATTTCGATATCTATATCGGAACATGCTCTAGTCAATTTCAGACAGTGATATTGAATACAAAAGGAGGGATAGAGTGGTTTAGAACCTCTACAGTTAGTCCTTGTGTCTCTCTGTCTTCTGCAATCAACTCAAATGTTTCATTCCAAACAGGATTCAAGTTGTTATCAATGGTTTTTGTTTTAACCTTGAATCGAGGTCGAATGTGCACGACCACATAGGGATCGGATTTTCCAATCATTTCCAAGTTCTTTAAATCATTAGCTCTCACTACTGTAACTGTCAACCTTCCCTCAGGTTTAAGCTCGAATTCACTGCATAACACAATGAGAAGCGATATTTCGTCCAACACATGACATTCAAACTCCATAATTCGAACCAAAAGTTTCAGAATTACCTAGCATCAACTGCTGTACCACCCATTGGAACAACAATTCTGTGTGGCCATTGAAGCGTGTCTGTGACAATTGACTCCACGGTATCCTACAAAATATGGTAAAAATGGAACAACATAAAACATTAACTAGTGTATCTAAGAAAATATGAATAAACAAAATCAATGAAAGCATATTAACAGTAAAAGTACCATGGAGGCCCCTTTATTAGGAGTTAGATTACATTTTGCCCCTTCTACTCAAAAAGTGAGCAAATTAATCCCTGTACATTAGATCAAAGAGCAAACTAGTCCTTTTGTTAAAAAAGTTGGTTTATATATGTCAGCATGAATTACACATGTCACCGTCTGATTATTCTATCAGTTATGCCAGTTTTTATCAATACAATTGGATAAAATTTTAACATAAATGACCAATTTGCTCTTTGATCTAACATACTAGGACTAATTTGCCTATTTTTTTAGTTGAAGAAGCAAACTGCACTCTAACTCTTAGTACAAGGGTCTCATGGTACTTTTACCCATATTAACATATTTTAAAGAAGTAAAAACAGCACCAAAAAACTTACATCAATCATATCCGAAATTCCAGGAAGTCCAGTTAAGCTTCCACCAACAGCCTTCAGAGTGTAATCAATTCTAGGTTTTGGCTGATAGGTATAGAAAAGGTGTCAGTTATTTCCACAAAAACTATAAAACTCTGGGATTCATTCTCTGGTATTTTGATTAAAGCCATTTATAAATAGCAGTTCATGGCAAAAGTTGAATGAAAACAAAGAAAAAATTTGGGGACAGCCACAAGGTTGGGCATCTCCTTGTATAGTGTATAGGGATCGTATGTACTTTCAGTAAAAACCATAAATAACCACTTGTCTTTCCAGATTCAAGACAGTCATACAACAAAGCAAGTTGCATGTATCACCTATTGGGCAGTTAAACAACTTTTGTAAAACATCCAGGAAAGTTTGTTCAACCAAAACATCTAAATAAACCCCTGTAAGATTGCAGCCATTTAGAAATTACTCTAATGGTACCTCAGAAAGAAGAGCAACAAGTAGTGCAGAAATACAAGGCATCTCTTCAGCAAGATGGAAAATGACTCGAACAACTGTAAAAACTTGAAGATCCTTCAACTGTATCGTAGAGAAAAACACTAATAGTAAGCCAAAAGCATCATCTCATAGGATTCAAATTGTAAATGGAAAAAGTAGCATGGTATGCTAAAGTGTCCAAAATATATCATATCAGAATTTCACAAGCATGACAATCTTGAAAGGTTTTTAATGCCCCAACCTGAATTGGTATATTACCAACAGGTGTATCAACTTCTAAAACTATATTTGGATCACCACCCCACCGAAGATCAATATCCATCGTTACTTGACCTTTCTTAAGGCTCTGAACACGAATACCTGCATTTTCCATAAGTAACCATGCGGGTAGAAATGCTTAGAAAGAGGACATGTATAGATTTGTTGTATACATTTACATAGCATTTATAAAGGACTCCTTAGGACTTAAGAACATGAAAAACACCACTAGCTGAAAGACGACCCCAACTATTGTAATTAGATTTCCTTGCTAAAAGATACAAAAGTTATTCTGAGCAAAATCTGTTAATTTATACCTTCAATCTTCGGAGCCACAGTTCCGAGAGACAATTTGGCAAACTTCAGTGAGTTAACTGCCGTAGGTCGGTAGTCTTCCAAGAGTGGTTCAACAGATTCTTTGAGCACAGCTGATGCTGCCTGAAAATAACATGTTAGACAAACTTTGGCTCAGTACCATTTACGGGAAGCGATTTAAACTTATCATACCTTTCCCCAGAAAATGACAATAAACAGCAAAACCCAATTCAGTTCCATTAAAATATATTGATGCTCAGAATGCTTAATATTGTGGACAGCCAACACAATAGTCTAATACTGGTTTATCTACTATGAAAAAATACTAAATTATAAGTTACATAGAGAACAATTTCAATTATTTTCACTTCAGAAAGCACCAAAAGAGTTGAACAACCTGCCTAAATTTCATCTGTTAAGGTGGAAAACCTCAGTTACACAAAAGCCTCTCTCAGCCTTTTTGAAATAAATAACCAGCAACTACTATGAATCTTATAGCAAAAAATATATATAAGAACAAGTATCTTACCTCTGCAACAAAAGGCCATAATTTGCTCAATTGCTTGTTCAACCATTTTGCCTGAAAGGACAACATAGTGTAAGACAGTAAGCAACTACACTGCATAAAATCTTAACACCAAAATGGAAACACCTTTTTCTATACCTAACACATGCAAATGTATCTAGTCTTTGATATGCATATTTTATGCACTAGCAGTAGATGTTAAAGATAACTGGATAATAAATCCAACCGTCTCAAACAAATTGCCAGAGACTATTTCCCTTCAAGAAAAATGAAGGATAAGGCAGATACCGATGCAAAAAAGGAATGGATTTTATTCTTTCTTTTCAAGTATAAGATATATAACGAAACAGATCATATTCTAATCTTTGTGAAGAACAAATTTGCACTAATGCAAGTGAATCAATAGAAATTTGGTCTCAACAAGTTGAATCAAGCATATGAAAACTTATCAACAATCATAGTAGCCTAAGAAAAAGGTTACTAGAAGTAGTAATTAATCTAAGACCATTAAACCAACCTGTTCAAAGACAGGGAAAGATATCCATTCAGGATAATTATCTCCACAAATTTTCCTAAGATCATCTCTATTGAGAGTCGAAAGAGTTTTTATATCAACTGCCTGTCAAAGAAGACAAATAATAGTTACTAAGCATTTGAAAAGTCGAATAGATTCAAAAGTTTAAAGCTGACCAAGTCACAATATCTAAATTACCATACTGAAAAGTTCAGTTTCTTGAAGACAAACTAAAATGTAACTCATTACCACATTCTTGCATTGAACAATCCAACATATAATGAATTTAGAAACAATCAATGAGAACATTTTTCAGTATTAAGCATAGAAGAAAATACTATAAAACGACCTCACAATGCTCATTTAGTTTCTTTTTAGTTATTACTGCCCAACCACATAGTCATATTCTAAATGAACAAGGTAACAAATAATTCCTTCTCTTTGAGGATGTTAACACAGTTCTTTCAAGCAAAGTTAAACACAGCAACCAACTCATCTACTGATAACAAATGCAGGTTGTTTAATGAGTTAAATTCCTTCATTGAGCTATAAACATTTAGACACACAAATGTTCAATATCTCTTAAAGCAATTCTTTTGATTCAAAGTCCTATAATACAAACATTTTTCAATAACTCCAGAATTCTCTGCAACTCGTTTCATCAACCAATGAAAATAAACAAAAGGAATAAGAAACAGAATTCAGTCAAAGAAATTTAGCCAAATAATTAATAACTTCATAAAAAAGCACAAGGAAAATAAACGAACACCTTTCCGATTCGTTTCCCGCTCCGGTATTTCATCATTTGAAGCCAACCAGCCATTAACGAAACACCGAAGATCATTCCCATCAAAATCCCCGAAATCAACCCCATATTCCTAAAATCCAAAGCAGAAACTTCATGAACGAATCCAAATCACACAAAAAAGTACATAAACATTACGGATCGGATAAATAAGAAAGAGAATTCGAAAATTTACGTTCGAAATTTGAAATTTCACTTTCTCACTTCAAATCATTCAAAAAATCAAAACATCAACACCGTTCGTTTGTTTTTTGTTTCTTCTTTTTTAATTTCGATCCAAATGAAAAACATCATTATCAACAAACGGAGACGGACATAGCCGTTGACAATCGAAAAAGGATTAAATTGAAAAAAATTAAAAAATTCAAGTAATAAAGGACAGAGAAAGAGAGACTTCTCCTCCTTCTTCCCTTCGCTTTTGAATCGTCAGCATTGGAATTTTTTCTCTTATTTTTTCTAATAATTACACGTTCTAAGCATCTAGCCGTTCTTTGTTTTCCATAATTCTATTGCAGAGATTAAATTAAATTATATGAAATAAACCTTCAAAAAAATTTTAAAAATATATAATTACTTTCCAGGAAACGTGACATCAACATGAGTTCCTCAAAATGTAATTTTTGTTCTTTTATACTTTTTTCTTGTTAGAATGAAATGAGTATATATAGTTTTGGATTTGGGTATGGAGATTCCTGTTCAGTGTCTATTTTTTAACGAATTTACTGAATGCCAATGTTTAGTCCTATAAATTAAGAAATAAAAAAAATACTTTCAAGTCTACGTGTGCTTTTTTTTTTAGAATTTACTCCTTTTTCTTTTATTTTTTAAAAATTTTAGTCCCTTTAAAAATAGTAAATTTAATCGTAAATATTATTAAAATTCTTCTGTTATAAGTTAATTATAATTTCTTCTTTTTTTTTTTTGTTACATAATAATTATGAAGTGAGTATTTTTTTTTAATTTCAAAATACTATACAAGCGAAGTTAATATAAAAATTTAACTGTGTTAACAATTAGACCCAAATTTTATAGATTAAAAAGTTGAGGGAACTAAATTTTTTTTTTTTTAAAAATGGAAAATGATTAAATTCCAAATGTATTAATAGTATAGGGACATGTATAACTTAACCATAAATTAAAGCTGTTAAACTAGTCGAACAATTCGAACAAAAATTTTAGATCCATTTATTTGAATTTTAGGGTGTGTTTGTTTGCCAGGAAAATATTTTTCGGAAAATGTTTTCCTGATTTTACGGTGTTTGTTTGATTGAAAATCAATTACATTTGGAAAATGTTTTACAAAGCAGGGTAAAAAGAGATGGATTTTACGAAAAATGTCTTACCAATTTTATTTCTGTAAGACATTTTCCATCCTCCAAAACTTTCACCAAATTCTTTCCTCCTCCTCCCGTTCTTCATCTTCATTTTCCTTCTTCATCCAGGTAACATTTTTATGCTTATTTAATCTGCACTTCATGTTTGTCGCCTCTTTCATTCAAATCTTCTTCTTCCTTTTTTTTTGTTGAAGAATCTATTTGGATTTTGCATTTGTTTGTTTAATCTGTTTGGGTTTTGCATCTTCCAACTGCTTCTTTCTTTATTTTCTCCAATTGGAAGAACGAGAAAGATTTAGTGCTTAAACCTAAAAGTTAGATTGTAAAAACTTTCCCCCATTTTGTACATCAGTTTCCTCTTCCGGTGATTAGGATCCATAATTTATGGGAAACTGATTTTCTCTATTTTTCTTATCTCTTGTTTGCTTCCTTGGAATTTCTGCATTTTCTCTTTGGGTAGCTACATTGCATTTGATAATTTACTCTGATTTATTTGTTTATGATTACTGATTTTCTCTGTTTTTCTTATCTCTTGTTTGTTTCCTCAGAATTTCTGCATTTTCTCGTTGGGTCATCTCCAATATTTGTTTTTTTTTTTTTGTAATCTGTATCTACATTCCAGTGTTGCACATTCCATCCAGGGTATTGGCTTCACTGGGTCATTGGTGTCGAGCAGGTAAAGTGTCTTAAGAATATTTATTATCGAATCTTCGTTTTATTTCTTCATTATTTTGCAATCAGATATGCAAGCCATTGTTGATATCTGAAATACACAAGAATGTAAGTCAGTCATGGTGTGATGATATTCCTTTCTATTGAGATCTAATTGTTCAAATTTTGTCAGTCACTTCAACTATGGAATCCATTAGACACCAATAAAACATAGAAAGTTGAAGCACACATGGATGCAGTTTCTTCACTGGCATCTTCTTTAGACATTGAAATGATTGCCTCTACAAGCCATGATGAGTTGATTAGGCTATGGAAATAAAGAAGCCTCTCCATCAGAAATCATGCATTTGCTTGGATCAGATCCATGTGTACATATGGAGCATTTTTGGATGAAGTTAATGGCAACCGCAGCCAAAAATAAACAGTCAAGTGTATACATAGACTAAAATGTTGGTTTTTATTTTCTGTTTTCTTGTTGGCTAGTCGTTTGGACTTGGATCCTTTTTCTTTTACATGAGAAATGATAGATCATTGCTGATTTCTTTTGACAATAATAAAGCTTTTAGGGTGAATGACCATGGCTGCTCTATTTATGGTTGGCCAGTTAGGTTGGTTCATGCAGTGTTTATGCTTGTGTGTCATTATAATGTCAAGTTCTATATTTCCTTAAACGTAACAGTCAACAACTAAAGAGTCTATTGCCTACAAAAGGGACTTGATTTTTAAGTAATCAATGGCAAATTCTCAAGAAACTCAGTTTTTACAAACATCAGAGACAAGAAATGAAAAGAAAATGGAAAATTTTTAATAGAAGCTCAGAGTAACATAACTTTTATAATTGACAAGTTAAAGAGATGCTCAAATCTTGTTGGTTGACTTACATTACCAAAGCCTCATGTACTGTATCTTGAAATATTCTTCTGTTTTTGTTTACCATATTTAAGGGATATATATAATAGATGTCATTGGCCTAGAGAAAGGGGAGAGTTGGAGAAGCCTTTTGATGGATATTCATTTTATGCTGGTTCAACATATAGTTTATTATCCTAATACTCTGATACTTTGGTTAAAAGGTAATATCAACAAATATTGAGTCTAATGGTAAGTTATATTATACTTTTAAGAAAAAAATTCGGGTTTAAAATGCGAAATGATATTGTTAAGAAGGACAGTTATGAATCTCAAAAAGATTATAATCTTTATGGATCGTAAAACCAAGATAAAAGATATATTCAACTTAGGAGTATATGTGGCAAGCTCAAATAAAACAAAATTCCAAGTTTATATCTTTGAAACCACCAATTACTAATTCAGCATGTATGCCAAGAAAACCAGATATCTTCATGAAAAGATAATAATTTCTTAAATATATATTTGTTTAATTTAATGTATATTTTAGCTTAATAATTGAGTATTATTATATATTTAATTTGATTTATTTATTTATAAATAAATCATTGCAATATATGTAAAAATAATTTAAAATATAAATTTATTTATATATGTAAAAATAGTTTTTCCGGAAAATAATTTCAGGTAATCTGCCAAACAATAGAAAATATTTTACACAGATTCATCCAAACACCAGAAAAGTAAATCATTTCCAGAAAAGTAAATCAATTTCCAGAAATCATTTTTCGGAAAACATTTTACTGGCAAACAAACGGAGCCTTAATAGTCTTGAGTTTGGCTTTACCTAATATATTTTTTAATATATATATTCTATATCATTTGAAAATTGAATATATTAAAAAGTATAAATTAAGTTGTTAGTGTTTGAAATTTTTAATAACAGAAAATAACATAGGAAATGAAAAATAAATGGGTCTAAATTAGTTTGAGTTAGCTATTTATGTCTTTTAATCATAGTCGTTGATTTAAAAAGATATAATAAGATCTCACCTTAGACGTTACCCATTTATAAACATAAACAAATTTGAGAAAATTTTAAGGCTCAAATTTTGAGTCAAACTAGACTTAGATAGCTATATATGGTATTGAATTTGATACCATACATTAACTCAACTCAAATCTAATATGATCCACCTTAACCCATGGATTGTTTGTTTATAAATATATTTACTGACAATGTTATGTCACGTCATTAAAAAAACTTAAAAGCACATATAAATAATTAAAAGACTTATATTTAATCCATTAATCAGTGCATCAAATATTAACTTCTTTTTGCGAGTTTATAAATATAAATACAATACATTATGAATTACAAATATATATCTAAGTAACTGCAAAGTAGAACTAAACTAATACAAAGTACAAAACATATTAACAACCAAACAAAATTCACCCATACTAATTTAGCGTGACGAAATTAAAAACTCGTGTATAAAAATTGTATATAATAAAACTCGATCTTAAATCATAATGAACACAAACCTAAATACCCAAAACCACAACCTTATTTGCATATTTGCTACTTTGATTATTGTTTGAGGGTGAGTTTGGATGGGTAGTGGGGTGCGGTGCGGTGTGGTGGGTTTAGCTTACTTTTTATCTCATGCTATAGTATTTAATCTCACCGTCATCACTATTTTTACACTAAGTGCAGGTAAGCGCACTGCTTATCTAAACTCATCTTGAACCTTCTTGAATTTTTGTATCCAAATAAATAAATATATATTGCATACACTGGTTTCTTGAATTAATTACATATTCCAAATGTCGAAACCATTTTTTTTGAAAACGGGCATCGACTTTGGTTGAAAATTAAAACGGGAGTCGCCACCGATCTTTATTAGGTGTGATCGAATCACCTTTGTTTTAATAAGACATTTTCATTTACTAAAACAATGTTTATGGTCTTTGAAACTCGAAAGAACGGGTTCGGGAGTCGTTATGTGCGAGGAAGGATTAGCACCCTCATCACGCCCAAAATTGGTACCAAATTGATTAGTTATTGTCCTAAAGTCGAAAGTTGAAAATCGAGAAATGGATTTGAAATATGATCATTTTTCATTAACATCGATTTAAAAAAGTTCGAATTAAATCAAAGTGACTGCTAAAGATTTCCTCATCTCGAGATATCGAAGTATCACATCCTATAAGTTAGGACACAATACCATGAGCTTCCAAGTGCAAGTTTGTCTTTAATTGTAATTGGAAATCCATGTGTTTTAAAACTCGAAAAGGATATTTGCTATTTAAAAACAACGAGAAAATCGAAACCCCGTAAGTTAGGGCACAATTCCTCGATGTTCCAAAACGCAAAAACATTGCCTTATTTGGAAAATTTCATTTTGAAATATAGTGAGTATGATATTTAACAATGAGCAATATTTGTTTGAATTAAAACGAAATAATTTATTGGATAAATATAACGAAGCTTGATTGATGGGGCGATGATATGAAATAGGAATATAGTAAACGTGCATAGAATAATAATGCATGGATACAATATTATACGAATGAATAACAATGATGCAAAAATATGAAGTAAACGAATTAAAATACACAATGGCAATAATCACACGACATACATTATTTAAATACTAATCATTAATAATCAAAGACAAATGAATTAAATTAAAAAAATTTATAATACAAATTAAAATGAATAAAACGTAAAACAAATTTTAAAATGGTAAGAAATGAATTTAAAATAAATAATGAAAAAAGAAATTTAATCAACAATGTACAAAATAATTTAAAAATAGAATATATGTATAAACAATTTTAGAATAGGTAATATAGGCGAAAGTTTGGAATAAATGATATACGGGAAAAGTATTAAAATGAATAAAACGTAAAATAATTTAAGATAATTAATATATGAATGAGTTTAAAATAAACGTTATGTAAAAAAACTTAAAATAAGTAATATACAAGACATCTAAGAATTAACTAGTATATATATAAAAAAGGGTATAACGATTTGAAATTGATAATATATATATATATATATATATATATATATAACATTTTAAAGTAAATAATAAAACAATTTAAAATGAAAAATGCATGAAGCGAGTTGAAAATAAATAATTTAAAAGAATTTTAAGATCTATATTACACAAAGCAAATAAAAAGGATACATATGAATAATTTTAAAATAGATAATATATATATAAATAAAAGTGTAAAATAAATAATATGGAATAAGTAGAATGGGTTTAAAATAGGGTATATAAAATAATTTTAAAATAAATAATATATAAGTTAATTTAAAATTAATAAATAAGAAGTTTAAAATATATAATACGTAAAAGAATTAAAAATAGACAATATAAATATACTTTGTAATAGTAACAGTTCAAAGATAATAAAAAGAGAGTTATTTGAAATACATAATAGACAATAAATTAAAATATAAAATAATTTGAAATAAATATATAATAATTTTAAAGAATTATAAATATCTAAAAAAGCTTGAAATAAACTATATGTATACGTATATATAATAGGTAAGGAAAAAAATACATATAAAATAGATTAGGTAACATATATATATACATAAAGCAAGTTAAAATAAGTAATAAGAATTTGAATAATCAAGACATTAAAATAAGTTAGAATAGATGTAAATAAGTAACATATAAAATATTTGAAACAACATGTAAATGAAACATTTAAAAAGGGTTAATAAATGAATTAAATAGATTTAGGACATGGCTAAAAATAAATTAAAATTCAGGGTATAAAAGTATAAATATTGGAAAGTTAATTAGGGATCAAAACGAAAACCAAACAGGATCCAAGGGCTAAATTTAAAAAAACAAAAGAAGCCAGAAAATGGGGCCTGATTGAATGGGGGTTGAAAAGGGGAAGGACCAATTGCATAAATCTCCCTTTTAGGGAGAAAGCACAACCCCCCCACTACACCAAACTGCATCACTTCATCATCATCATTTAAACCAAAACCCCTATTTTTTATTTCATTTTTCAGCCCCCCTTTTTTACAACAGAAAGCTTTTTACTTTCTCTTCTTCTTTAGCCTCCTCCATGGCTGACCATGGATTCCTCGGCGGCCCTCCACGCCCACGAACGACGGTCGTTGTTGAGTGGAATGAGACCTCTTGGTGCATCTCTAAACGGTCCGAAGACGGTGTTTTCATGGCCCATCGCAACGAAAGAGAAAAAGGGAAGACCCCCTTTTGGTTCCTCGCTCCCTTCCACGGCCATTGGCCGAACCCCCAGGGGTTCAGCGGCCTCCAAATCGGTTAGGGAATGCCGAAACCCCCCAAAACGGTGAATCAGAGGTACGTTTTCTTATTTTTTTTATTATTATTTCGTGAAATATAAAAAAATGAAACACACAAAGATCAGAACTGAAACGCAAATAATATTCACCTTTAGAAAATTTATATTCTTTTTTGCTTAATCTGTTTTTGCAAGTGTCTGTAAAAAAAAAAATTACAAAGGTGTATTTTGGCCTTTTAAAGGCCAATTCAAACGACCCTCTATTTCCATTCCCTTTGTCGTTTCTGCTTGTCTCTTTTGCTGTTTTTGTGGCATTTAATTTGTTGCAGGTGTCAGACGGCTCTCACAGGTGTGTGGAATGGCCATGACAGAGGCGTGGTGGCCGAGGAGAGACCAACAGTTCGGTAGTAGCATGCTTGGGGCAAGAAATTCTGCTGTTTCTTTCTTCTCTCTGCAAAGGCTAGGTTTGATTTGTTTGGGCTGTTTTGGGCCATAAAACGTTGGGCCACATATTTGTTGTAAATGGACTTAAAATTTAGACCTTTTTATTTGGTTATTTGGGTTTTGTTTGTTTTATTATTCTAGAGCCAAAATTGACTATTACAGTTGCCCCTCTTTGATCATTGTCGTTTAACGAGAATGGAGCAAAGACCTTAAAAGAGCCAATTTTGCCTAGTCTTGCCAAATCTTGACTTCTTCTATTCTTCGAATAGCCTCATTCCAATCCTCTATATCTTCAGGGGTATAGAAACTGCTACTTTGATCTATTCCACTGCAATTTTAAGGAGATAAGACTTGGTAATTTCAACCTACTCCACTGTATCTTCAGGGAGATGAGATTTGTGACTTTAATCTGCTCTACTGCAATTTCAGGGAGATGAGATTTGCCATGGTAACTTGATCCGACCTACTGCAACTTCAGAGGTATAGAAACTGCTACTTTGATCTATTCCACTGCAACTTCAAGGAGATAAGACTTGGTAATTTCGAACCGCTCCACAGCATCTTCAGGGAGATAAGGTTCACTATGGTGACTTTATCCAACTTACTGCAACTTCAGAGGTATAGGATTTATAGCCTTAATCTGCTTTCCTGCAACTTCAGATAGATAAGATTTGCTATCTTAAGTCTATTCCACTGCAACTTCAGGGAGATAAGACTAATGGCTTTATTCTGCTCTACTGCAACTTTAGAGAGATAAGATTTGCCACGGTAGATTTGATCCGACCTACTGCAACTTCAGAGGTATAGTATTTATAGCCTTAATCTGCTCTACCGCAACTTCAGAGAGATAAGATTCGCTATCTTCAGTCTATTCCACTACAACTTCAGGGAGATAAGACTTGGTAATTTCAAACTGCTCCACTGCATCTTCAGGGAGATAAGGTTTGTGACTTCACTCTGCTCCACTACAATTTCAGGGAGATAAGATTCGCCATGGTATCTTGATCCGACTTACTGTAACTCCAAAGGTATAGGATTTAGCCTTCTTTGGTCCGTTACACCATTCTTTAGAGAATATGACCTGTTGAATCCATTTCATGGACCTATTTATGCCAAATGATTAGGATGTCATGATTAAAATGAAGCAAATACTCCTAGCTAGATGTATATGAATGATATTTACATGAATGCAAAATGTCATTTTTAAATGCTCAATTTGATGTTACTCGTTGTTCACCGAGATTTTATCATTAACGTATTACTCTATCTTTTCTTCAACTGGTATCTTTGGCAAAAAACCCGAAGAAATAATCACAATTTGGGCTACTCTTTCCCCAATGTTTCCAACCTTTGAATGTAGGGTGATTCAAACTAATTAGTCCCATTTCAGGTCCTTGTATCATTTAGAAGCATTTCAGAGTAACGTGCAGAACTCTTTTTTAAATATCATTAGTCCATTAATCATTATTTCAAAGAAAAACATTTGAAAAATATTATCGCAATAGACAAGATGGAATTTTATTGAGAGCAAAGCTCAAAATGAATAGGGTAATCAAGATAACAAATTTGCTAAGATACAAAATGAGAACTAACAAATTAATCAAGATAGCATATTTTGCCGAAAATAAAATAAATGAGATAAGAATAAGTGCTCCAGATATCGCAGCATGAGCTTTGTTGCACAAACTTCTCAAGAACCCTTTGAACTCGGTATGTGTTTGGAAGACCAATAGTACTTTGTTGATGCCCCAAAATGTAGCATCCTTCCTTCTTGTTAATTCAAAAAAGACAATACTACTAGATGCCCCATTTCGATTTGAGTTGCCCATTCTTGGGTTTTCAATCAAAACCTTTTTAGTTTCAAAGCGCCCTTTTACGGGTTTTCATCTTGGCCTCTCCTTTTTTTTTTTTAGGTAAAATACCTCTTGATCGAATCTGAATTCACAGGATTAGGTAGGCTTTTACCATCCATTTCGGTCAAAATCAGAGCCCCTCCAGAGAAAGCCTTCTTTACCACATAAGGTCCCTCCCAATTCGGCATCCATTTCCCTCTGAAGTCCTTTTGTATGGGGAGGATCTTTTTCAATACGAGGTCTCCTTCGTGGAATTCTCTAGGGCGAACCTTCTTATTATAAGCCCGCATCATTCTCTTTTGATACATTTGACCATGACGGATAGCCTTCAGCCTCTTTTCTTCAATCAAGTTTAACTGGTCGTATCGAGATTGGATCCATTCTGCTTCATCTAATTTTAGTTTTGAAAGCACGCGTAGAGAGGGAATCTCGACCTCAATAGGCAGAACCGCCTCCATTCCATAAACCAAAAAAACGGAGTTGCCCCGGTAGAGGTTCTAACTGACGTCCGGTAGGCATATAGGGCAAATGGTAATTTCTCGTACCAATCTTTGTAAGATTTAGTCATCTTCCTCACAATTTTTTTTATGTTCTTATTGGCCGCTTCTACTGCACTATTCATCTTTGGGCGATACGGTGACGAATTATGATGTTTGATCTTGAACTGGCTACAGACCTCTGCTATCATGCTATTGTTCAAGTTCAGTGCATTGTCCGATATTATCCGCTCAGGCATCCCATATCGACATATGATTTCTTTCTTCAAGAACTTACTGACTGCCGACTTTGTGACGTTGGCATAAGAGGTGGCCTCTGCCCATTTAGTGAAGTAATCTATAACCACAAAGATGAATCGATGTCTATTAGATGCCTTCGGTGAGATTGGCCCTATGACATCCATGCCCCACATAGAAAAAGGCCATGGAGAAGTCATGACGTGAAGGGGTGAATGAGGTACATGAATTTTATCTCCATAGATTTGGCATTTATGGCATTTCTTGGCATAGTTGATGCAATCTCCTTCCATAGTGGACCAATAATATCCGAATCTCATGATCTGTCTAGCCATTATGAAACCATTGGCGTGCGTCCCACAGACACCCTCATGAACCTCTTTCAGGATTTGCTTAGCCTCGACAGCGTCCACACATCTTAAGAGCACTTGGTCTTTTCTTCTTTTATATAAGATTTCTCCATCCAAAACATAGTCACTGGCCAACCTCCTTAATGTCCTCTTGTCATTCTCAGTTGCTTGGTTTGGGTATTCACGACTCTTCACAAATCGTAAAATATCCTGATACCAAAGATGATCATCTTTCTCTTCTTCTTCTTCGATGTTGCAGCAATGAGCCGGAGTCTCATAAATACTTATTTGGATAGGCTTCATATCCTTTTGCTTGTTCACTTTGATCATAGAAGCTAAGGTTGCCAATACATCAGCCACCTGGTTTTCATCTCGTAGAAGGTACCAGAAAGTGATATCATTGAACTCCTCGATTAACTCAAGAACCAGTCTTCGGTAACTGATCAGCTTGGGATCTCTTGTCTCTCATTCACCTTTAAGCTGATAGATCACTAATGCAGAATCTCCGTATACCTCTAATACTTTAATCTTGCGTTCTATGGCTGCACAGATGCCCATGATGCACGCCTCGTATTCTGCCATGTTGTTTGTGCAATCAAAATCCAATTTACTAGTGAAAGGGTAATGATCTCCATTTGGGCATACCAAAACTGCCCCAATTCCATTACCCACAGCATTTGAAGCTCCGTCAAAATTCAGCTTCCAAGGGTGGCCTTCTTGAGAGTTTTCTTCCGTGTTCGTAACATACATTAGATCCTCATTTAGAAAATCGAAGCTCAATGGCTCATAATCTTCTAGGGCTCTACTGGCCAGAAAATCTGCTATCGCGCTTCCTTTTACATCTTTTTGGTTTATGTAGACTATATAAAATTCAGAAAGCAAAATTTGCCAATGAGCCATTCTTCCGTTCAAAGCATTTAATTCCATCATATAATTCAAAGGATCTAGTTTCGAGATGAGCCAAGTTGTGTGGTACAACATGTATTGTCTCAGTCTTCTAGTTGTCCAAATCAAAGCACAACACAACTTCTCGATCGACGAATATCTTGTCTCACATTCGGTGAATTTCTTGCTAAGATAGTATATCGCTTTCTCTTTTCTTCTCGACTCGTCATGTTGGCCTAACACGCATCCCATGGAGTTTTCAAACACTATCAAGTACAGTATCAGTGGTTTATCCGGGCAAGGTGGCATCAGTACTGGGGCATTGGAAAAATAATGTTTGACCTTATCGAAAGTTTTTTGGCACTCCTCATCCCAAACACCTGGATTATGCTTCCTAAGGAGACGGAATATAGGGTCACATTTCTCTGTCAGTTGTGAGATGAACCGAGCAATGTAATTCAGTCTTCTTAAGAAACCCCGAACGTCTTTTTGAGTACGTGGTGGAGGTAATTCTTGTATAGCGCTGACTTTATCTGGGTCAATCTCGATTCCTTTTTCACTGACCACAAATCCCAACAGTTTTCCTAACCGGGCTCTGAAAGTACACTTTGCGGGATTGAGCTTCAATTGGAACTTCCTTAACCTTAAGAATAGTTTCCTTAGAACTTGCACATGCTCATTTTCTGTTCTTGATTTTGCAATCATGTCGTCGACGTAAACTTCGATCTCTTTGTGCATCATATCATGGAATAAAGTTACCATGGCTCTCTGATATGTCGCTCCTGCGTTTTTCAGCCCGAATGACATCACTTTATAACAAAATGTTCCCCACATAGTTACGAATGTGGTCTTTTCCATGTCTTCCGGATGCATTTTTATTTGGTTGTATCCCGAGAAGCTGTCTATGAATGAGAAAAGTGAGTAACCCGCCGTGTTATCCACTAGTGTATCAATGTGAGGCAACGGAAAGTTGTCTTTTAGGCTAGCCTTATTCAGATCCCGATAATCCACACACATTCGTACCTTCCCATCTTTCTTAGGAACTGGGACTATATTGGCCACCCATTCTAAGTACTTGACCACTTGTAAGAAACCAGCGTCGAATTACTTATTGACCTCTTCTTTTATCTTTAACAAAACATCGGGTCTCATCCTTCAGAGTTTCTGTTGAACTGGTTTGCATTCTTCCTTTATGAGGAGTCGATGTACCAAGATATCGGTATTCAATCCGGGCATGTCTTGATATGACCATGCGAAGACATCCTTGAATTCCCGGAGTAACTCGACGAGGTCTCGCTTTGTTTCTGCAGTGATGCTAGCTCCAATTTTCACCTCTTTTCCTTCTCTTAAGCTAATAATTTCCACCGACTCTTTGTGAGATAAGATTTGTTTCTCCTCTTGTTCTACCATTCTTAACAAATCAGGAGATAGGTTACAATTTCGGTCATCTTTAAAATCCTTAGTATCCTCCATACACAAATCTCGTTCGAAAGGAACCTCTGAATCAGTAGCAATATTGCTCATATCATTGATATCTGGAGACCTATTATAGATGAAGAAAGAAATCCAAAGAACAAAGAATCTAAGTATATTTGATTTGTGTGGTATGATTATAAATGAAGCAGAAAGAATAAAAGAATATTTGCTCAAAATGATACGCAAGAATGCATTTTTATTGAAATAACGATGTTTGGACATATGCCTATTTCATAAAAGGATTCTTATTGCCCCTAGGCTTAGAGCAATAAGCTTGTTTTGAACATTACTCTGAGTTAATTCTAAAAGTTAGGGATCTCCTCCGCGGTCTAATTGTTCAAAACACTTCCAGGGATATAAGGGCGAATTCCAGCTAAATTCTCTTCAGTTTTTCCTTTAGATATGGCATTGATGGTTAAACTGTTCAATATTTCTTCGGTGAACTCTTTCTTCGTCGTTCTTTCTTTGGAGTAAATAGTCCCTCCTGATACGAATGTCTTGTATAAGTGAGGAAAGGTCATTGGTTCCCACTTGACCTCCTCACCGCGTAGGTGTGCTCTTCTTCGCTCTTGCTTTTTCTCCAGCTCTTTTTTCTTTTGCTTCGTGTCTGGCTTAAATCCTAAGCTAAAGTGGTCTTGTTTTTCCCTCAGCATTGGTACTTCGGTCCTTCCTTGGAGGCATCTTCCGAGTCCTCTTCCTGGCAGGGCTCCTTTGTCGACCGTCAAACGCAGGCCCATCTTCGTAGTTCTGGATATTCTGGGCATTGGGATCTTGTTCCCTTCAACAATGAATGTAGCATTAACGAATTCTAACGATCAAAAGGAACATTCCATCTCCTTATCGTCCGTTCCCACATATAGTACGTCACTGGTAACGGATGCAATGATGTCTTCCTCCGCGTTTATCGTTACCAACCTACCCTTCGTAACCAACTTTAACTTCTGGTGTAGTGACGATGGTACTGCTCCCGCTGAGTGGATCCATGGCCTCCCCAACAGGCAATTGTATGATGGCTTGATGTCCATTACCAGAAAGTCCACTTCATATGTGTTTGGGCCAATCAAGAGAGGTATCTCGATTCTTCTCATCACTTTTCTTTCAGTATCGTCGAATGCTCTCAATATGTTTTGACATGTTTTCATGTGAGAGCTATCCACTGGTAACCTATTTAGCGTAGACAAGAGTAGGACATTCAGCGCTGATCCATTATCAATTAGTACCCCTGGCAGTGTGTGTCCCTTGCAACGAGTGGTGATGTGCAGAGCCTTTGTAGATCCCATACCCCCTGGTGGTATCTCATCGTCATTAAAGAAAATAAAATTATCAGCGCTGATGTTATTGACCAAGCGATCGAGCTTGTTGACAGAAATATCATCCACCACGTACGTTTCATTTAACACATTCATCAATGCACTGCGGTGTGTCTCTGAGCTCAAGAGCAAAGCTAGTACCGATATGCGAGCCGGCTGTTTCTGCAATTGCTCCACAACGCTGTACTCACTATGCTTCAGGAATTTTAAGAATTCCTTAGCCTCTTTTTCCGTTACAGGCTTATTGACAGGCGACTCAGGTCTAATCATCCTCTCCTTTCTTTGTTCAACAACCATGGATTTTCCTTTAGCCGGTTCCACCTTTGTGTTCGGGGTATAACGCCTTCCACTTCGTGTATAGAAACCTTCATCTCGTTCTTCCTTTGAAGTGTCAGTCGGGTTCTCCTTTTTCGAGATTGTCATGTTACAGTCATAGTTCCAAGGCACACTCTTGCTATCTTTGTAAGGGAAAGCAACAGGCTTCTGGATTATGACCTTTGGCGTAATTGGTACCCCCACTTCACTAATCCTTGGTCGTGATATGATTACTACTGGGTGATTGACCCCAGGGACTTTGTTGGTTGGCCCTCCTTCTGAAGCGCATACATCTTTTCCTTCCAGGCCCTCAGTATACTCAAAGAATTCAATCTCTTTATTTTTCATCAATCTTTGTACTAGTGCCCTAAATTCATTGCACTTCTGGATCTCATGACCCTCTTCGTTGTGATATTCGCAGTAGTATTTTGCTCCTTCAGGCTTCTCCCCTAAATCTTGTGCAAGTAAACCTTCTTCTACCATTTTCTTCCAAACCTACTTCAATGGAGTCTTTACCTCTGATACATCCATCTTGGTTCTCTTCCCACCGTTTTCAACTATCACGTTTACCCCTTCGTCAGAATGACTGGGTAACGGATTTTCTGCCACATTAGGTCCTGTAAGATCATCGAATTTTACAATGCCAATCTTTATGAACCTTTCGACCATTTTCTTGAAGGCCGTGCAGTTCTCAATTGTGTGTCTCGAAATTCCTGCATGGTATTCGCATTGCGCATTTGCGTCATACCACTTAGGAAATGGAGGTTCCATGGGTTTCAGGTAAAATGGGGACACTACACGTACATCGAACAGATTCTGGTAAAGCTCCTTATACGTCATTGGGATTGGCGTGAACTGAACTCTTTCTGTGTTAGGCCTCGGATTGGAATCTTACCTTGCAGAGCCCTGATGGCTAGTAGTCACTGCCCTTGGTTGGCTCACTGTGACTGGCTTGGAATAACTTTTATTGTATATGCTTGCATTGTTCACTTCGTTTTCTTTCCTTCTAGGAGCCGATCTCTTGGCACTTTCTCCCGCTTCAATTTTCCCACATCTCACCGCGTTTTCTATCATCTCCCCAGACATTACTATGTCTGAGAAGCTCTTAGTGGTGCTTCCTAACATATAGTTAATGAACGGGGCTTTCAAGGTATTGATAAAAAGCATGGTTGTTTGTTTTTCCAAGAGAGGTGGTTGGACTTGTATCGCTATCTCCCTCCATCGTTGGGCATACGGCCTGAAGCTCTCACTTGACTTCTTTTCCATATTTTGTAATGTGATTCTGTCGGGTGCTATGTCTGTCACGTGGCCGTATTATCTCATAAAAGCTTAAGCCAAATCTTTCCACGAACCAATTTGGGTACGATTGAGCTGGTTATACCACTTGGCCGCAGATCTGATCAGGCTGTCCTGGAAATAGTAGATTAGCAGCTAATCATTGTTAACATACCCTGTCATCCTTCGACAGAAGATTGTTATGTGAGCTTCAGGGCAGCTAGTCCCGTTGTATTTTTCAAACTTCGGGGTTTTAAATTTTGGTGGGAGCACCAGATCTGGGAGCAAACTTAAGTCCATCAGCAGTTTCCATTGCTTTAAATTTTTCTTCGAGCCATTTACATCGGTCATCGAGTTGCTTTGCCAAGTCAACTTTTTCTTTCTCCATTTCTGCCACATCATCTAGGTCCAGAACGACTGGATTAGTCGGATTATCTTCCGGATTGGAGCCTGAGCCTGTTGGAAAAATCATCAGTGCTGAGGCGCCAGCCTGATATTGCTGTGGCTTGATAGTGACGGGCACTGTTCGTGGGTACAACTCCGGTTGTGGTTGAGTATTTACCGAAGCAAAGCCTGGAGGATAGATAGGATCTTCATTATCGTTTCCCATAGTGCTCTTCCCTTTTTCGCGTTCTCTAGCCAGCAACTGCGCTAACTAGCCTATCAGATTATTTTGGGATTCTTCCATTTTTTCCTTCATATCTTATTGTATTTTAGCCAGTTGCTCTTGCATCTGTGCTTGTAATTGCTCTTGCATATCCCTTTGCATTTGTTCTATCATTTCCAATCTTTGATCCATTTCTTTGGTTTTACGGTGAGTATAGTAGCTGTGTTCGGTTGGTTGATTCTCATTGGTTTTCAGGTTAACTGAAATAATTTTATTTAATCAGGGTCTTTTCGTAAAATTTAATGTATATGATGAAATGTAATGTAAATGAATGAATGCAAAAGAGACGTTGATTCTAATTCAATTTTATTAGAAGAACTTCACTAGAAGAAAAATTTCTTTACATAGAACGGATGATTACATATACGACTTTGCCCTAATGCCCAAAGCCTTAACTTTCCTAAGAAGCCAAGCCAAGTTTCGGCCTCGATCTGATTCCGACTTGTACTTTAAGCTCAATACATCAGCCTGAACTGCCAAGGTTTGTAAGTGATCGGCTACCTCCCTAACCTGAGCTACAGCTTCGTCCATGACATAGTCTCTATCTCTAATCTGATTCTGAGAGTGGTGAAGCTGTTCCCTACAATGGTCGTTGTTTGCCTCAAGAAGTTCTACTCGAATTTTGCTATTTTGTAGTGCAGTCTTGAGTTCCTCTACTTTCCCTTTGAACTCTTCGATCCTGCTTAGACTGGCCTTCAGCTCGATTACGGAATTGCGACTACAATGTTGATGTAATGATCTTTCCAATTCAGCCACCCGAGCTCGTAACTTCTCATTTTCGTTTTGGCTTTCTAACAAACTTTTTTTCAAAGTGTCCTCTCTTACTCGGGCATCTTGAAACTTTTTCTTCCAATGGTCGGCTCTACTATTTTCCTCTTTAATCTCTTGCCGCCATTGTTCCGACGTTTTTCCTAAACCGGCAGTTCTCATCGACATGCGTAACTTTTTGTAATCGATTTTCAGACTATCCAAATCTTCATCGGTCTTATTCTTTCCCTTCCTCAATTTCTCGGCCTCTAGCTTGTGGATATCGACGTCTAATCCCAACTTTATTTTCTCTTCTTCTAGCTGCTCTATCTTCTTCCCCAACTCCGAGTTCCTCTTCTCGAAGTCTTGCTTAATAATCTCTAATTCGGATCGGATGACTCGTAAATACTCCTCTATTGGTTGAGTATTCTCTTGATTCGGCCTAGGGATATTGTCGTTGACTTTCCTACCCCACCACCATTCATACTCGGGGGTCGTCATTGAGCCCGCAGTGAATCTCTTCGTTCTTCGGGTTTGGTTCCAAGCATTTGATATCTCACGAGCTTTTTTCTTATAATCGTCATCCTTATAAGAGAACTCACATTGATCCAATCCTCGTGTTGCTGGTATAAACTGCCTCGATCGATATTGTCTTAACACCAGTAGTGGGGCGTATCCAACAGCTCCCCATATTCTAGCGAGAGGGACCCAGTCAAAATCGCCGCATCGATATCAGATCTCGTCGGGGATCAACCACGGAGCCCTTCATTCAACATCTTCAGCTCGTAAATTCTGGAGGATAGTTATCTATTTCTCTTCTGAGATGTCGTCCCGCTTCGATATGGCCACTAATTCTCTTAACGGAGAATAGTTGTTAGAGAAAACCCGATAGGAGACCTTATCCACCTTCTAAAAATGGCTATGGAACCAAGCTAAAAGAAGCTGTACACAACCAATAAACCTTCCCTCGCCCGCTCTCCGACATGCATTCAAGGATTTGAAAGTTTCTGCTAGGATTACCGGGACAGGTGTAGTACCATTATCAAGTTGGTCGAATAGATCCGAGACGGCTTCATCTATGTGCCCAAGTGCCTTAGGAAAAATGATCAGACTGTAGAGGCTTAAGGCAAAAACGTCAACCCTTTTCTTCGAATCTGGGTGTGCGAGGATCAAGTCCCTCAAATTCCTCCAAAGAATACACTTACTCTCCCCTTTTTGCTTGATGCGGGCTGCAACCTATTGCTCGCTCATCCCCGTGATATTCATCAATTTCTTTAGAAAGGGAGGGAAGTTAACGGGTCTTGAATAGGCCCTGTCAGCCTGAATCTTCTGGCAATTTAGTAATGCTATGTATTCCTCAACAGTTGGCACTAAATCGACTCCTCCGAAGGTGAAGCAACTGTAGGCGGGGTTCCAAAACTGCGCGAGGGCTCGAAACAAATGCTTATCCACCTTTACATCGAGCAAATAGGGTCGGTCGCCGTAGTTACAGTAGAAAAGCTGCTTGACCTCGCTATTCCAACTATTCCATATATCCCTTAATTCTTGCAGTCGTTCTGAGTCACATTGATGCGAGTGAAATCCCATAACTCCGATTCATATCCCTCGGTCAAACTATATCATTTCTCTTGCTGCGCTCTTTTGGACCACACTCGGACGGCCGCATTATCCTCCTCTCTATCAAGAAATCCTTTTTCCATGCTAAACTCTCCTATCTAGTAACCGAACGTGAATCAACACCCTTTTATGATGAGATGCCATGCGAAAACAACAAAACACAATAAGTCAGTATTATATACAAAGAATAGAATTCAAAGCAAATAACGAGTAAATAAGCACCTAATCGAGTAACCATTAGGGTTTAGCATGGCTCTACCTAGGGTAGGCTCTTAGAGCTCATTACATGTGGTTTGGTTGTAAAGTAAAGGTACCTGAACCGGCAGATTCCTCGATCCTCACTCATTGTACGCTCATACGGACCGAGTTCGGTTCAGGGGAATACATTTCCCTACGGTTATACGGAGATGAAAATCTCACGAAGACGCATGTATGGATGTATCCCAAAAGCGATCCATTATCCTATACAGAGGCGAAGACCTCACAAAGGAGTAGTTTCTCACTTTCACTTAAAAGGGTAAAATTGACCAATAATGCAGTATGATGTACAAAAGTACTTGAAAGAATCGAACAAAAAACCAATCATATAGAAGGACAGAGACCACACAGAGGAAATGCAATGAAATGATCGTAAATGAATTTTTAATTTTTGACGAAAGACAAGAACTAATCAATTTATGGCTTGACTCTCAAAGTCCCCAGCGGAGTCGCCAAGCTATCGAAACCATTTTTTTTGAAAACGGGCATCGACTTTGGTTGAAAATTAAAACGGGAGTCGCCACAAATCTTTATTAGGTGTGATCGGATCACCTTTGTTTTAATAAGACATTTTCATTTACTAAAACAATGTTTATGGTCTTTGAAACTCGAAAGAACGGGTTCGGGAGTCGGTTACGTGCGAGGAAGGATTAGCACCCTCGTCACGCCCAAAATTGGTACCAAATTGATTAGTTATTGTCCTAAAGTCGAAAGTTGAAAATCGAGAAATGGATTTGAAATATGATCATTTTTCATTAACATCGATTTAAAAAAATTCGAATTAAATCAAAGTGACTGCTAAAGATTTCCTCATCTCGAGATATCGAAGTATCACATCCCATAAGTTAGGACACAATACCATGTGCTCCCGAGTGCAAGTTTGTCTTTAATTGTAATTGGAAATCCATGTGTTTTAAAACTCAAAAAGGATATTTGCTATTTAAAAACAACGAGAAAATCGAAACCCCGTAAGTTAGGGCACAATTCCTCGATGTTCCAAAACGCAAAAACATTGCCTTATTTGGAAAATTTCGTTTTGAAATATAGTGAGTATGATATTTAACGATGCGCAATATTTGTTTGAATTAAAACGAAATAATTTATTGGATAAATATAACGAAGCTTGATTCATGAGGCGATGATATGAAATAGGAATATAGTAAACGTGCATAGAATAATAATGCATGGATACAATATTATACGAATTAATAACAATAATGCAAAAATATGAAGTAAATGAATTAAAATACACAATGGCAATAATCACACGACATAGATTATTTAAATACTAATCATTAATAATCAAAGATAAATGAATTAAATTAAAAAAAATTATAACGCAAATTAAAATGAATAAAACGTAAAACAAATTTTAAAATGGTAAGAAATGAATTTAAAATAAATAATGAAAAAAGAAATTTAATCAACAATGTACAAAACAATTTAAAAATAGAATATATGTATAAACAATTTTAGAATAGGTAATATAGGCGAAAGTTTGGAATAAATGATATACGGGAAAAGTTTTAAAATGAATAAAACGTAAAATAATTTAAGATAATTAATATATGAATGAGTTTAAAATAAACGTTATGTAAAAAAACTTAAAATAAGTAATATACAAGACATCTAAGAATTAACTAGTATATATATATAAAAAGGGTATATCAATTTGAAATTGATAATATATATATATATATATATATATATATATATAACATTTTAAAGTAAATAATAAAACAATTTAAAATGAAAAATGCATGAAGCGAGTTGAAAATAAATAATGTAAAAGAATTTTAAAATTTATATTACACAAAGCAAATAAAAAGGATACATATGAATAATTTTAAAATAGATAATATATATATATAAATAAAAGTGTAAAATAAATAATATGGAATAAGTAGAATGGGTTTAAAATAGGGTATATAAAATAATTTTAAAATAAATAATATATAAGTTAATTTAAAAGTAATAAATAAGAAGTTTAAAATATATAATACGTAAAAGAATTAAAAATAGATAATATAAATATACTTTGTAATAGTAACAGTTCAAAGATAATAGAAAGAGAGTTATTTGAAATACATAATAGACAATAACTTAAAATATAAAATAATTTGAAATAAATATATAATAATTTTAAAGAATTATAAATATCTAAAAAAAGCTTGAAATAAACTCTATGTATACGTATATATAATAGGTAAGGAAAAAAAATACATATAAAATAGATTAGGGTAACATATATATACATAAAGCAAGTTAAAATAAGTAATAAGAATTTGAATAATCAGTACATTAAAATAAGTTAGAATAGATGTAAATAAGTAACATATAAAATATTTGAAACAACATGTAAATGAAACATTTAAAAAAGGTTAATAAATGAATTAAATAGATTTAGGACATGGCTAAAAATAAATTAAAATTCAGGGTATAAAAGTATAAATACTGGAAAGTTAATTAGGGATCAAAACAAAAACCAAATAGGATCTAAGGGCTAAATTTAAAAAAACAAAAGAAGCCAGAAAATGGGGCCTGATTGAATGGGGGTTGAAAAGGGGAAGGACCAATTGCATAAATTTTCCTTTTAGGGAGATAGCACAACCCCCCCACTACACCAAACGGCATCACTTCATCATCATCATTTAAACCAAAACCCCCATTTTTTATTTCATTTTTCAGCCTCCCTTTTTTACAACAGAAAGCTTTTTGCTTTCTCTTCTTCTTTAGCCTCCTCCATGGCCGACCATGGATTCCTCGGCGGCCCTCCACGCCCACGAACGACGGTCGTTGTTGAGTGGAATGAGACCTCTTGGTCCATCTCTAAACGGTCCGAAGACGATGTTTTCATGGCCCACCGCAACGAAAGAGAAAAAGGGAAGACCCCATTTGGTTCCTCGCTCCCTTCCACGGCCATTGGCCGAAAGCGGCCTCCAAATCGGCTAGGGAATGCCGAAACCCCCGAAAACGGTGAATCGGAGGTACGTTTTCTTATTTTTCTTTTTATTATTATTTCGTGAAATAAAAAAAATTAAACACACAAAGATCAGAACTGAAATGCAAATAATATTCACCTTTAGAAAATTTATATTCTTTTTTGCTTAATCTGTTTTTGCAAGTGTCTGTAAAAAAAAAATTACAAAGGTGTATTTTGGCCTTTTAAAAGCCGATTCAAACGACCCTCTATTTCCATTTCCTTTGTCATTTCTGCTTGTCTCTTTTGCTATTTTTGTGGCATTTAATTTGTTGCAGGTGTCAGACGGCTCTCAGAGGTGCGTGGAACGGCCATGACAGAGGCGTGGTGGCCGAGGGGAGACCAACAGATTCAATGAGCGACATGCTTGGGGCAAGGGTCACTCGCTGTTTCTCTTCTCTGCAAAGGGCTAGGGTTCAGTTTGTTTGGGCTGTTTTGGGCCATAAAACGTTGGGCCACATATTTGTTGTAAATGGACTTAAAATTTGGACTTTTTTATTTGTTTATTTGGGTTTTGTTTGTTTTATTATTCTAGGGCCAAAATTGGCTATTACACCAAAGATACCACTAATGTTAGACATGATGGTTGCTTTGCTTAGTTGTTTGTGGTTCATTACTGGTGGGTTGAAAATTTTAAGTGCCCTTCATTTAGGCCCATTTGTCAAATGATCTGAGTCCAACTATTACAAAATTACAACTTCCTCCTAATGGTTGGTTCCCATTGCTTGGCCCTTAAAACTTTATTGCATGTATTCTTAATATTTACTGGAAAATGCCGCTCACTATAGTAGTGTTGGTGTTTTTCTGTATTACGATTTTAATGAAACATGATTGTCGGGAAAATTACTTTATAACGTTTAATATATATTAGAAAGTATTAATTAAAATCCCAATAAAGTTATATTATTATGTTTGTTCAGTAAGTAGTTTTCTGAGAATGTAAAAAAAAAAATACATTTTAGGCACTCAAAATAAAAAGTTAGTAATTTAAGCAATCATGTTATAAAGTTTGATCATTTTGATCACTTTTGTTAAAACCACAAACTGTAATGACCCAAATTTTACGGTTATCGGGAAAGTGAATTTTCGGGTCTCCATTTCTAAAAAAATAGATTCGTAAATATTTATTAAAAATATTTACGAAGTCAATTGAATGGTTAATTAGACTTTAATTAAGTAAATTTAGCTTAATTAAGAGTAATTAGTGGAAATGATTAAATTGAATTAAGTGTGAAAGTTTAATTATAGAATAAAGAAAACTGAAGGGACTAAATAGGAAATAAGCCAAAAAGGGGTGACAAATGTATGGTTAAAATAAGTTAAATGTGTACAAATATAAATGGTACACATGTATTATACATGTGTATTTACTTATTATATAAGTAAAATAATAATAATTAAAGTATATTATATTAATATTATTTTATATTAATTAATTAAATAAATAAAAGTTATGACAAGTGTAAGGTGATAAATTAATACATGTGTATTAATAAATATACACATGTATAAACAATAAATATTATAATAGTTTAATAATAAAATAAAGAAATGAAAAAAAGAAATAAATGAAATAAAAGAAATGAAAAAGAAAAACAAAGCAAACGAAACAGAGAAGAACAGGGGAGAAAGAAAGGAAAGAAAGAAAGAAAGGGAGAAAAGAGAAAATCAAGGTTTTGAAGCTTTAAACTTTAATAGGTATGTCAATTTAGCCCTTTTTACTTAATTTTGATGTTTTAAAAGCTTTAGAACAAAGTTTTGATGAAATTAAGTTGATATTTTGAAAGTTATTAGATTTTTAAATATTGTTCATGTTGAGTAAAATGATGAATTAAGGGCTAAATTGATAGAAATTCAAGCTAGAAATGAAATAAGGATTGAATTGTAAAGTGATTCATAAGTTTTATGCTTTAAGGACTAAATTGAAAGAATTTTGAAATTATGGTTTTATGATGAAAAATAGATAATTATGTCTAAGTTTGGTTAAAAATTGAGTAGAAATAAAGTATGAATTAAGATAGAAAAGTAAGTGAATTTAGTTAGGATTAAATTAAAATTAAAAGTAGAAAATCAACATTTAGCACTAAGACTATTTTGGACAACAGCAGTAGTCTAAGTTTGAAAAATCACCAAAAATTGTAGAAATTGAATTAGAGGATGAATAAAATATATAATTAAATCTTATTGAGTCTAGTTTCTTATAAAAGAAACGATTTAAGTAATTGAATTGTAAATTATGAGATGTAATGAATTGTGTGAGACAAGGTCAGAATGAATTCTGCCCCCTGCTCTGACTTTGGAAAATCACAAAAATTGGAGAAAAATAATTAGAGGGTTAAAGTTCTATGTTTAGAATCCTAATGAGTCTATTTTTAGGAGAAATCAACGGGATATTATCCGAGTTCTCAGTCTCGTGAGATAATTAATTTTTAGTGAAGAAGGGTCGAATCTATCCAGACAATGAGAATAGGGGTGAATTTAAAGAATAAACTGTACTTAATGGCTAAACCAAAAATTCTGAATGGTAAGAAGATTTGTGAGTCTAGTTTCAGGAAAAATTAACGTTTCTTAATTTAGAATTCTATAACTCAAGATATAAATTAGTAATGTATTAATGATTATGAATTGTATTAATTTCGTAGTCAATGTGGTACCGAAAATCTCTCGCTAAGGAAGGACAAGACAAAGTCAACGGGAGTTAGTTCAAAAATTACGGTTTGTATTTCTATAATCCGAACTCAGTCATTATTTGTTATATTTATATACATATGACAATTGTTAGTGTTAGAATTATGATGTTTTACAATTGAAATGGATTGATTTTGGTATGTGATGAATTTATCAAATTTATATTGATTGAAATCATTTTGATTGAATTTATATTGATTGAAATATATATTATATATATGATTTATGTAAAAATTTGAATATTGAATGAATGTTATATTGAAAAATTATATTGATTGGAATATGAGGAATTGATATGAATATATGAGATTTGTGATAATTGAATATTTGATATTGAAAAGTGAATTGAGTTGTATTGAATTATGAATTAATGTGAATAATTGAAATATATTTGTTGAATTGAATGAAAATGTATGAAATTATGAAAATGTGTGAATATATGTGATTATTAGAATGGTATATTGATGAAAGATTTATTAAATTGAGAAAGT
Organism: Gossypium anomalum; assembly: GCA_025698475.1. Lineage (NCBI taxonomy): Eukaryota > Viridiplantae > Streptophyta > Magnoliopsida > Malvales > Malvaceae > Gossypium > Gossypium anomalum. The sequence continues at coordinate 28,618,950 of CM046967.1, forward strand.
GAATCAAATACCCTATTAACAGTATTGGACCAGATTGGATACAAATGGCATGCCATTGGATTTATGATGTGATGAGGAGATTTTTAGTTCGGCCGAGAAGATGTTTCTGTTATTATATACTTCGGTTTATCCGAAGAGGCATTTAATGCCTTATTGGTGTGTTTGGGAGGATATGATATACTGGTGTGTTATGGAGGATTTATAATATTCCGGGTGTGTTTGGGTTGGATATTCTGGTGTGTTTGGGTTGAATATTCTGGTGTGTTTGGGAGGAATCCACGTATCTATCAGAGTCCGAGTCTTGTTAATAGGGGTAAATAAGCGAAAAGATAAATCGAGTGAATTTGATTGATTGATCTATTGGAATGAAATGAGAAATTGAATTGAGAATTGAAATTGAGATATGAGATTGAAAACATGAACCAAAACGTTCATGAAATGAGTGAAGTTCAAATGGATGATGATTGATGTTAGAATGAATTAAAATAGTATATTGTTAAGAAGTAAAGTGTGAATACAAATGAATTGTGAATATATTGTAAAGAATTTATACGGTAAGCAAATGAAAAGAATTGAGCAAATATGTTGTTGTGTTTGTTATATGGCTTGTATAGAATTTTTATGGTAAGTAAATGAAACTTATCTATAAAATAAATAAATGAATAGTTATATTTGTTATTGTGATTTTAAGTTTAATTGTTATATTATCAAGTGTTCGGATTATAGAAATACCATCGAGTGTATACTCAGCATGCAGTTTGTTTGTTTCGCATGAGTTAAGTTAAGGCTAGATCTGTTGAATCAAAGATTCTAGACCGATCCCGAATTCAATAAGGTAAAGTATGTTGAGTATTGATAATGGCATGTACCTAGGATGTTTAATGGGAGTCATTTAAGTTGTAAAAGTATTGATGAAATAAGTAAATTATGGTTGACAACGGTATATAGTATGAATTTTGAAACATAAAAAAAAAAATTCGTATTGATTCTAAATTAGTTCCAAATTGAATTTACTGTCCATATTGAACCGCGATGGCCCATTAAAGGGACGACATCTTAAAACTAGGATGAGTATGAATATTTATTTTAATTAATGACCAAATTGGTATGCTTCGACTGGTAATGTTTCGTAACCCTGTTTCGACGAAGGTATAGGGTTAGGGGACGTTACACAAACGGCAAATTAATGAGGCAGTTAAAAAATTAATATAATAACAAATTTAACCTTCAACTTTTACATATTATATTGATATGGTCATAATTTTAAAAAATTAACCCTTAAAATTTATAAATATTCTTAATTTGATCTTAATTCTAAGAAATTTTAAGAAATATATAAAAATAAATAAATATTTTTAAAATATATAATAATAAATTTAAATTTTATATTAATATTAATATCAATAATAATAAATCAATATAATTATATTATTATAAAATAAATAAAAATTCCCCACCAAACCTCCCTACCATGTAGGAATTGGCAATTTGTGATTCAAAGCAAACTTTACAGATATGGGAATTGGTGTCTCCATTTTCTAGGGATTTGAGCTCTTTTTCCTTGATCTCTTGCATTCAGACCTACGAGTATAAAGATATTAAGCTACTCAACATAGTCTACATCATTAGAGGGAGAGGGACGGTGGTGGAGAGATCCGGTGGGGGGTTTTATTTTATTTAATATGAATATAATTTTAATTTTATTATTATATTTTTTTTGAAAATATTTATGTATGTTATATGTTTTTGGAAATTTTTAGAATTAAGATTAAATTGAGAATATTTGTAAATTTTGAGTGTTAGGTTTTTTAAAATTATGACTAAATCGATATAATATATAAAATTGAAGAGCTAAATTTGTTATAATACTGATTTTTTTAACTATCACGTTAGTTTATCATTTGTGATTTTATTGGGAGTGACCAAAATGACCAAATTATGTAATGTAGGTGCTTAAATTGCAAACTTTTTATTTTGAGTACCTAAAATGAAAATTTTTATAGTTAAGTGATTATTTGTGTAGTTTATGTTTGATTTGGTGCCCTGAGTGTAGTATATTCGTTTGTAAACTTGTAATTTTTTCAAACAAATTGGTTGATAAAATAAATTCATTGATTACATTAATATACTTTGTATAATTGTCCTCATATGATTTTTGCATGCAAAGCAAAATGGAAGCAAATGTTGCTTATTGGTTGTTTAATATTTAAACTAATATTAAGTGATTAGATTGTAATACGGAAAGACAACTTATATTAGTAGACGAACCTAAACATGTCCTTAGTTTAATAGAAAATGAGCAAATCGATTGAAAGATTAATATGTTATCTATCAAATCTAATTGTGTAGATGTTTTGTGTTGGGCATCGAAGTGGATGACTCCTAAAAGATAGATACATAAACGTGGCTGATTGGACTGATAGTACATCAAACATGACCCAAGTAGAATAGATCCTGAATCCATTTATGGATTTATTCACTTGTGACGTTCATAGTGTGGCATGCTAAATCCTAAGTGGATGACAGACTATATATGCGTAACTTGTACACTTTGATGTAAGTAAAAGCCTAAATTTAAATAGATAAGGAACTGAAAGCTGATGCGTTGGGTGTACAAGTTATACAATATGTTGCATCATTTACAACAGTGGAATTCATAGCCTGAGACATGGGTTAATGATATTCTCTCATTGGCATTACATAGTTGATGAAAAGTAAACATGGTCACGGGTCATTTGTCTTGTTGATGGATGACTTGATTACTATTTGATAGTGATTGACTTTTCATGAAAGAAGATATAATGATTACTATGAGATAAAATAAAATCATATTGAACGAAAATGAAAATAGAGAAATGAATTCATTTGGAAATGAATGTGGTTTTCTCCAAAATGAAAAATGAAAAAGACTTGAAAAATGAATTTATGTTTTTTGAATAAATGAAGTTCTAAAATGGAAATAAATAATTTGGTCATTATGAATCATTAAATGCAAAAATATTAAATATATTTTCTCATAAATTTTTTTACGGTAAAGTCGTCATGATTTTAACGAATTTAGAATTGAGTTTGTAACACCCCTCACCCGTCCCTATTGCTTGAATTAAATTATAGGATGCTATAGCAATCAACAGAATAGTTACATGCGAATTTAAAAAAATTCTTTTAAACATTCAATAAATCTCATACATTCACACAAATAATGCTTAACAAACAAGATCGGGTTTAAATCAAGCTTACGAGAACTCTAAAATTGACCTGGAATCAAACAAGGACTGATTTAAAACTTCTCAAAAAAGAAGAGAAAATATGCAAAATAAGGGTCACACGGCCGAGTGACAAGTTAAAACCATGTAGCATTGGAGTCATACAACCATGGATCCAGACTGTGTAACTCATTGTGACCGTGCAGATCAAAGTGTAAAAATTAAACAAAAGTCACATGGTCGTATGGCTGGGCTGTGTAACAAACTGAGACTATGTGAAAAGCAATTTACCAAAACTACAGAACTGACACGGGCATGTGGCCAGCCCGTGTGACAATCAGAAACCGTGTAGTCTAAATGCTTCTTAATTGCCAGTGAGCACATGGCTGTCTCACCTACCTGTATGTGACACACGGTTGTGTGTCAGCCTGTGTGGGACAAAATAAACCATTTGACATATAATTCCATTTCAACCTAAAATGATAACTTCCAAAACATAAAACAATCCAAAAACATACCATCTCAACCTCTAATCATCTAACCTATATACATCATTGGCACCATCATAAACAAAGTTATAAAACATTACAAATCATCCAACTAAATTTGGTACTAAAGTAACCCATTCATAAGTTTCAATAATGCATGTTAACCTAAAATAAAAATGCACGTATGGTCATAATAAACTTGCCAAATCTCACCTTTACACAAGCTAAAACTTGACTATTTAGGCAATTAACATAGTGACTATCACCAACTTACATATTCCACAATTTACATCCAAATATCGTTAAAACCATCCTCATTTTTTATCCAAAAACATGAGCATCTCAACTAAACATATACATTACATTCAAAACTTATATAAATACCATACAACTTTCAAAACCAACATTACATATATACCATTTCATCAATTTTACAAAATCATCCCTTAAATCTCAAAATCACATAATCATAACCAGCCTATATACATGCCACATAACTGAGTTAGAACGATTCAAAAGTCTACCAACATTAAGGCAGGATAGTGTGAGCTCTGAAAATAATCCGATAGACACGTTCCACAAAATGCCAACTATAGAAAACATAAAATGAAACAAAGTAAGCTTTAAGTAAGCTTAGTAAATTCACAGGTTAAAATATACATAACTTACCTCGAATAAAAAATATGCAATAAAACAATTAACGTAATACTATAACCTGACATAATAGTCCACAAAAGATAGGTGAGTTCATCATATTACCAGATAACAAAAAGTTTTATCACTTGTCGTATCATTTAATTTAATCCATTCACATAGATACCTTACTTTCATTTATAACATATATAATTTGTTCTCAATTCAAACTAGCCCGATGAACTATAGTAATCAGGTTCGAATACTTGGGTACCTACACCACACTAGAGAGCATTAAAATGCTATACAGAGGCACCAAAGTGCAATCCTGTACAAGTGTGCAACTAACCCTATTGGCATGCTAATCGTATACTAATCGTTTACTACGTTCAAACGGACATTTATATAGAATTCAAAACATTCACATTGCTGAAGCATTTTCATGAATCAAATCATATGTCATAACTATATCATATTCATTCAGCATTCGACATGAACTATAATTATCATGTATGCAAAACTTTATAATTAAGTCATTAATCTATTTATCACCTTTCATACTAATTTGCAAACATTGTAAAATACATTCTAACAGTACAAATTCACAATTCAACCACAACAAATGCATAATTATACCCTATGAACTTACCTAATATGATTAGCTAGCGAGTTGGATCGTAGGGATTATTTTGCAAATTTCCTTTTTCCTCGATTATCCTCCTCTTGGTTTAATCCTTGATCTATATGATAATTAAGTTCAAATTATCAATTTAAATTATCTTACAACATTCAAATACATGCATATGACCTTTTAATTTTATTTTACAAAAATTTCCTGAACTTTTACATTTTATTCAATTTAGTCCATAAAACCGAAACTACTATAACTTTCACATTTAAGCTTCATTTTCAACCCATTTTTAATTTCATCCTTATATTACTCAATAGAAACATAAACTGCAAAAATTTTATATCAAATTTGAAACATTTACATTTTAGCCCCTGAACTCAAAACTAACAAAATTTACTTTAGAAATTAGTCCTATTTAACATCTAAGCTTAACATGCAACCATTTAACACCACAAGCTTCAAAAATCATCAATGGAAACTTTTAAAATCTTTGGCAGTTTTACGAATTAGTCTCTGAGCGAGCTAAATTAAGCTCCCGAAATCCCAAAAACATAAAAATTACAAGAAATGAACAAAGATCGACTCACCAATTGAAGAGCAAAGCTTGACCGAAGGTTATTTCTTCTTCTTCCTTAAGAATCGGTTCTGGAATGAAAAATGGATGAATGTTTAATGTTTTCTTCTTATCTTTTTCTTTTACATTATAAAACATGTTTTATTATTATAATTAAATAATATTATAACCTAAGATAATTACCAAATAATAGGGTCACCAACCGCCCACTATAATATACTAAGGTCTAATTGCCTTCTAAGTCCTTGCTTAATTACTAAATAAGCTTTTTAACTAATAAAAATCTATAGCGATTAACTTTTACGATAATTACTATTTAGTTCTTATACATTAATAACCAACCGTTCAATAAAATTACCAAACCAAAACTCAATATATCACCATAATAGACTTATAAATATTAATAAATAATATTTACTGACTCAATTATCAGAAAACAGGGTTCCGAAACTACCATTCTTGATACCATTGAAAAATGGGTTGTTACAGGGTTGAAAAAATTATTTAATTGAAAATATATTGAAGTTTATTTTTGGGAAATAGAAAAACAAATATTGGGATGAATCAAATTATAAAATATTAGGTTAAAAGCCCGTGAAGTACTTGTAACTGCACTCAATATGGAAGAGGCTCAAAAGCTCCTTATGTAATAAAGGGGGACGACAAACCATAATATATTTAACTAGGGTTGTCACTCCTTACATCCTAGTTGAACTACGATTTCATTTTTCTAGTTGAAATAAACTTCTCTAATTCAATAAGGGTTCTACCTTCTATTCCTATAAATAGATGGCACCAATAAGGCTATAAACCCAACTTTCAAATATTGTTATTTTGGCCGAAAATAGAGACTTTTATTATCTAAGAATTAAATATATTTTTTTGAATAACAATTTTATCGGTTTCTATTTTGAAGGGACAATTTTCGTTTTCACAAAAAAAAAACTATTTCCATTTATGTGCTTGATTCGTTTTGTTCGGGCCCACACTAGAAGCAATTCGTGTTACGAGAATAGTAGAGAAGATCATTTGGTTGAAAGCTAAGAACGACAAGGATCCATCTATTCAAAAACAAATTTACAATTTCGTTCTAGGATTTATTGTTATAAACATCACAAACCGGGTCGTTTTCAAAATTTTTATTTTCCGTTGCACAAGAAAACTATTTTCAAACCAAATTTTTTTCAATAGTTTACCCTTAATTTTTATAAGAAACTTTATTCTTAACAATTATTTGGATTTAATATTTAATAATAATTTTTAATTGATACTATTTAAAAATTTTAGATAATGTTAATTGAAAGCAAAATTGTTCCAAGTTTTCCTACATATATTTTCTAAATACAATAATACAGTATAAAATCATGTATACATAAAACTTATTTTAGAATAAATTTAAAAAATATGTATATATAATACTTGCGAATTATCCATTGAAATAGTAGGAAAAATCAAGTAGTAGGCTGAAGGAATAAGGCCATAGCAACTTCGTTGATTAATAGACTAATACCTTAAACCAATATATATAAGGTTAATTTTGTCTTCTTTTTTTTTTTTTTAACTTTCCAATCTATATGGAAAAGTAACTTTCCCACTTTTTATTATAAGAAAGTAACTCTCAAGGAAAAGTTAAATTCCAAAGAATATAAATAAAATTTGACATAATAAACATTGGAATCACATTCCAACCGATTAAATTTTCAGGAGAATGACTACTTTTCGTGGTACCATACACTACCCATGTTTGGGAAAATTGTAGTGAAGTTTTGAATATTATATTTTGTATTAATATATAACATTCAAAATTAATTAATTTCAAATAATGAATTTAAAGTTAAAATTAAATTATTATAACGAATTATATAAAATTTGAGATGAACACATCATACAAAAATAACACGAAAATTAATTAAAATACAATATAAAATGAAAAATAACATTAAGACAACACCTATAATATTTAAAATGTATTAGTAAAAAATAAGATAAACTTATAATATTTAAAAAATGAAAGAAAAAAACAAAACCTAAAATTTATTAATGTGGTTTAGCAAAATAAAAGGAAAAATTAAAGGGAAAAAAACAATTATCCCTAAAATAAATTAATTCCGCACTTTATGTTGAATTGATTAAATTGATTAATTGTTTATCTTAAATTACAGAATAAAAATTTAAAGATTAAAATATATTCTGAGCAAAGTTTTCAAATTTGGATTAGAGGTCGAATAAGTCAGGCACTGATTCGTACGGATTAATTAAATAAATCATAAAAAAATTGGTTTAGTCTAGTTCAACTGGTCCATATCAGTTCGCGAGTCAATCGATCTAATGCCTCTTTTCGAACTAGTACTCCAATCGGTTCTCGGTTCAACCATCCAATTTAGCCCAGTTCAAACAACCATGACTCTAAGTCTCTATATACTTCATACATTTGAATTTTAGTCCCCATATTTTTGTTTTCAAGAATTTAATCACTTTTCGAATTTAAAATTTTACTTTCAAATTATATATAACCACATAACATTTTAATAAAAAAAAAAGTTAACGTTATTAACTATTTGGACTAATTAATAATATTATAAAAATATAGAGATGAGTTTTCATTAGAAATTAAAGTATAAAAAGTAAATATCAAATTTGAGCATAATAAAAGAATCAAAACCGGAATTTAACCATTTATTTATAATGCAAAAAAGAAGAAGAAGACAATAGGCATCCACGTGTCAGTACAAGAAGGTCCAAATCAATAGTTTTTTAAACCGAACCAGTGGTCGAACCAGTCAAACCACCAATTCTTCGGTTCAACCAGTACGACTAGTTCAACCGGTCCGATTAAAAATTATTAGAAAGTTAAAAATTCAAAAAATAATAATAAATTAAAAAACGTGGTTCAACCGCCTAGTTCAATCGATCTGTATCGATTCAACTAGTTGATCCATTTCAAACAACATTGGTCCAAATATAGAGCACATACACACACATGCATGGTATCTTGGGTTAACTAGATACTAACTTAATTGATATATGTTATACCTCTACTTCACGCCACCTTGCCAAAACAATGACCATCCTAGGAACTTGACAACACAACCTCACCAATGTTTTGCTAGATGAGCTTGACCTTACACCCTCACCTAAACATCATACTTAGTGGGTCCACACAATTTTCGGAAGATATATTGAAACGAGCCTTTGACAACATTCATCAATCCATCACATTTTGCAAACCCATTGTCTAGCCTCTTCAAGTCAACTTCAAAAGTGTCCTAAGTTGATACATGCCATCCTATCACTGCACCCAATTAAAGGGAACTGAAGTGGTTGAGAGTTGAGACCCACACCCAACTTCTATTCTTCTATAAATACCTACTCATCATCAGGGTAAAAAGGACAATGAGAACACAACCAACATTACTTTGCCAAAACCAAAACGATGATTAAATAATTAGATTATTGGTTCCCAGTTTGATTGATTTATTCAGTTCAATTGAACAAATTATTTAAGAAATCATAAAAAAATAGTGAAAACTGGTTCAATCGATTTTTTAGCCCATTTCACAGGTCATCCAATCTAACCCGTTATTCCAGACTATTACTCTCACCAATTCTCAGCCCAATTATGAAAATAATGGCCTAAACTTCTTCCAATAGTCTTCTTAGAATTCTCAATTATAGTATCTCTCCGCACTTTCTACAATATGAATTGCCCTTATCCTAACAACTCTCCGTACTCTCACGATGTGAACCATTATAACAAGCCATCCCCATATTTTGTTTTATAGCAGTATATGATTAAAAAAATATTATATTATGAATCTAAGTGTTAGAATCTTTGTTTATTCCATGTTCTGTTCGAACTAAGGTATTATCTCCCTGTTCCATGTGTTGTTCGAATAGGTGGTGATTTCAATTTTTCTTGGGATAAAAGGTACTAATGGCATCTTTGACAAAATGAATATTGTAGGCCATTAGGTTGGTTATCTGGATATGAGGAACTTTATCTCTTTCATTATCTCCTTAACCAAATAGATTGTTGATCATAGCAGTTTTATGGATAAAGATCAATGCTTTATCTTTCTTGGCTACTCTTGAATTTGAAGAAGACTTATCAGCTGGTTAGCAAGGCTTATCAAGTTCATTGCATCTTCTTGATTGATTCTATATATAGGAGGCTCATTCACTTGATGTGGGGTGTGATTTTGGTATGCTGGAAGATTGAATCAATCTTGCTAAAGTACTTATTTCCAGCTTTTATTTGTATCTTTGTGTTGAAATTTTCATATGCTCTTTAGTATTGAGAATTCTTGTATGTTGAATAAGAGAAGTGACATTGGATTTATGTTAATTGATTTATTGTTCTCTATTGGGCTTTAGCCGATAGAGACATGTTTTGATTGATTGCTTGAATAAGATTATACTCTTAAGTAATACTCTGCAGACGTAAGACTATTGTATTTGAATTGCATTAACAAAGCTTAATTTTGTTGTTTCTTTTTCGTACAACTTTTTGTTTTTCTTTATGAATTTATGATTTCCGTTCCATCACATGCTGCAACGAATATTAGTAAAATTGAGTGTTTCATTACATCTTACTAATTTTATTTCACTAAGAAACCATAATTTTAAAATTTTCGATTTTACCATTTTAACTAAAACTTTATTTATATTTTATATTTATTTTGAGTGTCCCAAAATCTAAAATAAATGCAAAGATAATTGAACTTTGTAATGCAAAATATATGTTCTCCGGGTATCAACACGAGTGGAGGTAGACAATGAAGTGGAGTGGACCATATACGTTTGATTTTATAAAATCATAATGAGGCATTCACATGGCATCTTAAGGCAAACAATCTTTGCATATTGTCCCCCCTTTATTTGATTCCTAATGTCATTCTATTTTGCTGCCGACAATATTAATTATCACAATCAACCTTACAGTCAATTGCCGTAGCTTCTAGCTTCAAAATCTGATTTGTGATTCTGGAATATGAATTGTAAAATTAATATAAAAATTATTAAAAAATAAATTGTTGTTTAATCCTGAACTGAGTTTTAATTTTGTTGTTGTAACAATTTAGAAAACGTGGATTTGATGTACCTTCCACTTTAAGGATGAGTTACGGGTAGTTTAAGCATTGTATAAGAAATAATTATTACTTGGATTTATAAAAAGAAAAACAAGGGTTAATTGCATCAAGTGTCTTCAAACTAGGGTTTAGAATTCTCTCTAAACTTCAAAATATTTCAATTGAGCTCTCAATGTATTGATATCATATCAATCAAATCCTTTTGTTGACCTCACTATTAGCTTTGAAATGCTAATTCAAATATGACGTGGAGTATATTTTAATAATAATGTATGTTTTTTAATACTTTAAATTCAAGTTATCCACACAATAAATACACATATTTATAATTTTATTCACATGCTTTAAAAATGTTCGACATCATATTCGAACTAACATTTAAAGTCTAGATTAATGATTAGATTGATGAAAGACCTGATTTATACAATATTAATATTTTAAATATTCAATTAAAATGTTTTAAATTTAAAAATCTAACATAAAATTTGTACGATAATTTAGATATGTTTTGTTCAATTAATCTTAAAAACAAATTATAAACTGCATTAGATCGAATTAAATCATTTCAAAATCAATTAAATTCAAATTAAAATTTTCAAATCTATAGCATATTCCAACTTGTAAACAAATGTCAATATTTTAAAGAACAAATTGAATAGATAATTAAAAAATCATAAAAATTAAAAATTATTAAAAAAGATAAAAACATTTCAATCCTCAACCGTTTGTCTTGTTTTTTACTAGTTCCAAGCAGTTCATTTAAAAATCGATTTAATTCTTATGTCTAGATCGATACACTAACTAATTCCTAGTTCGACCAATTTGATTCGGTTTGAATAACACTAAAAAATGTTCCTTAACAAGTGAAATATATTCTCCTTGCTTTAGCTTTGTCAAAAGGCTAAATCTTGTAAACCAAGAAATATTCACTTTTCTTAACCCATGGAAAGTAAAAGGAAAAAAATTGAAGAAATTTACACTTTTTATACTATGCTACTAATTACTTTTACATGATTTTGGTTGCATTTGCTTCAAATTAGAGGAATGGAAAATATCCTACCTTTTATGATGGTCTAATCCATAAAGGGCAAACACATATTAAAAGATTCACCTACATGCTTAATTACTCACATTAAACTAAATTAAACATTGTTTTTGAACTAATATTGAGTTATGAAATTGGGGTTTAGGGTTCAGGAATTTAGATATATGATATTCAAAATTGTTTATTTATCCATGTGTATGGATTAGGGTTTCAATTAGACTTGTGATTTTTTAAATGAATTTAAAAATCAATTAGGAATTTCGATTCAATTAATACAAAGATAAATTTGATCCATTAAATTGATTATAGTTTAGCTTTATTTTATTTCTATTTTTTTAACTAACCCTTCGCATTCTGTAGGTCCATTAAGGGGGTAGATGTTGACCACAAGTTTTAAAACTGCTCCACACACAGGGCAATGATTAAACCCTCGACCACTGATTAAGGTAGGAGAGACCATTGTCTTCACACCTAACTCCTATGATTGAACTTTTATTTTATTTTATTTATAATTAAATTGATTAATAGTTTATCTTTAATCAATCAATTAGAATAATTTTCCTTTTAAGAAAACCAATTATATAAATATTTTATATGGAATGTTTTCCATATAATTGGTAATTGATTATTGAAAGAAAATTATATGAAATTAAATGCATGATATAGCATAAAGTGGAATTTCAACCCATCATGTGTAAAAATTTTTGGTAATCCATGTAGGCTGCTTCATCTTTTTTTGAGACTTTGGATTTAAATATGATATATATAGGATTTAAGGTAAAAGTATGATGGATTAATATTTATCGGTGAGTAGATGAACATACTTTATATCTAAGTTGATCTGACAGTCAATGTTGGAGATTTAGATTTTGGTTGGCAAATTTGTGACGTTTAAAGTTATTTCATAAAAAAAAATAAATTGTAGATGAGAGGAGGGAGAATGCCATACAGAATAATATTTAACAACTTAATAACTTAATTGAAAATTTTAAATAATTCAATGATTATTTTATAAATTTTTAAAGTTAAATGACCGAAATGTAAATATTCAATTTAGATTAACCGAATCTAAAATATTGGACATGGAGAGCACATAAAGATGGACCAAAATAGAAAAATAAAATAGCAAAAGGGAGAATCTGGAGATTATGGGTGGAGGGGATATGGGAATTAGTGTGGGGTACAGTACAAGCTGTATGGAATGAAATTATCATTAAAGTTTTGATGCAATTAATTATTATTATTTTTTAAAAAGTGTTATTATTATAAATGTACATTTTTATCAATATAATAATAAATTTAGCTTTCAAAGTTTATATATTCTATCAATTTGGTCTTAATTTAACAAATTTAGCATGCAACATTTACATAGAATATATAAACATCAAGGGTTAAAATTGTTATTATATCAATCAAAACTATGTACACTTGATGGAAAACGCACCATGATTAATTGTCTTCAGGTGTTCACTTTTAAAATTAATAGTGACTAAATTGCTCTAATTTTTTTGAGAGAAATAAATTTACTCAATATTGAAATTAAGAAGAACCGAAGATGTGTTTTTACCATAATATAATGCATTCAGAGGTACAATACGAGTACAAATAATTACAAAATATAATCAAACCAACCAATATAAAAACACAACAGACGAAGAATCGGACGAAACCCACACATGACATATACACATAATAAAACCGAAGACCCACACATATTAATTATATATAATAAGAATCAAACTTTTTTTTTGAATAATCTCATTATAGGTTCTAATCATATCTCTCTTTTTGACACTATACTTAGAACTATTTATAGTCCCTTCTTAACCCATAAATAGGAAGATAATGCGTTTCAACGTACTTAATCTCATATCCTCTCGTATTGATAATAATATCTATATTAATCGAATTAAGATTCAATCTACTAATAATTAAAGGAATATTAACACAAAAGGAAATTCACCAACTAAACTATAAAACTAGTCAAAAACAAGTAAATCTCAGTAACTCGATGATTAAATAACGATCCTCACATTCAATAAAATTTATCATTATAATAAACCAATTTTGGTATGTCGGTTTTCCAACCCCATAAGAATTTTATAAGGACTTTATACATTTAATCAATGCGTAACTTTGTTGGACCTTATGGGTCCTAGGCAATCCTAGTCATGATTGAGATACGTGGCTCGCAAACACAACCCGAAATCATTTTCTAAAATAATGTAGGGGTGTATTTCTAAGTCTGGATCAATATTTTTAGAATTGGATTAATAATTAAATCAGTCAAGTAATCAGTTTATCAGTTTGATTTTTGATTCAATCAGTTTAATATTATTTTTTAAATCGATATTTTAATCAGTCTAAATTAAACGCCATTAACCTAAATTAGGTTGGTTGAATTGAAAATCAGACATTCAATTGTAAACTTGTGATATATAATAAAAAAATTTAAAATTTTATTTAATTGTTTAGATCGATTAAATCGAAAATTGAAAGCAAAAGTAAAAATATGTTTAGTTAAATCGAATTAATATATAAAACCATTTTCATTTGGGGATTTCAAATATATGGCACATATATATCACGCCAGTAATTATTTTTTAAATAAAAAATTTTAAAAAATAAATAATTGTTGATGTGATATTCACGTGACAGTCCATGTATGTCTCACATCAACAAAGTTAACAAATAATCTGAATTTAAAATGATTTAACCACGAAACAACTGAAATCTAAAATGACTCAAACTCGAAAATACTCCAAATGATTTAGATTAACTAAATCCATTATTGTCAATTCACAACCCACATAAGAGAAAGAGAAAACCTTAATTTGAAACCTACAAATGTTGGGTGCACTTATAAGATAAATTACATTTTTAATGAGGAATGCATGTTCGAATTTTGATGATAACACTATCTAAAGGAAAAACCACGAACCTGAACATGAACAAAACAGAAATGAAATGTATTAGAAAAAGAAAGAGTTAGTTGCACAAAACACCCCCAAAATATGACATTCATTCTAAATTGGTCCTTAAACTTCAAATCATTCTAATTACATCCCTAAATTATTGAGGTTATATCAATTAGGTCCTTTCATTCTAAAATCATTAATTTAATTGTTAAATGACACATAAAATCATATGCGGCATATGCAAAAAAATAGATGTTTTAAGAATCTTAGTTTTGAGATTTTCGAAACTTTTACAAAAGTATTATCATTCTTTCTTTTTTTTTTTAGTTTTTTCTATGCGACAATATTTTATTGTTTAAAAATTTTCATTTTAAATTTAGCAACATAAGTTTGATGTGTCATTTAACAAATTTAATAAAAAAAGACCTGACTAATGTAATATTGATAGTTTGAGGCTGTTATTAAAATGCTTTGAAGTTTAGGTACCAATTTAGAATAAGTCATAGTTTAGGGATATCTAGTGCAATTAACCCCAAAGGAAAGGGAAACCAAATACGGAAGCATTTCACCCACAGAACCCCTTTATATTTTCCAGCTGTGTCCAGGTGCCATTCACGTGGCTCCAATTTTCCCTTCCAACAATTAACCAAACCATTGTTAAAATAACTCAACCACAGTTAAAATAACTCAACCATAGTTAAAAATCCTAACCCATCTTCGGTTTTTTTTATTTATTTATTTTATTAACCACCATTTCTTCTTCTTCCATACTGCTACTAATTTTTCACTTCACTCCCACACTGTCTTCAACAATGGCGACGCCCGCATTTCGCCGGCTAGACCTTACCCTTTTAACCCTCTCTTTACTCGCCGTCGCCGTCAATGCTCACAACATCACCGCCATACTCGAAGGTTTCCCTGATTACTCCGTTTACAACGATTTCCTCACTAAAACCAAGCTCGCCGATGAGATCAATACTCGACAAACTATCACTTGCCTTGTTCTTAACAATGGAGCTATGTCTGCTCTCACTGCTAAACACCCACTTTCCGTCGTTAAAAACATCCTTAGCCTTCATGTTCTTTTAGATTATTATGACCCACAAAAACTCCATAAAATTTCCGATGGTACTACACTTACTACTACTCTTTACCAAACCACCGGAAATGCTCCCGGAAATTTGGGTTTCGTTAATATCACCGATCTACAAGGTGGGAAAGTCGGGTTTGGGTCAGCCGTTCCTGGATCTAAACTTGATTCTTCTTATACTAAGTCTGTTAAACAGGTACCGTACAATATTTCTATACTGGAGATCAGTGCGCCGATTATTGCTCCCGGTGTTTTATCAGCTCCTGCACCGTCGGCTTCCGGTGTTAACATTACCGGCTTACTTGAGAAAGCTGGTTGTAAGACGTTTGCTAATTTGCTTACCAGTAGTGGTGTGTTGAAGACTTATGAAGCGGCGCTTGATAAAGGGTTGACTATTTTTGCACCGTCCGATGAAGCTTTTAAAGCCGACGGTGTACCTGATCTGAGTAAGTTGACCAATGCCGATCAAGTTTCGCTGTTGGAATACCATGCCTCGCCGGATTATAAACCAAAGGGGACTTTAAAGACGACGAAAGATCCGATTACTACATTGGCTACTAGAGGTGCCGGGAAGTTCGATTTGACGGTCACCGCCGCCGGTGATTCCGTCACGCTTCATACTGGAATCAGTCCATCTAGAGTCGCTGAAGCAGTTTTTGACTCCCCACCGGTCGTGATATTCACCGTCGACAATGTTTTGTTACCCTCCGAGTTGTTCGGAAAGTCACCGTCGCCAGCACCTGCTCCTGAACCAGTTTCTTCACCTTCACCGACACCTTCTCCATTATCCGAAGCACCATCGCCATTAGCCGCTTCACCACCAGCTCCACCAACCGACACTCCCGCCGGATCTCCAGCTGATTCGCCGGCTGGTTCGTCGGAGAACAGCACCTCCGATAATGCTGCCGGTCACGTGAGTCCCACCGTTATCTTCACTGTGTTGGCCATTGTCGGTTATTCACTATGTTAATTTGATCTTTTTTGGGTTTGCTATTTTGCTTATTTTCTTTAGAGTTTGCTTTCTTTTTTTTAAAAATGTATTTGGGTTTCAATTCATGGGATAAACGGTGATAGCTCGACGGCGCCGCCTCCGGCGACCATATGGGTCTGAAGAAGAATACTGGAACCTTGTTATTTTTTTCTCTTTTATTTTTGTTTAATTACATTTTCTTAGTGTTCGTTTATTTATTTATTTTTGATGTTAAGGATTTTTGGATCTTTATTTATAAATTTTATAACGCTTTGATTGAGTTAATCCGACAATAAATTTTAAATTATTTATTGTATGTTTATTTTTAAATATATAATTATATTATAATTTAATTGGCTATGGGAAGTGGGAAATAGTCAGGATTTGACTGTCAGCCCACGTGGGAAGATTATTGTGGTGGGCTCCACTTTTCAATTTCTTTTGAATAATAATAATTTTGTATGGATTTTTATTAAAAATTTACAAAAAAAAAATTCAATCAATATTTAGTATAGTTAAATTTGATTGATCATAAGACCACCCATCAAAATGATTCACTAGACTTCATCCACAAGCTAGACATCTCATCTTAACATTACTTGATGGTCGTAGCCGAAGAAAAAAAACAATGGATCCATCACAGTATTATATTAGTAAGGTAAGTCCAATGAGGAGAAATAAGTAACTTAAAATTGTTGACTTAGAGCCAGTTTGACAATGCTTTTGAGAGATGTGTTCTTGAAAAATTTAAGTGTTTGGTATTGCTGTCAAAAAGTACTTTTGAGAAGTATAATGTCTATTTTAAACATGATATTATAAAGTAATAAATATGTATTTAAATAATATTTAAATTAGTTAATATTATGATATTTTACCAAAAATATAAAAATAATTTATTATAAACTTATTGTTAATATTTTAATATATAATATTAATTTTAAATATTTCTAAGTAATTAATATTAATTATTTATTAAATTTAATTAGAATATATAAACTATATTTAAATATTTGTAATTAAATATTGACACAATTGTATTATTTTAAAAATTATTTTTTATCTTTAATTAATGCTTTTAACACATTTGTACAACTCATATTAGATATTAATATAACATAAAAAAACATAAACCTAACAAATTAAAATATTACATATATTTGGATTAAAGTTTCAAAAAGGGATAATATTTATATACCAAATATAAATACAAAAAATTTTACAATAGCTTTTACAATTTAAAGTGAATTCATTAAACTAGATGCTATAGCATCTCTTTTTAATTCCATTTCAAAACCACTTGAATTGCTTGATTCACCGTCATCATCGTCGTCGTCATCATCGTCGTCACTTTCTTGACCATGAGCATTTTCTGAATCAATAATATTCTCATATGCGCAGTTAATATCTTCGTATTCCATAAAATCTATATCATTTCGACCGACATGTTTTCGAATAAAATTGTGTATCGTCATTGTAGCAACAACGATCATCGTTTGCTTTTCAAAACTATAACTTGGTATATCACTTAAAATGGCCCATTTTTTTTCAAAACACCAAAAGTTCGTTCAATCACACTACGTAATGATGAATGTGAATGATTGAATATCTCTTCTTTACCAGATACCGGTCTACCTCTACGAAAGTCAGGTAAATGATATCGCTGACCTCTATATGGTCCAAGATAACCTTTCATTTGAGGATATCCAGAATCAACAAGATAATATTTTCCTACATGTCATAATATGGCAAACAATTAATTCAAGAATTTTTTTATAAAAATTATCAATTAAAGAACTTATACTTTATTTTTTTAAAAATCACATATAAATAAAATATCTAACCATTTGGTGGGTGCGAAAATTTGTATTTTGGATCTCGAATTGCATCAAGAAATATTCTAGTGTCATGTGCCGATCCTTCCCATCCAGCCATGACAAAGGTGAAACACATATTAAAATCACATACTGCCATAACATTTTGAGTAGGGATACATTTTCTTCCAATATAGGGAATTTGTTCGTTTGGTGGAAGAATAGCGGCAATATGAGTACCATTAATTGCAGCTATACAATCCTGAACAAATAATCATATTAGTCTCGTGCATATTTTTAGTCGACCAAAAATATTAAAAATATAATAAGATAAAAATAAAATTTAACCTTAAAATGCGGCATATATCTAGAATCATTATGTATTTGTTCGGGTATTGAGCTAAAAAAAGGATCTTCGGGTGCAATTAGATCAGTGGCCATCCTTGAAACTTTCTCAAGCACAATTGTAAAGTATCGACTTATTGTTGATCCAGACCTTTGAAATCTTTCTCGACATTGGGAAACTTTTGCACCGGTGCCCAAGATGTATAAAAAAATTCCCAACATTTCACTAGAAGATATGTTTCTTGAAGTTAGCAAGTTGTATCTTGTCTTCAAAACTCTTAACAAACTTGTGAATACCATTTTAGATATCCTAAAATTAATCATACAACGTGATTCGTGACCGTCAAGGATCTCTCGAATCCATGTCTCACCTGACTGTTTTGAATTCATGCATGGCTGCTTTAATATATACTTCTCGTAATATAATTGCATGGAAGAAGATGCAACAACAAATAATTGGTTAAAACATTCCATGTGTTGTAAAATCTCTTTCTTTTCTCTTTCATCATCACTTTCATCACCGCTGTTATTCTCAACTATACTCATCACCTGTGAAAAATTTAAACATCCAAAATCATATATAAACAACTATTGATAAAACTAATTTAGTATAAATAAGTAGAACATAAATTCAATATCCAAAAACCAAACATAAAGAGCCATTGATAAAACTAAATTACACATAAATAAGTAGAACATAAATTCAATATCCAAAAACCAAACATAAAGAGCCATTGAAAAAACTAAATTACACATAAATAAGTAGAACATAAATTCAATATCCAAAAACCAAACATAAATAACTATTGATAAAACTAGTTTAACATTTTTGTTTAGTCACATAATAGATATCTTTGAACCCCAGAAGATAAAAAAATTTTCAACTATCCTCCATTTCCGTCTTAAGCCACAGAGCTCTAATCTAGGCATTAATTGATAAAAACATAATTCGCTTGTCCTTATTAAGCAATAATCTAAGTGTAAAAAAGTATAGCGAACTAGCTTCTGGAACTTATTCCGACATGCTGTCGAGCACTTTGATTGCTTGTGGAATACCATATGGATCCATAACAGGAGTCAAACTAGATGTGGCTTGACTCATATTGTCAGCTGCATTGCATAACTTTTCTATTTGAGTGCACAATCTTGCAGCCCCTCCAACATGCTTTGAGGATTTCTTTTTTCCAGTTTTAAAATATGAACTTGATGTCTCAGGGTTTTTTCTTTTTTGACCGTTTCCATCAATTTGAACATCATTTGAAATGTGAACATCATTTAAAATGTGAACATCATTTCTCACATTTTCTTCTTCATTCTCTTCAGGTATTTCATTGTTAACATCCTCAAAAAAATCACTACGGAGTGTACCAGAAGAAGGTGCCCATGCTTTATCACCTGTTGCAACTATCCCCATGAACATTTGGTCCAACTTCCCTTCGAATTCAGGATCAATGCCCGATGTTCTAAATTTTTGAGCTTCAGGCACAACCTACATATAAAATGATAGTTTAATAACAGTAGTTATCAATAACCTCATAAATAAGGAAAAAACAAAAATATTCAGAATTATTAATGTACCTTTAGCCTACTCTCCCACCAATCATCCGATGCATCAACGGTTCTTTTTATAGGATTCCACCCTAAACCATTATCTTCGCCTTTAAGTTTCTTCCAAGATTTCCATTCTTTTTTTAGGGCATCCCACCTATTTTTAAGTTGTTTTTGTGAAAAAGCCTTGCCCGTTTCTTTCTCAAAGGTGGTCATTATTTTCAACCATCCATCTTTTGTGAAATGAGTACCAGGCCTATTGCCTTTCAATATCTCTTTAATACAAATATCACAAAATATTTCTGTCAATCTCTTATCCCACATTGCTTTTACTTTTTCACCACTAATTTCAACCACCGACGTACTCATCTATTGTGTATAAGACCAATTTTTCTTTAGCCAGTAAAGCAATCAAGAAAATCAAATGTCACGTAAGTATTTTTTTTTACATGTGTATCAAAATCAAGATAGGATCCTAAGATTTTTTTTTCTCAATCAAAATCAACTTTCTAAGACCAAAATAATAACCAAAAAAGAGAACACAACTTATAATAGCATCAAACACAATTAAACCATGCAGCTTCAATGGCAAAACAAGCATACTAATAAAACATAGAGAGGTTGTTTAATGCTAAAACATATACAAACTGATAAAAAAGTAAAATAGTTACTGCCTAAACTAAAGATAGATGAGGCTTAATGCTTAAGTTTCTAGTAAGCAATTTGCAGGTCAAAAGATGGTTGATTTTAAGAGCAATATCAATTGCAAAATAATTGGCAAGTTGATAAAAAAAACTCGCATTCTCTTCCTCCTCCTACTACTTACATAATTAAAAATCATCTACTACATACATAATTAACAATCATTAAATTCAACTGATGAGTAAGTGAGAGTGACAAGTGGTAAGTAAATTGTTTCCATAATTCATTTAGCTACATAAGTGAAAGTGGAAATGGATTTTTTAGTCAGTGGGGAGAATGATGTATAAAGGGACTAATATGCAGTGTTTTTCGTCAAGCCCATTATAACCATTAAAGATTGCTTGCTGCTATTCAATCCAAGGGGATGGATAGCCATTCAAAGAACAAAAAACAATTGCTTTGTGAATTTAGACTAGTACAGTAGGCAATCAATCGAATTTAAATCTAAGCTAATGGAACACCTCGTCATATAAGCACAAACCACTCCACCCGTTCATCTATATTTATTTGTTCTTTTCTTTACTAATTTCACAGTCGATGTTTTTGTGTGGTTTTGAGATGATATTTTAAGTTAATAAGATTTTTCTAATATATATTTGTATTCCATATTTATTAGTGGAATTTGATTTTTCCAACACCCAAAATCTAACTTAATAATTGAACTAATAATTCCTTAAAAAGAGCCCAACATCAGTGGCTTTTCTCGCAAAAGCTACGACACATCTCTTTCCAAGTTTTTTATATATAAAATCACAGCTCAAAGATAAACTAAAACTTAATTTCCCCCCATTCAAACATGAACAAACCAACAAATTATAGTGAGTCAGGTACAATATTTTATTAGCTACTGATAACATCAAGAAGCCGAAGTTGACTCAACAAAATCATGGCTTTTCTCAGGAGAATCTACCACTTATACGATAGCATCCATCAATCTACCTATATACTTGTTGACAACAATTTTTAACGGCTTTTATGAGTTTGCTTTAATTATTAACTAATTGTTTGGTCTATATGATAGCTTTTATCAGTAAAACACAACATATTGGGAAAAGGAGATAACAACAAAGTTTAACTCCTGATTTTTTAAAATGCCTTAATCACTACTCTCTTATAGCCTTATGCTTTTTGGCAATATAATATATACTATTACAAGCTAATTCTAAACATGTCCCCTGGATTTTTACACGAAGGGAAATCATGGAGAAAATTTTGTACTTTAAACTAATCATGATGCTCTGTAACCAAATTTCACACAACAAAGCAGTTTTCATGAAATTAAAGTTAATAGTATAATAGTATGTTATGAGGGTGAAAAGGAAAGTTACAGGTGAAATTAAAGTTAATAGTATGTTAAAAGTGCATATTACTATAAATCCTTCCTTTGGGAAGAAAAAAAGCTTTATTCAGGATCAAAATCATGGGATTATGCAACCAATTTTCTGCTCCCTTAACAATGAAATAACTACCGTACTTTTTATACTGATGCGAGTTGTTTATGTGTATAGAACTGTGAAAAATATACAGGATCAAAAAGAGGCAAATAAAACCAGTTAAAAGTTCTGTCAACGATAAAAAGGATGGAACCTTAGAAAATATCAGTGAACGTTAACAATAATTGCAGATAAAGAAGATGTCGAGAAGTTTGAACTGATCTAAAAAAAATGTGAAAAATTAAACTATATTTCATAATTATTTCATAAAATCAAAGAGAGAAGAATGGAAGCAAAAGATAAAACTTACTGGTAGTGAGAAGAGGAACAAACTAGAGGAAAAATAAAGTTCAAACAAAAGAGAAGACAAAAGAGAAAAGGTGAAAAAAAAATCTTGTAACGTGTAGAAATAGTAAGGTTAAAAAGGTAAATTAATAGTCAAAAGTGCTTTTTGGCTGAGAAAAGCCAATTTTTCCTGCTTCTGGAACTGGCCAAAAGCACTTAATTTAAGTCAAAAAAAGTTTGCCACTGTTGGCTATTCTTTGCTGCTTTTGGAGAAAAAGCACTTAATTGTGCATAAGTCCATCTCAAATGGAATGAAGAACGGGCCCTTAGGGTGGGTTTAAATGTGCGATTATGCGTTATGCGTTTAGCTTACTTTTTGTCTTACGCTACAGTATCACTACAGTATTTAATTTCACCACTACTGCTATTTTTACACTAACTGTAAATAAACGTACCATCCATCCAAACTTACCGTTAGGGTTTTATGGTGATTTTCTTGTAAAGTACAGTCTTAAACTTGACTTAAGGTGCATGCCAAATATATTTTTTCTTGAGATTAATGAGCCTCGAGAATGACCATATGTGACTTTCCTAAAGGTTAACGAGCTTAGAATCATTAAATGAGATAAAATCAATGCGATGGTATAATAATACTAAAAATCTCAATATACTTCAACTAGGCAAGGCAATATACTTCAACGTTGAAGGTATCACTTCACATGATCAAAAGCTCTCCCACTTGTTCATGCATAGATAAAAGTTGGGTATGCCTAGACATAAATGGTTCGATTAGACATGATGAAGGTTTTGCTGCAGCCAGGGGTTTGGTGCGAGACCAAGATGGTAGATGGATCATTGGGTTTTCTAGATACTTGGGAAACTGTACAGTGATGAAGGCAAAATTTTAGGGCATTTTGGATGGGTTGAAACTCATCGTAGGTAGGAGGGACGAAAGGGTTTTAATTCAAAAGGATAGTCTTGAAGCAACTAAGGTTATTTAGGATGATTCGGCTAGTAACTCTAATTCTACTATTATCAGAAGAATATGACAAACCTTGCCGATGGTCAAATAGTGGAAAATCCAACATATTCCCCTAGAAGAAAACACAATTACTGATAATATTGTCAAGATGGTTCGGGACAAAAGACCCGATTTAAGATTATTTGAGGATATTCCTTTGAGGACCTAGGATAATTGTGTTTGTATCCATTTTATTTTCACAAAAAAATAATCTTAATATCAGTTCACATTTAAAATAGATGCAATCTTAATTAATTTTTATCCAAATATAGAAAATATGTTTCATGATATTATGCATCAATCAAAATGAAAAATATTTATTCTTTCAATATTTATCTAAATCATATAAACTTGATATAAATTTTTGCTTTTTTTTTTTCTCATAAGAACAATCAAAAACCTATATCATTCTTCCAAAAATCATAGTATCAAATCAAATCAAATTCGTTTCATTGAAATCATGAAATTGAGATGAGCTGATTATAATATTCCATTGCACTCCATTCTTTTCACTAGGGTTGAATCCAATAAGCTATATATATAAATATATATTCTATTTTGGCTTTCCTAATTATATCATTCAAAGCTTCTTCAAGCTCCAACTTGTATTAAAAAATATAGCCTACTTAGGCTCCGGCTCTTCCTCGTGCACTCGAACTAATTCTTCCTCCTGTAGCCGGTCGAGTCGCTTTTTGGTACGGATGCCAATGAAAATTGTTGCTGTCACAGATGCACAGAATCCAACAACGTTGTATATTATTTGTCTTGGAGTAAGACTCCTTTTGTCTTGTGTTGCCTCAGCAAAAGATCGTATCAAAATCCCACTGAAAAAAAGAATCAAACGATTAAAAACCATTAAAATAATATTAGTTAGAGCAAGTAAATAATGTTTGGTTAAAAATAAAAAAATCGATTTAACCGACCAATTTTATATTTTAATCAACCAATTTAGGGCTTAATCTATTAATCAAATCAATTTAATATTAATCGGATGGATCCCGTGAGCCAAATAAATTGATTTTTCAAATAAAAAGTGATTTAAGTTTTGGTTGAAATTTTATACATTTTTATACATTATACATAATATATATTATATATATTTAAAAGTTGGGAAAGTTTGCCAGTTCGACTATGATTTTCTAATAGAGATGGTCATGGGTCGAGTGATCAGACCCGGTTTGGACTGGGCTTGGGTTTTTGTTTTTAAACCTTAGTTGACTTGACTTGACCCTCTTTACTCTTTAGAAATAAAAAATAATAATTTTATATAATACTTATATTTTTACAATTAAATTAACTAAAAAATTAATTATTTTTTGAATAGTAAATCAAACTATTTAGGCGGGCTTAAGTGAGTTGAGCTTGGGTTGAAACCGAACTTCGGTTAGCTTCGATTTAACCATAAACACTTCTAATTATGAAAATTATAAATTATAAACCACCAACTTAATCTATTTTAACCAATGTAGGATGTTCTAACCTGTAAAGTGCAATAAAAACTTCAGGCAACATCCCCACCCATGTCCCCATCATGTACGGGATGTAGCGGACGTTGGTCGCCACGGCGGCGTAGTTAAACATAATGTACGGCAATGGACTGATCCTAATCAACGTCACTGTTCGAAATTGATGAAGCAAGTTACCTTCTCCTGCGAGTCTTAGTATTGAAGCTTCCTTCGGATATTTCCCTAATAGTCGCTATGTTATAACCACAAGAGAAAAATCACAAAATATTAAATCAACATTTATTAAAAGTAAAAAACCGCATTATAGTTTTGGTCCTTCTATTAATACTCAAGTTTGAGATTTTAGTCTTTATATTTTATTAGGCTCCTTTAGATGGGCGTTTATCTTCAGTGTGGTGCGTTTAGTTTTTTTTTTTCTCATGCTACAGTATCGCTATAATAACTAATCTCACCGCCACAGCTATTTTTACACTACACGCATTGCCCATCCAATGGGACCCTTAGCCTATTTGGATAGGTTGAGCTTGGGCACAAGCTTGAAAAAGCTTTAGAATTGAGTTACGATCTGGTTCAATCCATGAATAAAACTTTTTGTAATTATGATTGATTCTAACCCTAATTATTTACTTAAACAAGACAAATTCATAGATGATAAACACTTGTAGAAAGAGAGAATCAAAACTCACTTGAATTTTGGTGTGAAACATGGAACCAACAAAAAAAGGCAACGATACACCAAGAGAAACTCCCGTCATGACTAGTAGCAACCCTTTAATGTATCCATAAGCCATTCCAGCCATCCACATTGAAGGTGTGGATGGCAAACATAGAGTTGGAAATAGAGCTAATGAAGTTACGATTACAAGTATTCTCTCGGTTGTGCTGAATGCATGGGCCTCCCATTGTAAAGCAGGGACAATCACCTGCCATCACCATGTAACAACATAAACCATTCGTATCAGTCCAATTGGTTTATACAATTGATATGTCAAAATATCAACAAAGTTAACTATTAAAAAGCTTGACACCATAAATAAACAACCCAGCTTATAAATAGTCTGCAAACCCTCAAAAAACCCTACAAGGATACTCTATGGTGGGGTTGTGATGATTTAAGTATCGAACAATGTCTCAAAGCTAGCAAGAGCATAAGCTCCAACCTAGTTCATCAACAACAATCACCTTTACTAGATATCTGGTTTTGTGTTACCTTCACTAGAAACACATCAACAACTATCATCTTTAAAAGATGGTTTTTATATCCAAATCTCAATGTCTATAATCCCATCATGAAAATAGATTTTGGGTTTTAATTAGGTACCTTTTTCAACACAAAGGGTCCAACCCATTTAATTGCAACTATGACCAAAATGGCTGAAGGGATGCCAATGGCGATAAACTTGAACAAGCGATTCGACCGTTTCTCATCGGTAAGGATTTGAGGTAAAGGTTCTTCCTGTAAGGGAAACTCGACCTCGGAGCTACAAGAATTTTCTTCTTCTTCTTCCTCCTCTTCTTTTTTTCGTTGTTTCTCGGGTTCGAGTTCTGTTTTTTCTTCTTTGATCCTAATATAGGCTACGTTATTAATTTCCATTGAACGTCAAGATTGTTGTTTTGCATGCTTAACAATGATAAATTTTTTACCAACCTATCAAAGAACAAAAAGAGAAAAAAGGAATTTGATCCCTTTTTATATGATTATATGAAATGAAATCAAAGAATTACAGTGGTTGTGAAGGGAGAGATGGCTTTTTTTTTCCTATTGGGAAATTAATTTTTTTAAGGTACATAATTACAAAAAACAGTTTTCTACAAGATATTCGGCCATAAATTCTCTACAATCTATCAAGTTTTTTAGTGGTCTGTTGAAACTGGCTACCAAAATTAACCCTTATTAATTATTAATTAGTAATTCATAAATACCACACGATATGAATATGGATTATAATAAGTTCTAAAAATGTTAAGACATAAGTATGTTAATACATGAATAGTTAAAGAGCTGTTAGCAAAGGATTGATACATAAAGGTGATGTTTACTCCACGTACAACAAATATGGTTGACGATGCCATAGCAGCATTAGAAAGAAATGTACAATGTTCTCCCAAGATGATTGAGATGGAGATTCTATAAGATAGTGTTGGTGTTAGATATAGTTCCTCTTATGGCTAAATGTATTTAGCTTTTTTGTCTACAAAAAAAATCAATTTTTTAAAATTAAAAACTTGAACTTTAACAATTGTTGGGGATAAACCTAGTTAAACAACAAACAAGTAAAATAATGAAGAAATTGAAAAAATCAAACACAAATATTTTATGTGGAAAAACCACGGGTAAAGATAATTTCACTAAAACGACAAAAACAAAAAGTACAAAAGATAGAGATAAAACTAAATCTCGAAGCTCAAAATAAGAACGCTCAAAACGTAAACACAAACTTCTCTAGAAGCTTGTAAAAGCTACTACCTAAATATGTAATGGATTATCTTTCTAAGATGAAAAAAGGGCCTATATATAGGCTAAATTTATAGATCAAATAATATTAAAATAATTTACATTAATCAGAGTTTAACTAAAAGAAGAAACGCCGAAAAATACAATATATAACTCCACAACAATCCATTAAAACAAAACATTTGATTTTATGGTGTTGTTCAATACTTAAACATTGGGAAAAATATTGTGTTTTTTAGATTGTTAATGAGAATGTTATAAAAAAGGAATATAAGTGATTATCTTTCTATTGGGTTCAAAATAGTTTTATTAGTGTTAATAAATCATGTCCATTTATAGCGTTAACAATTTCTTTTTTTTGTTTAGTTTAGGTTTGTTATATGTACATGCTTCACCATCAAGGTATTACTGAGGCTTTCTTTGGATGGGCTGTGAGAAAGTTCCGGTGAGATTAAAAACAACAGTGACGGTGAAATTAAAGATCATCTAATTTTGTTGTGCATACTCCTTTCGTTGCAGGAATTGTTTTACAAGATCATAAAGAGTGTACAACCTAAATACTAATAACAAGACATCTATAACTTGCTATATATATATATATATATATATATATATATATATATATATATATATATATATATATATATATATATATATATATTCTTTCTTCAACTTGAAATCATTTAATGTAACATCCCTTAACCCTTATTCGTCCCGGCAGCAGTGTTACAGAGCATTCTTAAATTTTTCAGATTAAATACAAACAGTAATCATATCATATAGCATACACATCATAAATTAATCATATTATCCCTTTTATAGGCTCTCGAGGCTTTAAGTATGTATTAGAAACAAATCGGGACTCAGAAAATTTTTTCATGAAATTTCAAAATTTTTCTCGATTCAGGGTACACGCTCGTGTGGCCAAGAGACATGCCCGTGTGACTCTATGACATGCCTACGTTTCAGGCTGTGTCCTACCCCGTGTAACTCTCTGACTTATAACACACGGCCAAGTCACACGCCCGTGTGCTAGGCCGTGTTCCTCACACGGCTGAGACACACGCCCGTGTAGAAATACCTGAGCATTCTGTTTTATATTTTTTTTTTTAAGTTGCAGGGGACACACGGCCAAACCACACGCCCATGTGATAGTCGTGTGTCTCACACGGTCTGATCACATGCCCGTGTGCCAGGCTGTGTGGACTCAAAAGAAGTCTTATACATCTAGTTTACTAACCCTGCAATCTTAAACTTCAAGCAATTCAAAAAAACAATTGTTCAACCAATCCAAATCACAACCAAATACATCAAATTATGTCAAAACCATCAATCTAATGACTTAACTCATCCAAATTGCAAATCAATAACTCAATTCAATATATTCAAATTAATCTAGGTTCATGTTTTAATCATGTAATATTATTATCATGTTTATCTGTATCCAAACTTACCTATTTATCTAAACATGTATGTGCAAATTATTACCAACTAATATTCTTGAAACCAATTATCATTGTACTTATATGTTTACGCACAACCAATATGTTTTTAGACACCTCTAATGCATATTCAAAATCATCAAATAACAAAATTAAAGCTTCAAATCTATGTTAATTCATCATAAACATCCAGCATTCATCAATGGTAACTTCCAAAGTTACTCATAAAATCAAAAACTAATGAATTATATAGTTGGACCTAATTGCAAAAGTCTTAAAAACACAAAAATTACAAGAAAAAGGATTAAATTGACTAACCAATTGAACTTTAAACCCTAGAAGTCCCTAAGGCCGTGGCTTCTTTTCTTCTTTCTCTTTTTCTTTCCTTTTTCCTTTTCTTTCTTTTTCGTTTGGTTTTCTATTCTGTTTCTTTCTTTATTTGTTTGTTATATTATTATATCTTATCATATCATATAATATAATATATATACTTAAACATTAAGAATATATGTAATAAATTTATATAATAAACTTATAAATATCTAACTTATGCGGCCTTAATTTTAAGTAATGACATAACTGCTTCTTTGGTCCTTTTAATTTTTCTTTAATATATAATTTAACTTCCGCCCTATATGCAATTTAGTCCTTATACCTAATTACTTTAAATTCAAGCAAATTCATTAACTGACACCTAATTAACTATACAATTAGCTACCTAAATATTTATTAAAAAATTTACGAGTCCGATTTAAGGGAATAGAGTCCCGGGAATGCACTTTTTAATTTAATTTAGTCCTTTTTAATTAATTAACTATCCAAACGTTAAAATTTCCTAACGAAAAATTTTTACTAACTCAATGACACTCCGTAAATATTTAAAGAAATATTTACGGCTCGATTTATAAATTCGAGGTCTCGATACCCCATTTTCTACTCATTTTACCTAATAAATTCTCTTAAATCACAAATCATTAATTCAAAAGTCTTCCTAAAATTACACTTGACTCGTAAAATAATAATTTTTAAAAAATTTTAAACTCACTCGTCGGATTTAGTGATCTCGAATCACTGTTTCAGACACCACTGAAAATTGGGTTGTTATGTCTAGCACATCTTCACTTCTCTCCTTCCTAGCTTCCCCTTCCTCATCTAACCTTCGTCACCTGTATCATACAACTCTCTGTCCATACAAAGTGAACCGTCAATGACCTTCTTGCCACTCTTTTTGGCATCAAGAAGGTCCTCAGGGAAATAAATATACGAACTTGGAATTTAACTAGATATAAGAGGGATATGAATTTTAGGCTTATGCCACAATTTGGTACTTGAATTATATTTGAATGTCATCAATTTATGATCGAAACATTTTAACCGAATCCTTAGAGTATTAATACCACTATATTTATCAAGTCATAAAAAAACTAAATATAATTTCCAACATCAACTTTACATATTAAAAATATGCCAAATAATATTAAGATTTATTGAGTTGATTAGTAATTTGGGTTCAACGTGTTCATCAAACGCTGAGGTTTTTTTACAAAAAAAGAGAAAGTTAAAATATGCTTTAAGTTCTTGTAACTATTGTACGTTTAAAATTTAGTTCATTTACTTTATTTTTTAAAATTTTGTTCTTATACTTTTTAGATTTAAAAATTTAAGTTAAATTGTTAATGTCGTTATATTTTGTTAAATTAATGGTCTAATATCTTGAAATAAAAAAAAATGATAATATAATTTTTTGCCCTTGAACTTAGTAACTAGGTTTATTTTAGTACCTGTACTTTTTTTGGTTCACTTTGACACTTGAACTTAAAAACAAGGTTCATTTTGGTCCCTTAACTTTGAAAATATAAAAGTTTGATGGCACAACACTCTAAAATTGTGCCACATCATCACTTGAAAATTAAAAATTGGCATAATGACCTTTTGGCCCTTCAACATAACAAAAAAAAGTCATTTTTGTAACAACCCATTTTTAGTGAAATCGAAACAGTGGTTTCGGGACCACAAATCTGAGTCCGAAAAGAAAAATTATTTTAATATTATTTTATAGTCTGAATTATGATAGAAATATTGTATGAAAATTTCGTTAAGAAAATTTTACCGATTATGTATTTAATTGATAAAAGGACCAAATTGCATGAAATGCAAAAGTTGAGTTCTAGTAGCTATAAGTATCAAATAGCTATGAAATTCAAAATTAGAGGTCCTTATATGGTAAATAGACCATTAAGAGGATTTAGTAGATAAGTATGATGATTCGTCCATGGAAAATTAAGAAAAGAAAAGGATAAAATTGGAAAGATGAAAAATAAATATGATAAACAATAAAAATAAAACAAAATATCATCATTTATCATCTTTCCTAAAATCAAAATACATGGAAACCCTAGCTAAGAGAAGAGAACTCAAGCAAGCTTACTTGGCTTAATTGGGTAAGTAATCTTGTTCCGTTTTTAGTAATTTTTATGTTTCCAAGATCGTAATAGCTTAATTTAGCTATCTCAGGGATTAATTTGTAAAGTTATCAAAGTATTAAAGTTTTTACATGGATGAATATGTATGAACTATGAAATTTATGGTAGAAAATGAAAGGTTGTTGATAGATAAACAACTTTTGTAAAGTGAATTTTGATGAAATTGTGATTTAGGGGCTAAATTGAAAAGTTGTAAAATCCATTGAAAAATTTTGAATTTGATGAAATACATGGGCTACTATTGTGACATGTAAAAGTCTACTAGTCTTGGAACAAGAATTAAATTGCATGAATTTCATTTTCCACGTTTAGGGACGAAATCGTAATTAAATAAAAAGTATATGGACAAAATGGTAATTTTGTCTAAGATGTGAATTGGATTAAATTGAATATGAATTGTATTAAATTGATTTAAATTTACTCATATAGATCTGGATAGACCAAATACGGAATTGGATCGAGGAAAGGAAAAAGTATCGGATTAATAGATTACAATTCATGAACACTTGTCAAGGTAAGTTCGTGTAATTAAATTGTGTATATTTATATGCTTGAATTGAATGTTGTGTATGTGATTGTATTGTTGCTATGAAAATGAAATTAATATTATATCCGATAATGCTTGACAAACATCAAGTCCCGATTGAATAAATGAAATTCAATGGATATAGGACATTAGAAATGGTTTGTAAATGTATATGTTTTGTTTGTATATATATAGCCATGAGTGATGGATTATTTTGGAATGTTTGGTATGAATATGGTTATGGTTTTATAGTTGCAAATGGTTAATTTATTTATGGTGTATAATTCTTGAGAAATACTTGATTAAATATGATTTTGGAAATTGAGTTAATAAGTATTTGAATAGGTAATTGGTATTGAATTTGGTTGAATTAGATATGGTATGAATTGTGCATTTGGTTGATGATTTTGGCTGTCTAATTGACTGATGAATTGGTACCATTTTGATTGTTTAGGTGTGCATGAAAAAGGGTAGCAAATTGGCCTTGCAAATGGCTTATTTTTGTCCATATGGGCAGAGACACAGGCGTGTGTGACACACGGTCATGTTACACGGCCGTGTGTCCCCTAGTGTTGTTATTAACATGAAGTCAGTATGCTCCACACGGTCTCACACACGGGCGTGTGACCGGCCGTATGGTACAAGTCAGTATACCCTCTAATTGGCATACGGCCTAGCACACGGGTGTGTGACTTGGCCGTGTTGCATAAGTCAATATACCCTACAGTTTTGGCACGGCCTAGTACACGGCTTGGCACATGGGCGTGGGTTGGTCGTGTGACCCAAGTCAGTATGTATGCCCTGTTTCCACACGGGTGTGTCTGGAGCCGTGTGAGGCACACAGCCTATTCACACGGGTATGTGACCCCTATATGTTTGAAAATTTTCTAAGTTTTCAAAATTTTTGTATGATATCGGTTTAGTCCTAAACCACTTCTAAAGCATGTTTAAAACCTCGTAGGCCTTATAAGGGGCAATGTGATTGTGTTGAATAATTTATGAGAATGAATGTTTTATGGTTGATAAATGTATGCTACACGTTGTGTATTGATCGGTAATACCTCGTAACCCTACTCCGGTAACGGATACGGGTTAGGGGCGTTACAATATTTATATGCTTGAATTGAATGTTATGTATGTGATTGTATTGTTGCTATGAATATGAAATTAATATTATATCCAACAATGCCTGACAAACATCAAGTCCCGATTGAATTAATGAAATTCGATGGATACAAGATTTCCCGTATTGGTTGTGGTCCTGCATGTGTTGTAGACACACCACGACTCGAAAGAGGGTCCCGTTATTAGCCCTCTCGAGCTTCCCGTTATATGGTTCCTATGAGTTTTTCGTTAATAGATCTTCGGAGCATCCCAACTGGTTGTGATTCTGCATGTGTTGTAGACACACCACAGCTCTTGTAAGCGTCCCGATATATGGCTCTTTGTGAGCTTCCTACTTAAAGAATCTTTGTGAGCGTCTTGATTAATGGCTCACTGAAGCTTCCCTATATGGCTCGCTTGAACTTTCCTATATATGGCTATCTAGAGCTTTCCGTTAATGGCTCTTCGGAGCTACCCTTTATTGGCTTGCATGAGCTTTCTGATTATGGCTCTTATGAGCTTCCCGTTATATTGTAACAGCCCAAATTTCAGTGATATCAGAACAGTGATTTGAGATCACTAAATCTGACATGTGAGTTTAGATATTAGTAAGTAAAAGTTAAGTGTGGTTTTAGAAGAAATTATGAATTAAAAGAAATTTGTAGATTAAATGAGATAAAAACGAGGTATCAAGACCTCGAATTCATAAACCGAGCCATAAGTATTTTTATAAATATTTGTGGAGTGTTAGTAAGTTAGTATTAAAGTTTCGTCATGAAATTTTAAGGTATCGGTAGTCAATTGGGTAAAAAGGACTAAATTGAATTAAGTCTAAAATTGTGAAATGTGATTAAATAGCTCTAGTAATAATTAAAGGAGGATTAAATAGGCAATTAAACACCTATTATTGGACTGGACGGCATGAGTGTGCAGGAAAAATAAAAATCAAGTGTGAACAAAGGGCAAAATTAGAAATAGTGTAAAAATTTAATTGTAAAATATGATATATTAGGTTAATCTAGAGTTTTCTTCATTTTTCTTCATCCTCTCAAGCAAAAACACCATTGAAGGGTTATTTTAAGCTGGTCTCTCATATTTTTACTACATGTAAGCTCAATTCTTGATTATTTCTTGTAATTTTTGTGTTTTTGAGACTTTTACAACTAGGTCCACATGTTTAATTCATTAGTTTTTTATTTCATGGAAAATTGTGAAAGTTTCCATGAACAAGTGCTGAAATTTTATGATGATTTATCATGGAATTGAGGTTTAAATTTTATTATATGATGATTTTATGAAGAGATTTTCATAGAAATTAATTTTAGGACCTAATTATGAAAGTTGTTGAAATTAGGGTTTTGTGTTGAATCATGGAATGTCAAAGGTTGTGAAGTATTTTTTAGTGTTTAGATAAAATGATATTTGAAAGGAATTGGTTTAATTGATGAATAAATTGAGTAGGGACTAAATTGTAAAAACTAAAAAATTTGGGGTAATAGTGTAATTTTGAAAATTTAAGGGCATAAATTGTGAAGTAGAATAGAACTGAAATAGATGCTAAAAAAGGAATGATTTTATAATTATAGATGAAGAAAACGAAGTGAATCGTGAAAAAGAGAAATTGCAAGAATAGTCCTTGAATTTCTACGACTTTTGCAAATCAGCCTAGGTAAGTTCATATGGCAAAGCTTAATGTTTTATTATAAAAATATTATGATTACTAAGGTATCTTACTGTAGATGAACACTATCAAATTGTTTTAATTTCCAAATGGTATTTAATTAAAGTGCAAATTAGTCGGAACAATGGTTTTGAGTGCTTTCATTCGATGAACAGGATGAATTGACGGAATAGATGTGATATGTGTGCCCGTATAAGACCATAGCCGGGCTATGGAATCTGTGCAATGTGATACGTGTTCCCGTATAATACCATAGCTGGGCTATGGCATTGGTGTGATGTGATAATGTGATTCCGTATAAGACCATATCTGGGATATGGCATCGGTATGATATGTGATCTGTGTAAGACCATGGCAAGGCTATGGCTCCGGTGTGTGATATGTGAAAATATGCAAGTCCATAGTTTACTATGGCAATGTGATAATGAAGCACTTAATTCCATTATTGTTCCCTAATTTGACAATGGAAGTAAATGAGAAATGGGCCCAAAAGAGTTAATTTCGTGAATAGCAACATGAAAATTATCCAAATGAGTTTATTAATGAAATTGTGATTTGCAGGATGAATTAGTTAAACTAATAGATATATGATTGTGTACAATGTTAGGTAAGATTTATATTTATGCCTATGAGCTTACTAAGCTTCTATAAGCTTACTTGTAACATCCTGATTTTCGGATTTATCGTAATTTTCGGGAAATTGGTAAAGTTTTTAAAATTTGTTATTTGGTAGTGAAACTCATAAATGGAATATGTAAATGGGCCTAAGGAAGGCCCATGTGTTGGCCAAAACCCAATAGAATTTTTGAATTTTAAGCTTAAGGAGTTAGAGGCTTTGGATAGTTGACCTTATTAAAAGATATGGGTAAATTGTAACATAATAGAGCCCCTGGCAAAGTGGCTAAGTGACGCCACTAAGGAGCTAAAAAAGTGGCGTGTAAGTGGTTGGGGAGAGCCAAGGTTCGATTCTTTGAGCTGGCAGTTGAGGTGTTCTTTTTATAACTTGAGCAGGCAGGAGTTGGAAGCTGAATGGAACTCTGTTGGGGAGAGTTTGGAATCGGTCAAACACATAGATTAAGGAGTGATAAGGGGAGAGATTTAGGGGATTTGGAGAGAAGCTAAGAGTTGGCCGAATAGTGGGAATTGGAGAAGGGATTTCGGCAGAGGAGTATTAGGTTAGTATTTCGGCATTTAGGGATTAGTTGTGCCGTTTGCTTCTGTGTAACCACCATATGATTTTTTCCTTCTCTTCCTTTCTTCTTTTTTAGCCGAAATTATCATCCTCTCCATCCATACTACTTTCCTTTCTTTTCCGAAATTAGTTCACTATTTCCTTCTTTTCATCTACTACTCCCTTTCCTACCTTCACTTTTGTCGAAAAACCACAAAAGCCAAAACCTGTGAAGATTAGTTGTGCCGATTTCTTCTTGACCAGCAATCTTTCTTTTCTCTTCACTTATTCCTCATCTGCTAAACTTGAGACAGCACACAAGGAAGACTGTGGTAAGTATTCGTACTCCAACCGATTCAGTAGTATGACTGTTAGGAAAAGCCGAAACTCCCTATAGTTTAGAGAGGCTGTCGTTTTGAGGTATAGGCCTTACTAGGGCTTTTTTCATTTGATTTCTATGATTTGTGTAGTGAAATAGACAACGTTGGAGGAGCAGCAAGGCTTGGGGTATCGACTTGGATAAGCTTGAATCGTATCATCGGACCCTGTGAAGGTAAGCAACTTATGGCCATTAGGGGTTCTTTGGCCGAATAAGGTAAGATGGATTTTGGGTTTGATAAGCATGGCTTGTACACTAAGAATGGTGATGATTAATTGTAGGTTGTCGTGGAAGACTCTGTTAGCAAACATTACAAATCAGGTGTGTAACAACCCTTGTAGTAGCTTAGGCTAATATTCGCAGAAAAGCTGAAATGCCAAATTCCGGCATTTCGGGAACTTGAGATTTGCATGTGGTTTTAGATGCGATAAAAATGATACGATCGATGTTTGATTCGATGGAACAGGTAAGGGCACAATTCTGTGCACGTTGGTAAGTTGGGCCTCGATGGGCTAAAATTGGGCCCAATGGGCTTCTGGGCCCATTTGGGTAAAATTGATAGAAAATGGAACTTGGATTAATTGCATGTTAACACGGTTAGATCTGTTGTAAAAATTGGGTTAAGTGAGCTTAAAGGGCTAAATCGGCATTCGTAGGGCCCATTAGGGGTTTAGGGCCCAAAAGCCTGAATTTGCTAAAGTGGGTTAAAAATTATTGTTTAAGCACTCGGAATTATTGTTAATTGTTAATGAACATGGAAAACCCATGATAGTTGGTAAAATTACGAAATTACCCTTAAAATATGAAAAATGACTATTTTGCCCCTAGGTAAAAATGACTATTATACCCCTAGGGTTTAACTATGAATGTAATGCATGATATGTTGATATGACATGATATGTACATGATATGCTATGAGATGCACATGATATGCTATTATATATTCATTATATGCATGGGTTGGGATTTTTATATGAATGGAGGAAGTGCAAAAAGGGTTTTGCCCCAGTTTACCAAAAAGGGCTTTGCCCCAGTTATTAAAAGAGGCTAGGCCTCTAGTTATATGATAAAGCAACTATGCTGCCAGTGGAGAGTTTGGTTGGGTGGGTTGAGTTATTCCCCACATGGAGAGCTTGGTTGGTACGGGTGGAGAGTAGCGGATGGTGGGTTGAGTAGTCTCCCCAAATGGGCTTGCATACATTCATTAATATTACGTGTGTTATTGAAATGGGCCTATGGGTCATACCGTTTATAGTAAAGGCTTCGGCCCAGTGATATAATTAATGAAAAGGCTTCGCCCAAGAACTGCATTAAACGAAAGGCTTCACCAAAAGATATCTTGATATTAGTTGGGCTCAAAAGGGCTTGTTGCACACTAAGTTTCCAAAATCACCCCTTTCTTAACCTTGCAGTGAGCCTTGATGTGAGACTTGGAGCCGAGGATTCAGAGTGGCCATGGTGATCGTTTTTGAACTTTGCAATAAATAACTGGTTTCTTTTTAGTTTTATCTTATCTACTATTATTAGTTGGTTTTGGGGTTGTAATAAGGCCATTATAATTATTTTTCTGGAACTATTTTACACTCTATGTTTTACTGAGAATAATCTAAAATGGGCTAGGCTTAGGGTGCGTTTTCAAAATGATACTTGTTTCTAAAATAACACTCCAACTCGATTTTCTTACAAAACCTAATCTCGCACCAAAGTGTGGCAATGGTTGTGAGCATGTCTAGGATTGGATCCAATCAAGAGCTTGGTATTTAAGCAACCTTTATGGCTCACCTCCTCTGTTTCGGATACCTATCTGGTGCACAGCTTCCATTCATTTTGTTAACTTAGCAAAGACGATCTTTTAAAACACTAAGAAAGACATTGAAAAGGCATGGGTTTTTAAAACTTCAATGTGACACGTCAGATTCGGCCATAACGTCTGAGCCGGGTTTGGGGTGTTACATTTAGTGGTATCAGAGCCCGGTTTAACAACTCGGCTGTGGGTTTCTAAACGGGTTTAAAATCAAGAATTTCAAAGCAAATGTACTTTCAATCAATTTTTAGGAAATTTCTATTTTTGTGACCAAGTACATGTTTTTAAGCTTTAAATGGTTTGGAGAAAGACGTGGCACACTGAATCCCCGATACCAAGTCTATAAGTACACTTACTTTTACACTATTTAATATTGATATATTGTTATGGATAGAACTGAGGCCCTACCATGATACTTTAGATAGGGTAGAGCTATAAAATAGTAGGATTGAGACTGTAGCTAGGCTGCGACGTGGCGAAAATAATCCCTGAATTACTATATTTCCATAAGAAATCTTTTAATAAAAACTGAAATGTTCGACTAATGTCATAAAATTCGTAATCAGATAATTCGATATGAGTACAAGAGGATCTCGTGGACGAGGCCGCGGAAGGGTGCAAGCTGAATCTTCATCCTCAGGGCATAGGCCAGCTGAGGAGGCATTTGTGCCACAAGCAACTGAGACTGGGTCACATGATCGGGCTGTGGGGGAGGATGCTTTGTCCCAAGCGATGCTAAGAGTCCTGGAAAGGGTTGCTGGAGCTAACACCGGGACAGTGAATAGAGGATCCATCTCTAAGCGACTTCGGGCTAATGGAGCAAAGGTTTTTAGGGGCGTATCCAGAGTAGCCCCAAACATGGCTAAATATTGGTTAGAGGCAACAGAGCGGATTATGGATGACCTCGATTGCTCTATGGAGCAAAAGCTGAAGGGGGCCGTATCATTGCTAAGAGATAAGGCATACCAGTGGTGGATCATTGTAAGGGAAAGTACCCTGATCGAACGAGTAACTTGGGAACTGTTCAAGTCTGCTTTTAAGGGGAGATATGTTGGAGCTAGTTATGTGGATGCCTGTTGAAAGGAATTTTTGAATCTGGCACAGGGTAATAAGACGTTGCGGAGTATGAGGCGAAATTCTTGAGGCTGAGTCGATATGCTAGCGGGATAGTTGTGACTGAATATGAGCACAACGTTCGATTCAAGGATAGCCTCCGCGATGAGCTCAGGGTGCTGATAGCTCCACAGAGGGAGCGTGACTTCGCTGCATTAGTGGAGAAGGCTAAGATAGCCAAGGAAGTAAAACAAACTGAACGGCAGAATCGTGAGAAGGATCGACCCAGATTCAAAAGGGATTCCGGACCCTCAGGTGCTGCAAATAGAAATGTTAAAAGAGCTAGAGTGGAGGAACCAGTTCGACCAGCTCCGGTGAATACTTTTAGGCCACAGGTTTGCAAGGACTGTGGTAGAGCACATATGGGGGAGTGCTGGAAACGAACTGGAGCATGTTTTCGATGTAGGTCAAAGAAACATAAATTCAGATAGTATCCTCGGAGAGCAGCTCATGAGCAAGCTGTGGAGCAAAGAGGTGTCCAACCGCAGCGAGGAGGACCACCACTATAGAGGGGCCGTGGGCAAGGTAGAGGTGGCAATGGTAATGGACGAGGACGTGGGGCACCTGGCAGGGGTGCTGGACATGCTGAAGCTCGACAGCCGGCGTTGGTTTATGCTACACGACGTCGTGAGGAGGGTGATGCTCCTGATGTTATAAACGGTACGTTTCTCATTTATAGTAAGCCTTACACTGCTTTGATTGATGTGGGTTCCACTCACTCGTATGTTACTTGTGATGTATCTAGGGCATTGGGTGTGCTTCCTGAGGAGACTGTGAGTGGGGTATCAGTGGTAAGTCCTTTGGGACACTCGGTTAAGGTAGATAAACTCTTTAAGGAGGTACCTTTAGAGACACAATGTGAAATATTTGTAGGAGATTTGATGAAGCTGCGATTTGGGGAATTTGATCTTATTTTGGGGATGAACTGGCTAACTAAGCATAGGGTGATGTTAGATTGTGCTGTTAAGAGAATGGTACTAAGAACTGCCAAGGATGAGGAAATAATGGTCATAGGGGAGCGAGGGAACTATTTGTCTAATGTTGTTTTGGCTTTAAGGGCTGAGAAGTTGATTAGGAAAGGTTGTGAGGTATTTTTAGCATTTGTGAGTCAAGCTGAACCTGAGGGGATGATTGTGGAGTCAGTTAGGACCATCAAGGAATTCCAAGATGTATTTTCGGAGGAACTTCCTAGACTACCTCCGAACAGAGAAGTCGAGTTCGAAATCAACTTGTTACCTAGAACGGCTCCAGTGTCCATTGCACCTTATAGGATGGCACCAAAGGAGTTGGTGGAACTGAAAGCTCAGATTTAAGAACTGTTGGACAGAGGGTTTATAAGACCCAGTATTTCTTCGTGAGGCGCACCAGTGTTGTTCGTAAAGAAGAAAGATGGGACCACGCGAATGTGTTTTGATTATCGGCAGTTGAACAAACTAACGATCAAGAACAAGTATCCCTTGCCAAGAATTGATAATCTGTTCGACCAACTAAAAGGAGCTTCGGTATTCTCTAAGATTGACCTTCGGTCAGGATATCATCAATTGAGAGTCAAAGAAGAGGATATTCATAAGACGACATTTAAAACTCGATATGGTCATTACGAGTTTTTGGTTATACCCTTTGGCTTGACTAACGCACCGGCAGCATTCATAGATTTGATGAATCGAGTGTTTCAGCCATACTTGGATCAGTTCGTAGTCGTTTTTATTGATGATATCTTGGTGTACGTAAACGGAAGAGAGGCATGATGAGCATCTTCGTATTGTGCTGCAAGTACTAAGGGAAAAGTAACTTTATACAAAGTTTAGTAAGTGTGAGTTTTGGCTGAATGAAGTAACCTTCTTGGGGCATGTTGTGTCTGCTGATGGGATCAAAGTAGACCCTCGGAAGATTGAGGCAATTTTGGAGTGGAAGCCACCGAGGTCAGTAACAGAAATCTGAAGTTTTCTAGGGTTGGCAGGTTATTATAGGAGATTTGTAGAAGGATTTTTTGTGTTGGCAGTGCCATTAACGAAACTTATAAGGAAGGAAACACCGTTTGTTTGGACAAGTAAGCAGCAAGAGGCTTTTGAGAAGTTAAAGAAGGTTCTGACTGAGGCACCAGTGTTGATTCAGCCAGAATCTGGCGAGGATTTCATTGTGTATAGTGATGCGTCACATGTAGGTTTGGGCTGTGTGTTGATGCAAGAGGGTAAAGTGGTCGCTTATGCTTCATGACATCTTAAGCCTCATGAGCTAAACTATCCTACTCATGACTTGGAGTTGGCAGCGGTGATTTTTGCGCTCAAGATACGGAGGCACTACTTGTATGGGGAGAGATACATTATCTACACGGATCATAAGAGTCTTAAGTACTTGTTGACTCAAAAAGAGCTGAATCTTAGACAGCGAAGGTGGAT
The DNA here is from genome assembly GCA_025698475.1 of Gossypium anomalum. NCBI lineage: Eukaryota > Viridiplantae > Streptophyta > Magnoliopsida > Malvales > Malvaceae > Gossypium > Gossypium anomalum. The sequence goes on from CM046967.1 coordinate 28,660,763, forward strand.
AGAGTTGTTAAAGGACTATGACTATTCGATTGAGTACCATCCAGGTAAGGCAAATGTCGTGGCTGATGAGTTGAGTCGTAGGACTGTGGCGAAATTGAAGGTAATGTTTGCTCGTTTAAGCTTGTATGATGATGGAAGCCTATTGTCAGAGTTACAAGTGAGACCGACTTGGGTGGAGCAGATTAAGAAGCAGCAGTTGGTGGATGAGTCGTTGGTTTATCGGTTTCAGCAAGTTGAGAAGGGGGAGAATCCAGATTTTAGATTAAATAATAATGGGGTTCTTTGTTTTCGAGGAAGAATTTGTTTACCAAAGGACTCTGATTTGAGATTGATGATTTTGAAAGAGGCGCATAGTGGACCTTGTGCTATGCATCCAGGAGGAAGTAAGTTGTATCGAGACTTGCGAGAGCTATATTGGTGGCCTGGGCTTAAACGAGAAGTGATCGAATTTGTGGGAAAATGTTTGACGTGTCAACAAGTAAAGGCCGAGTATCAACTGCCTTCAGGATTGTTACAGCCAGTAAAGATACCACTTTGGAAATGGGAAAGGGTAACTATGGATTTTGTAAGTGGTTTGCCATTAACACCTTCCAAGAAGGACTCAATTTGGGTAATTGTGGATAGGCTAACAAAATCTGCCCATTTCATACCTGTCCGAACCGATTACTCACTTCAGAAGTTGGCCAAGTTGTATGTGGCAGAGATAGTACAGCTGTATGGGGTGCTAGTATCAATAATTTCTGACCGAGACCCAAGGTTTACATCTCAGTTTTGGCTGAAGTTGCATGAGTCGTTGGGAACGCGATTGGATTTTAGTATGGCTTTTCACCCTCAGTCGGATGGGCAGTCAGAGAGGGTCATTCAGATTCTAGAAGATATGTTGAGGGGTTGTGTTATCGACTTTAGGGGTAGTTGGGAGGATTACTTGCCGTTGGAGGAATTCAAGTATAACAACAGTTACCAAGCAAGTATCCAGATGGCTCCTTACGAGGCACTGTATGGGCGAAGGTGTCGTTCGCCTACTTGTTGGGCTGAGTTGGGAGAGAGGCAAGTACTTGGACCGGAGTTAGTAGCGGAGACTGAAGATAAAGTTAAGGTAATCAGGAATCGGTTAAAGAAGGCAGCGGATCGACAAAAGTCTTATGCTGATCTGAAGCATAAGGATATTGAATATGCTGTAGGGGACATGGTCTTTTTGAAGGTTTCACCTTGGAAGAAGATACTGAGGTTTGATAAGAAAGGCAAGTTTGGTCCACGGTTCATTGGGCCTTATCGAATCCTTAAACGGATCGTATTCACAACGTCTTTCATGTGTCCATGCTAAGGCGATATCGTTCTGACCCAACTCATATCGTGCTAGTTGCTGAAATTGAGGTACAGTCGTAGAATTTTTAAGAACTATTCTTGTAATTTCTCCTTTCCACGATTCACTTCGTTTTCTTGATCTATAATTATAAAATCATCCCTTTATTAGCATCTATTTCAATTCTATTCTACTTCACAATTTATGCCCTTAAATTTTTGAAATTACACTATCACCCTAAACTTTTCAATTTTTACAATTTAATCCCTGCTCAATTTTTTCATCAATTGAGCTAATTCCTCTCAAATAACACTTTATTTAAACATTATAAACTATTTCACAACCTTTGACATTCAAAGTTTTATCACAAAATCCTAATTTCAACAACTTTCACAATTAGATCCTAAAAATTGATTTCTATAAAAATCTCTTCATAAAATCATCATATAATAAAATTAAAACCTCAATTCCATGATAAATCATCATAAACTTTCAGCACTTTTTCATGGAAACTTTCAAAATTATCCATGAAGTCAAAAACTAATGAATTAAACATGTGGACCTAGTTGTAAAAGTCTCAAAAACACAAAAATTATAAGAAATAATCAAGAATTAAGCTTACATGTAGTAAAAATATGAGAGACCAGCTTAAAAGAACCCTTCAATGGTGTTTTTTCTGGAGAGGATGAAGAAAAATGAAGAAAACTCTAGATTTACCTAATATATCATATTTTACAATTAAATTTTTACCCTATTTCTAATTTTGCCCTTGTTCACACTTGATTTTTATTTTTCCTGCACACTCATGCTGTCCAGCCCAATAATAGGTGTTTAATTGCCTATTTAGTCCTCCTTTAATTACTACTAGAGCTATTTAATCATATTTCACAATTTTACACTTAATTCAATTTAGTCCTATTTACCCAATTGACTACCAAAACCTTAAAATTTCTTGACGAAACTTTAATACTGACTTACTAAACCTCCATAAATATTTATAAAAATATTTATGGCTCGGTTTATGAATTTGAGGTCTCGATACCTCATTTTTATCTCATTTAATCTATAAATTTCTTTTAATTCATAATTTCACTAATTCAAAATTATTTCTAAAACTACACTTAAATTTTACTTACTAATATTTAAACTCACATGTTGGATTTTGTGATCTCAAATCACTGTTCCAATATCACTGAAATTTGGGCTGTTACAACACAGGTACGGACACAGGCTGAGACATGGTTGTGTGCCCTATTTCGAATGCCCGCACGGCCTAGGACACGGGCATGTGTCTCTTGCACTTTGGAAAATTTTGAGATTTTGCAAAAAATTCTTTGAGTACTCAGTTTAGTCCTGACTTGTTTCTAATGTATGTTTTGGGCCTCGAGGGCTCAAATAAGGGACTTCAAGAATAATATCTGACATGAATGTTAAATAATATGAAATATCTGAATTTGATCTATTAATTCTGGTAATGCTTTGTAACCCTATTTTGGCGACGGATACGGGTTAGGGGTGTTACAATTTTAGCCCTTTATTTAATTTTTTTGCCTCTTTTAGCCCTTGAACTTGCATTGTTTGTCAAATCATCCCAAAATGAATGGAAAAGTTAACGTTTGTTAACTTTGCTGACGTAGAATACACATATATTGCTATTGTATGCCATGTTAGCAATTAATTATTTTTTAAAAATATTAAAATATATTTTTTATAATTTTTTATAATTTTAAAATATTAATTCATTGTAAATGTGGCATGCCGCCGCGTCAACAAAGTTAACAAAGGTTAACTTTTTCATCCATTTTGGGATGATTTGACAAACAATACAAGTTTAAAGGCTAAAAGAGGCGAAAAATTAAATAGAATGATAAGATGAATTTTTTTGTAAAATTGGAGAGCCCAATAAGTCTTCATGCCTTAAAAAACTATATAAATTGTCAAGTGGTGTGGTAGACTCAGAGTGTCGCATTTAGTGTTTTAATAACTGGACCAATAGTTGAACAAGTTAGGCTATCAGTTCCTGATTCAACCAGTTTGACCAGCTTGACCATTGGACCAATAATAATTATATAAAAAATTAAAAAAATTCATACAAATCTAAAAAATTATTAAACCGGTTCAACCTGTTCAATTGTCGATTTTTGTCTCAATTTTTTATTTTTACCAATTTCAAGTAATTTATGAGTCAATCGATTCAACAACTTTGTTTGGACAATTATATCAATCAATTCTCAGCCCGTTAAATCTGGTCTTATTGTAGTAACAACGATCACATTATCAAATCTTGAAAAAATCCAACTTCAAGGACAAGAATGGATCTAGATTCCAAGTTTAAGGACTAAAGTCGACAAAAAATATACAGATACCAAAGTGGACCTAGTTGTCAAGTTTAAGGGCCAAAAATTATATTATTCCTAAACAAAATACTAGCTTAGTAGACAAAAATTATGTTATTCCTAAACAAAATACTAACTTAGTAGACATAAAAGAAAAAAGAAAGTGATGTTTTGATGAATCTGAAATTAATAAAGAATTATAAAAATATTAACAATTCCACTTGCATTTATAAAATGGAGAGATAAAAGTATGTGGACTAAATTGTAAATATATAAAGAGTACAAGTACTTAAAATATATTTTAACAAAAAGAAAAGAGTCTTTCAAAACAAGCTTCCGTCTAACGCAGCAAGAAGAATCCCGCTACTATAAAAAAGCAGTTAGGGTTTCAAAATCCCCGCCATTTTTATTTTACTTCATTTGTTGAATCAGTCTACTCCACTCTCATCAATGGCTACTAATGAAATTGAAAAACCGGATACCTTAATTTCTTCAAAGCACAGTCAAAGCCCCCAAGACAATGTGCCTCAATTGGCGCCGGCGCCGGCACCGGCTAAGCAAGTCGACACCTCTCCGTCTTCGAAGCTTGTGGATGCCAAGCAATTCATACTCTCCGTTGCCGCCAATATCTCCTCTCAGCCTCTCCCTACTTACGATCCCAACGTTTGGGGCGTCCTCACCGCTATCTCTAACAATGCCCGTAAACGCCCTCAGGTCCTTTCGCTCCCTCAATTTTATTTGGTTGAAATATGCCTTAGGTCCCTGTAGTTTTCACAAATTTGGAATGTAGTCCTGCACTTTTATTTCCAGGAATTTAGTTATTCTACTTTTCGGATTTCAAAATTCAAGTACAATTGTTAATACTGATAATGTTTTTGGTTAAATTTGTTAAAAAAAAAACCTCACTTAGTAGAAATTTAACTGAAAAATGACTATGATGTTGTAACGAATCTTAACAGAGTTAGTAATTGGACCTGAAAGGGACCAAATTCCTAAAAATAGAAGTACAGTGATTAAATTTCAAATTTACGAAGACTACAGGGATTTATGACATATTTTAACCATTTTATTTCAGTAGTAAAATTTCAAAATGTTAGTAAATTAACCATTTTTTTTAGATCATATTGTGAATCGTCTTTTTGAAATTACGTTTAAGCTTGACATGAATATATGTTAAAATTGTATTATGTAAGTGAAAGACTGATGAAGAGATTATTTTTTGTTTCCTAGGGTATGAATATGCTTTTGAGTGCAGATGAGCACTGGATTGGCAGATTAGTGGAGGATATGAGTTTTCGAATTGAATCACGCTGGGTTAGTATGAAACATTGCAGAATATATAGGAAGAGAGTGAGCAACGAAGGCCCGGAGCAGTCGTTGAACTGTGATGTATCTGTTTACTTAAAGGATATGAGGTTATTGTTCTGTTTATGGTTTCTTTTGTGGGGATTTTTCGTAGTTTTCGGGTTCTGATTGTGTTATGCGTATTTGTAGTGTGAATGGGACGTTTTTTAATTGGGAGAGGTTGAGGAAGAATAGTCCTGAGTTGAAAGTTCAACATGGTGACATTATTTCATTTAATGCTCCTCCACATCATGGTACTTCTAATATCTATATCATCAATGAACTTTTCTTTTATTTCTTTCAATTCAATTGAGGTTCAATGCTTGAACCATCTTTCACAGTAAGCAATTACCCTTTTTGGATGCAGAACTTGCTTTTGCCTTCGTATATAGAGATGCTCTTAAGTCGGCTCACTCAGTGGAAGGTGCATGTGCAAAACGAAAAGCAGGTATATCTTCAAAATCCATTGCTTTTCTTGTCGGAGCTTTCATAATTTTGCTGGTTCTTATTGAATAAAGAGATACTAAGCTACTACTACATGAAACAATTGCCCCTTATCATGTAGATGAACTTACTTGTGAAAACAAGAGACAAAAAGGTCTTGGCATTGGTGCTCCTGAGGGTCCTATATCTCTTGACGATTTTCGGAATCTTCAGCGGTCAAACAAGGTATCCTGTTTTGGATTCATGAGTCTTCTGATTGCTCAAACCGTCAAACCTTTGAGTTCCATCGCACAATAAATAGTAATAAAACTGGCGCTTGCAGGAATTGAGGAAGCAATTAGAAGATCAAGTGCTTGCAATAGATAAATTGCGTAATGAGAATCGTGCAACCGTTCAGCGTCATGAGAATGTATGCTCTTCTGACAGACTAACCTTTCTCTGTGATTTATGTCTGTCTTTAAGTTGGTATTGCTGAGTGCCTATGTTACTGGATAACATGGTTCTTTTAATGGCATAAATTCAATTGATGCAGCACCCCACTTTGATTTCATGCAGTTATTGTGAATGGTGGTTAAACCTGCTTGCAACATTAAATTATATTATATTCATATTTTATCTTTGTTAACAATCCGTCCACTATAGCTAAGTTCAGCTAGAAATGACCTTTAACAAAGAGAAAGTTAATGTGCAATGGTGAATAAGGTGTTAATGATATTTCTTGGAGCTCTTTCTGAGATTGGTGCCATTTCTTCAATTTGACAAGTTACTGCTATTTATTTGGATCCTTGGTAATTTAGATATATTCTAATCTGTTTCTGCAGGAAATCAAAGAGATAAAAGAATCAGTTGCAAATTCATACCTTGATCAAATCAGAGAAATGAAAATTTTGCTAGATGTTAAACAGAAGGAGCTTATAGAGGTCAATAGGGTATCAGCTGAACAAAAGCATGCTATTGAAGACCTTAATGAAAGATTTAGTGCTTCCATGCAGTCATGTACTGAAGCAAATGAAAGAATAATGAAGTAATGAGTTGCTGTTGGCTTTTTTACTTTTAGTCAATTTATGGCCCCAAATAGAATGGAAGATATGATGGCTTAATTTCATATTTTCAGTCAGAAGGCATCTATAGCTGAACTCAAGGTTCAGTTAGAGGAAGAGCGAGATCAGAGACGAGAAGAACGAGAAAAGGCCATTGTTGATTTAAAAGCAGCAGTGCAAAGAGCGCAGTCAGAAGCTCAAGAGGAACTGCAAAGACTGTCAGATATTGCTTTAAAACGAGAAAAGGAGCTAGAAGAAGCAATTAATAAGCTTGAGGTCAGACTACTGTCTTTTTCTTGCTTGCTTGGATGTCCTTCATGTGTAATTTATATCAATGGAACTAAGAAATGAAATGTTATGCATCACAATTCTCAGGAATCGCTGGGAAAGAGCTTGACACAAGTGGAAGATCTGGTGTCCAAACTGGTATTATCTGCATTGTGGTTTGATTTTGAATTTACACACATGATACCACTTTTTAATCTGAATTCTGAAGGGCTTGTGTCTTAATTCCTTTATCTACTTCAGGAAGACACTAGGCAGAAATTGGTCAATTCTGATAATAAGGTTCGCCAACTAGAAGCTCAGGTTTCTGAAGCAAAACAGGCCTCAGCAAATGCAAGAAAAGTAAACCTTTTTTCTTTTTTGTGCCTGTCTATATGGACAGACATATGCAAATAGATTTTTCTAAATCTGACATTTAATGTGCATTTGAGCAGCAAGTGGAAGAACTTGAACATGAAATTAAAGGATTGAGGAAACATCTTGAGACTGAGAAGGTATAATTTTATATTATATTATTTTTACTTATTTAAGATGTTATCTTGTATGATATGGACTATATGCCATTCACTCTGCTGCTCAAGATTGAGATTGTCTATTAATTTGTTGATAACTTGCTATCACACTTTCTTAAATCTTCAGGTAAATCTGGTTTGTGCCAGCAGCTTTTGAAGGCATAATAGATCAGTTTAGATACAACTTAATCTACTAAATAATAAATCAATCTGGGTATTGTAGGCCTTGGTATTGTCATGTTTACTGAGTTCTGTATTGTTAAGCTGAGGTTTCCTTTACTGTTGGTAGCAGGCAGCCCGAGAAGAAGCATGGAGTAAAGTTTCTGCTCTTGAGCTTGAAATAAATGCTGCAATGCGGGATCTTGATTATGAAAGGAGGAGGCTGAAAGGTGCCAGGGAACGAATTATGCTTCGGTATGATTTCTATGACAATAGCAATTGTTTGGTCTTTAGCTGCACTATTGGTCCTAAGCATCTTACTGATCAAGGTTTGATCCTTTTTGAATATTGTGAGTGTTAACATGGATGCTGTTCAAACATCTTGTGGAGTTTCTCATTTAGATGGTGACATTTGTGTGGTTGCTCTGCAGAGAAACTCAGCTACGAGCATTCTATTCCACAACCGAGGAAATCTCCATACTGTTTGCGAAGCAGCAGGAACAACTGAAGGCAATGCAGAGAACTCTGGAAGATGAGGAAAATTATGAGAATACTTCTGTTGATATTGACCTAAATGCTCCTGACATGAACATCTATAGAACCATAGGCAGAGAAAAGACTGCTACCGGCTACAATGGGAACGGTGCCACAAAGGCAGGCTCCAGTACTTCAGCTCAGAGGGTTAATAGTTCTAGTGATGAAGTCAGTGCTACTGAGAAGAATGACTGTTGCATAAGAAGTCAAGAAGTTGGTGAAAACACTCAGGAGGCAGAATTTACAAGTGCCGATCCTTTTGTTAAAGGTGGCTTTGGTTCTGACATAGATGGTGTTGGTACAGCTCCTGTTCATGAAGGAGATACCATTGGAACTGAGCGTGTTCTTGAAACTGAAAGCTTGGGAATCGAGGTTGAACGAAATGTTGATTTAAACAGGTGTGGAACTTTAGGCAGAGATACAATGCAGTTTGATTGTGAAACTGATGCACATGAAAGCAACAATCAAATTCAAACAACTCTCCCAGATGCTTCCATACATTCTCAGTCAAATAAACCTTACGAGACTCAAAATTCGGTGGCAGACACAGAACCTGGAGGCACAATTAGAACAGCAGAGCTTTTAGCTTCTGAAGTTTTGGGGAGTTGGGCTTATAGTACTAATCCCTCTGTCCACGGAGAAAATGAATCCCCTAAAATTGGGGACAACAATGATGATTGTGTCATGGCTCTCTTAGCTCTCCATGATTCTAGTGGTGTGGTAGCTGAGAGCCAAAGTACACCGTCTTCCAAGGCTGCTCCTTCCAGACGTATTGTTGAACGTCAAGCATTAAGTGAGATGATTGGGATTGTGGCTCCTGATTTAAAGGAGCAATTTCTGGGTGCTACTACTGATGATCTTGATCAACAGAGGACTAAACGGAGTTTTATTTCTGACTCAGACACTGAGGATTGTACCGACAGCAACGATGAAAATAACAACAAAGTAGCTGCTAAGAGTGGTTCAATATCGGATGCAGAGACAGAGGGGAGTAGTGAGCAGGCTAATGAGGATCGAAACCATAATGATGTAATGGAGGAGGATGAAACTAACAGTGAATATCCTCATATCAAATCTTCATCTTGAACGTTCGTCATTCATTATCTGTCTATATGGTATATTATCTTTAATCCTTTATCTCTCTTAATTTCTTCATTCTCATCTCCATTCATCATTCATTTTAATGAACATAGGTAGACTCGTCATGGGTTCAAGTCATTCAACTTTAAGACGTGTTTCCAAGTTGGTTTATTACAGATTTGGCTCATTTCGGGTTCAAATCTGTTTAGGTTTGGGATTGATTCAAACATAATGATTTAAAAGAGAAATGTTAGGGAAAAGTGTCAAGTGTAATTCACTATTAGAAAGAGATATTCATAGATGTCTAGTTTGAAATTTAGAGAGCACGGGGATAGATGATTTGGACCACGTGGTTGAGATAGGGAACTGATAGAGGGTGAAAACTAGCTAGCTGCTCAAAAAAACTCTTGTTATAGAAGTCAAATTGCATTTTGGCTTATTTACTTAGAAAATAGACAAATTAGTTTTTCTTTGTTAAATTAAAGAGCAAATAGTCCTTTTTATTAAAAATTCTATCAATTTCTATTATTAATGACTTGATTGACAAAATAATTAGACAGTTACATGTGAAGTATCATGCGTACTTCATTTTGATGTACAATAATCAATTTTTAACGGTAAAAATGGATAGAATTTTTAACAGAAGGATCAGTTTACGTTTTGGTCTAATATAAAGAGTTAATTTACCTATATATTTTAATAGAGGAAACAAAACATAATTTGACTCTTTATATAAGAATCTTTATAATATTTCCTTTATAATATTTTTACCTAAGGGGCTCCACCTTGCTCATCAATGGTGCATGTGAAACCCATCATGCAACGTTGCTCACTAGTCACTTAAGACACTATCAAATCAAGAGAAACAAAGTATAAAACGCAACGTATCTCATATTCCCAATCCTAAAGTTACAAATACCAATAAAAAAATCCAAAAATAGGGCAATTAAATCGTTTTGGAATGGATTGGGGGGCGGGGGGTTCATTTCATTGTTGACTACTTGATGTCACTCCATTTTCTAGTATTCGAGTACTTTGCCTTAGTAAGTAATACAACAAATGAATGAAAGCCTAGGCTTGGGTTAATAGATTAGGCTAGGCTATCAATGGATCTTGGTCCCCCATCAATAACATGATAAGGGTTTTTATTTTTCTTTTTCAATACCCTTTTCATTTGGATACCTTTTGTGAAAAAAAAAAAAGGGTTAATAAGGCATTGGATCAATGATAAAAGTTGAAGTTTTGGAAACTTTAGGATTACAGATTTGAGCTCTATCTGTGTGGGTTTTTCTTTAAATTATTTAGTTTAGTCCCTGTAGTAATTGATTCTTATTGAAACAATTGATGTAATTAGTAACTTAAAAAAAAAAACCATTAAATGCAATTGACAAATTTATGCCTTTGATTGATAAACATAATTTTTGTTCTTTAAAGGGAAAATATATAAAGATGTGATTAAATTATTATTATTCTTTATTCTATGTGTGAGTTGTGGATTTAGTTCATGTGTTTTAGTTTGGTCATTTTTAGTTTTAGTATTTTTCAAATTCAAAAAAATCAATCTTGACGAAACAGTAGCTATTAAAATTGTTAAGTTAAATTGTGTCATTTTTAAAATCTTATGCAACAAACATATAATCATGTGTATATGACGTATTAGTTTGTTATTTTCACATAATTCTCATTAAAAATTGTTATTTTAGTTAAATAATTTAATGGCTATTGTTTGAGTCATGATTAAAATCTCAAAATTTGAAAAATATCAGAATTAAAAATTATCAAATTAGCGACTTTAGATTAAATTCACAACTTATGCATAGTATATGATTAATAGTAGAATTTGACATAATGGATTTAACTACTACTGTATAAGTTATGATTGAAATTTCAAAATCTAATATAAAAATTAAAATGAATCAAATTAAAATATAAAGATTAAATCCGTAATATACTCATAGTACATAAATTAATAAATTAATACCAGAGTTGGACCTAAAGGTTGATTGGAGTGAAGACTTTATGTGGGCTGAGAAAGCCCAAAGTACCCCCAAATCAGCAATTGAAGGAGGACCATTTTGAGTAGTGTGTGTAAGGAGAAAATGGACCAAAATGAAGCTCCCACGCATTCACCTCATGATGATGCCAAAAAATGCCAATACTCCATCATAATGAAGAAGATAAGTCTCTCAAATGGAGGAAGGGCTGGGATTTTTTCTTTTTGTTTTGGGCAAAAAGTCCAAGAATTGAGGGTTCATTTTCCTAATAAATAAGCATGGGTTTGGGGTACTCAATTGCATGAAAGAAATGAACAAAAGAAAGGACCTAACCACATTGACTACCCTCTCTTTCTCACTGATCCCTTTATGGCCCTCTCTTCCCCACCTCCCCCAACCCTACACTCAATTTTCTTTTGGACTTTTCTCCACCCCCACCACCTTTTCTACGTCCTCACGTGACTTGCATGTGAATTTCCATATACTTTCCAAGATCGTATTAGGTCTCAATCAAGTATAAAGTCGAGCTGAGTTGAACCTGATGAAACTCTCATTGTTAAAACAATAAGGTAAAAAAGTAGAATTAAGGAAATTAGAATAAGATCTTAAGTCTTTATAGTTTTTATTATACTTCTAGGATATAACAAAATCATAAACAATCAAAATCAAAGTAGTGAAAATGATCAAGGTGCCAAAGAATAGGTTTGTTCTTGATATTTTTAAAGCCCTAGGTAAAATAATAAAATGGAGTTTTAGATTCTTTAAAAATTTGTAAAAAAAAAAAAGTTCTGAGCTCTTAAAAGCTAAAAAAAATAATTTTTGGGCCCCTTAAAAGTTGGTTTTTTTTTTTTTTACATTTAAAAGTTAAATAAATAAATAAATTTTTGGACCCTTAAAAATTGAAAACCAATATTTTGAACTCCTTCCAGTCTTAGGCTTTGGGCGACCGAACTTCTAGACGACCCCCAAGGCCGCGGGCCTACCAAAGAAGGGTAGGCAAGTGCCTTGCCCCTAAAATTTTTTCCTAGCTAAAATATATAAAATTTTAAATTGTTATATGATAAAATTACACCTTCTTCCTCAAATGATAAAAATTTATTTTAACTTTTATAAAATAATGTAATTTAATTCTGGGGCTCCAAGATTTTCTATTTTTATTTCACTCAAACTGAATCTTATAGAAGCAGTGAACAGGGAACATTAAAACATATGTCCTTCTGTACATGGCTTTTTGTGGACACTTTTTTTGATAAAAAATTATACCTTTGATGAAATAAATCCAAGGCATCATCATAAAGTTGATAACATAGATGCAAACAACATGGCTAATCATAAAATTAACAGAAACAATCATAAGCTAGTTGTGTTGTTGATAAATCATGAATAATAATAATAATAATAATGTTTAAAGGCAATGGATTTGTTTTTGGATTTACATTTATTTCTACTTTAATGTCTATGAAATGAAAAAGGCAAATCTAAAACCCAACTACAAAGTAGACATCTACACTACTATATATAAAGAGAAGACCCTAAGGCTTTTGTCCCTTCTATTTTCTCTTTTATTACATGAAAATATAATGGGTAAATTTCAATTTCAATCCCTCTACTTTTTTAGATTTTATACTAGGAAGGCCTTAGGTCGTCCATTGTTTTTTCCTTTCTTTTTTCTTTACATGAGAGTATAATGGTTAAATTTCAATTTCAATCCTTCTACTTTTTTAGATTATAAGAATGGTTTAAATTCAATTTTATTCCTATATTTCACTCAAATTTGAGATTTAACATAATTTTGGTAGCTCAACTTTTATAGTGTCATTAGTTAGTCTAAATACTTTATTCTAATTAAAATGATTATGTAAATTTTTAAGACTTGTTAGCACTGTTAAAATTCTTTATTAAATTTAGGTTTGTTACAATGTTTTTTTTTTTTGTTACATGGATGCTAGTGAATTTTTTTAATTTCAAAATGTCACACCATCAAATTAACAAAAGAATTTTAACAATGTTAACAAATGGATCTAAATTTTTAAATTTGAAATGTGGAGGGGCTAAATTCCTAAAAATAAAAATATGAAGATCCTAATCTACAAAGAGTAAAAAAATTTGAGCAAATTGTAACCTTTAAATTTTTACTCTATACTTTAATCAAGAAATAAATAATTAACCTAACACGAAGCGTGTGGGTAAAAATTTAGTTTTCTCTGCTTTTATGTACCTTAAAAGTATTTTTTAATATAGATAAAAAATTTTTTAAAAATTCGATAAAATTAAATGAGTAACACAATCTTTTTAGAATATAATAAAATAATCAAAAATATTTTTTTTTGAAAAATTGAATATATAATAGTATATTTATGAAAATAAAATTTGTGAGTAGTGTATCATATACTAATCCTATGTATAGATCTTTTTATGGATAAATATTAAATTTATATATGAACTTTGGTTTAATCTGTAATTTGATACGTGAACTTTGGTTTAGTACAATTATACACATAAAATTGGAATTATGGTTCATATGTATATATAAAATTTTGATTTTGATTGAATTGTATATATTTAAATAAATGAATATAAATATTTATTTTTATATTAGATTAATATAATTGTTTGTGTATACAATATATTAACATAAAATTATACTAATTCAATATTATTATTCTAAAAATTGAATCAAATCAAAATTTGATGTAAATAAAATTAAAATTAAAATATGATGTTACTAGCTTTAATATTTATCATTGTTTTTATTGGGTTCTTTTATTAGCCGACATTTTTGGCTCAGCTGTTGTTGGGGCCAGCAAACAAGCATTTTTTGAGGATTAAAAATGTAAAAAGTTGAAGTTACTAAGGTTAAAATATATTTTAAGTTTTTTATTTTGGGATAAATCTATATATAAATTTTGATTTAGTGTAATTATACACGTGGAATTTTAATTGTGATTCAAATATATACATAAAACTTTAATGTTGATTCAATTACGTACACTTTAAACAAATATATCAATTTATTTTTATATCGGATAAATATAATTATTTGCGATATGTAAACATAAAATGATATCATATTGATAATTGTGTTAATAGTTCGTAGAATTTGATCAAATCAAATTTTCATGTATAAAATTGCACATTAAACCAAATTTCATGTGTAGTTTTGAAATTTATCCTCTCTTTTTTTTCAGTTTAAATTTAAAAATTCAAGTCTAATTGTTAACGCTATTAATTGTTCTAATAAATTTGTTACTGTGACATTTTGAAATTAAAAAAAAATACTCACTTAATAAAACTAAAGAATGATTTTGTAATGAACCCAACCACATTAATAATTGGATTTACATTTTTAAATCTGAAAAATAAAAAAAAAAATTAAATCTCTTGGAGTAAAAGTAGAGGGATTAAATTATAAATTATAAAAAGTAGAACAACTTATAATACAATTTAACCTGTTATTAATTATATGTCTCCCAACTTATATTCCATGTTATAATTTAGGGGGTAAACGGTGGTAGGAAAGGAGCCCACAATGTTCAAACGTTAAAGAACTGAAAGGGGAAAATTCTGAGGGTTAATGAACAATGGAGAGGGAATAACTAGCAACTTAGATTAGGAATTAGTCGGAGTATTAGTTTTGAAAAAGTTATTAAATTGGTTTATTTGGGTAAAAATTCAAATTGAATTAAAATTTTTAAAAATTTATTTAATTGGACTAGACAAATCGATTGGGCAAGCGAACTAGTAATTTGATCGGTTTAATTATCGTTTCTGTTCTGAAAATCTTGGAGAATAGCTTTTTCCAATGTGCCCAATTTGGGAAGTCATTTTAATTGAGTCCTCAAATTATAATATCGTGTTAAAATACACTCCAAAGAATTTAGTTTTAAAGAACTTAGTGCCTCTATTTTTGGAATTTAAAAATACAAAACATATTAAGAGTGTTACTGTGTTAATATTGTATAATTGACTTGATCTCCTCAAACTACAACCAAAATTTTAAAGCAGTCCCTAGATTTCAGAACATTATAATCAAATTCTCAAAAGTATCGATATTATATCAATTAAATCATTTTATAAGCTGTAACTATTAGTTTGGGTGTCAAAATGACAACTAAAATATGTAGCGGAATAAATATAAAATATATGTATTAAATTGTAAACATATATTTATAATGAATAATTTGGATCTACTATGTTCAACTAATATAGTCCATCTAAACTTTAACGACACAATTTTATCTATTTGCGTAATTAATACACATCTTTTCAATATAATTCACGTGTTTTAAATATATTTTAGGTTAAATATAAATAATGTTAATTTCTTATTTCAAAATTAACCCATGCCATCAATAAAAGCCATAGAAAAGAGTTGAGAAGCACATAAATCTTCTTCCTTCTTCTCTCAGCAATTGTTCCATTGATCCATCCATTGCTGCCCCCCTTTTGTAATGATGAGTCCTTTTGTCATCATTACCATCAAAAGCCCTCTCTTTCTCTCTCATTTTTATTTGTTGGGTAAACTACACTAGAGATCATTAGATTATTAGGAAGTTTATATTTTATCCACTCAATTTTAAAAAGTTACAAAACAGTTATAAACTGTTTGAAAATTTTCATTCAAGTCACTAGACTGTTGAATGACCTTCTTTGTTCTCATCACCTGCATCAATCAAAAATTTTCCTTTTCCTTTTCTTTTACAATTCAGTTTTTTTTCCTGATACAATTTTAAGTGGCACGAATCTACGAACCAAAATCTAAATAACTTTCTTCTCCGATCTCCGATACTGATCGTCAAATCAACTTGCATCTAAGGTATGTTCTTTTACTCATCGAATTAGTTCTTAGAGTTTGCTAGCCGTACTTAAAAAAAAAAAAACTTAACAGCAAGCAAGTAACTTAAATAAAAACTTTCGAATAATTTAATGACAATTCTGCAACTTTTTAAAGTTAAATAACTAAAATATAAACTTACTAATAATTTAGTTACCTCGAATCTAATTTACCCTAAAAAAATTCATCTATATAACACTTTCTATCTCAAAACTTAATCTATTCCATTTCCAAGTCCCAAATCCTCTCTTTTTTTTTCCATCTCAAGCTTTTTTTTTTAGAACCAAAAAGAAAACCCACCATTTTTGTCCACTCAATCTAAAGATGTGCATTAACTCAGCTGCAAGCAATTCTCTGTCTCAAAAACATCCTTACAACAGCCATAACATTCGTTTAATTCCAACACTCAACAGGTTCGGATTTCTTTGTTGTTGTTGTTGTTGTTGTTCATATGTTATACTGTATTTTCTTTTTGGTCCTTAACAAAAAGTATCAAAAACAGGCGGAGAAGATTAAACAAGAAGGAGAAGAAGAAGAAGAAGAAGAAGGAGATGGCAAAAATGGGTATTGAAAAAACAAATGAAATGGAAATGAAGAACTTGAAGTTGTTCATGGAGAACCAAAGCATTATAAAAGAAAATGAGAGGTTAAGGAACAAAGCTCTTCTTCTTCATCAAGAGAACCTTACTTTGTTGGCTCAGTTACAACACAACTTCTCCATTAATAATTAGAAATTATTTGTTACCATCTATCAACATCATCTTCTTTATTTTGCTTTATTTTTATTTTATGGATATTTGAGTTTGGAAATAAGTTTTTTTAATTTTGTGTATTTGATTGATGAAATAGTTTTTTAATATTTAATTACTTGAACTCGAGCTTAACACGATAATTAAGTTTAAGTTTGATCTTAAGCAAAGGGGTAAATCGGAAATAATTTATCATAATTAACTTTTAATTTAATCATTTCTAAAGGATTTAAATAGTGATTTTCCATTTGAGTGGGAAAGGTCTCTGCTTGTCCGCTCAGATTCGTCCATGTTCAAGCTCGGTTTGATAATTACTGAATCAAGTTTGAGTTTTTTTTAATTGAATTCGAGTAGCTTATAAATATCAGTGTCTCATTTATATTCCTAAACAATATTCTTCTATTAGTTTAGTAAGAATTAAATAGGATTTTTTTAACTTAATACATATAAATTTTAAGCAAATTGAATCATTAATTTTAGTGAATGGAATCACTATGGGTCTCTAATTAAAATCATGTTCAAAATTTTAACCATTTTTTTATTAATAAAACAATTTTTTTTTCAAACCAACATTTATTTTAATATTTTATAAATAAAAAAGGGATATATTCGATTATTGTAAAGAGGAAACCTAGGCAAATCAATTATTCGTAGCCCAAACAATAATGGATATACACATTTTGTTTTATTAATTATTTTGGCTTTTTATTAATTGTTTTTATGTATATTACAATTATACAAAAAAAAATTCACACATAATAATGTTCATTTAAATTTTGTTTAAAACTCATCTATTCTTTATATTTATATTTGATTTTATTATATCTAAAATATTAAAATATGTATTTATTTATTGTCCATTATTTATGGATAACATCTATAAATATATTTAATTATATATTCATGAATATGTTTGCAGATAATTTTAAGGGTAAATTTTTATTTATTTTTAGTCACTCAACTATAAAAATTTACAAAATGATCATCTAACTATTAGTTAATTTCTTTATTGATCAACCAACTACAAATTCAATTTTTTCTATCTTGGTCACCAACTAGCCAACATAAAAATGTAAATATCTAAAAATTCAAGATAGTTAGATGACCAAAATAGACAAAATTAAATAATTAAGTGATCATTTTGTAATTTTTCACATTTAAGTGATAAAAAAATACTAATAGTTGAATGACCATTTTGTAATTTTCATAATTGAGTGACTAAAAAATAAATTATAATAAATAGTTTTCAGTAACAAACATGAACCAAACAAAAATAGACCTAAAATTAAACAAAGATGCATAAACAAAAACTCATTCATTCAAGCTCGGTTTATTTACGGACCAGCCTAACATCACAAGATACTTATACGTAGGCCAGAGAAACACATTGATCTGGGCTTACAAGAAAGACAAATATTATCCAAAAAGACAACTTTTAACAAAAACACACCTTGATCTTTACCATATGTTTTTTTTTTCTTATAAACAACCGGGTAGACTTTATCTGTAGTCCTATAAACGAAACAGAGTCGAAAATCGAGACACCGGGAACAAGTCCTGAACATAGACAAAAAAAAAAAAAAACTAATATCGACCAACCAAGATGAAATCATCGTCATCAAGTACCTGAACATCTTTTTCTCCAACAAAGTTCTCTCGCCCGATTTCATTGACCAGTTCAACAAATTTGACCCTCTTTTCCAGCGGGAGAGGTACATACGGTAACCTAAAAACCGGCCTCACAATCCCGAGTTGTGCAAGGGCTGTGTTAAGACCAATGGGGTTAGGTTCCTTAAAGAGCCATTGAATCAAAGGTAAGAGCTTCGCATTAAGTGAAGCGTTTTTCCCATTGAACATGAGTTCGTGCATCAATCCGGGAACCAGATTACTAGTAACGGAAATTACCCCGGTAGCCCCATGGCTCCACCTAGCATCATGGCACTGATCATCGTTCCCACTCCACACTACAATTCCGTTACCTGTATATTGCTCAATTCGGTCATTTCCAACACATTCTTTGATACCAGCCAAGTTAGGACTTTGTGCCACGGTATTGACAACACGCAGGGGAATATCTTGGCCAGTTCGTGACGGGACATTGTATATGATTGTAGGGCCCATTGGTAGTACACTATTAAAGTGAGAAACCAAGCCCTCTAGAGAGGTTTTGCCATAGTAAGGATTGATGTGAAGAGCGGCATGCATTCCAACAGCAAAACCTTGTTCGGTGGCATGAATCGCTTCCCTGGTTGAGTTACTTCCCGTGTTACCAATTACCTTAACGGATCCGCCAAAACAGTTGACAGTATGACCGATAAGCATTATGTGTTCATCCCAGCTCATTAGCTGGCCTTCACCGGTTGTGCCACCAACAATTACCCCTTCGGCACCGTTTTCAATCTGCATATTCACCAAACCATCGTATGCTTCGAGATCAAACCTTCCATCAGGTAGATACGGGGTTTTGATGGCTGTTATCAGTCGAAGAGCCTTTATATCTTCGGAAGATGTCCTGGAAAGCATTAGGCAGGCAAAATCATCTAGGGCAATTATTCTTTCAAAAGAAAGCTTCATTTCCAACAAATCTAAAGCTACATATAAACCATCTCTCCATCAATTAGGACCTACGTTACTCAGACTCAGGTCTGAGTATCAGATACGATTATGAGCACATATATGACACAAGTACAGTTGGATTTTTCTAAGTTACGTATTTGGAGGATCCTTGGAGGTCAGACAAAGGCAGAGGGAGAGGGGGGCAAGCAGTGTCCTTCCTCCCCCCCCCCCCCCAAAAAAAAAAAAAAAGAAAGAGCAATTTCCTGGCTTCGCCCCTGAGGTCATATCCCCATATCCAATTGTTAGAAACAGGTATTTCAAGAAAAATGAAGAGTCCGGGCAGCATAGATCAGGACACCAAAATATTAACATTCACCACAACTTTATCACACATACCATATCATCATCATCACAGACTAATATATCTTATGCATTCACCATGCATGGTGCATTACACAAGTACCAACACCAAACATAAGATAATATTACAAGCACGAAGAGATCCTAATTGAGTTTATGCACAGAAAGGCTCCATAAATAAAGGTTTGAATAACAGAACAATGTCAACAGCACATTTAAAGCACATATCACTTGTACCAGCTATAAGAAAGATGATAAACAGGTACAATAACACCGCCAGCACTAACATTCCAAGAACGAACATAGGTAGAGATGCAGAGAAACTATAAGCAAATTAACAACAACTTCTTCCCAGCAAAACATCAAACCACATTCAGATAACGAAAAATTTTATTAGCTACCTATTTTTAACCTCGAAGCTACGCATCGGGAGGTGGAAATCGGGTATTATTGCTGCTTGGGGCGACCTCCATTTCACATTTCTCCTGATACAAAGCAAGCAAACAAGATGATAAGCAAATCTCTGTTACCATAAATCACTAGCTCCCTAGAGATTTTCGAAGTGGTATGTATATTTCGAAACAAGGAACACTAGCAATCCAATTCAGTAAAACTATAATTACTACTAGCCTATAGTTCATTATAAAATTATATATTTAGAAGTATGTATTTATATAAACAAAAAACCAATACATATAAGTTCAAAAAACCTATTTTACATTAAACGAACTCAAATTGAGTTCTAAATTTTGTTCCCCAGGATCGATCCACATTTAACATAGAAGCAAATAAACTATGCAGATATAAAGTTCAACTAAGATATTAACCTTTGATTATCATTAACACCCATCAAGCACTAAATCAAACAAACCCATAATCTTTTAAACAAGTACCAAATTGAACTGTTTTACAAATAAGAAACAAGGAATAATACATGATTATAAAGTAATTAATGAATTCAACAATTACTGCAATTAAAAACAAAGGAAAAAGAACAAATATCTTATCTTAAATAGTGAGTGTTAAATTTTTTTTTTTAAATACCTCTTGTAGTTATCGATGCGATGGGAGCGAGGAAACTGGAAGGAAGACTCTCTCAAGCAAGCTCCATAGCTCTTCAAAATAGCCATTTTTAAACCAAATGAAAACAGCAACCCAAAGTCTAGATAAGGCTTGAATTTGAGTTGGGTAAGGATTTTTATGCTTAGAAATTGAAAATGTGTGGAAAATGAGATAAATGGGAGGTTGATTCAATGAATGGTAATGGTGGTGATAATAGTGGTGAAGATGGTCGATCGGAGGAAGACGGCGGAGGTTACGTCACGGCGATGGTTTTGAGCCATCACGTCAGATTCCGGTAATGAGGTGAAGGGATTGAAGGGGAAACGTAATGGAGGCTGCTAGAAATTGCTGTGGGTTTTAGGGTTGGAAATGGCTGCGGCTCTGATCGTATACTTTTTGTAGTTTTGTGCCTAATTTCTACATGCAAATTCCGCACCATCTCTTTTTGACTCGTGGGGTGCAGCTACGGGTAGGGATGATAAATCAAAAATTGATTCCAATTACTCCTAAAGAAATGTGATTAGTATACTCAAAATGTATATTTTTCTCTATTGATAATAATATTGATTTCAGTCGAATTTTTCTCTATTGATAATAATATTGATTTTAGTCGAGTTAATATGGTAGGTATTGATCCACGCATTTTAAATATGGTTAACATCAAACTCAAGCTAGCATTAAATGTTAAATTTAACTATTGAACTGATGAAATGACCTGATTGATATGATATTGTTAATTTAAGTTAAAATTAATGAATAATCTAAATCATTGTTCAAGGACATGTGATGATATTATTTTATTGTACGTCAATGTTAAGTTTGATCAATGAATAATCTTTACCTTCTCTTAATTCTAATCAAAATTAACCATTACAAACAAACTAATTAATTAGAATAGATAGAGTCAAAAGCCATATTCTTACATATATTGAAATCCAAATATGATATTTCAATGGTCTCAAGGTCTCAATCTTATCATTGAGCTAAGAAAGACCAGTCAACTCGCTCACATAAATTTTGAATGAGCCTTATACATTTATGGTTAAAATATGCCACAACCCTCTGCATTCTTTGTGTATATAGAATTTAGTGATTGTAATTTTATTTATAGGAATTTAATCCTTTCTAATTTTAATTTTCAAGTTCAATTGTTAATATTGTTAAAATTATTTCGTTAAATTCAAAATTACAATATCGTTTTTTAGTTAAGTTGCTATCAAACGAGTATTTTTTATTCCAAAATGTCAAATTAACAAATTTGGTAAAAAAAATTAACAATTGAATTTAAATTTTAAAATATAAAAAATAAAAGGATTAAATTTGAATTTATAAACCCAAAAATTGGACAATCTTTGTTGAGCCTCATTCATTTATTAACAACTCCCTGTAATTTGGAAGGATCCAAATACAAAATGGGCCTAAACCCAACCTAGGCCTTACTAATTGGGCTACCCAGAGGTGTAATAGATTCATAAATAATTCAATATTATGATGCTCAATAAGAAACTATAACCACTATTTTTAAGTTATGTTCCAATTTTTAAATCGAGTTTAAGGAAAATGGTACTGGTAAAGAGAAGAGGGTGGAAATAAATATAACATGCAACTCTTTCACCTTACTTGGAGGCTAAGCTAAAGCGATCCTTTTTTGTCTTCGGCCTTGACTAGGTACCCGTTGCCGTGCGAAGGCCAATTTTTTAGCCTTGCAACTTGTCACATATGTTCGAGGCTAAAAAGAGGCCAAAAGCAATTTGTCATGGGTTGACTTGCTTTAGGGGCGAAATCAAAAAAAATTATGGGGCTAGAAATAAAGAATAAAATTTGGCAAAATGTGAATTTTTTTATAATATTACAAAATTCAATTTTGTCATCTTTGGAGGCCAAGTCCACTGTCTGCTCCCCTAGTGCCGCCCCTGCTACCAGGTGTCCCTTAAACTAACAATCTTTTGGTTTTTACTAAGGAGCAAAGCTACGAATTCAGTATTCGGGGCTAATCTTTTTATTTGGGAGGGACCAAAGGTGAAAATGCATGAGATTAAAATAATTGGACTAAATTTCAAATGTGTTAAGAATGCAGGAACCAAAAGCATAGTTATAACTTTTTATTCGTGGGTTTTGAATATTTGTACCCGCAATCCTCATTCACTTACAATCACAATGACTAGGATTAGAAAAGGAGGCACATCTAATTTGGGCCCATAATTTTTGTTATTCATTGTTAGACCTAATAAGCTAAGATAGAGTCTCGGTACTGTTGACAAAGTAGGATGTCTTGTTATATTAATGATCGAAACTTAACTTCCACCCTATGTAAATCATGTACTGATTGTTTCTATATTTATTCCGGCTTGAATCATATTACGTGTGGGTCCTTTCTATTTATAGCTATTTTGATTTGGCTCGAGATATCAGTTCAATTGTATTGCTTGTAATTGCAATCAAAACTTTGAAAAGAACAAAAAAAAAAAAAAAAGAAGAGTTTTGTTAACCTATTTGATTAAAATCAACGGTTGGTTATGGTCTTAGTTAAGTTCAGTTGTTATCAGTTACTACAATTCATAATCAAATCAATTGAATTAACCAACTTAATATATAATATATTATTTTTATATTAAATATTTTTATAATATATAAAATTTAAATCAATTAACTAACTTTACTAATCGAAGTTAAGTTAATTCAATTAAGTTAGTTAAATCTAAATCGATTTATTCAATTAATATGTAAAGTGATCGATTAAGTTGATTAAATTCGAAAAATCGGTTGAATTGATCGACAATACAAAAGCATAAATTTCTACCGATATTTAAAACTCTCAACTGACGCTCAGATAACATGAGTTCAAAAAAACCATAAGTTTGTAATCAAAACTAAATTTAAGGTGGAAAGATGATAGGAAATTGACTATTTTTCTAATCTAACCCAAAAAATTTTGATATTTATAAAAATGACCTAGGTTCAAAAACAATCACCAAAATGACCTGAAATGAACAGTAGAATGGAGTTTTGGGAACCCAATGGCCGGCATTACCTAGCGTTTTGGCCCCATGATTGCTTGATGATTGTGTTAGGCTTTAAAAAATTAATTTTTTTGACTTTGGGAACCCAATGGCCAGCACCAAGGTATTTTTTTTAAACCGTATCATACTGGTATACAAAAATACCAGTATTTAAAAAAAATTGGTTCTGGCCATGTAATGGCCGGCACCAGAGATGTAAAAAAAAAATTGGTACTGGCTAGTAGATGGTTGGCACTAGGTATCTTTTTCGTGTCCCAATGCAAGTTTTTTTTAACTTTGGTACACTGATGGCTGGCACCAGATATGTAAAAAAAAAAAAATTTTTGGGTGTTGGCCATGTAATGGCCGGCACCACGAACTATTTTTGTGTCCTCGATGCAATTTTTTTGCTTTGGTACACTGATGGCCGATACTAGTTAAATTATTTAAACAAAAATTTTGGGTGCTAGCAGTAGATGGTCGGCACCAAACCATATATATATTAGGCGGTTTGGGTTCTGATAGTGTAAATGAAATGAGAAAAAAAATTTGAGAGAGCCATCAAAATGAGAGTGTTTTGTAGTATATCATCAAATGAGTTTTTTGTAGTGGATTGTAGATGAGAGTTTTTTTGTAGTGAATTGTAGATGGGAGTTTTGTCGTAGTGTACAACCGAATTTCAGGGTTGAATTATATATACTATCATGTTTTAATGGAGTTGAATCATATACTGTCATGTCCACCCTAAAAGTTATGCCATTAAGGGTTGGACGACTTTTTGAGCCATAGATGGCTAATCGAGATGTCCAACGCAGATGGGCATTATCTATGGTGCAATAGCATTTATTCCGCAACTTATAAGTAGGGTACTGATGCAACGTAGACATGATTCAAGCAGAAGACGATTAATTTTCCTTTGGTTTATGCAGCTGGTTTTCTGTTTCTTTTTATTTTTGCTGACCATTTCAGCTATCCAATTATCTTGTAATGATGCAACGTAGACCTGATTCAAGCAAAAAACAATTAATTGTGAAGAAACTACTATTCAAAATAATTGTATTATTTCTTTAGAATGTTTGTATTTTTTTATATCTGCAAATTTAATGTAGTTGTTTAGGATTTAAGGTTTCATTTTTTATATTTTCGTGTATCAATTTCTTAGAATGTTTGTATTTTTTTGTATCTTTAAATTTAATTTACTCCGTATTATATGTATTTAAATTTAAAATTTTCGTGTATTAATTTTACCTATATGTTTGTAGTTTGTTGGGCGTTTAAATTTAATTTAGTGCATATTATTTTGGTTTCAATTTTGTATTTTATTGTATTAATATTGTAGAATGTTTGTATTTTATTATGTATGTAAATTTAATTTGTCATGTACTATTTTACTTATTCGAATTATATATATTTTTATTAAATATTTCAAAGTCATTATTAAAGCAAATAATTATTTTAGAGAAATTAAATTAATATTAAAAATAGAATAATTACATAATAAAGTAAATATTTACAAATAAAAATTAAAATTGTCGTGCTCTCGGTGACGTCTCCGACGCTGGCGTGTAACGGTTCGGATGCCTCCGTCGGCGATGCTGTGCACCTTGTTAAGGCGTTTGATAATTACTTGGTCCGGCCTTCGGTGTTCCGTCCGGTGTACTTAGAAAAGTAGTATAATTATATATACCATAATCGGGAGTTCAGGGGTATTGCGTGACCGGAGGTGCTGATCGAAAAATATCCTCAGTGGTAGGTGTACGTGCTTCCTGATCGAGCTTTAGGTGGTATGACGATGATCCGGACTGTGTCGAATGTTGAGGCTCGTGGTCGTTACCAAAAATATCCTCGAACGATGGAGGAAATTAGGGCTCAGGCTCCAGGTGGTGTGATGACGACCCGAATGCTTCATATTGAGGCTAAGGATCAGGGTTTGAGGCAAAATTGATTTCGGTGTTCCCGAATGGTGGGACTCGGTTCCAGAGCTGTTGTGCATCCCTGGGTTGCCATCGTGAAGATTCCAGTTGCGCGTCTTTTTGGATCAGCATATAACGACCTTGGAATAAAAATGGCTTCCCGTGTGCCATATACCATTGTGCGTACTCGCAACTAGAAGAGAACTCTCCCTCTAAGACATATAAGAGAGGGCGCCTCGAATGTCGATCATTCCATAAAAAGATATACGGTTCATGTTTTTGCGCCCAATTTAAATCGTCCCAACTTGAACCCTTTTTGTCCATTCTGTGGACTTCCGTGATGTTGACGGAAGGGTTTGGGATAGGTTGTGTGCAATCGAACTGCCTGAATACCCGACCTCTATCGTGCCACTCCACCATATGAAAATGAATCAACGATACATTTGACACAAACAACTGTTGCTGCTAGATAACCCATGATGGTATGAGCGTCGCGATTTCTTCCTCAACATATGGTATCCATAGAAACTGCATAATATAGACAACACGTTATTAGTTAATTTTTTCTTTTGCAATTATTGTATTTAAAAAAGAAAGATTTGGAAGCATATTTTACGCCATCCCCGGAATAAGTCTCTATCATAATATAGTACATAGGTACGGTGAACGATCGTCTGATTTCTGGTACAGTTGCCTATTTAAAAAAACGAATAAATTATTAGATTATTTCTTCCATTCAAAAAATTTGTGTACTATAATATACAATTAAAAAATAGATGGAAAAATTGAACTATATATTTACCTATCAACGAGTGGCCATACATACGGTTGGTGGCTCACTGATGCCAAAAATGGCATTCGGTATAACGCCCAAGACTGTAGTAGAAGGCAGCAACCGCCCATTGTTTTCGTAGACGGCTTTGACACTTGACAAAGCTCGTGGTATAAGCATGCCAACACTGCAGAGCCCCAACTAAATCTTCCGGGAAGCTCGAGATCCTCTAATAAGGGGAGATACATTATTGAGACTTTATTTTGATTGATGTCCGGCAATAGTATCACACCTATAAGTTGCAGAATGAATGCTCTTGCAACATAGATAATGTCCATCTGCGTTGGACTGCTCGGAAGACGCTGAAAGTTTTCTTTTAATCAAGTAAATTTAATATAGGTTAATCATCCTTCCTCGTCTTTGGGGGGAACTCTTCCAAGCAAGCGTTCGCAAATGCCCCACGGATCGGACACTTTTCCAAGCCCGGTCACTGCTTCGCCGTTTATAGACATCCCTAGTTGGACTGCTACATCTTGCAGTGTAATAGTTACCTCCCCATACGGGAGGTGAAATGTATTTGTCTCTGGGCGCCATCTTTCAACTAAGGCCGATATTAAATCGGCCCGTAGCTCAGATATTTGAATGTACGCGGCTACCCCAAAACCCGTGACATTCAAATATGATAAAACTTTTCGATTGGGAAAATAACCAGGATCATGCAACCAAGGGTCTTACAATTCAATACATATCATGTGTTTATAGTAAATATAGATTGTTATATTTCTCATTTAAAAAAAAAGAATTTAAATGATTATTTAAAATTAAATAAAACATTTTTCTTCTCGTTTACCTTATGCACATAGGTTGAAATGTGGTTGTTGTCCTTTAAAATAATATTAGGATTAGGATCAATGGAGTGATCGGCGATGGTCGGTGGTGGTTGACAGTGAACGACAGTTGTCGGAGGTGTTTGGTGGCCGTCGGTCGGTGGTGGTCAATGATTGTGGGTTGAAGTAGCCAATTTATAGTCGGTTGAAGTAGCCAATTTATAGTGGGGTACTATAGTGGCTGAGTAGGGGCAAAATTGGAAAAAAAATTGTGTTAAATGGCATCCTATAGTCAGCCATTGAAAGGCGAAATTGGCCTTGATCAGTGATGCAGGCCTGACACAGGCACAGACCCTATCATTTCAACCTTTTTTTTTTTTTCATTTCTATTTTAATTTCCATTTCATTTCATTTAAATTTATATTTTCCATTTCAATTTATTTATTTATCATTTCAATTTTTTTTCATTTCAGTATTTATTTTCATTTTCATTTATAATTTATTTTCATTTAAACTTTTATTCCATTTCATAATCATCATTTCATTTCATTTCATATTCATGACATATTACATTTCATTAATTTTTTATTTAAATTTATTTTTTTTTCCTAATATACTATTTTTTTTTTAATTTTAATCACAATTGGTATCATTTCAAGTTATCTTTTTTCAATTCAATTTTTTTTTCCGGTTCATTTCATATTTTTTTCATATTAATTAAAAGTAGTCTCAATATCAGAGTATTTTAAAATTTTTCATATTTTATTTTAATTTTTTGTCAATTTAAATATTATTCCATTACAAAATTTTAAATTTCATTTAAACTAAAAAAATTTCTTGTAATGGGCCAAATTTACCTGGGGCCCAACAACTAAAAAATAATACAAAATAAAAAAAAATCAAATAAAAGTCCAAAATGCATCAATCCATTACAAAACCAGTCCAAAGCCTAAATTACATTGAACAACCCAATTCACAATAAGCCCAAATAGGCCTAAACACAAAACTAACCCTAAAATATAAAACCCGATGGCCCAACAACAGAAACAGGCCCAAAGGGCCCAAAGCTAAACAACTTTGGCCAACCTCAGAAACCCTAGGGTTTCCCTAGGCGCCTCGCAGCCCTCAGCCTCCAGTGCTACCACCGTACGGCCTCCTACCCTTCGTACGCCTCCACGTCGCCTTGTACCTGCAAATCAGACGAAAACAACAGCACCAAATAACAAAAAAAGAATGTATTTTTATTTCTTTTTAATTCGGCTATATAAAGCCATACAATATGGTTGTATTTTTTTTTACAGATGCATAATACGAATACAAAATCAATATCAATAAAAAATAGAAGCTTTGGCCAAAGGTGATTTCCTTTTCTTCTGTTTTTGTTGTCGAATGGTTTCATTTTGTAAATAGAAAACAAAAACAATAACAAGGGAAAGAGAGTTTTTACTTTCCCCGCGCCGGAGAGGGAGAGAAACGAATCATTTCTCCGTTCTTTTCGTTGAGTCTGGCCCAACTCGTGGAGTCTCGGTCTCGAACCCACACCCTATAGGTGACCTACTTCAAAAAGGGCTACAAAAGCCTGGTTTTTGCGTGCCTCCGACCACCGCCTACGGCGGAGGCTTGCCGGGATCCTAGGCCAGATAAGGAGGCGAGAGAGAGAGAGTCAGAGATGAAACTCTCAGGGTTTTTTTTAAAAATGAAGGAAAAGTGTTTTTTTTCTTCTGATTTTTCATATTTATATAAGAGCTAATACGGCACTGTTTTGGACTTAATTAGCAATGGCCAAAACAACGCCGTTTTGCGTTAGACCCGAGATCTAACTGAAACCCGCCCAGGATTTGAATGTTTTGGACAAAGGGGCTATTTGCAACCCTAGTCCTTCCGCATTTGAGGCTTGTTTCAATGTGGTCCTATTCTGTAGTTTCAACTTTTTAATTTTACCCCTGAATTTTATTTTTGTTTCATTTTAGTCCCCATGTGGACGGCGCCGTTTCGGGAATGTGAATATTTGCCCATTGAGTCCTCCCTTTTTGTACGAGTTCCATCATTGCTCCTTTATTCTGCCCTTTTCTTTTATTTATTTATTATTTATCCCTACAACTTCAATTTAGTTTCGGTTCATTGTTTTTATTTATTATTATTATTAAAATAATTAATTTAATGTTATTATCATTATTATACTTCCTTTTTATTTATTTCATTACCTGATTACTGAATTAATTATGTTTGTAATAATATTATCATTATTTTTCTTATTTACTTACCTAAAATTATATATATATATATCTTATTTTATCATTCATGCACATCCTCTAATATAATTTTTTAAAGATATTTTATTTTAAATTTAACCCTTTTTTTATATTTAAAATTGTTCCTTTTTATTTTTTTTGTTTTCTCCTATTGTCGTTATTTGTTTTTTTTTTTGTGTTTTTGTTATTAACCATATATTTTTACCTATTATTATCCTTTATTACTTTATTTTTATTCTATTGTGCTTTTAGTATGTCTTTAATGCTTTTGTTGTTACTTGCATGATTATTATTATTGTTATCGTTGTTATTACCATTTTCATTGTTATTGTTATTATCGTATTATGCATGTTGGAATCGTGACCTATTATTGCCATTACATTTGTAAGTTTTATTATATTTTATTTCCAAATCTTATTGCATTACCATTGCTCATTGAACAGTATGCTTAAACCACTTTTCGTAGAATCAAATTAAACATGTCATTTTAAATATTACACCTATTATTATTCAAGGCAAGTTTTTCAAGAATAAAGCGATGTTTCGAATTTTAGAAATATGAGAAAATCGTACCCTAACTTACGGGGTTTCAGTTTTTCTCATTGAATCTAAATAGTCGAACATCTCTTTAACTTTCTAAAATGCATGAGTTTTAAAGGTAATATTTGATGTTTAGAATCTCGAAAAAGTCGTGCCCTAACTTACGGGGTTTCAATTTTTTCTCGTTGAATCTAAATAATCAAATATCCTCCTAAATTAAAATGTATAAGATTTCAAATAAAAATAAAGGCAATGTTCCGCGTTTAGAAATTTGAGAAGGTCGTACCCTAACTTACGGGGTTTTGATTTTCTTCATTGATCTAAGCCACCAAACATCCTTTTAAAATTCAAAATACATGAGAGTCGATAATAAAGTAAAAGGAATGCTTATTTTCGGGGGTTCGAGATGTTGTATCCTAATTTACGGGGTACAGCCTCTTATTCACCTTAAGATAAGATGTCCCTTTCATGCATTTTCATAAATTCAAGAGATTTTATTATGAATTAATATCAATACGAAGAGGGACCGTATTTTAAATTCCTTTTCAAACTTTTAACCTTCGACACTAAGACATCGACATAATCAATTAGGTACCAATTTTGGGCGTATCGAGGGTGCTCATCCTTCCTCGTGCGTAACCGACTCCCGAACTTGTTCTCTAATTTTCGTAGACCAAAATTATCGTTTTAGTAAATTTGAACTTTTATTAAAATGATTAATTTGAGGTGATCCGATCACACCCAATAAAAAGGATCGATGACGACTCTATTTTCGTTTTCTTTTAAATAAAAGTCGACCCCGTTTTCAAAACAAAAAAAAATGGTTTCGACAGCTTGGCGATTCCACTAGGGAGTGAGAGAGTCAAGCCGTAAACTGATTAATTTATGTCTTTTCGTTGAAATTGAAAATTTGATTTAAAATACGATCCTTTCATTGCATTTCATCTGTTATTTTTGTGATCTTGGTCATAAAACCTGCTTTGTTGGTTCGAGTCTTTAAATATTTTTTGCATATTGCATTGCATGACCACTCGGTGTTACCTTTTAAGTGGGAGTGAGAAACTAGTCCTTCGTGAGGTTTTCACCTCTGTATAGGATAGTGGATTGCTTCAGGGATACATCCGTACCTATGTCTTCGTGAGATTTTCATCTCCGTATAGCCATAGGGAAATGTATTTCTTTGAACCGAACTCGATCTATATGAGCTTATAATGGGTGAGGATCGAGGAATCTGCTAGTTCAAATACCCTGTCTTTAGAACCGAACCACATGTAGTGACCTATAGGAGCCCACCCTAGGTAGAGCCACACCAAACCATTAGCGGTCGTCCGAATAAGTGTTCTGCTTGTTATTTCTTGCTTGCTTTAATTTCATATAAATTGTACTGACTTGTGTTGTTTTGCTTGTGATTTCATGGCATTTCATCATAAAAAGGGTGTTGGCTCAAGGTCGATTACTAAATAGAGTGCTTGTCATGGAGAATGGGTTTCTTGATAAAGTAGAGGATAATGTGGTTGTCCGTATATGGTCAGAGAAAACGCAATTGAAAAAGGGAGATAGCTTGACAACGGGGTATACGTCAGAGTTATGGGAGTTCACTTGGATCAGCGTAACACAGAATGATCTTTGGGAATTGAAGGAAATGTGGGCCCAATGGGGTGATGAAGTCAAACATCAATTTTACAACTATTACGGTGATCTACCCTACTTACTCGATATCAAGATAGATAAGCATCTGTTTTGGGCTTTGGCCCAATTCTAGAATCTGACCTACAGTTGTTTCACCTTCGGAAATGTACATTTGGTGCCCATAGTGGAAGAATATACTATCGTACTTCGTTGTCCAAAGGTTCAGGTTGACAAGGCCTATTCTAGAGTCACTAACGTTCTGACCTTCCTGAAAAAATTGATGAATATCACTGGAATGAGTGAGCAGTGGGTTACGACTAGGATTAAACAGAAAGGAGAAAGCAAATGTATTCCCTGAAAAAATTTGCGAGATCTAATTTTGGCACACCCAGACATGAAGAAGAGAGTGGATGTTTTTGCTTTAAGTATCTACAGGTTAGTGGTTTTCCCTAAGGCACTGGGAGGTCCTTGAATACGTACCGAAGAGCTTGTGAGGGTCGATTCATAGAATGTGCGCAACTACTACTAGCTTGGTTCCATAGCCATTTTTGGAAGGTAGACAAGGTGTCATATCGGGTGTTCTCTGAGAATTACTCACTATTAAAGGAAATAGTGTCTACACCAAGATGGGATGACATATCAGAGGAAAGATAGATGGCGATCCTCCAAAATCTCCAAGAAGAGGATGTCGAGTGGAGAGCCCTTTGGTTGGTTCCCGATGAGATCTTGTACCGATGTAGGGATTTTGACTGGGTCCCCCTACTTGGGATTTTGGGGACCTGTAGGATATGCTCCTTTGCTCGTGCTGAGGCAGTACCGATTAAGATAGTTCATTCCAGCGACCCATGGGCTAGCTCAGTGTAAGTTTTTGTATAAGGGGGATAATTATAAGAAGAAGGTACGAGAGATGTCCAACGCTTGAACCAGACCCTTCAGATGAAAAGATTGGTCGTAGGTCTGATAACGACCCCTGAGTATAATGGGTGGCGGAGTAAGAGGATCAACGATAATATTCCTGAGCCAAATCAAGAGGGCACGCGGACGATGGAAGAATATCTATAAGTGGCCCCATCCAAGTTAGAAATCATTAGGCAAGACTTTGAGAGAAGGAATGCAGAACTCGGAAAGAAGATAGATCAACTGGAAGAGAAAAAGATGCATTTGAAACTTGATGTTAATGTTCAGAAATTGGAGACCAAGAAATGGAGAAAAGGAAAGAATAAGGCCGATGAAGATTTGGATAGTCTAAAATAGATTAGAAGAAATTGCGCCTATCAATGAGAACCGCCGGGTTGGGGAAAACATCTGAACAATGGCGACATGAGATCCAAGAAAAGAAGGCCAAAACTGATCGATGGGAGAGAAAATATGAAGACGCTTAGAGTGAAAAAGAAGCCTTAGAAAAGAGTCTGCCGAAAGCTGAAAATGAGAAGGTCAGGTTAAAAGCTAGAATAGCCGAACTAGAAAAATCACTTCATCAGCATCATAACCGTAACTCTGCAATAGAGCTAAAGGCGAACTTGGATAAGATTGAAGAGCTAAAAAAGAAGGTCGAAGAACTCGAGATTGCGTTACAAAACAGTGAGCTCCGGGTTGAGCTCTTTGAAGCAAGTAATGAGCGGTGTAATGAGCAACTCTATCGATCTCAGGGTCAAATTAGGGATAGAGACTACATTATGGGTGAGGCTGTGGCCCAGAGGTGGCTGACCATCTACAGACTTTAACAGCTCAAGCGAATGTATTGAGTGTAAAATATGAATTAGAATCAGACTGGGGCCGGGAATTGGCTTGGTTGCTTAGGAAAGTTAAAACTTTGAGCATTAGGGCTAGGCCGTATCTGTAATCCATTTCTATGTAAAGAATTTTATTTTCTAGTAAAGTTATTCTAAATGGAATTGAATCAAAGTCGACATCTTTTTTCTGCATTCATGCATTTGCATTTCATCACATCATATAGATTAATTGTCACAAAAGATCCTAATTAAAAAAATCATTTCAGTAATCTAGAAACCGACAAAAATCTACCAAGTACGCATCCTTACGATACAAGAAGAAAAACTAAAGCGATGGATAAAAGACTAGAAAGGTTGGAACAAATGCAGAAGGAGATGTAAGAGCAGATGCAAGCACAAATACAAGAACAGTTGGCAAATATTCAACAGGATATAAAGGACCAGATGCTGGAGTCCCAAAGGATCATGATGAACTAGTTGACCCAGTTGTTTACTCACGGGCAAGAAAAAGGAAAAAGCCCTATGGTCAATCCTGGGGACGATAATGAAGACCCCGCTTATTCTCATGGCTTCACCCCAACAAGTGCCCAAGTGCAACTAAACGTATGTCCATCGAAGGTGGCTGTCAACATTAGGCCCCAACAATTTCAGGCCGGTGCCTCGATACCAATCAACTATCAAGCCGGCTCAGGCTCTAATCCAGGGGATAACCCAACTAATCCCATAGTCCCCTATTTGGATGACATGATGGAAGCCGAAAGAGTGAGAGTGGAGCTTCCGAAATAATTGGAAGGCCGATTCAAGTGGTTAGAGGAGAAGTTCAAAGCAATGGAAAGTGCTGACTATCACTGTGGGAACGATGCTAAAGATTTGAGCTTGGTTCCGGACCTGGTGCTTCCTCCAAGTTCAAAACTCCTGAGTTCAAGAAGTATAATGGGACTAGCTGCCCCGAGGCTCATATTACCATGTTTTGCAGACGAATGACTGGGTACGTCAACAATGATCAACTATTGATTCACTACTTCTAAGACAGTCTGGTTGGGGCAGCATCACGTTAACAATGACCAACTATTGATTCACTGCTTCCAGGACAGTCTGGTTGGGGCAGCATCCAAATGGTACAACCAGTTGAGCCGTATTAAGATCAACTCATGGAAGGACCTAGCTCAAGCTTTTATGAAAAAGTATAATCACGTGACAGTTATGACCCCGGATAGGATCACCTTGTAGAACACGAAAAAGAAACCGATTAAGAGCTTCCAACAATACGCCCAAGGGTGGAGGGAGGTTGCTATACAAGTCCAGCCACCTCTCCTAGAAAAAGAAACCACCATGCTATTCATCAATACCTTAAAGGCTCCAATTATCACTCATATATTGATGAGTGCCACTAAAAGCTTCTCAGACATAGTGATGATTGATGAAATGATTGAAAATGATGTGAGGAGCGGCAAAATAGATGCAGGGGAAAGTATCAAGAGATCGGCCCCAAAGAAAAAAGAGAATGAGGTGAACATCATGACCACATACAACAAAGGTCATTCCAAGTCATTCACTGTAAACCAACCGAAGACGGTAACTGCCAACCATCAGAGCACCGCGAGACAAGAATCTAATACGAGGATGAAAACAGAAAGACTACAGTTTATGCCTGTACCCATGACGTATAGGGAGTTGTATCAGAACCTATTTGATGCATACGTAGTGTCCCCTTTCTACTTAAAACCGCTGCAACCCCCGTTTTCTATGACGCAAACGCTCAATGTAAATATCACGCAAGAATCACCGGGCATTCGATCAAAAATTTTACAGCGTTCAAGAAGTTAGTCGAAAAGTTTATAAAAATAGGGAATCGTGAAGTTTAAAGACCCATCTGCACCAAATGTAGTGAAAAACCCTTTAACTAATCATACTGATCAAGGGGTAAACGGAATAAACGAAAGAGGGAGTAAGAAGGTCAAGTATGAGGTTGTAGAAGTCAAAACCCCATTGAGATAGCATGGAAAGAGATAGTCAAGAGAGGATTGATCGTATTAGATTTAGAAGAGGGATCTGAAGAAAAAAGAAACTACTGTGAGTTTCATAACGAGGTGGGGTATGAAATTCAAGAGTGTGTAGAGTTCAGGGCCCTGGTGCAGGACATGATAAATAATAAAGAAATGGTCAAAAACCCCGAAGAAGGAAATATATGCGCGTCAGAGAGAGAATCGACGGCACAAATCCAAATAGTCAATTACCTAGTAGTCATCATTTCAAGACCCAAAAATAAAGAAGCGGGAGCATGAATGCCACCAAAAGTCATAATCTAAAAACTTGCAGTCTTTTCGTATAAAGACAGCAAGAGGGTTCCATGAAATTACGATTGTAATGTAATGATCCCAAGAAAGGAGAACCCGACTGACGCTTCAAAAGAGGACCAAGATGTGGGTTCCTATACATGTAGTGTGAGGCGCTATGACTCAGCAAGCGAGAAAGCGAAATCCGCAAAAAAGAAAAGCTTTAGTGGCCAAGCAGAAGAAAGAAAAAATGGCTAAACCTGAATTCCTTGTTAATAAGCCGGTCAACGAAGATGAGGTTAAAGAATTTCTAAAATTTCTAAAATATAGCAAGTACAGTGTTGTGGAACAGTTGTGTAAAAAACCAGCTCGTATCTCGGTGCTAGCCTTACTCCTAAGTCCGAAGGTCCATCTTAGCGCGTTGATGAAAGTCTTAAACGAAACTTATGTTGCTAATAATATCTCCGTCAACAAGCTAGACCGTCCAGTTAGCAATATAAGTACCGATAATTTCATATTCTTCAATAATGATGAAATACCATCCAGTGGCATGGGATCGACTAAAGCTCTAGACTTCACCACTCGTTGTAAGGGGTATACGCTATTGGGAATATTGATTGATAACGGATCAGCCTTGAATGTCCTACCATTATCCACACTAAACAGATTGCATGTAGATAGATTTCACATGAAAGCCTGCCAAAATATAGTAAGGGCATTCGATGGTACCGAAAGAAGGGTAATGGGAAGAATCGAAATACCTCTTTTGGTCGGCCCAAACACATACGAGGTGGATTTCCTGGTAATGGATATCAAGCCTTCATATAATTGCATATTGGGGAGGCCTTGGATACATTCAGCAAGGGCAGTGCCTTCATCGCTACACCAAAGGTTGAAATTGATAACGGAGGGTCGGCTAGTAACGATAAATGCTAAAGAGTACATCATCACAGCAGTGACCAGTGACGTGCCATATCTAGAGGCAAATGATGAAGCAATCGAATGTTCCTTTCGGTCTTTAGAATTTGTGAATGCGACATTCATTACCGAAGGGAACAGGATCCCGACACCTAAGATATCCAAGACTACAAGAATGGACCTGTAATTAACTATTGGGAAATGAGCCTTACCGAGAAGAGGACTAAGGAGACACCTCCAATGAAGGGTTGAACCTCCAATAAAATAAACTTATGTTCAAAAATGTTATTTCAATAAAATGCACCTTTCGAGCAAATATTCTTTTATTCTTTCCATTTCATTCATAATCATATTATACAAATAATTGCTCTTAGATTCTTTTGCCCTTTGGATATTCTTCTAAATATTCTTTTGTTCTTCATTCATGATCATACCATACAAATAAGTATTCTTAGATTATTTTAGTTCTTTGTATCTTCCTTCATCCTCATAACAAGTCTCTAGATATTAATGATACGAACGATGCTGCTAATGACCCAGAGTCTCCTTTTGAGCAAGATATGTGTATGGAGGACTCTCAGGATTTCGAAGATGACCAAGACTGTGACCTATCTCCTGATTTGTTAAGGATGATAGAGCAAGATGAAAAACAAATCCTACCTCACAAAGAATCAGTGGAAATTGTGAGCTTAGGAGAGGAAAAAAAAGTGAAGATCGGAACTTGTATCACCGTGGAGACAAAGCGAGACCTCATTGAATTACTTCAATAATTCAATGATATTTTTGCATGGTCATATCAAGACATGCCCGGGCTAAGTATCAATATTATGGTACATCGCCTCCCTATAAAAGAAGAATGTAAGCCAATTCAACAGAAGCTCCGAAGGATAAGGCCCGATGTTTTGCTGAAAATAAAAGAAGAGGTTAAGAAACAGTTCGACGCGGGATTCTTAAAAGTGGTTAAATACTCAGAATGGATAGCCAACATAGTCCCCGTCCCTAGAAAAGATGGAAAAGTCCGAATATGTGTAGACTACAGGGATCTGAATAAAGCCAGCTCGAAAGATAATTTCTCACTGTCTCACATCGACACTTTGGTGGACAACACGGCAGGGCACTCGTTGTTCTCCTTCATGAACGGTTTCTTCAGATACAACCAGATCAACATGCATCCTGAAGATATAGAGAAATCCACATTTGTAACCATGTGGGGAACTTTCTACTATAAAGTGATGCCATTTAGACTGAAAAATGCTAGAGCAACATATCAAAAAGCCATGGTAACCTTGTTCCATCATATGATGCACAAAAAAGTTAAAGTTTATGTCGATGATATGATCGCAAAATCCCAAACAGAGAAAGAGCGTCTTCAAGTCCTGAGAAAATTGTTCTTAAGGTTGAGAAAATTTCAACTAAAGCTCAATCCAATAAGGTGTACTTTCGGAGCCAGGTCTGGAAAGCTGCTAGGATTTATAGTCAGTGAAAAAGGGATTGAGATCGACTCAGACAAAGTGAAAGCCATACAAGAGTTGCCTCCACCGCATACTCAAAAAGAAGTTCAAGGCTTCTTAGGGAGATTAAATTACATCACCCGTTTTATTTCACAATTAACGGAGAAGTGCGACCCCATATTCCGTCTCCTTAAGAAACACAATCTAAGTGTATGAGATGAGGAATGCCAAAAGACTTTCGACAAGGTCAAACACTGCTTGTCCAATGCCCCAATGCTAGTGTCACCCAACCCAAATAAGCCACTGAAGTTGTACTTGGCGGTATTTGAGAACTCCATGGGATGTGTGCTCAGCCAACATGATGAGTCAAGAAGGATAGAAAGAGCAATATACTACCTCAGTAAAAAGTTCACTGAGTGTGAGACAAGGTGCTCACCAATCGAAAAGTTGTGTTGTGCCTTGATCTGGACAACCCAAAGGTTAAGGTAGTATATATTGTATCACACCACTTGGCTCATCTCGAAATTGGACCATCTGAAGTACTTGATGGAGTCGACAGCTTTGAATGGAAGGATAGCCCGATGGCAAATTCTACTTTTCAAATTTGAAACAGTCTATGTGAACCAGAAAGCAGTGAAAAGAAGTGCAATAGCAGATTTTCTGGCCAGTAGAGCTTTAGAAGATTACGAGCCCTTGAAACTTAACTTTGATGGGGCCTCAAATGTTGTATGTAATAGAATTAGGGCAGTCTTGGTATCCCCAAACTGATATCATTATCTATTTACTAGTAAGTTGGATTTCGATTGTACGAATAATATAGCAGAATACGAAGCGTGCATCATGGGTATCCGTGTAGCCATAGAACGTAAGATCAAAGTGCTAGAGGTGTATGGAGATTCTACACTAGTGATTTATCAACTCAAGGGAGAATGGGAGACAACAGATCCCAAGTTGATTGATTATCAAAAACTGGTCCTTGAATTGATTAAAGAGTTTGATGACATCACCATCTACTACCTTCCACAGGACGAAAATCAGATGGCCGATGCTTTGGCTAGCTTAGCTTCCATGATTAAGGTCAACAAACAAGATGTAAAACCCATCTAGATGAGAATTTATGAAACTCCGGCTCACTGTTACAATATCAAAAAAGATGAAGAAAAAACAATCACCCCTAATACCACGATATACTACGATATGTGAAAAATCGTGAATACCTTGACCAAGCAAATGAGAATGATAAAAGGACGTTGCGAAGACTAGCCTACGACTATATCTTAGATGGGGAGGTCTTATACAAAAGAAGAAAGAGTCAGGTACTATTAAGATGTGTAGACACCGTTGAGGCCAAAATTTTTTGAAAGAAGTCCATAATGGCATCTGTGGGACATACGCTAATGGTTTTACAATGGCCAGACAAGTTATGAGATTCGGGTATTTTTAGTCCACCATAGAAGGAGACTGTATCAATTATGCTAAGGGATGTCATATGTGCTAAATCTATAGACACAAAATGCATGTGCCTCCCTCACCTCTGCATATCATGACTTTCCTATGGCCTTTCTCTATTTGGGGCATAGATGTGATCAGGCCGATATTGCCAAAAGCTTCCAATAGACACCGATTCATCTTCGTGGTAATCGATTACTTCACCAAATGGGTAGAAGTCGCTTTATACGCCAGTGTCACAAAGTCGGCAGTCAGCAAGTTCTTGAAAAAAAAATCATATGTCAATATGGAATAATAGAAAAGGATCATATCAGACAATGCTCTGAATTTGAACAACAACACAATAGCGAGGTCTGTAACCAGTTCAAGATCAAATACCACAACTCGTCACCGTATCGCCAAAAAATGAATGGTGCGGTGGAAGCAACCAATAAGAACATCAAGAAGATTGTGGGGAAGATGACTGAAACTTATAAAGATTGGCATGAGAAGCTACCATTCACCCTCTATATTTATCCAATGTCTGTCAGAACCTTTACCGAGGTAACACATTTCTCACTGGTTTATAGAATGGAGGCGGTTTTACCCATCGAGGTCGAGATTCCTTCTCTCAAATTTTTTTTAGAAGTAAAGTTGGATGAAGCAGAATAGATTCAGTCTCAATACAATCAGTTGAATTTGATTGAAAAAAAGAGGCTAAGGGTTATCCGTCATGGTCAAATGTACCAAAAATGAATTATGCGAGCTTAAGACAAAAAGGTTCACCCAAGAGAAGTCCATGAGGGAGATCTAGTTTTGAAAAAGATCCTTCCAATACAAAAGGATTTTAGAGGGAAATGGATGCCAAACTGGGAAAGACTTTATGTGGTAAAGAAAGCCTTTTCAGGGGGAACATTGATTCTAGCCGAGATGGATGGTAAAAACTTGTCCAATCTTGTAAATTCGGATTCAGTCAATAAATACTTCACTTAAAAAAAGAGGCCAATAAGAAAACCCGCAAAGGTCACTTTGAGACCTTCAAAAAAACAACATGGAGAGGCTAAGGCAAAAACCCGTAAAGGGCACTTTGAGACCAAATGTGGTTTTAAGTTGAAAACCCAAAAAAGGGTGGCTCAAACTTTGGTTGAAGATGGGGTCCGTGGTAGTCTTATCCACCCAGAATTAACAAGAAGAAGGAACATTACATCTTGGGGCATCAACAAAATACTTGAGATCTCCTAAACATATATCTAGCTCTAAAGGGTATTTGAGAAGTCCAAATAGAGAAGCTCGTGCTACAATATCTGGGGCATTTATTTTCATCTTATTCATTTTTGTACCTTAGTAAAATTTACTATCTTGATTAATTTATTCACTTCGAGCTTTGCTCTCAATAAAATTCCATCTTGTCCATTATGATAATCTCTTTCAAGCATTTTTTATTGAAACAACAATTTTTAGACTTATAATATCCATATAAAAGAAGTTCTGTATATTACTCTAAAAAGTTTCTAAATAGTACAAGGGCCTGAAACAGGACCACTAGTTAGAACTAACCAGATTCAAAAGTTGGAAACATTGGAAAAAGAATAGTCCAAATTATGACTATCTCTTCGAATTTTCTGTCAAAGATATCAGTTGAACAAGGAGACAAGATATTGCATCGGTGATACAACCTCGATGAATAACGAGTAACCCAAGCATTAAAATGGGATCGTTCTCGAAAAATGGCATTCTACGTTCCTACATTCACATCTGGTCATGTTACCCAGATCAATTTATTGATGAAGCCAAAAATCCTGTACCCCTGAGGTGCAGTGGGATGGATTGAAGATTTCCCTAATGCCGCTGCGAAATAGATTGAAGCTACAAATC
This sequence comes from Gossypium anomalum, assembly GCA_025698475.1. Taxonomy (NCBI): domain Eukaryota; kingdom Viridiplantae; phylum Streptophyta; class Magnoliopsida; order Malvales; family Malvaceae; genus Gossypium; species Gossypium anomalum. The sequence goes on from CM046967.1 coordinate 28,701,968, forward strand.
ATGGCGGATCTTATCTTCCTGAAGTTGCAGTGAAGCAGATTGAAGCCACCAGCCTTATCTCCCTAAAGTTGCAATAGAGTAGACTGAAGATACAGAATCTTATTTCCCTGACACCGCAGTGGAATAGATTGAAGCTACAAATCATGGTAGATCTTATCTTCCTGAAGTTGCAATGAAGCAGATTGAAGCCACCAGCCTTATCTCCCTGAAGTTACAGTGGAGCAGACTGAAGACAGCAAATTTTATGTCCTTGACATCGCAGTGGAACAGATTAAAGCTACAAATCATGGCGGATCCTATCTTCCTGAAGTTGCAGTAAAGCAGATTGAAGCCACTAGCCTTATCTTCCTAAAGTTGCAGCGGAGCCGACAGAAGAAAGCGAATCTTATTTCCCTGGAATTGCAGTGGAACAGATTGAAGCTACAAATCATGGCGGATCTTATCTTCCTTAAGTTGCAGAGAAGTAGATTGAAGCGACCAGTCTTATCTCCCTGAAGTTGCAGTGGAGCAGGTTGACATTTGATGGTCGTGAAACTAACTAACAATTCGACTTAAGGCAAGTGCACCTATCGAACAATAGTATAGTTATGGTGAGACTGGAAATATCGTATCCACGAGGGCTAAAAGTACTAGTAATTACTATCTTTTTATTATCTAACCTAAAAATTAAGAAATGTTTTATCTAAAACTAATTATCTAATTAACTAAGATTATGACAGAGACTAAGGTTGAAAAATATTTTTAGAAAACCGAAGGAGAAGACAAAACCCAAGGAAGAATCCACCTAGACTTCACTTATTACCTTTGAGTTAAAAGATTTATTCACTTGACTTAATCTGTTGAAATCCCTGATTTATGTTAATATCTCTCTCGAGACTAAAAACAACTGACTCTAGGTTGATTAATTGAAATCTCTTTCTAATTAAAACCCCTATCGTCAGATTAACTCGATCTATAGATTCCCTTATTAGATTTGACTCTAATCCTGTAGATTTATGTCGTCCTATCTCTAGGATTGCATGCAACTCCGCTTAATTATGAATGATCTACTCTTAAACAGGGACTTTTCTTCCACTAAATAAGCACATCAAAAACCTGAATTAATATCCTGTAATATTAAAGCAAGGATTAAAACTCACAATTAAGAATAAGAACAAGTATTTATCATATAAATCAAAGAATAATAAGATTCGTCTTAGGTTTCATCTCCCTTAGGTATTTAAGGAGTTTAGTTTATAATAATAATGGAAAACATATCAAAGTTTGGAAAACAACAAAACATAAAGAAACCCAAAGAACTTTTGGGAAATTGGATGGAAATCTTCAGTCTTGATGTAGATCCTCACTCCAAGGTGATTCCAATGGCTTTTCTTCCGTATTTTCTGCCTTCTACTCTACGTGTCCCCTTTAATCCTCTTCTACGGTGTTTAAATAGACTTTGGAAAGCTCAAATTAGCCTTTTCTGAATAGAATTAGACTTAGGTTTAACAGGGACACGGCCGTGTACCACGCCCGTGTGCAAGTGCTCAAACCGCGTGTAATTCTGATTTGGTTTCTAGTCGACACGGCCATGACACACGGGCATGTAGCCTACCCGTCTACCTCACACGGGCATGTGGTTTACCCGTATGGGAGTGCCTAGGCCTTGTGAAACACTGATTTATGCTTATTTGGTCCGTTTTTGGCCTATTTCTTGCTTTTTTCGCTTGCCTATGCTCACCTAAGTATAAAACATGAATTTAAAGGATTATGAGCATCAAATTCAATGAAATCAATGAAAAATTATCCATAAATATGCCAAGCATGGGGTAAAAATATGTATATATTATGGTTTATCAAATATCCCCACACTTAAGCATTTGCTTGTCCTCAAGCAAAATCCTCAACTCATAATTAAAATAAATCCTTCTCAACTTATAATTCTCATCAATAATATCTCAAAATAATCCACAACCAATCATACATTGAGAATTTACTAAAAGAACATTAAGGTTTCAAATAATCAAAGTTGAGCACTTTAATCATAAAATCATATGTATCCCCTTTTATCTTAAGTAATTACCTTTAATTCCAAATTGACAAGGGTTGACATCCTCACTAAAGATTCACTCAAATCACTCAAAGTATTTAAGGTTTAACAATTAAACACTCAATAGTCAAACATGAAAAGTTATTACCATAAGCTTGCATGAAAATCAAATCTCCACCACTATAAATGAGATGGTGCACAAATCAAAAGGTCTTTAACAGGGTTGTAATAGGGCTTGGGTTAAAGGTATGGATAAAGGCTGAAAAAGAGGGTTAGAATCGAGATTAACTTAATAAATTACCAAACTTAAAAAAATAGAGCTAATTACTAAATTACAAACAATTGCTAGAAGTAAAACTATTCGAAACTAATGAAGTGAGCTTTTTCTCTCAATATAATGACTTTAACTTATCCAAGCTCTTTAGAATGATATGTAATTGAATGAATAAAACTATACCATTTTTTTTAAGAATAAGCACAAGTAATTTAATGGGAAGTGCATAATGAGAAGTAATTCAGCAACTGGAATGAACAAACATAGTTAGGTAACTAATCAAATCAAATCTCGATAAAAAGGGGTCAATGAAAAGGGAAAAATTCTTAACGAATAAAAAAGGGTTAAATTGTGGGCTAATGTTAAGGGAAAAATCAAGAAATAATAGTTAAGGCTCAAAGGGGTTCACTAGGGGTCAATTATGTAGGTAGGCCTTTTATGAGGTAAATAGGTTAAAACCTAAGTGTCTTTATCATTTTAGCATATCAAATCAAAGGTGTGGTCTCGACATGTATAATCGATGCAAGTTCTAGAATAACAAATCAATGTTGACACACTCAAAACCAATAAAATTAGTGAGCAAGAAAGATATATGCTCTAAAAGACTCAAAATCTCACGACAATTATGGGTTTTTGATGTCAATCCTGCAAATTCAAAACTTCAAGATAATACCTCAATTCAAGGAAATAACCTAGCAATTTTAATTCTCAAAAGCCAACTTATCATGTTTGATTCTCTAACGTCTTTAAAGTTTAAACAATTAATGCACAGTTACCTATGATTTAATTCAAAACATATAAATAAAAATCATAAATCAATCAGAATTCACTCTAATAATGCTATGAGAACATTATTTGAAAACAAGATAAAAATTCAGGGATTTTATGATAATCACATAAATAACCTCCCCGCACTTAAGATGTACATTGTCCTCAATGTACAAAGATAGATAATAACAATATAAGCATAATATCAGAAGAGAGGGTGAGAAGTGAAACTACCCTGAATTGTCGGATGAAATCATTGGAAGAGCAAAAGTAAGAATTGTAGAGAAAGCTGAATGAAAGGCATGATTCTGAGCTACTAAAAAGAAAATAAACACAATTGTGGAAGAGAATTAGGGGATAATTTGATAATAACCATAAAGATAAGCAGAGTTTAAAATATAAAATATAAGTCTTCAAAAATAAATAAAATAAAATAAAAATAAGAATAATAAAAATAATAAAATAAAGGGACTCAAAGGTCCTCATCATCGGATGCCTCATGGGCCGATGGTGCCGAAAGAGAGATGTGGAGGTGGTGGCAAATCTGTCGAAGAGTGGCATCGATGCTGTCGAACCGCTCAAAAAACTACTGCTCAAAATGAATGAATCGCTCGGATAAACCTGCCAAAGTGGCAGTAGGAGGGTGGTGACTCGTTGGTGGTGGTGGGGGTGGGTCCTCGTGAGGGGGATGGACATAATCAGTATTGTCCTCTGGGTCATCCTGGTCATCAGCGTGGACAAGTCTGTATTGAGGGGGTCGACGCCACGGCATCGCTCAATCATCCTTATGGGGATCATGTTGGAAAATCACTGAGGAGACATCTGGCTGACTAGTGTGAGTGTCGAAGAGGCCGAAGTGTCGAGCGAGGCGAGTCACGTAAGGGCCAAGGCAAATAGGGCCTTTCCTATGGTGATCCGTCTGGTGGTGAAAAGCGAGGGCGATAAAATATGCCAAGTCAAATACATGACCAGTCGCCATGCTCCATAAGAAGTAAGCATCGGTGGTGCTAATGACGCCAATACTCTCTCTCCTCCCAGTCAAGGTATGAGCCAAGATAGCATGAATGTAGCGTAGTGCTGGAGGAAGAGAAGTCGCCTTTGAGCTACTTGCATCATAGGGAACAATACTCACCGTAAGGTCAGTCCAACAGCAAAATGGCGAGTAATGTATGTGCCGGTGATATTATAAAAAATTCTCTGAAGTCATGAACTCCCCCGTGTAAAGGCCCAATGCGGCTCCAAACTCTGGTACACTCATGTGCCTGACGAGTCCACTAAGTCTAAAAATGATAGCACCATTCTCGTCATGTGTATTCATCACATGTTGTAGATGAAAAGTAGTGCAAAATTCCAATGTCAGATCTGAATAGGTAGGCTCGATAATTGTAAAAAACTGATCCCACGGGGCAGTATCGAGATGGAATCGAACAAGGTGAGCAAGTTAAACCTGCTCCAAAGCGGCCCAGTCAATACGTCGGCCCACTCCCAATGGTCGTACACGAAGAAGCTGGAATAAGTCATCCTGTGGGCTGGAGGAGAATCGAAGCAGAGGGTGACGAGCTTCAGTCGAGGCGCTCGAGGAGGTTACGCCGGGACCCTTCCGCTTTTTCGAAGCCGGGATGGCAGTCTTCTTGCCTTGTGTGTTCGTCATAGTGTACCTGCAAAAGTAAAAGAGTTCATCAGTAAATAAGGAATTGATCACGAATTATTTAAATGAGAGCTTATAACACAAAGTATAAGTAATCCTAAATAATAAATTAATCCTAAACAATGTATACTAGAATCTAATCATGCAAAATAAAGTAATTATAAAACAAGTAACAATATCTAAATGAGCTTAAAGTGTTTTGTTTCATCCTTACACTTATCGTGGTGTCGCTTTGATTCATCGTGTACTTTTTGTTTCTTCTTGACATGTGTTCGCCATTCATCTAGTTCATCGATCTGAAGCCTTCGTTCTTCGTGGGTCGCTCTGTTTTTGTTGCATGGATTAGAATAAGGCTCCATCACGTTCTTTTGAGGAGATTCCTGCAAAGAAGTTTGAGTTGCAACATTATTTAAATTAACAGAATGTAAACAATCATCTCGATTACTAGATATATTAGCAGAAGCACGAGCTTGAAGTTTAATCGTGTCATCTCCTACATGAAGTATCAATTCACCTGTGCCAACATTAATGATAGTTCTAGCAGTTACTAAAAAGGGCCTTCCTAAAATTAAAGGTACGTCACTATTCTCATCCATGTCTAAGACAACAAAGTTAACTGGGAATATAAATTTATTAATTTTGACCAACACGTCTTCAATAATACCCCTAGGAAATATAATTGTTTTATCTGCCAACTGAATGTTCATCCTAGTTTGTTTGGGTTTCCTAAGACCTAGTTGTTTAGACATTTTATAAGGTATGACATTAATTCTCGCCCCTAAATCAACCAATGCATTATTGACATTTAAACTACCAATTAAATAAGGAATCGTAAAACTCCCAGGATCTTTCAACTTGTTGGGTAGCTTATTCTGTAGAATGGCTGAGCAAACTGCGTTCAATTCCACATGCGACGCATTATCTAACTTTCGTTTATTAGCCAAGAGCTCCTTTATAAATTTCACTGCGTTTGGCATCTGCAAAAGAGCTTCAATAAACGGTAAGTTAATATGTAATTTCTTTAATAATTTAAGGAATCTACCAAATTGTTCGTCAGTGTGGTCTTCCCTTGTCGCAATGGGGTATGGAACACGAGGTTTATATTCTCTACCTACTGGTTTTTCCTCACCGTGGTCCACCTCATCCTTACCTTTACTTACCACAAATCTTTTCCTCGGTTCTGGTTCTGGTTCAACTAACCCTTCTTCATCTCGAACAATAATCGCATTAAACTGCTCTCTTGGGTTAGTTTCAGTATTACTCGGAAAGCTACCTTGTGGTCGTTCGGAAATCATCTTTGTCAACTGACCTATTTGATTCTCGAGCCCTTGAATTGATGCTTGCTGATTTTTAAGAGTTGTCTCGGTGTTTCAGAAATGTGTTTCAGATACCGTAATGAATTTCGTTAGCATCTCTTCAAGGTTTGGCTTTTTTTCCTACTAGTAAGGTGGTTGTTGAAAACCTGGAGGATGTTGTAGCCTTTGATTTCCTTGATCACCCCACAAGAAATTGGGATGGTTCCTCTAACCTGCATTATAAGTGTTGTTATATGGGTTATTTTGAGGTCTAAAATTATTACCCATATATTGGACTTGTTCCTCCTCAGTGCTAGGGTTAAAGGATGGATAATCTGTGTTGCGTACTCCTCCTCCATTTGAATCACACCTCATCACTGGATGTACCTGAGTAGAACCATATAGACCATCAATCTTTTTATTTAAAAGTTCTACCTGGTTAGATAGCATAGTGACCGCGTTGAGGTTGAAAACACCATCTGCTTTTGTCTGCTTCATTCTCATAACTTGCCACTGATAGTTATTCAGTGACATCTCTTCAATAAATTCGTAAGCCTCTTCAGGTGTTTTGTTGTTTAAAGTTTCACTTGCGGCTGTATCGATCAGTTGTCTTATTGAGGGGTTCACACCGTTATAAAAAGTCTGAACCTGCAGCCATAGAGGTAACTCATGGTGAGGGCACCTTCTCAATAGGTCCTTATATCTCTCCCATGCATCATAAGTGTTTCTGAATCCATCTACACAAAAGAAGAGATATCATTCCTTAATTTAGCCATTTTAGCAGACGGAAAATATTTAAGCAAAAATTTTTCGGTCATTTGTTCCCAAGTGGTGATTGACCCTCATGGTAATAAGTTCAACCACTGTTTAGCCTTATTTCTCAATGAAAAGGGAAATAACCAAAGGCGAATGGCATCGTCAAAAACGCCATTAATCTTAAAGGTGCCGCAGAGTTCCAGAAAATTCGCTAAATGAGTGTTTGGATTTTCATCCTGCAAACCATCAAACTGAACAAACTGTTGTATCATTTGAATCGTGTTAGGTTTTAGTTCAAAATTATTTGCAGCAATAGCAGGTCTAACTATACTCGATTCAGTTCCCGTTAAAGTAGGTTTAGCATAATCATACATAGTACGAGGAGTAAGATTCTGATCTATTAGATTTGCAGCAACCACAGGAGGTAGCGGATTGTTCTGATTATCAGCCATCTCCTCAGTTGTAGTATGGATATTATCCTCTTGCTCTTCTTCTATGTACTGTATGTTTCGCCTTATTTCTCTTCGGTTTCTGTGAGCTGTGCTTTCAATCTCACTATAAAAAAGTAGAGGTCCTGATGGGTTTTTTCTAGTCATAAACTATAAAAACCTGTCAGAAGTGAATAAAAGAATATTTAGTAATTAACAATAAAAACAAAATTAAATAATAATAATAAAAATAATGGCTAAAGTAATAAAAATTAAGCGTTCCTAATATCTTAGTCCCTAGTAATGACGCCAAAAACTTGATGGTCGTCAAACTAACTAACAATTTGACTTAAGGCAAGCGCACCTATCGAATAGTAGTATAGTTATGGTGAGACCAAAAATATCGTATCCACGAGGACTAAAAGTACTAGTAATTACTATCTTTTTATTATCTAGCCTAAAAATTAATAGAATGTTTTATCTAAAACTAATTATCTAATTAACTAAGATTACGACAGAGATTAAAGTTAGAAAATATTTTTAGAAAACCGAAGGAGAAGACAACATCCAAGGAAGGATCCACCTAGACTTCACTTATTACCTTTGAGTTAGACGATTTATTCACTTGATTTAATCCATAGAAATTCCTGATTTATGTTAATATCTCTCTCAGACTAAAAACAACTGACTCTAGGTTGATTAATTGAAATCTCTTTCTAATTAAAACCCCTATCATCGCATTAACTCGATCTATGGATTCTCTTATTAGATTTGACTCTAATCCAGCATATTTATGTCGTCCTATCTCTAGGATTGCATGCAACTCCGCTTAATTATGAATGATCTACTCTTAAACAGGGACTTTTCCTCCACTGAATAAGCACATCAAAAACCTGAATTAATATCCTGGAATATTAAAGTAAGGATTAAAACTCACAATTAGAATAAGAACAAGTATTTATCATATAAATCAAAAAATAATAAGATTCATCTTAGGTTTCATCTCCCTTAGGTATTTAGGGAGTTTAGTTCATAATAATAATGAAAAACATCTCGAAGTTTGGAAAACAACAAAACATAAAGAAACCCAAAGAACTTTTGGGAAATTGGAGGGATTCTTCAGTCTTGATGTAGATCTTGCCTCCAAGGTGATTCCGATGGCTTTCCTTCCATATTTTCTGCCTTCTACTCTGCATGTCCCCTTTAATCCTCTTCTATGATGTTTAAATAGACTTTGGAAAGCTCAAAATAGCCAAAAATTAGCCTTTTTCCTAATAGAATTAGACTTAGGTTTAACAGGGACATGGCTATGTGCCACGCTCGTGTGCAAGTGCTCAAGCCGTGTGTAATTCTGAGTTGGTTTCTAGTCGACACGACCATGACACACGGGCGTGTGGCCTGCCTGTGTGCCTCACACGGGCGTGTGGTTTACCGGTGTGGGAGTGCCTAGGCAATGTGAAACACTGATTTATGCCTATTTGGTTCGTTTTTGGCCCGTTTCTTGCTCTTTTCGCTTTCCTATGCTCACCTAAGTATAAAACATGAATTTAAAGGATTAGGAGCATCAAATTCAATGAAATCAATGAAAAATCAACCATAAATATGCCAAGCATGGGGTAAAAATATGTATATATTATGGTTTATCAATATTACCAATTTTTATCTCCTTTAAGTTCCAGCAGAGTAGATCGAAGTTACAAATCTCTTCTCCCTGAAATTATGTTGGAGTAAATCGAAGCTACAAGTCTCATCTTCCTGAAGTTGCAGTAGGACTAATTGAAGAAGAAGAGCACCAAAGAAGTCAAGATTCGGCAAAACCGGGCAAAATTAGCCCTTTTAAAAGACTTTGCTCCATCTTCGTTACATGACAATGAGCAAAGAGGGGCAACTGTAATGGGCGGCCAAATTTGCCTGGGGCCCAACAACCAAAAATTAATACAAAATAAGAAAAACAAATCAAATAAAAGTCCAAAATGCATCAGTCCATTACAAAACAAGTCTAAAGCCTAAATTACATTGAACAACCCAATTCACAATAAGCCCAAATAGGCTTAAACACAAAGACTAACCCTAAAATATAAAACCTGATGGCCCAACAATAGAAACAGGCCCAAATGGCCCAAAGCTAAACAACTTCAGCCAATCTCAGAAACCTTAGGGTTTCCCTAGGCGCGCCGTAGCCCTCAGCCTCCAGCGCCACCACCGTACGCCTCTACGTCACCTTGTACCTGCAAATCAGATGAAAACAACAACACCAAATAACAAAAAAAGAATGTATTTTTATTTCTTTTTAATTCGGCTATATAAAGCCATACAATAAGGTTATATTTTTTTACGGACGCATAATACGAATACAAAATCAATATCAATCAAAAATAGAAGCTTTGGCCAAAGGTGATTTCATTTTCTTCTGTTTTGTTGTCGAATGGTTTCATTTTGTAAATAGAAAATAGAAAAATAATAAGGGAAAAAGAGTTTTTACCTGTGCCGCGTCGGAGAGGGAGAGGAACAAGTTGTTTCTCCGTTCTTTTCGCTGAATCTGGCCCAACTTGTGGAGTCTCGGACTCGAACCCACAACCTATAGGTGACCGGCTTCAAAAAGGGCTGAAAAAGCCCGATTTTTGCGTACCTCTGACCACTTCCTACGGCGGAGGCTCGCCGGGATCCTAGGTCGAAGAAGGAGGCGAGAGAGAGATAGTCAGAGAGGAAACTCTCAGTTTTTTTGTAAAAATGAAGGAAAAGTGTTTTTTTTTTTTCTGATTTTTCATATTTATATAAGGGCTAATATGGCGCCGTTTTGGACTCAATTAGCAATGGCCAAAACGACGTGGTTTTGCGTTTGACCCGAGAACTAACCTGAAACCCACCCAAAATCCTCGTGTTTTGGACAAAGGGGCTATTTGCACACTTAGTCCTTCCGCATTTGAGGCTTGTTTCAATGTGGTCCCATTTCGTTGTTTTAACATGGCGCCATTTCGGGAATGGGAATATTTGCCCATTTAGTCCTCCCTTTTTTGCGCGCGTTCCATCATTGTTCTTTTACTCTGCCCTTTTCTTTTATTTATTTATTATTTATCCCCTCAACTTCAATTTAGGTTCAGTCTAATCCTTTCTTAATGACTTTTGTTTTTTATTATTATTAAAATAATTAATTTAATATTATTATCATTTTTATACTTCCTTTTTATTTATTTCATTACCTGATTACTGAATTAATTATGTTTGTAATAATATTATCATTATTTTTCATATTTACTTACCTAAAATTATATATATATATATATATATCTTATTTTATCATTCATGTACATCCTCTAATATAATTTTTTAAAGATATTTTATTTTAAATTTAGCCCTTCTTTTATATTTAAAATTGTTCCTTTTTATTTTTTTGTTTTCTCCTTTTGTCGTTATTTGTTTTTTTTTTTTGTGTTTTTGTTATTAACCATATATTTTTACCTATTATTATCCTTTATTACTTAATTTTTATTCTATTGTGCTTTTAGTATGTCTTTAGTGCTTTTGTTGTTACTTGCAGGATTATTATTATTGTTATCATTGTTATTACCATTTTCATTGTTATTATTATTATCGTATTATGCATGTTGGAATCATGACCTATTATTGCCATTACATTTGTAAGTTTTATTATATTTTATTTCCAAATCATGTTGCATTACCATTGCTTATTGAACCCAACATTTTTGTACGCTTAAACCACTTTTCGTAGAATCAAATTAAACATGTCATTTTAAATATTACACCTATTATTATTCAAGGCAAGTTTCTCAATAATAAAGCGATGTTTCAAATTTTAGAAATATGAGAAAATCGTACCCTAATTTACGGGGTTTCAATTTTTCTCATTGAATCTAAATAGTCAAATATCTCTTCAACTTTCTAAAATGCTTGAGTTTTAAAGGTAATATTCGATGTTTAGAATCTCGAAAAAGTCGTGCCCTAACTTACAAGGTTTCAATTTTTTCTCGTTGAATCTAAATAATCAAATATCCGCCTAAATTAAAATGAATAAGATTTCAAATAAAAATAAAGGCAATGTTCCGCGTTTAGAAATTTGAGAAGGCCGTACCCTAACTTACGGGGTTTTGATTTTCTTCATTGATCTAAGCCACCAAACATCCTTTTAAAATTCAAAATACATGAGAGTCGATAATAAAGTAAAAGGAAAGCTTATTTTCGGGGGTTCGAGATGTTGTATCCTAACTTATGGGTACGGCCTCTTATTCACCTCAAGATAAGATGTCCCTTTCACGCATTTTTATAAATTCAAGAGATTTTATTATGAATTAATATCAATACGAAGAGGGATCGTATTTTAAATTCCTTTTCGAATTTTCAACCTTCGACACTAAGACATCGACTAGTCAATTAGGTACCAATTTTAGGCGTATCGATGGTGCTAATCCTTCCTCGTGCGTAACCAACTCTCGAATTTGTTCTCTGAATTTCGTAGACCAAAATTATCGTTTTAGTAAATTTAAACTTTTATTAAAATGATTAATTTGAGGTGATCCGATCACACCCAATAAAAAGGATTGGTGGCGACTCCATTTTCGTTTTATTTTAAAGTCGACCCCGTTTTCAAAACAAAAAATAATGGTTTCGACATTTCTCATTTCATTTTTTTTCCTGCTAGTGCCGGCCAATGCCAGCCCATTTCTCAGGCTAGCACAGGCCTGCCTAAAATGTCATGTCACTTCTCTTTTTTTTCATTTCATTTCATTTGAATTTTCATTTTATTTCATTTCCATTTCCACTTCATTTAAATTATATTTTTTTCCATTTAATTTTAATTTTTTTCTCATTTCATTTATATTATTTTTTCATTTAAATTTAATTTTTTCCTCATTTCCTTTATATTATCTTTCTTCCCATTTTAATTTATTTTTTTCATTTAATTTAAATTTAATTTTTTTGTCATTTCATTTAATTTATCTATCTTCCCATTTTAATTTAATTTTTTCTCATTTCATTTAAATTTAATTTTTTCTCATTTCATTTAAATTTAATTTTTTCTCATTTCATTTAAATTGTCTTTCTTTCCATTTTAATTTACATTTTTTTCATATTAATTTTTCTCTCATTGTTATTTATTTCATTTTAATGTGTTTTAAAGTAAATATGTATGTATATTGTATTATATTTAATCAATTGTATAATTTGAATAAAGTATATCATTTATCTAATTTTTCATATTTTTACAATGTTTTTTCAAGAACATGCGTTCAATAATATATCATTCGTCATCTTCGAGTCTGACATTAAAAGACAATTGATCGAAAACATAGACACAATGTTGGCATTTTGATCGGTTGTGTCCGGATGTTCGACACACAGTACACAGTTTGGGTTCGCTCGTCTCCCTGACATCCATGTCATTTCGAATTCTCGTCGATTGTGGTCGACCTTTAGGATATCTACGGAGACTACAGTTAGGCACCATTTCAAAAGCAGGCTATGGAACTTACTAGTTTGAGACATCGGGCATTACAGGAAATATGTTCCCCCATATACACAATATGCGTTGCAACGTGTAGATCTCGTTTATGAATTGTTCAACATTTAAGTTTGTTCTTGCACACGCTGCATGAACGTAGTACACGAATATCTAAGAGTCTTAAATATCCCGCACTCGCATTGTCTGTTTTGCAGATCAACTGCGTACGACCTAGGTGGAAGACCCGAACGATTGTCGATTTGCTCTTGAACTCAGAAAGTCTTCAAGTCGCGCAAATACAATTCAGCGTTCATTGTTTGTGCCCTTCGACTATTCACCGCAATGGCCTTTCGGATGCCCTCAACGTACGCATGCCTCGCCTCGATCTGCTTAGCTTGTCTTAACCCTATCCTAGGCATCAATGTGGCCAACCTATAGAATGTTGCCAGGAAAACAACAGAAATCAGCAGATGACGTGTGCGCCTCAATACAGAGTTGACTGCCTCTACCAGGTTGGTCATCATCTTCCTATACCGAAACCCCTCATCGTAACTTTGAGTCCATTGCCAGTTCTTCATGCTACCCAACCATGTCCAGAGATCTGTTGGTAAAGATGACATCTGAGATTCAAACCTCGCGAACCTCTGCCTAAATCTTCGCGATTCTAACTTATGAGCTGCATATTTAATTTAAAATCAGTATTTTAAAAAATTACAGGCTGAAAAATTTTGAAAAATAATTCTTGAAATAAATACAAACAATTTTTTTTACCTATGTTCATGAGTTCTTTTTTCCAATCTTTATTCTTATAATCTTTTTAGAAGTTTGTCGCGATATGCTGGATGCAATAAACAGACCTGCACGGAACCCTCGATCGTCTTATCGTAGCAAATAATCTTTTCGATCTATCTGATATAAGGCAAATGTTGCCTTCTCTGATAACATCCATCTGCAGATTTCTGAGGAAAAATTCTTAAGCCTCGAAGCACTCACGCTCCACGATGGTGAAAGCGATCGGAAGTACATTTCAGTTGTCATCTTGTGCAACATCAATCAGGAGTATTTGCGTGTATTTTCCATATAACTATGTCTCATCCATCTGCATCATCGGTTTGCAGTAAGGGAAAGCTCTAATACACGGCTTAAACGTCTAAAACAATCAGTGAAAAAATCGTTTCCCCATTTATATCTCCCTATCCGGGCCTTTATACGGCAGTGTTTGTAAATCAGTCACTGTCTCAGGTACATACTCCTGCATCCCGACTATCCACCCTTGAAGCTCGTTGTATGACGCATCTCAGTCACCACACAACTCTCGCATTGCCATTTGCTTTGCTCCCCATGCCTTTCGGTACGACACTTTATACTTGAATCTAGCTTGCATGTCTGCAATAAGGACCGATACCTGAATGGTGGGCGACTCTTTCACCAAAAGGATGATGCAGTTGCATATAGTTTTTGCATTTAACTTTCTATGGTCTTGTGACATACGAGCAGACGTGCATATGTGTGGACCTTCTAGTTTCCTTATCATCCACATTTGTGTCTGCTGCATTAACGCGGCTCGAATATGCCAGTTATAACCACTTGATGCTTCCTAGCATTCTCCTTCGTATAAAGACTACGTCGACTTTGTTACTTTATAATACACACCTAACTTCAAGTTAAGTTGTTTTATAGCATGTACAGTTTTTTTTGTTATCGAATTGTTGTCCTACAAACAACTCTTCATAGCTAAATACATCACTAAGTACGTGAGCCGGCACAATGTTTCTATATTCCAAGAAGTCGCGTGCAAGAGTCGCATCAAGATTTACGTCGGTCATGAAGGACCCTGAATTATTTCTTATAACTATACCAGGGCCCATGCTCCCAGCCGAATGGGAGTTTGCATTTTCACCCTCTACCGACCCTTCCTCATTTATGTCTTTAAGGATGTCATCCAAATTAGGGACACTAAAATCATCGTTGGGATCATGATGGGACTGATCATCATTATCGGACCCTTCATCACCATCTTCTATGGTGGCCAACACCTCTAAATGGATTTTTAAACGAGTACACCAGTTTGGGATGTAATACAAACATCCACCGGTGTTTGAATTTTTGGGAGTTGGCATTGACCGTCGAAAACCCGACCGATCTTCCTAGGAGACGTTAAGATCAAAATCAATTCCAGAGCGCTAGCTTGCTGGAATTACATCTTGAATGAGATCCGGTTTAGCTATCTCCGCGAACAACAACCAGGCTGGGATTTTCTATCTCAGGGGGCCAATAAAGTGTTATCATTGTCAGATCATCATCATCTTCAAGCTCCATTTCTGAGAATTTAAGCGAATCAGTTGAAACCAGAAATTTGTAAAAAAGCCTCAACATTTGCTTTCCGCAATGAGTTGCTATCTTTATACTAATTTTTCGTTTTAAATCCACCAGCGAAACATGCTTGTTGAACGCATTCCTATTTTTTTCTGACTTTGAAATACACAACCTTCTTCAGTTGTATTTATCATTTCTCCATTGAAATAAACATAAACAAACAAAATTTGAGAACTCATCTTAAAAGATTTTTGCTTCCTTCTTAACAAAGAAAAAACTAAAATTTTTAATCTAGGTTTTCAACTAATAAAGCAAACAAAAACTCAAATGAAAGATAAAACACCTATATATATATATATATGATAAAATTGGTGTCGGCCATCTACTTCCCAGCAGCCAATTTTTTTTTTTTTTAATGTCACTAGTGTCGGCCATCAGTGTCCCAAAGCCAAAAAAAATTACGTTGGGGACCAAAAAAGTACCTGGTGCCGGCCATCTACTGACCAGCAGCTAAATTTTTTTTATATCTCTGATGCCGGCCATCACATGGCCAACACAAATTTTTTAAAAAAAAATACATTGGCGCCGGCCATCAATGTTCAAAAAAAAAATTGCATAGGGAGCCGAAATTGTACTTGGTGCCGGCAATCAGTGTTCAAAAAATTTTTTTGCATAGGGAGCCGAAATTGTACTTGGTACATGGCTAGCACCAAATTTTTTTTTTTTTACATCTCTGGTGCTGGCCATTACATGTGCAGTTCCATTTTTTTTTTTTTTTACATCTCTGGTGCCAACTATCAATGTACTAAAGTAAAAAGAATTGTATTGAGACACGAAAAAGGTACCTGGTCCTGACCATCTACTGGTCAGCACTAAAATTTTTTTTTACATCTCTGGTGCCAGCCATTACTTGGCTAGAACTATTTTTTTTTAAATACTGATATTTTTGTATACCAATATGATACGATTTTTAAAAAGATATACTTTAGTGCCGGCCATTGGGTTCCCAAAGTCATAAAAAAAAAAATTTAAAACCTGACACAATCATCAGGCAATCATAGGGCCAAAACACTAGGTAGTGCCGGCTATTAGGTTTCCAAAACTTCATTCTACTGTTCATTTCAGGTCATTTTGGTGATTGTTTTTTAACCTAGATATTTTTGTAAATATCAAAAATTTTTTGAGTTAAATTAATAAAATAGCCTAGGAAACTAATTATGAAAATTCACTTTTGCCTGTATGCGTCACACCTTTTTGTTCGTTGCAGTGACTGCCTCGACTGCACCCACAATATTTCTTACCAAGAATGTTCCATTCAATAATTTAAAGCCTCAGCCTACGAGGTTCTTTTGGTCATATTTGGATTTTACTTCTTATATTTTAATCAATATAGTTTTTTTTAATAATTTCATTTAATTATTTCAATTAAATTCCTCTAAAAACAATGCATTCCAACTCATTATGTTAACATCAAGATTTTAATCGAAATAGCTAATGGTATTATTCAAGGACGAAATCAGGGATCAAAATTAAAGATTTTATATTAAAAAGATTTGGATTAAATTATTAATGTCTTAAAAAGGCTAAAAATATAAATTTTCATTTAATTAAAGGTTAAACGTCTAAATTGAATCTTTTAATCTGGAGAAAAGGCTAAGGAGCAATTTATCCATTTAGCCAAAGGGGCCAAAGCTCTCCAACTATACTCTAGTGTTGCCTATTTGAACTAACTAAATATATTATAAATATTGAATTAAAGGAGTTAAATCTCAAATTTAAATATAGTTAAGGGATCAAAACCCTAATTTCAACTAGGGTTAGTAAATACTTTAGCCTCTTAATTTGGCATTTTATTTATAACCTAATTGATTACTAAACTTAGATTTCGTTAACCAATCAAGTAACTTTTTTAAGTACCTCAATAAGACCATTAATTTTAACCAAACCAATCAATCCCTGCGCAACACGTGTACCTTTAGAAAAAAAATCTTAACAAAAAAATTTGGCAGGTTAAAAAATTATAAAATTTTTAATGAGTTAAAATTGAAAAAGGATTTTTTTTTTTAAATTTAATAAAAGAACTTCAACTAAATGTTTATAGCCATAAAGCCACAACACATTTCCTCCTCCGTTGCGCCTTCCTTCATCCTTTGCCCCCAGATCACCTCCCAACTTTTCCTAAACCCCCAAACTAAAAACTCAGCTTCGAAACTTAGGATTCTAATAAAAATCCTAAATTAAAATAACCCTAAAATATTCAAAGCATATGTCGATAAGTCACAGTACTTTGAAAAGTGCCACACCAAAAGTGCCATTTTAGGACTGATTTGTTATAGTGCGTAATCCAATTTCAAATAACCCTAAATTTCGATTCTGGGATTTCAACCCAAAAGATCCTTCGCCCACGTTTCCCTAAACCAGAAATTGAAAAAAAACCCTAAACCCACATAAACCCAAGACATTTTCCCATCAAATGACTGAAACCATAGCCCAAAATACCATCAAATGGGGAAAAATATTTTAACCATTTGGCTTTGATAAAAAGAATTGTTTCAAATTCCCATAGTTTTTTATTTATTAAGATTAATTTATCTTAAGTATATTTGTTTTATAATTTTTAATTTTTTTATTAGGTTTAAACATTCACACGTGGTATAAGGATATAGGTTCTGATCATTTTTCTTTTTCTTTTTTTTGACAAAATTCTTAAAACTACTCATAGCATCCCTTCCCAACCTATAAATAAAAAGATAATATACTTCCTTACAAGCACTTAACCCACGTCCTTTTTGCATTAATAATTCCTATGCCATCAATCGAGCTAAAATTCAATCGACAATATTTAAAGTTTTTATTTTTTTATAAACTAGACGAAAGTAACTTTTCTAAAAATGAACTAAAATTGAATTTCATCTAAAAAAGTAATACTAAGGAAAAAAAAAGAAACAAAATTAAAAATGAAAGATTAATTAGTTATTAAGGTTACTTGCCCAATGAAATATATAACATGAAAATTTAAGCTCCCTTGCCTGGATAAAGCTAAGTATATATATATATATATGGGTCACATGGTAATAATTTTCCAAGGCAAGCAAAATTAGAAAGGGGTCAGTCTCACTTTGAGAAAGATGGTGACGGTGAAGCCGGTAGTCGCGGTGGTGACCCTTGCCGATGGAGGAGTTCTCGAGCCAATGCTTGAAGATCGCCGCTTCCAAGCGATGACGAGTCGAACTGGTTGATTTGTCTTTGTTGCATGGCCCATGAAGGTTGCACCATAGGATCAAAAAGTGCGGATAAGTCGTAAGTGGCTGGTGGGAGGTCTGATATTGAGAGAGGTGGCGGTTCCATTAGTGTTTGTTGTGGCGGCGGTGGAGGAGGAGAAGGTAGTGGCGGCGATGGAAGCTCTAGTGTAGCTAAATGGGCTTGTAAATACGATAGCTCTGCTTGTAAATTCACAACCTGCCCAAAAAAGAATACCCATATATTTAATTTTGTAAATAATAGGAAGTAAACAATGTTTTTTTGAGGTATATTAATGACATGTTGTCTTTATTTACACTAAAAGGATGCTTAGGATTATGTGTACGAGAACATGGCATTGCCAACAAATCAAGTTTCTTATGAAATGAGGAATAAAAGTGCAAAACATGTTCTAGATTTCAATAAACTCCAAAATATTACAATATATATCGAGTTCCTGACTGTTTTTCTTAACAATAATTTTTTAAGGTTCAAATATGAGTTTTTGAAGAAAAAAAAGTGCAAGAGAGATAAAAAAAAGGTGTAAAATTGAATGATAAAGGTTTATAATTTTACCTGTTGTTGAAGTGCAAAGATATGAGAGACGCAACCGTAAACGGGGTCTCTCAGCCGAGCTTGAGCCTCGTAACATATAGTAACCACCGCATCAAGCCGTTTATGAACCGGGATATGAAGTAGCAGCTTCGACACATTACTAGCACCAAACACCTTATGAACCGCCGCGAAATGAGCCGCACCTTGTTCCGAGTCGAAGTACGGTGCAAATATACAACCCGGAACACATTTCCTCCTCAAAAACTTACACGCGCCACAAGGTCCACCACCACCGCCAGTCGAACTACCAGCAGCACCGCCGCTACTACAGGTGTTTGCACTCATGATCTTGGGAAAAAAATAACTCTTTTTAGAACCAACTTTTTTCAAGTTTTAAAGTAATTGAATAGTTCCCATAATTAGGGTTTGTTTTCAAGTTGGAAAAAGGTGAAGAAGAAGAAGACGAAGAAGAAGAAGAGGAGGAGGAGGAGAGGAAAGTACAGGGACTTCCTTTTTAGGGTTTGGTGATGATGGGGGTGTTATATATTTTAATGGCGGATTTTTAAAAAAACGCTTAGAAGAAGAAGACTTTAAAGCCACGCGAGGGAGCAAAACAACACCACAATTACCCCTCTTCTTCTAATTTAGCTGCTTGCGTGAAGCAAACATGCGATAAGCCTAGCCATTCTCTCAACTGCCCTTCTATTAATTATAAATAAATTTTAATTCCTTTTTTCGGTTTTCTTTTTTACATATATTTCGTGAATTTTATAACCAAAAAAAACACATGTTCTTCCCCTCTCGATTAAATTCAGAGTCTAAGTTTGATCAAATCTTAAATTAATTTAATTAATTAAGGGATAAAAATAAAAAATTTATTTTAATAAGATTAATTGAATCATAAATTATTGGGGTTAAAGTATAATTTAATCATTATTTTATTATATAATTTCATAAAAATTTAAGAGACTAAATTGAAAATTTACCATTACGAGGAAGGGGCCAAGGACATTGTCTACCCTCTTTGCCTATCACTACTAGTTTAATCGGATTTTTTTTTGTATTTTTTATAATTAGTTAATTTAGTTTAAAAATTTTAAACTCTAAATTAAATTAATTCAGTTAATTGGTTCGGTATCACCGTAATTAGTTCAACTAGGTATCGATTAAATTTTTTTTGTAGTTTTGATTATCAATTAATTCGATTTTAAAACCCTAAACCCTGAATTAAATTAATTTGGTTAATTGACTAGTATCACTAGAGGCAAATACAGGGGTTGGCAGGGGCCCTGGCCTCCCTAAAATAGAAAATTTATATTTAGTCCCTTTAAATTTTTTTAAAATTTTAAATTGTAATGGTAAAATTGTACTTTTGCCCCACTAAATTTATAAAAATTAGATTTAATCCTTTAAAAATTATAAAGATATAGACTATAAAAAATTAAAATTTCATTCAGCCCCCCTAAAAGTTTGTTCTGGCTTCGCCCCTAAGTATCACAATAATTAGTTTGACTAGGTATTGGTTCGAAGATTTTATAATTTTGATTATGAGTTAATTCGATTTGAAAACCTAAAACCCTAAATTATATGAATTCAGTTAATTAGTGGGTATAACTGTAATTAGTTCTATTGGGTATCATTTTAAAGATTTTTTAAAAAAAATTTTGATTATCGGTTAATTTGATTTGATTTGAAAACCCTAACCTCTAAATTAAATTAATTCAATTAATCGATCATATCGTTGTAATTAATTTGATAGATTATAGGTTAAAGGATTTTTTTATCAAAAAATCAAAATTAATAATAATAAATAATATATATAACCCTGTTAGATATGTTAAGAATTTAAATAAAATTAAAATACGATTGATCGAAACAACCGAAATAAGCTCAACTCAATTAACAATTAAGCATTCAATTAACGATAATTAAGTTGGATTATTAATTAAATAACACTCTTATCTTAACAGAAAGAAAAAATATTCCAACCTCTATTTTCTCGATTCTTTTATTTCATTTCTTCGTTTAAGTTTCGATATAACTGTCGAATATAAAAAAATAAAAGAAAACACTTTTCTTTTTCAGAACTCGAAGCGTGTCATTAGGATGTGTCTAAAATTGACACTGCGTGTTTTAAGCTGCGTGGAGGGCAAAAGACGCCATCTTACGTTGAAAATGACTCAGCTTAATTTATATATGCTTTATTCTTTATAATTTTTTTGCCCTTTTTATACAATAAGCCAAAATAAATCCACTGGATTTTCGACAATGGCTTGCTGTGACCCACAGGTTTTAATTTTCTTTTTTCTTTTTAAATTTTTTGCATTTAATTTTGTTGGTTAAGTACTATAAATAGTACGTGTTTAATGAATGATGGGGAATTTTAGTTGAAGTTTTTTTAAAAAAACTTTAGGGTTATTATATCCAACAAACTATCGGGATTATACTAATTAGGCCTTATTATTATTAACATTGTTAATTTAACTATTAATTGGCATGTTAAATTTTATGCAACATAATTTTAAGGAAAAAAATGAATGCTGTAAAAATATTGATTTCAACTCTCTTTTTTATTATCAATTTTTGTTGTATAAGTTTGTTTTCCTTTAAAATTTTTATTTTAAATTTACCTATATAAGATTTGAGTTATCATTTAATGATTAAATCAACGGTTTTAATAATAAAAAGACTCCATTAATATAATCTTAGAATATATTAAAATTTAAGGACGGATTTAAAATGCAATTACTCAAAAAATAATTAAAATTTTGTTTATTTAAGAATAGGGCTTAGGGTTAAAGTTGGAAAGATATCAACATCTCAAACTATATATATAAGCAAAAGCCTTACGCATAGATTTTTTAAATAAAATAATGAAATTAATTTGACAATGACTAACAACAACACTAACAGTGGTTATCATCGTCATCGTCATAATCTTTACTTAAAATGGGTATTCTCAATCAACGGCGGATTTTGACATAATGATTTAAGAGGTTTATTTAAAATTTCCAATAAAGTTAAAGGATTTAATGAGAAGATTTAAATTTTTTTATAGGTTTAATTAAAATTTGACGACAAATTTTAGAGGGATTTAATTAAAAAAATTAAAAATTTTAAAGGGTTTAATGAAAATTTTTAACATTTTTGGAGGGGTAACTAAAATTTTAAAAAATTAAGGGATTAAAATTTTTTAAAATGAATTTGGGAGGACAAGCTCCTTAGGCTCTCATTACCATCTACCTCTATGTCGTTTTTTGGCTCTTAGATGGGTTTATATTTGATAATCATGTCAAGTAATTTGATATTTAACTTTAAACCCTAAACACTCTTTGCACTCGTTATGTTCAATGGGTTAATGTATATATTATAATAATCATTTAATTCAATTATAAAACTAAAACTCGGTTGAGTCTTAACTCGATTAGCATAGACATTGTTGTCAATTTATGAGGATAACAATGTAGGAGGACGTGAGGCGTATTATCCTCATAAATTTTGGTTGAGAAGAGTTATGGAGTAGAGATGGCAATGCATATTCGACATGCTCTGAAATTTGTTCTATTATTATAGAAAAGAGATTTTAATATTTGGTATACCTACACTTCACAAACTTATCTCACATCTTGATCAACATTGCAGAGTATTGTACGAGCTAAAGACTTGTGAGAACTAAATCCAACCAATCAAGACTCAAGGATACTCCACCGTTTAGCCTTATAGTAAGGCGAGTGTACACCATGGGGACCACAACTTTGACAGAGGCAGTGCATATGAACACCGTATTTATTTACAATCCTAATAAAACAACTCATTTTTACAAGAAGGTGATATTAATAGGTCAAATGAGTTACAGAGAATATGAAACCAACAAAAGGTTGATGCGTAGCGTCTCGACAATGGCAAATAACACCTCTTATAAGACTCTCTTTCGAAAAATCGAAATCAATATTAATTAATTTAGTTGGTGATATATAATTACTCTTTTCAACTTTCTATGAAATCAATAAGATGTTGGAATCCGACTGGAAAGGTCAAAACACAAATTCAGCGTTCAAAGCAGCAGCATGAGCCATTCGAATAGGTGGCTGCCACGTAAGAATCCTTGACGACGAACGTAACGTTTTGGTGAAAACATGACCTCATTATTTTTCCCTAGTGGGACCCCACACGCCGTTCAATTAAATTATCTAAAGTAACGTTCCTCAAAATTACTTTTTTAATATTATAAATAAACCTTTTTTTCCTTTCAAAATTGAAGTATTTTAATTTCTAAAAATAATATAAAATAGGATAATATATTTTTTGGCTTCTGAATTTAGTAATTAGATCCACTTTGGTACCTATTTTTTCTTGTTTACTTTGGTATTTGAACTTGACAACTAAATCTATTTTAATCACTGAACTTGGATTTCATCAAGATTTGATGACGTGACTAGTATTCTTGGAACATGATTGGATTGGTCGATTGGACCAAGAATCAATTGGTATGATAGTTCAAACAAAGAGGTTGAACCGATTGAATCGGGAAGTTGTCAAGATAGTAAAAATAAAAAATTGGAACAAAAATCAATAATTAATTAGCTTGATTTGGTTTAATTTTTTTATTTTTAAATTTTTAATTAATTATTTAATTTTTTTATTTAATAGTTAAACTGATTAAATTAGAAACCAATAGTCTGATTGATTCAACAACTAGTTCAATTATTAGAACATTATATATGATACTTTAAAGTTGTAACATGTCATCATCAACTGAATTTTATATAAATTTTTTAACTTTCAAGTGATGTCGTAGCACAATTTCAAAGCATCATGTTATCAAGCTTTTATATTTTTCAAGTTCAAAGACCAAAATGAATCTAGTTGCTAAGTTTAAGTACCAAAATAGACCTAATTGCTAAATTTCGGGACCAAAAATGATATTATCCCTAAAAATATATTACACCAAGAGAAGGAAAATTAAAAAGAGAAAAGATAGTAATAACGGCGTGTCACCGCGCCGTCCGGTCATGGTTCTGTCCCTGTGGTGTGAAGAGGAAGCATTTGACAGAAATTCAAATCCTGTTAGAAGCAATAACATCAGGGCACGTGGAAGTAATGGTACGAGTTCGATGACCGACGGGTGACGTTAGAACAGTTCCACATGCAAAAGAACAACCTTCTGCAAAATCTGGCCATTTCAATCCTAGTATAGTGTAGTAGCTCGTGCTGTCTCATGTCTATTCCCATAAATATTTTTATGTCCTTTTTATATATATATATATCCTTTTTCATTCAAGTACGAGATTTCAATTAAAAATGAAAATCGAAATCATTTTTTTTCAAATAAGATTTGATTCAATGTATTAGATAGTTGGTTTAAGGTTTACTGTTTATGTGTTTGTGGCGTTTGGATCACAAATATTTGTTATTAGTGAAAGGAAAAAAATAATAGAATTTTTTAAAGTAAAAGTATTGTGAAAACTCTTTTACTAGAAGTCGGATTGTATTTTATCCTATTATATTAAAAAAAAAGGTAGATTAGTTTGTATATATTAAATCAAAAGACAAACTAATCATTCTATTAAAAAGTTTATACATTTTTACTATTAAAAATTAGTCTTTATATATTAGCATGAGGTACACATGGTATGTCATGTGTCACTACCGGTTTATTTTGTCAACCAGACCAGTTTTTAACAGTATAGATGGATAAAATTTTTAACAGAAATAATCAATTTGCTTTTTGGTTTAACGTACAAGGTCTAATTTGTAATTTTTTTTAGTAGAGAAGGTAAAATGCTATTACCTCCTAGTACAATGTCTAATTTTACCATTTTTGATAGATTAGAAAATAAGAGAGAAACCAAAAATTGTATGATGGATGGTTGAGATAAAAACAAAAACGGTTGAGGGGGCAAAGTTAAAAATTTGGTATTTTCTCAAATTTTGTAATGATGTGAAAATGGAAGATGAGGGGGCATATAAACATGTTTGTATTTTCTCATGCATTATATCCAAAATTATAGTATATCTAATAAAAAATTTGATATTGATAACATTGTTATATGCCTTTATCCCACTTTGTTTTGCTTCGTTAAGACCACACCAAGTGTACCCGTCCCACCAAGGTCCATTGTCTTGATTAGTAGAAATCTCGCCATGCTTCATCTGTCGCTTGTAAGGCATATGAATCCGTCACCATACAAACTGTGAAGGCCTAATAAGGTGGCACATGACTCAGGAGATAAACTCCAATACACGTACTGATAAGATCATATGAGTCATTTCATGAATATCTAAAAGAAGACACTTCTTTAAATGAATTGGACTCTCTAACGTTATATTGTGCAAACTTGGTTCCGCTCCTCGGGCTCTAATCTCTTCCTTCATCCATCTCTCTACATCCACTACCAGCATTAACAAACATATTTTTGTTGAAGTAACGAAGTCCCACAAGACATTTTTAAGGTTGAATGGATTTCCTTCGAATGTGATTAAAGTGTTGTTTTGTCTACACTTTAACTAACATAAACAGTGTCATCAAGAGCTGAATAATGTTTCATATTATGTGATGCCCCCACAACATGTTTTTTTCTCCCACTCGTGCGGTCAAAAGGATGACTAATTATGAGATTTAATTATTATTTTTCTTCACCAATTTTATGACCAAATAAATTCATTATAAATTACAAGATGTCACCTTTTGATACGGCAAAGGCGCTTTCAAGTCTAACTTAATTTCATTAATAGGAACGAAATTTTAGGATTTAATTAAAAGGAATAGAAAATTTTCTGTTTGAACCATCAAATCTATGAATTAATTTGTATTTGGAAGTAACTATAGGCTGGTCTAACTACTTAATTTACCAGAGTGACATGCGATAAATTGGTTTTATAATCTGTCTAAAATTATTTATAGTCATTCTCTAATTCATAAATAGAAGGGTAATATATTTCTGTACACTCAAACTCACGTTCTCCTACATTGACAATAATACCTATTCTAAACTAATTAAGATTCGATTCACTTATAGAAGATATAATTTTGAAAAAGTAATTGGTGGTAATGATGCCATAATGATGTGTGAATAATATTACCATTCCTGCAAGTTGGAAAGAGGCAATCATTTACTCTTTTGCAGCAAATCCGAGGCTATGAAGCAGTCATAATCAAGCCTCTATATGTGTGTAAATATACACATATAATATGGTACTCTGTGCTGCAAGTACTCCATGATCTTAGCTTTTGTTTGAAAGGGTAATTTAATCATTAAACAATGGTGAAGGGCAAGAAAATGTAGAGCTACTTTTTAGAGCTGTTTGGAGAATACCCCTTTTAGTCACTTCTTGGATTCAATTATAAATTTTGGAAACTTGTTTTCAACTATCTGAAATGGGGAAAGCTGACAAATTGTAAAGCTAGTGTCCAAAACTTTAAGATTATTCAGTGTTTCCTTCATTGGGCTTGTTGCATATATAATCAACTCTATTCTTTACAAAAAGAAAGTTTGTCTTTCTAATTTTTTTTATAATTTTTCTTTTTGTATTTTATGAAGATTAAGAAAAGGCTTATATAGTAAAAAAACTGTAAAAAAAATCATTCTAGTTTCTGTATTAAATTTGAGTCCAATTAAGCTCCTGTCGTTAATTAAAATATTTAATTAAGTCCCTCCGTTAACAGTTTTTGTTATTGACTATATTAACATATGACAACTTCTAATTTAATCTAAAATGTAATTAGATGATGGCATGTGACAACTTCTAATATAATCTAATATTTTACCCATAAGAAATGATTAAAAATTTCAAAAATTATAAAAATTATAAAAAAAGAGTAAAAAAATAAAAATAATATGAAAATTATTAAAATTGATATAAACCTATAAATATTATAAAAAAATTATAAAATTAATAAAACATATTTAAATTTTATAAAAATGTATTAGAATTCTTGAAAAATTATAAAAATTATTAAATTTGAGATAACCTTATAAAATTATTCAAAAAGATCATAAAAGCTTGAACTAGACTGAAATAGTTGGTTGGACCGGTTAGATCAAAATTGGCAAGGGTATCAACCCGAAGAAAGCCATTACATCAATTGACCTACGAACTGGGTAGTTGAACTGAGTTTTTTAATATATTTTTTCAAATCAAAATTTTATTACTCAATTATTAGCATATGTCATAATGAAATATTCTAACCAAGGTTTTTAGAACCGGATTGGTGGTCGAACCGATCAGCCTACCAATTTGTCAATTTGACTGGTTCTCCAAGTTCAATTAAATAAAAAATATAAAAAATAAAAATATTTAAAATGAAAAATCAATTCAACTATCCGATTCTCAAGTCAACTGGTCTAATGGTTTTCTCCGAACCTATGCCCTTGCTGATTTCAGTCTAATCGACTGATCTAGTTCAATTAATGTTTTTATGAATTTTTCATAATCTTTTCACGTTATATTTTTATATCATTTTTAATATTTTTCATGATTTTTATAGGATTTTAATACATTTTTATAAAATGTTAAATATATTTTATTAATTTTATATTTTTCATGATTTATTAGAATATATTAGATTTTTTATATTTTTATAATATTATAAATTTATATCAATTTTAATTTTTTTCATATTTTATATTTTAAATAAATTTTATAATTGCAATATTTTTTTCTGTTTTTTTATTATATTAAAGTTGAAGTTGCCGCATATCACCATCTAATTGGTCCGTCAATTTATTTTAATGGTTAACGTGGTCAATAACGAAAACTATTAGAGAATGGGCTTAATTGATTATTTTAGCTAATGGCAGGGCTCAATTGGGTGAGAATTTAATACATGGGCGTAATTGATTTTTTCGTATTTTCTTGAGAGCTTTTTTGACACATAAGCCATTAAAAATTAATATAGTTATTGGTAAATAATAAGTGTTGAGTACTGCAATGATAATACACATTGTATTTCTAAGAAGATGACTCAAGTTTAAACCCTAAACACATTGCTAGGAATGTAGCCATGACCCCGAAAAGATTAGTCTTCACATACTATAAAATGGATGCAAAGGATTCATTGATCATATAAAAAATATATAATTGTTGGTAACATGAGCTTGAACTGGTGGTTTTTTTAATTAATTTGTTGTATACATTGGCGAAGCCAGAAATTTTTTCGGAGTAGAATTAAATTATAAATTTTAATAAGAATTAAAATGTAATTTTACCATTGTATTAGTTAATATTTTTATAATTTTTTAGAAGACTAAATTAGAATCTTCTTGCTTTGAGAGCTAGAGTGGGTAAAATACTAATTTATAATTTTATACATTTTAAAGAATAAAAAACGTAAATTTTTTAGTTTTAAGAGGAGCCAAAATGGCTGTTATATATAATTTGTTAAACGATTGATGCACTAATCAAATTTTGATAAATTGATCATTAATTTTTCAATATATAATCAATATAATTTTCCAAAATCAAAGTTACTTTCCATCAAAATAGTGTTGGGCTTATTGGCCCAAAGCTATTGCTCTATGTTATTCTTGTAAGGCAACCTCCACCAGAGTAGTTTGGAGGAAATGAGGCATTGATGTTATTCACAAATATCAAGGTTTTAAGATTTTTGTATTTAGGTTTGAGTATTACCATGGTGGGTGCTTAATTTATATATTGTTGTTACGTGTGGATTTTAGTCTGGTGGGTCAATTGTAGTTCCAATTATTCGATTATTAATTTATTTATATTTTGTATTGATTTAATTCTACTTTAAAATTGATCGGATGTGTATTTGTAATTAAACTATAATTATAAAGGTAAACTATGTTAGTAGTCACTCGACTATTAGTAAATTTCTTTTTTTGTGGTCACTCACGTATTTAACTTTAACCCTCAACATTTATACATTATGTCAATTTATTCCCGATTCTAAAAAAATTAATCCTCAACATTTACACATTGTGTATTTTGATGAATATTTTTTTTTTATAATTTTGCTTTTCTTTGAGACATTAAGTGTTAATTTTAAAAGAATGAGAAACAATAAATTATTATCTTGGACTTTTGGGTACTTCCATTTTTGGTATATTATCATCAAATTTAGCTAATAACTTTGTTTTTTTAGCTTTTTAGATGAAGGGTCACAAAGAAAAGTAAAATTGCAAAAAAGATCAAATTACACAATGCGTAAATGTTAAGAGGTTTTTTTTTTTTTTTTTAGAATTAAGATCAAAATGAAACAATATATAAATGTTGAGGGTTAAAGTTTCTATTATACCGATTTTAAAAGTTGTTATGTCATATTGTAGTAAAAAGATAAAATTAAATAGTTAAGTGATTATTTTGTAACTTTTTATAATTGAATGACAAAAAAAAAAAAAAACTCAACTATAGTTGGGTGACTACCAGTGTAGTTTACTGTAATTATAATTATATTGTTTTGTAATTGTATACTCTAAAAAAAGTTGTTAAATAATAACAATTTTTTAAGAAGATTATATAACAAATGTGTAATTTACTTTTGGTCCCCATGTTATGTTTAAATTTGAAATTTAATATCTATACTTTAATAGTTTAATTGTTGATATAATTTAGCACATCAACTTTTATAATGACATTAGTTAAATTAAATAGTTTATTTTGCGTCCAAATATACAATCTTTTACCTTTTTGAAATTATATAACAATGGTCAACTTTCAATTTTGTTCCCTATATTTTGTGACTAACTAACGACATTATTCTCTATACTTTAATTTTTTACATAATTTGGCATCTCAATTTTTATAATGTCGTTAGTTAGTCTAAATATTTTATTCTAATTAAAATATTTATGTGAATTTTTAAGAATTGTTAACTTCATTAAAATTTTTTGTTAAATCCAAGCCTATTACATTATCATTTTTTTGCCACTATGCTACCACATGATGTTTTTTTTTTAAATTTCAACATGTCACACCAATGAATTAAATAGAAAAATTTTAATGACGTTAACAATTGGACCCAAAAGTTTAAATCTAAAAAATAAAATGAATAAATTCCTGAAAATAAAAATATGAAATTAGATTTCAAATGGATAAAAAGTATAGAGTCCAAAAAGTTAAAACAACACAAAGCGTGGATTATTGATGATTATGATGATGGATAATATAATTTTTGGCCCCTGAACTTGGCAACCAAGTACACTTTGGTACTTGTACTATTTTTTGATCGACTTTAGTACTTGAACTTAAGAACTATATTTATCTTGGTCTTTGAACTTTAAAAATATAAAAGTTTGATGATGTGACACAATCTTAGAGTGTCACGTACAGTTTATTAATAATCGGACCAATGGTTAAATTGATTATACCATTGGTTCTCAATTCAATTGATTTGACCGATTCAACTATTAGACAAACAATAATCAAATAAATAATTAAAAATCAATAAAAATTTTAAAACAAAAAAATATTAAACTTGTTTAACTTGTTCAATTACTGGTTTTGCCCTCGTTTTCTATTTTACTGATTTCGAGTAGTTTTCGGTTCAATTGGTTCAACCCCTTTTTGGACTAATATTTGTTTGATTTTAAGTCCAACCGGCCCATCCGCCCAATCTAATAATGTTTCAAGAACATTGGTCATATTATTCAATCTTGATGGAATTCAAGTTTAGAGATCAAAATGGACCTAGTTACCAAGTCCAAATATCAAAGTGAACAAAAAAAAAGTACCAAAATAGTTTTAATTGCTAAGTTGAGGGACCAAAATATAATAATAATAATAATAGTTGTAATAGTAGAAGTTTGGTTACTTGAGCGTCTCACATACGCAGCCGACAACCGGCGAACGGCGCGGCTCTACAATTTGACAATATTTCATCACCACTTTCTCTCTTATAATAAATTTAGTTAATCACAATGATTTATCCTTTAATTAATCCCAAGGAGAAGAAACTAAGTACTTTGATTAATGGTAGCAAATGAAAATAATATAACAATGCTGCTAAGAATTTTGGTCAAACTATGTTTTTCATATTTAGTCCCTTTATTTTGGAGATATTAGCTTATACTTTCATCATTTATGAAAGGATTGAATTATAATTTTCTATTTTGGGGACAAGTTCTCTACCTACTCCATTCGATTCGTCTTTGGCTATAATGCCTAACTTTAATAATAGAAGGAATGCCAAATTATGTTAAATTAAAGTATATAAACTAAATTATCAAATCGAGTATAATACGGAGGTGAAAACTACAAATTGTCAGATTTATCTTAGATTTTTGAATTTTATATTTAAATTGTCATGTAATTTAAATTTGGTGTCCACATTCTATGACATTCGTCTCTTTTTGTCAAATTGTATTTCATATATTTCGCCCCCTTAAGCCATAAGGTCATACTTTATATTAACAAATATTTTTCAGCTTTTAATTATATAACTTTAATAATAATCAAATATTAATTAATGATGAACTTTGAAAGACTAAACTTAGAGGCCCAATATAGACTTTGGTAAGGTGCCGCACTGTCAAGAGAAAATGAAAGGAGTTTAATGTTGAGATTGAGAGCATATAGTAAAAAAAATACAAATTATCTTCCTCTCGGCTCCTTACGCAGAAGATCTCTCGATAAATATTTTTACATAAATTATATTATTTATTTATTTATTTGACTTATTATTTTTTTTCCTAATATGTTGTTGTTTAATATATTATTGCAGTCTTCAAGTTTTTCGATTAAATTATGGTCAATAAAAAGATCGAATATTTTTTCAAAAAAAGGATATCAGAAAGCAATAATAATAAATCGGTTCCTCAACCTTCTGTTATTAGTGGAGAAAAATCAAATATCAGATATTCCCATGCTTCTGAATGAGATATTTAGTCTTCTCAATCCCAAGCTTCTGAATGCGATATCGGGTCTTTCCAAGCTCATGAATAAGATATCGAGTCTTCTCAAGTTCCTAAACATCTTTGTAAGGTGCTGAGAGTCGAAACAAATGAGATGCAAAAAGCTTCTACAATTGCCGAGTTGTGTCAAGTGCTAGATAAGACAAATAAGTCAAGTATTTATCCTCTTCTTGATAGAATTATTCGTCTTGTGCTAACTTTTCTCGTGTCTACTACAACAACCGGACGAGTATTTTTAGCCCTGAAAATTGTGAAGACAAGGCTTTGCAACAGAATAGAGGATTATTTTCTTTCAATTTACTTGGTGGCATAAACCAAAAAAGAGATAGCTTGAGAATTTTCAACAGATTCTACCATTGATGAGTTCTATCTTATGAAAAAGTGGATAGTACAATTTAGGATGCTCAGTATTGAGAAATAGAACGAAGGCCAAGTTTTTTTAATTTAATTTTTGGAATTATAATGATATTTATGAAATTTTTAGTATAGTAGTAGTTATTCTTTTTTGCATATTGGAAAGAAATATTTAATTTTATATAGTGTGATTTTATTCTTTTAATTTTTTACCATTAAATTGTTATTGCTTTTTAAAAGAACATTAAATTGATTTGTTTGATAAGAAAAAAATATATCTGAGAAGAATCGACACTTTTTTACATTAAAAAAAATTGTTCAGATTTAAAAATTTCGAGCACTTTAAAGTAAAATCCTGAATCTAGTGTGAATATTAGACATAAAAGGACCACTTACTTATTAGGTAATCTTATAATTAAGAACAAAGCTTGGGGTAAGCAAGGGCATTGCCCAATTGGATAAATGGGAAAAATCATTTTTAGCCATTTCTAAAATTTCTTAATTTAATTTAATCCATTTGTGTTCTTTGTTATATGGAAAATTACATTCTTAACACCTCCAAAATATTAACAATTCAATTTAATATATTTTAGCACAAACTTTTTTGACCTACCCATTAAATTTAATAATTTTATCTCGACTCCTCAATACGAATTACCCTAATACTTTATTGGGTTAAATATCCTTTTATGGAATGAACTTTGATAATTTTTTTATATTTGGGTTTTAATTTTTTTGGTCCAAATTAAGTCCTAATTTGACAATTGTTCCCACGTTAGGGCTTAAACTTATTTTTGTCCAAGTTGTCCTTGAAAACCCTAAGTTTAGGCCTTAGCGTGAGAACAATTATTAAGTTCAAGAGTTAACTTAAACAGAAAAAACTTCAAGCTCAAATGTGGGAACAATAATTGTCTAGTTTAAGCTCTAATGTGAAAACGATTGTCAAATTCAAAACATAACTTAAAAAAAATAATTTTAAACCCTAACACGAGAATAGGTAAGAAGTTAAGACTCGAGATAATGATTTAATCCTATTTTATTTTTATTTTATTGATAATTTTGTTTTAAAAAAGAAAAGTAAAAACCAGTTGGTGAAACTGTTTGATGAGTTCAGCTGACCAAAGTCAAGTCTTTCCTTTCCTTATAAGAAGGGCGACCGTTTCAGAATACTATAATAGTGTTGTGATTTGATATTTAATTAATTAATTGGTAGTAATTTATTAAAAACATGTTTTGTCGTGCCACCACTCCTATTAACTTAGCACCTACCTTCCCCATTGATTTCATTCTTCTTCAGTGTCCACCATCTTCTTTTTATTACCATATTGATCTCCGTTTAAGTGCATTTTCCATTTTTTCAATTTTCGAACTTGTATCTTTATTGTTGTCATGTTATTTTTTATTATATTTTTCACGTTTGTTTTACTTTATAAGTTTAAGTATATAGTCATTCCTTCCAATAATATTATCTTCGAGATTCGAATTTATATTCTGTTATTAAAAATATTATGTATTTTACCACTACATTCTTATTTTATAAGAGGATAATTTAGGTTAAATCATATAAGATTTTCAAGGATAATTTAAAATTATGGTATAATATTATCATCATGTTCGATTTACAAATATTACATTAAGCTAATAATATTACATTATTAACAATGTAAAAATTTCAAAATAGGTTATAAAGTTTGATAATCATCTATTCTACAAGTCTTTATTTAGAGAGTCAATTTACTATATTTAATCTTAGATAAAAAATTTATCGTGTCAGATGATAAATTTACTGATATGACTCGTATTACACTTTATATGAAACTGTCATATGCATAATGAATCTATCACCTTACCCTATAGGACCTTTTTTTTTTCAATTGATTTTGAAGAAATTAATTTTATACTAAAAATAAATTAATAAAATATAATAAATTAATATGTCGTGATAATTTTATTACCGAAAATAATCACCTTATCCAAATCAAGCTCTCAAAATTTTTATAAAACAATGTTTAAAACATGTAATAGACAAAAACAAAGGTGAAACAAGACAAGTGGGGTGCAAGGTCAAGAGTTAAAAGAAAAAAAAAACAGCAGATGATCAGTGATATGATATTTGTCTGAACCCAGAAACCGAAAAAAAAAAAAAAAAAGCTGAAGATGGAGGTGACAGGAGAGGAAAGATGATTGGATAGAGGAGGGAAGATGTTTTTGTTTCGTTGTTTTCCCACGTGGGGCTCACACGTGTCTGCAAACTGCGGCGGGGTGGGTGTTGAACCACCGCACATTGACTCAGACCGCCACTCACTGACTCACCCGCTTCCGCATGTTTGTTTGCTTCACGCAACCACTTCTTCACCACTGCCGTGGCTTTCAAGTCCCCTTTAAAAAAAAAAAAAAAATCTAAAACCTTCTCTTTTTATTACAATGTATATAAACTGAAACTACACATTGCAATACAAATGTTCATTTTCATATGATGATGATAATAAAAATGTGTTGGGTATATATATATATATATATATATATATATATATATATATATATTATAGGTTAAATTATGATTATGGTCCTTTTAATATGTTTAAATTGGACATTTAATCCTTATAGTTTGACGGTAATATGTATAATTTGATCATTTAATTTATTAAAATAGTTAATACTGTTTCCTATTTTAGTTTAAATGACTTGGATTTTCTTAAAATTATTGATTCCAATAACTTTTTGTAGAGCGGTCGAGATAAAGAATTTTCTTTTTGAGAGGTTGAATTTAAAAATTTTATGTTAAAAGATCTTAAAATTAAAATTTTTTCAGATAACAACAGTACATTTTCCAATTTGTAGCAAGGGATAAAAATGGATCTTAAATTGAACTATTAATATTTGAAAAATGTGAAAAGACATTTTTTTTCATATAATCAAGAGTTTAAAAGGGCTTAAATCAAATTATCATCTTTAAGAGGGACCAAATTTGAAAATAAATCATTTAACCAGAGGTCGAGGTCTGTACTTGCTTACTTGCCCTTCACTCGGTAAAATATTTATTTGGACTAACTAATAATATTAAGAAAGTATATGGGCAAAATCATGTCAAATGGAAGTATATGTATATTGGACTCATAAGAAAATAACTTATGTTCAAAATCTAGAACGACATTTTGAGAAGGGTAATCACGAATTTGAAAAGAATTAGTTTTCATAAACTGTAAAAGAGATATGAAGGCCATTGTATTAAAAGTCAAATTGTATTTTCTCACCTTTACACAAAAAATTATTCTTTAATCTAATGTATAAGAATTAATTTGTCTATTTTTGAGTAAAGAGCGCAAAATGTAATCCGACTTTTGGTATAAGAGTCTTCATTGTACTTTTACCCTATACCTTGATCTCTTTTTTAGAAAAGAACTAAATTAAATCTTATATTCAAGTATAGTACAAGGACCAAAATCAAATTTGACCTATATCAAACTGGTTAATTAACTGCCATACCAAACATTAAAAATCTCATTTTAAGTTAAAAATGGAAATAGAATATATATTCAATCACAAACGAAGGATACACACACATATATATATATATATATATATATATATATTATATAAAATAATAAAGGAACGAAACTACCAGTCTTTGTTTGAACTGACCCACGGCCACCAACAGTGTGTATAGCAAAACTATAGCTTTCAACCATCTTTTCTTTTTTAATCTTAAAACCAGTTAACATACAAAACCCTGTTTTTTCTCTTTCTAAAACACGCATCATCACCCTCCATTGTCTTTTCTCTCTCTAAAGAGATGAGTGCAGCCAACAATGGAACCGGGCCATGCGGAGCCTGTAAGTTCCTCAGGCGAAAATGCGTGAAAGGGTGCGTGTTCGCGCCGTATTTCGACTCGGACCAAGGCACGGCTCACTTCGCGGCGGTGCACAAGGTGTTTGGCGCCAGCAATGCTGCCAAGTTGCTGCAGGGAACGCCGGTTCACAAGCGTGTCGACGCCGTGTTCACGCTTTGTTACGAGGCTTTAGCTAGGGTTAGAGACCCTGTTTATGGCTGTGCTGGCCATATATTCACCCTCCAACAACAGGTAAAAATTAAATCCCTCTTATTATTATTATTATGAATTTCTTTCTTCTGTGGGGGGCGGCGGTGAAGAATTTATTCAAGAAGATAAACACAAATCTATTTTTGTTAAGTTTTTGAGGGTTTTTTTTTTATTGTTTTGCGTTTGGTCCTTAGGGTTTATTTCAAAAAGGGTTTATTTCCTTTTTTTTTTTTTTGAGTTTTGGGGCCTGCATGCAATTAAACAACAACAACAACACACATTTTTCCTTCTTCTTTACATGCACTAGCAGGGTTACAAGTTTTCTCAATTACAGCAGCGAGCAATAATATCATAATAGAGAAGCTTGTCCTTGTTCATATTTACTAGGGTAATTCAGTTAAGGTAAATTTTGATTTCTATGTTTAATTTGGTAGTTGGAGGGTTTTTTTGTTTCAATATTAAGATTAAATGGCGATTTAATGAATTTTGATTTGTATTCTAGTAAAATAAGCACAAGTAATTAGTGAAGAAAAAAGAAAACACAACTTTAATATCAAATATTAAACATTAAAGTCGAATTAGTTACTTGTAAAAATTTTAACTTAAGTGAACGTTAAAACTAAACTCAAATGCTAAATCGGGATAATGTAAAATTGAAGATTAAATCTTACACCCAAATTTGGCATTAAGAAACCAGCTGTTTCATAGCATAGGCCTCGTCTAGTTGTTTCATGCAAATCCTTTTACATAGTCAAAGCTTTCACATTTGTAACCCCTATATATTTATTTGTTGAACACCGAAATTTAATTGGAAATTAGCTAGTTTTATTAGGGACTTTTTTTAAAATAGTTGAAATTGCACAAAATTTTGCCCTTCCCCAAGAGAGGGAGAGGGTTGCTTGCCGGAGCCAGCAAGCAAAGTTTAGCAACTCGAGAAATATTCTGAGGTGTTTTGGTTGACTTACTTGTCCTTTTCTCTTACTATTTTTTTATTTGCTAAGAGAATATAATATGGAGTAAGGTTTATGGTGTAATTGAGTTGAGTTAAACTCGAATAGGAACAAGTTTGAGCTTAGATTAGATTTACATTTTTCAAGTTCGATATCAATTTTCATACTTAAGTTTAGTTAAGTTAGTTCATCTTTAAATTTGAACTCGTTTATACTTAAATTCTTTCTATCTAACGAGCATAAAAACTATAATTTCGAATATAAAACGTATTAAGATGATGCTTGAATTTGGGTCAATTGACAGTTTGAGCTGCTCAAGCTCGACTCAATAATTACCGAATTAAATTGAATTTTTTTTTTTTTCCAGATTAAGTAGGCACCCATATCTAATCAGCGTATATAAACAATAATTATATATATGTATATATTTGTATGGATATTTTCCACATAATTCAAAGGTAAACTTAATATTTGATATAAACTTATCTTATGATGTGTAGGTAGTGAATTTACAGGCAGAGTTAGCCTACATTCAGGCCCGACTTTCGACGTTGCAGTGTCTCTCTCTAGTGCTGCCGCAGTCACAGGCTGAATGCCGATCGCCGACGACGTTTCATTCCTCGTCGGAATTAGGATCTGACTTGGTATGTTCTTCTGATACATCCATGAACGTCTTTGATCTGCCACAACCGCAACAGACTTCAATCGAACTCGCGGGTTCTCCGAATCCTTTCAATCGAGTAACGGAAGACGAAGACCTTCAAGCTTTAGCCAGAGAATTCGTCTCCCAATGTCACCCCGGTGTACGATTCCGGCCTTCAACTTCTGGCTAATCGAATTTTCCGATTGTTGTTTTAAGTTTTGATGTGGTTTGTCAGGTTAACCACTATTGATTTCTGGAATGTAATGAAACTGTCACATGTTTGGTTTTAGACACCTAAAAACAACCCAACTTTGCAAAGTTCCAATGCAGGAAAAAACTCCCAAGTACAGGACTTGACACCAAAAAGATGATAACATTTTTTAATCACCTCATAATCAAAAGCAAAAAACAAGCTGAAAATCGAAGCAAAGGCTGCAGTCCCAAACAACCAAGCCACAAACCAATTAATCCCATCACTTCCATCACAGAAAAGAAAGCTCTCCATGTGTCATGCACGGTTGCTGGCAGGGGATGGATGAAGCACCCCACTCACAAGCAAAAGCTGAATCCTGAACAAGATCAAAAGGCCATAATGAAGTAGAAGCAACAACACCTCTTGCAACTCTTAATTGCTTCAGGATACCGATCCGAGAAGAACACCACAAAACTTAAAACAACCCAATTCAATCGAACCACGTCCACCATCAGAACCAACTATCGAAAAAGGAAGCTAGTCACCCACCAACCAACAATAAAGAAAATCTCAAAGGAAAGGCCCGAAGCAAAAGAAAATGAACACCCCACCCCACTCCTCCCCCATGCAATCAATAACAAAACACAAAGCCAATTCCTCATATTCTTAAACCACCAGCAAACATTAAGCCTCTAATTCTCAAATTCAATCGATAACAGCGAATATAAATCAGCAATGGTGCCAAGCATTAACATCCCACGATCCAAACCCATCATCATCGAGCCACAAACAACACTCAAAATACCCATAACATCACAATGAAATTCGAGCCCCGCGATGAATCAGAGTGAATGTACTGTTAAAAAGAATCGAATCATGTAAAGTTGAAATAGAATTAACATTTTTTGTTTTAAAAAATATCATTTACTATTTAAAATAGTTAATATTTTAATTTTTTTTATGATTTTGTAAATGAAATTTTTTGTTTAGAATTAAAATGCAATAGAAAAATAATTCTTATTCCATCCATATATGTATAATTCGTAATTTAATTCTAATCTCATGTATTCCAAAAATCAAAATTCATTTGTTAACAAAGTTCGTCTATATATGTGTGCAAGATCAACAATACGAGGTAAAAATGCTATGGAGGTATTATACAAGAAGTTAGATTACATTTTTCTATCTTTATTAAAAAAATAAATAAATTAATCCTAATACGTTAAATCAAAAAATAAACCAATTCTTTCTATTAAAAATTTCATTAAGATCTAACATACTAACTAGATGTATACCTTATTTTGATATAAAAGGACCTGTCAAATAAATTTTTTACAAAAAACTTATTTTACTCTTTCATTAATTCATCCATATTTTAAATAAAAAAATTACATTCTAACTCCTAATTTTCTCTCTATTATAAAAGTCAGTCACATTATTGCAAAAATCTTTACCAAATACCAACAACTACCTGCCACTCTGTCTGAACCTTTGAGCTTTCAACCTTTCCAACAATGGCAGCGGTATGATTTTAACACCATGCTGTTTCTATTTTTGTTCAATTTAATCCCAAATTCCACTCATTATTTTTATTTTTATTTTGTTGTTAACAGATAATTGTTGAGCCTCCAAAGCTTGCTCTGTATTCATACTGGCAAAGCTCATGTTCATGGCGAGTTCGCTTCGCTTTAAACCTCAAAGGTTTTAACTTTAATCATCAGCTTATTCCCTCTTATATCTACTTTGGGTTTCTCTTCGAATTCATTAATTCAGTAGGTTTCCAATAATTTTGGTACTTATTTTTTAATTGGGTTTTTGTTAGGGATTTCGTATGAGTACAAAGCTGTGAATCTTTCAAAAGGAGAGCAGTTTACACCAGGTGAGCTATACATACATACATACATACATATGGTAGAATGGAAACATACTAAAAAGACAATTTTTTTTCCTTTTGTTGTTGCTGCTGTTGTTGCAGAGTTTGAGAAATTGAACCCTCTGCATTTTGTTCCTGTTCTTGTTGATGGTGATGTTGTCGTGTCTGATTCATATGCAATCTTGTTGGTTAGTGTTCTTAATTCCAATATAGCAACCATTAGGAATTCTTTTAGGGGTTGGAATTTAATTATAACTTATGAGTTTATCATTTAGGAAGGGATTAAATAATTTTTTTTTATTTTTAAGGAGGCAAAGTGCAATTTACCCTATATAAACTTCTAATCTTTTCATTTATAAAAGGACTAAAAAGTGATTTTCCATTTCCAGGGCTGTCCTCTTATATTTAAAAAAAAAAAAGAAAGTAAATCACACCCAATATCACAAGACTATTAGTAAGTTTACATTTTAGTTACTCGACTTCAAAATGTTACAAAATAATCACTGGACTGTTTGAAAGTTTTCATTTTAGTCACCGAACTATTCAAAAGTTTTCATTTAAGTCATCGAATTATTTGAAAGTTTTTATTTTTTATTTTTTTTAAAAAAATCCGACTAGCGAGTTCTAAGTGACAATTTGACGATCGGTACAGTGGATTAATACCCATCGATGAATAGAAGAATGTGCATTAGATCCAAGTTAATCTTACAATTAGCGTCGGAGATTGAAGAAGAAAGCTATTTAGATTTTGGTTCGTAAATTCGTGATGCTCGAAGTTGTTTCATGATAACAAACTGAACTGTAAAAGAAAAGGGAAAAGAATTTCGATTGGTACAAACGGTGCAAATAAAGAATGCCATACAACAACAATTTTAATAGTCTAGTGACTTAAAATTTTCAAATGATTAGTGGTCATTTTAACGTTTTGAAGTCGAGTGATCAAAACATAAACTTACTAATAATTTAGTGTATGAAATTTGTTGATGTTGTCATTTGATGTTGTGTTTTGGCTTTTCATTTCAGCTGGATTGTTTAATTTGGTACTTATTTTTGTTAGTATTTGGAAGAAAAATACCCTCAAAGAGCTCTCTTACCAGCTGATCCCCAGCTTAAAGCTCTGAATCTTCAGGTAAGTATCTTGGAATATGGCTTTACATTAATAGATTATGATCCGAACCCGTAAAACCCGAATTTAAAGTAATCTAGCCCGATTTGATTATGAAATGTCAACAAGCAAAACTCATCAAAATTCAAAATCTGAAATTACCTAGGAACAAGTAACTCAAAATTACTTGAAATTAAAGTGATCAAATTTGACTATTACCCTCGACTCCGAAGAGGATTATATTCAGACCGTAAAACGGATAAGAAAACACGTGGTTATACCAAAAAAAAAAAAAAAGAGTGACAAATCACGAAATAGACTTGCATTGAAAAGCCTGAATGGCATAAACCCAAATGACCCGAAATTAAAACTGCCCAAATCCCAAAATAATCAGAAAATTTTAAAACTCAAATCGACCCCACCTGATCAATTTGATAGTTCACTAACTAGTTTATCATCCACAGGTTGCCAGCATAGTCACCTCTAGCATACAGCCTCTTCATATGCTGTCAAACTTGGTATATTCTGTTTTATATAGATATACACACACATGTATTTATATATTTATACACATTTGATACCCTCTTTTCATGTTTCTTAGAAATATCTTGAGCAAAAAGTTGGTCCACAAGAATCACTTTTGTTTGCTCAAACTAATGTGGAAAAAGGTTTCAATGGTAAGTGATTTCATTTCATAATTAACTTTCATTCGTGTTCGTGTCGTCGTGTATACGTAAAAAGAGCCTCTAACCGATAATCGGAGTTTCATGAAATACTTAACGCAACCTTTTGCTTGCTTTACTTGCATTGCAGCTCTCGAGAAGTTGCTGAAAGACATTAACGGCAAATATGCAACCGGAGACGAAGTATACATGGTACATTCGTCATTGTTCGAGTCTTTCCGATTTGATGTTAAACCCTTGATGAATTCTTACATGTTGTTTGATTTGTCTGTCTCAGGCTGATGTATTTATGGCACCTCAGATAGCTGCGGCGATGCAACGGTTTAAAATCGACATGGTAAATGAGTCTTTGAACGCTTAAAACATCACTTGTATGCTCCATAAATTCTCGAAACTTGTATGTCGGATTAAGTAGCACTCAAGAAACCGACCGTATGTGCTGGGTTTTATTTTTGCAGTCCAAGTACCCTAGATTGTGTCGGATATTCGAGTCATTGAAGGCGCTACCGGAATTCTTAGATGCCTCGCCTGAAAGACAACTTGATGCTGTACATTAACTTGAGTGAGAAACAACCAACAATAAGAGCTTGTTGCCTGTCCTGTATTTGTATTAAATTGTTTGGAGATTTTAGTGGTTATTATGTTGTTTGGTTTTTAAATCCTGTTTTGTTGTTGTTTTTTATTTAAGTGATCGAAAACTCGTAATATGTATTGTCTCGTGGTATTGTTGTTGTTGTAACAATGTTAAATTGAATGTCAAGTTTACCATTAGGCTTGGACTACTATGCTTTGTTTGGCTTTTGGGCTTGACCATCCCTTTGGTATCGGTCAAAATAGTATAAATTATACTGAAAGTCTTTAAATTATTAGTAAATTTATGATTTGGTCACTTAATTTTAAGAAGTTACAAAAATGATTATTGAACTATTCAAAAGCATTCATTTAAGTTATCGAGTTGTTAAAATCATTGTTTTATGGTCTTCTTTGGTCACAATACTTGAACTAATCAAAAGCTCTATTTCCTATTCTCTTTTACAATATTTAGTTTTTTTTTATGAAAGAACGTCACAAATTCGTGAACCAAAATTCAAACAATTTTTTTGTTCGATCTTCGACACTAATTATTATATCGACTTAGATATAAGGTATGACTTTCTCCTTGTTGATGGATACTGATTTAAAGTATTGATCATCGAACTATCGCTTAGAGCTCATTAGTTGAATTAAAAAAAAAAACCGTGTAATGACTTAAATAAAAACTTCCGAATAGATCAGTGACTTAAATGAAAATTTTTGAATAGTTCAGTGATAATTTTGTAAAATTTTTGAAGTTGAGTGACCAAAACATACTAATATTTTATAGACATTGGATGTAGTTTATCCATTTAAAAAATGGGTAAAAAGACTTCTCCAATCACTCTAAATTTTGAAATTGAGCAAATTGATCTATTTAAAAACTCGGAGCAATTAAAGACAATTAATCAATTATACATAATTTTGATTGATATAACAAAAAATTAACCCATCGATGTTTACATGTTTTGTCAATTTAGTCTTGTTTCTAAAAAAATTAACAAATTTATCCTAAACATTTACACATTTACACAAATGTTGCAAGCTAAATTTGTAAAATCATTACTAAATTGACAGAATGTATAAACTATGAAAGCTAAATTTATTATTATACCAATCAAATTTATGTATAGTTGGCAGAAAACATTAACACGTTGATTAATTGTTCTTAATTGCTCACTTTTGAAATTGATAGGACTAAATTGCTCCAATTTTTCTCATCGGGACCAAGTTACTCAATTGTAAAAATTAGAAGGACTGAAAGAATATTTTTACCAGAAAATGCAAAGGAACTAAATGTTGCCTTTATTAGTCACTCTCTCTCTCTCTCTCTCTCTCTCTCTCTCTCTCGTCTCTGGATAGTAACATGGATTCCATACTTATCTGAATCACAAATCCCATAAACCCTAGATTAAACTAGATTTCTTATTTTAATACCAAAAATCTCAGAGCAAAATTTTAAAAAAATCCTGTTTTTTTTGTTCTTATTCCAGTATCATCCTTGTTCTCTAAGTAATTCAAAGACAACCTTAAATTTTCACTTGTTTTTCAAGCAGTTGTCAGGACCATAAAAAGAAACCCGAAAAAAGATCAATTTTTTGTCTCTTGTTTTGTAATTTTATTGTCTGGGTATTATGCATAGATTTGGAACAACTATGGCTTGGAACGTCTTCAAGTTTTGTACGGTCCTGAGAGGCCTTGGCTCGATCATGATCCTGTTGGTTTTAGGGGTTGTCGGTGTCACTTATTACGCCGTCGTTTTCACCAATTACGGACCTGCTTTGTTCGATGGTGGCCTTCACTCGTTCATTGCTGTTGTTGTATTGATCTTATTTCATTTCTTGGTAAATTCCTAAAATTAAACCCTTTTTTTATGATGGGGTTTTGTGTTTGGTCTTAAATTTTATTCCCTTTTTGTGTTCAGATGTTATGAGTCTGTAAAAATTTCGTTTTTAATTGCTAAAAATATAAGCTTGGGTTAAATTTGAAGCACAAGCTTCCTTTTGGACCCCTTTTTTAGATTTTGGGTTTCCAGTTTTAGATTCTAAATTAATAAATTGGGTTTTGGGGATTGTGATTAGTGTAATCGGATCAAACCTAAAACCCTAAAAACTTAAACCCTAAACCTTCGAAGAATGTATGATTTGGGTCTAAATGTTGGAAATTTGATGTGATTCTGCAGTTGGTTATGCTGTTATGGAGTTACTTCACTGTCGTTTTAACTGATTCCGGTACTGTGCCGCCTAACTGGAAACCGGCTTCGGATGAGGAAAGAGGGGAGGTTTACCCATTGAATGAGTCGGAGTTTGACGGTTTGCAGCCGGACCTGTCAAGTCAAAGGATTCGATATTGTCGGAAGTGCAACCAGTTTAAACCACCTCGTTGCCATCATTGTTCTGTTTGTACGTTCGAGATTTATCGGTTCCGTTTCTTTTTATATCTGCTTATGAAATCGTTGTTCATGATGATCGGTTTTAGGTGGGCGGTGTGTGCTAAAGATGGACCATCATTGTGTATGGGTTGTCAATTGTGTTGGTGCATTGAATTACAAGTATTTCCTTCTGTTCTTGGTATGCCTGCTTTATCTATATCAGTTTTGTCGTTACTATTTTCAAAATGCATAAATCGAGCTTGCCGAGTGTTTCTTTTC
This sequence comes from Gossypium anomalum, assembly GCA_025698475.1. NCBI lineage: Eukaryota > Viridiplantae > Streptophyta > Magnoliopsida > Malvales > Malvaceae > Gossypium > Gossypium anomalum. Next base: position 28,746,670 of record CM046967.1, read on the forward strand.
TGGCTTGTTGCTTGATTGTAACATAGGTTGAAGTAATGGTTCTGTTTGCTTGCTGTTTGTTTGACTTCGATTTTAAACCTCGATGCAGTTCTACACATTCCTCGAGACAAGTCTTGTGACATTGGCCTTATTCTCTCATTTCTTAGCATTCTTTAGCGATGAGGAAATTCCCGGAACTACTGCCACCCTTGCTACAACTTTTCTGTCCTTCGGTACGGGTTGCTTGGCCAGTTTTCTTCTAACCTGCTCAACAATTTTTTCCTGACGACGTGCTAATGTATTACAAGTTTCTCGTGTGACAGTTTTGAATCTGGCGTTTGCATTGAGTGTCTTTGGGTTTTTGATCATGCACGTATCTTTGGTGTCCGCTAACACCACAACTATTGAGGTATTGTATTCATTTGAATTCTATTACCGTGTCATAATAGTGCGTACACGTGTGAAACTATTCGTTTTCGGAAAAAACTCAAATGCTGTAACGCCAAGCACATCAACTGAATATCCTAACGAGAATTTAGGTCCATCTTTCGGCTGGATACATGGTGTATTCGCCCTTTATAGGACTAAAATGCAATATAAATAGACTTAGGATTTACTGAAAAAAAATTTCTTTGGTTGGCTTTCGAACAGGCATATGAAAAGAAAACTACTCCGAAATGGCGATATGACCTAGGCCGAAAGAAAAATTTTCAACAGGTTAACTTTTTTATCTTTGTTTGACAAGTCCTTATGGCTTCCGGAAGCTTTACCGGAGTTTGCATTCTTTATAGCTGGTCTGTATGCTGTATTAACTCTCATTGATCTTCGTTTTTCTCAAGTTTTGGTGCTTGTATATATACAGGTGTTTGGAACAGACAAGCGATACTGGTTCATTCCAGCTTACTCGGACGAGGATTTACGACGAATGCCAGCACTTCAGGGTCTCGAATTCCCATCGAACCCTGATTTTGATTCCGAGGAGTTCTAAAAAGTCCACAATTGGGAAATTGGATAAATTTTCTTGTAATTATAGATACAGGAAGCCCTCCGACATTGCTTCCTTGTTTTTGTACAGGTATTCCGGCTCTAACTGTTCGTTTTCATGTGACATTTGTACATGCTGACTGAAAAAATAGAAGAAAATGGTTTTGTATTTCAAATTTGCTTGAATTGTTTGTATTTGTATTAATATCGTTTGTTTATTTTTTTTAATAATCACATGACCATATATGCTATTTTGACACACGTCTTGGAATTACCGACAGTTTCTTTTCAACTCATAAATAAGAAGATAATGCGCTTCAGCGCATTTAAATTTACGTCTTCCTGTATTGATAACAATGTTCATACCAATTTAGCTAATATTCAATCGGGAACGTATTATTGAGTATCATATTACATTAATTAAGTTTTTTTTTATTAGTTTAATCGTTAATTTGGGCATTAAATATGCCGCTTGTGTTAATTATACCTTATATTAGACCACCCCAATTACTCTAATAGAAGGGTAATAATTTCAAATCTTAGTCAGAAGGTTTTCAAATTTGGAGATCTATTAAAAATTTGAGCCATGGTTTGGGTACGTCTAGTGAATTAATCCTCATATTACTTGTGAGAAACGAGAAATTTTGGGGTGGGTTTGGATAAAGCTTTTTTATAGCTCAGCTTGAAGTTAAGTTAAATATTACAAATATATATTTTTAATATTTTATTAATTTTTGAACAATGTAATGAGCTTTCCAAGGGGCTGAAAATAAGCTTAGGTTTGAATTTTTTTGAAACCGAGCTAGTCCATGAATAGGTATAATAAGGAGCTCTATGCAAGAGTTTAGTGGATGAAGAATACAATGGTGGGAGAGTTTTGCCTCTTATTAGGGGCCAAGTTAAGAATTTTATGTTAGGGTCGAAATAAGGACCAAAGGCATGGATTTTGTATTAAAAAGTTTAGATAAAATTAATGGTGTAAATGATATACTGGTGCTCACAAGTTATTTAAGTTCAATTTAAAAATAAGTTGAACTCGATTTGGTAATTATCAAGTTGAGCTAGAGCTATTGATCAAGTTGAATTCGGGTTTAATAATACTTGATTCGAATGGCTTGCAAGCCTTGTCGAGTTTTTTGTATTTTTATATTATATTATTAAATTATTACTTTTTATATATATTATTAACTTTAAACTTAATTATTGAGTCAAGCTTAACCTCAAGTACAAAAACTGGTAAACGAACTTAATCGAGCTCACTCAAACTTAAAAATAGACATTTGATCGAATTCAAATCGGGTATCAAACTCCAAATTTTGACTCGATTACATCCCTATATAAAACTATAAATTTCTAAAAACTAAGAAATTAATTTAATCATTTTTTTGAAAGGTAAATTCATTAATTCATTCAATAAATGAAACTATACAATTTAGAGAGAAAATAATAGCAAACACTTGTCGTAGATGGTGAATGACAAGCTCCATCAACACAACAAAGGCTTTAGCTTCAGTATCAATAGAATATTATGACACGTTGACAATTGGCTTTGTCACAACTCAAGAATGACACATCTGGGGTGATTGCAAGCACTTAATATGATAAGGAAATAAACCCCGGATGGTCCAAAGCGGCGAGCAAAAATCGACAAGATAATCGAGCATTCACCAAACTGGAGAGGATGGCAATAAAATTATCCATAAAACCACTTGTAAAACTAAGATTACATGCATAAGCAAGACTAAAAAACGTGCTACAAGAGCAGATAAAAACTTTTAAAACTAAAGACTTATTAAACAAACAAAAAATATATAAAACTTAAGACAATATGGGTCCAAATCAACACATGAAATCATTTATTATTCTGTAATACTCTTAAAAGAGAAACAAATTAAGAAGTTGACGAAGAGTCACCCACTTTCCAAGAAAAACTACTGGTGGTCGATAGAGTTTTAGCGAACGGCAGGCACTGTCATTTGTCGATCACAACTTATGAAGATAACAAAAATACCCACAAAATAGATCTAGAAACTGAAAAGAGAGAAGACATGTGTAGTGAATGAGAAGAAAAAAGAAAGAAAGGGCTGATGGGAGAGGAAAAAGGCAAATGATAACCAGCTCGAAGGTTGACAACACCACTGAGTAAAAGAAAAGATAAGAAACAAACGGCTTGGAAAAAAAGAGAGAGTAAGTTAATTATTTTGAATACTTGCTGTAACACCCCAAAACCCCATATCGTCACCAAAACAAGACTACGGAGCATTATCAGTCAATACAGTTCAAATACGAATAATACATAAATATTTATCAATCAAATCTGAAATTAGTCATACTCAAAGTACTAAACCATCCAAACAAATCATTATTCAAACCAATTTCTATATTTATAGAACTATTACTTCAAAACTACTTATTTCATACTCATATGTTCTTAAACTTAAACATGCCATTCATATTTTGAGAAATAAAGATAGTTTGTATCATTTTAAAACACTATTTACAAACATTTCCCAAAATAACAAAATTTGACATCCTAGGTACATGCCATTACCAAAATGAAACATACATCACCAAGTCTTGAGATTGAGATCGACTTTGGGTGCTGATTCGATAATTTGACTTTAATCTAACCTACGCACGGAAAACAAACTGTACGCTGAGTATAAACTCAGTGGTATTTCTATAACAGAATACTTAATCAAGATATAGAACATATATATATATATATAACTATTCAAATACAATAAATATTCAACCATTGACTACTCAATCAATATTCTATTCTATTCCAAATTCAATATCAGTCAATATTTTTCGATAACAATTAATTGATCATTGTTATTCAGTAGCAATCAGTCATTCAGTAACAATCAGTCTTTCAGTAACAATCAGTTGTTCAGTGCATTTAATTACCCTTATTAACATGATTCGGACAATGAAGGATACACAGATCCAACCAAACACACCAGTACGACATTCAGTGCCTCATTGGCTTTGCCGAAGTAAAACAGTAACAGTACGGTACTTAGTACCTCATTGGATTAAACTGAAGTAACAGTACGACACTTATAGTGCCTCATCGACTCAAGGTCGAAGTATCCCTAAACGCTTCCAATCCTATGGCATGCCAACTGTATCCGATTTAGCCCGGCACTGTTAATAGGGTATTCAGTTCACTTTCAATTTTTCAACCAATACACATTTCAATTAATCACATATATTCTCAATTCAATACAATTCACTTTACTTTTCAATAACAAATATTCAAATTTCATATTAATTTCATCACATTCCCAATCAATATATTTTTCAAATATAACATACATCCAATATTCAATTTTCACATCAATCACATATATCCCTATAAATTCAATTCAATAACAATTACTAATACTTACCTTAATTACTTACAATAACATATAAACCAGAATATAACAATTAATAATTAAAATTCGGATTAAATATCAATTCAATTTAAATTCAATACCCAAGCTCAAATATCACATAAATTATAATTTCACAAACACTCAATTCAATATCAAATATACTACACTTACCTTAATTTTCTTACCATAAACATTTAAATTAAAATATAACAATTAATAATTAAATTCAGATTATAGAAATATAAACCGTGAATTTTCTTGAGTTTACTCCTCGTCCACCTTTTTTTTTTCCTTTCTTTGTAGATGCCTCGGGTGCGATGTTAGCTATGAAAAATTAAGATAATTTTTATAATTATTAATACAATACTAATTTACATTTAATATTTAAATTTCTTATTCAATTTCTTCTTTAATTTCAATTTTAATCTTAACTAAATTCACTTACTTTTTTATTATTATTATCTCAATTCATCCTTCATCTCTATTCAAATTCCTATCAAATTCAACCTAACCATCAAGTGCACATAATAAAACCCTAATTTAAAATTTCTTTCAATTTAATCCCTTAATCACAAAATTTATAGCTTCTTTTACAATTTAATCCCTTAATCAATTTTAACTTGAAATTCATTCAATTAAACCTCTAATTCATCATTTTGTTCAATATGAACTATGTTAAAAATCCTAAGAACTTCCAAAACCTCAACTTAATTTCAAAAAAACTTTGTTCTAAAGCTTCTAAAACATCAAAATCACAAAGAAAAGAACTTAATTGACTTACCTATTAAAGCTTTAAACATTCAAACTCTAGTTCTCCTTTCCCCTGCTCTGTTTCGAAATGGTTCTGTTCTTTCCTTACTTTGTTTCTCTTTTGTTTCATTTCGTTTTCTTTTATTTTTTCATTAAATTAATTAATTTAATATAATAATAATTAAAATAAATATCTATTTAATATCAAAAACATGTGTTACAATTGTACACATACATATTATTACACATGTGTTTTATCATCATCCTACATTTGTCATAATTCAATTTATTTGATAATATTAATAATAGTAATAACAATAACAATAATTTAATATAATAATTTAAATACATATCTATTTAATAATTAAATATAAGTATTATAAATGTATGTATTTTTATTAATACACCTGTATCAAATCATCACCATACTTTATCTTTATTTAATTTATTTCTTAATATAATATTTATAATATAATTAATTTAATAATATACTTTATAATCAATATATATATTTATATAATTAAATCATGTAAAAATCTAAGATTTTTACAATCTTATGCCGCCTCAACTTATGCTGAGTGGCATATTTGCCATTTTGGTCCTTTTTACTTTCTATTAATCTATAATTTAATTTTTACCACTTATTCAATTTAGTCCTTTTTCCTAATTACCCTTAATTAAACTAAATTCACTTAATTAAAACCTAATTAAACACACCACTAGACTCAAAAATATTTCTAATAATTATTTACGAACCCATTTCGTTAAGACAGAGGCCCGATAATGTACTTTTCTGATGCCCGTGAATTTTAGGTCATTACACTTGCCTTCTTATAACCGCACCACCAAATATTGGAGACTCCCTCCCCCATTTTTTTTTTCTTTTTCATTATTCTTTTGAAACTTTTTGAAAATTTCAATTAAATTCTTTCAAAATTTCCAGAAATTCTCATTACAACCTCATAATTTCAAAAAAGTTCAATTAAATCCCCAATTTTTTTTAAAAAAATTCTCATTAAACCCCAAGAAACAAATCATGCAGATCAAAGAAAACTGTTTACAGAACTGACAAGACAAATAAAACAAGAGAAAGAAACAAGTAAAATAAGCTTTCAAGAATCGCCCCAAAAAAAGAAAAAAATTTGCAAATGAGGCCATAAAACAATACAAACATCATGGGTAGGCTGTGATTGTCAATGCATATGCCTGAGAAAAACAAACAATATAATCTTACTTAGATTCCAGTGTTGGCTGTTGGGGAAAAAAAAATCACTAATATAACCTTATTCCAATGTTTATTATTATTATTATTTTAAAAAATATCAACTTGATTGGTTTTGCACATCAAAATTTCCATTTTTGAAATTAATTTTCCATTATTAATAATAATATTTATTCTCTTGGCCGGTGAAGCTAATTTATTTATGTGGGAATATTTAAGCTCAATGATGATGGTAATAATATCTACTGCAAACTTGGAGGTTTGTTTTCCATTGTAAACCAGTAATGTTGAATGAAGAATGGTTGTATTTTTATGGGTTAATTGTATTAAACATTTTTAAATTTTAAATTTTTTATTGATCTTTAAAATGTTTTAATTAAGTCGATCAGTTTCTTTCAACAACTTAATCATTTGTTTAAGCGTTAAATGTTAATTAAGATATGATTTGGAGCATTCTTAAAGTATGTGTATTAAAGATGAAATTAGAAATCTTATATTAAGGGGATTGAGAGAATTAAGATTCTTTTTTTGGGTAGGTAGAGGAGCAAAGCTAAAGAATCGTGAGTTAAAATTATCTAAATTGAATAAATAATTTTTGTAAGGGCCAGAAAAATACATTTTTTTTCATTTGATCAAACCTAAAAAGGATTAAAATTGAACTTTTAATATTTAAGAGGGACTACAAAGAGAATTATACAATTTAACCAAGGAGAGACAAGGCTCCTACTCTTAGCTTTGCCATTGACGTGTGTATCTACCATATGGACAGTTTGGATCTAACATGTTAATGTTAAACAAGCATACGGTTTCTATAATCTAACATCTTAACCATTCAAATAAATAGAAAATTTGTAATGTTGGCCCTTCAAAAAAAATTAATTCTATAATCTAAGCTCTTTGAGAATAAAATTTTTAGCTTCACCACTTCAAAGTTTTAGAATTTTATTTTAACTCCTCAAATAAAATTTTTGACTTCGTTGTTGTATGATATCATTAAAATTACACACATACTTGTATCAAATGCTCATGCTAGTTTGAATCAACATTTAATGCCAAATTAACAAAAAGGTTGACAAAATAACTTGATTGATACGATATTGATATATCAAGTACACAATTAAAACGTTTAAAGCTTAAGGACCGATTTGAAATCTAAGCCATAGTTGAAGGATTTATAATGGAATTAACTCTTCACTTAAAAGCTGAATACTTTGGGAATGGCGTAAAGTAGAAATCAAATTCCAATGATTCAAAATTTCTAGGATTTGAGCTATATCTAGGAAGGTCACAAATTTATAAACAAGAACCATTGGTTCACGACTGGTGCGGGCAACTGTTCCAGGGACTTGTTGGCAACATGTGGGAGCCATTGCCTACAACATGTTCTTTCTCTGCTCATCTGCTTTATTCATTAATTTTTTTGTTCATGGATCTTGATTTTCAGGCAAGATTTATGTTATAAAATAGATTCAACACTGTGGGCTGTAAGTGGTTTTCGATATATTCTAGGTTGTCAAGCTTCCCCAATGTTGTAGGGTTGTAATGAATTTAGCTTCAACCAATAGGTTTAAATGAAGAACTTTTATAAAACTTATAAAAAGTTATTTAAATGAATAAAAACGAGTTTGTTTATATACATAAATGAATTGAATATGTTACGTTCGTGTTTGGTTTATTTAATAAATGAACTTTAAAATGGAAAACTACATCTGAGGTTATTAAACTATTAGTAAGTTTATATTTTGGTCACTCAGTTTCAAAAAGTTACAAAATTGTCATTGAACTATTCGAAAGTTTTTATTCAAGTCATTGGATTGTTAAGTTTTTTTTTTTTAAAGTTCAGTTAGTGAGTTTTAAGCGACAATTCAACGATTAGTATGATAGATCAATACCAATTGACGAGTAGAGGAACTTATCTTAGATCCAAGTCGATTTGACAATCAATGTCAGATATTAGAGAAAAAATTGCTTGGATTTTGGTTTGTAGATTTATAACATTCAAAGTTTTATAAAAAAAAAAATTGAATTGTAGAAAAGAAGAGAATGAGAGCTTTTGATCGATGCCGATAGTATGAACAAAGAAGGCTATACAACAACAATTTTAAAAATTCAGTGACTTTAAATGAAAATTTTTAAATATTTTAATAATTATTTTGTAATTTTTCGAAGTTAAATTATTAAAACATAGACTTATCAATAATTTAATAACTTTAAGTATAATTTACATATATTTATTTATCTTAATAAACAAACAAAAACTAAGATGTATTGTTGATTTATGGCTCTAATGATAATCTATACAAGCAAGTGGGCAAGACATTATCCCCATAACAAGACATGAATAGGGCTGCAAACTGCTCCATACCATATATAATGATGTCCTGAAGTTTTGAGCTACTAACATTTCATTTTGGGGGGGGATATTGGATATTGCATATTAATTCAACATACATTCACCTTTCATTTTCAATTTATTATACTATATATTTATATAAATTTTGATTGTTTTATTTAAATTTTGATATATTTGTATTTTTATATAAGATTTGGTTATTATTTTTATTTAATATTTATCAATAAATTGTTAAAATAAGTGATAATAAACTTTTTTTCTAAAAATTCTTAATTATCTTTTTCAGGAGAGTTTAATTAAATATATCTCAATTCGAATAAAATTAAGCTCAGATAGTAAAACGGATGAATATATCTATAATTATATAAAAATATTATCGAGCTGTCATGTAGAATCTCTTAAGAACCTGCCTCATGCAAATATAATAGTATTAATTGTACCCCTCTGTATATATAAAACCAATGGCAAATGTATGGTTTATCAAACATATACTTTCAACTATTCAAGTTTCAAGCAAAACACAATATGGCTTTTTGGTCTGCTGAGAACGCCACCAAAGCTTATCTCCGAGCATTGAAAATGGTAACCAAAACCCACATTAGTCCATTGATGCTATGTATGTATGTATGTATGTACGTACATACTTATTTTGGATGTGTTTTGTTTTATAGGGGAAAAGAGGCAAAGAACCAGACGTATCGGAGTTCATATCCGCCATCGCGGCGGGCAACAATGCGCAGCTCATGGTAATGACATGTGCCGGCGTAGCAGGATCCACCGCGCTAGCTTTAATCGCTGCGGCACGTCAAACTGGTGGCAAAGTAGTATGCATCTTAAATAGTCTTGACGATTACGTCGCATCGAAAACTGCACTAGGCAACTACGGAGGGTCATTAACCTTCGTCATCGGAGATGCCAAAATGGTCCTAAATGATTACGAAACCGCCGATTTCGTGCTCATCGACTGCAACATCGACGGTCACAAGGAAGTATTGAAGGCAGCACAAGAGGGTACAAAGCATAATAGGGGTGCCCTTATTGTAGGGTACAATGCCCTTCATAAAGGACATGGTTGGAACAATGTTGATGAATTTAAGACCCATTTTTTGCCCATCGGAGATGGTTTGCTGGTGATCAGAAAAGCTCCGACGAGGAAAGGTGCCGGTGATGGGTTCAATAGTAGAAAAAGAAGCCGGTGGGTTGTTAAAATAGATAAATGGACCGGTGAGGAACATGTTTTTAGGATCACTTCACCATGTTTTTAGTTTCTAATAATATTAAAAGTTCATCAAGTTGTAGATAAATTATATAGTATATTGACCAACATGTAATGTAATTACCCCCATCTGGCTCTGTGTTTTTTTTTTTTTTTTTTTGGGAACAAGTTGGATGTTATGTAAACAAGTTGTTCGACTCCTCTTAATCCATCTTTTCTAGATCTTATTTTTAGCACTTACACTATTATATTATGCATTAATATTAGATGTGTTGAAAGTATATAAAATTATACATGGTTAGTGAAATAAATATAAGAGACAAAGTAACATTTCGTATATGAATTTGTCAATTTTTTCTTATTTTTGGTCTATATTAATCTTGAAATTTAACAGTTTTTCTTAACATCATGTTTTAATAGAATCTAAATTCAAGAATCAAATTAGAAAAAGTTGTCAAATTTCTAGACTAATATAGACAAAAAAAACCAATGACCAAGTTGAGAAAAATTACCAAATTGAAGGACTAAATGTTAATTTATTCTTTTTAAGTTTTTTACTTCAACAAACAAGATAAAAGAGCAATGGCGAGATATACATTTTTTTATAGATGAAAAAAATTGAAAAAACTAGTCAATTTGCCACTTGTTCAAAGTGCTATCTAAACAAGTGTTTAGACATGAGTTTGAACAAAGAAAAAAACAGAAAAGGAAAAAGAGGTATGCAGACAAAATTTGTTAACGTAGTTCAGAATTGATTCTACTTTGCTAAGTCTCACTCAGTGAATGGTTTATTCAACAATTGATTCAATCACCTATTGGCTAAAACCTAATCTATCTTTACACAATAAGCAATTGCAACCCCAATAGCTAGTCTCAATTTGTTACAACTGCTCACCCAAATAACCTCACTTACAATAGTTTAATACTCTTCAATAAAGCCTGTGAAAAGAGTGCAAAATATAAGTAAAAGTCGACATCAAATAAATTAACCAAATGCAACACAAGCAACCCCAAAAGATGAATCTCCATATGTGAATAGTTGATTATTTATAGGCCAAATGAGACAGCCTATCAGATCAGTCCAAGTAGAGATAAAATCATCTTTAACAACATAATAATTATGTATAAATAACCTCCAAAATTTATCCCAAGATAAAGCTTGATAAATCTAAAAAAATTAGCACATAAATCACTCAGGCTAAAGGATAAGCATAAGCCTTATCCAATAAAGGCATGTTGATCTCTGATCTTTGTTCAGCCACCACATGTGATTCACATGGTTTTGAGATGAAATAAAATATGTTTTGGAGTCCACTTGCCTATGTTAAAAACGTATTTGTAGGCCCAAATCAAAATGTCAACATCTCATAATACTCTGTATCACCTTAATACTTGACCCGATTGTCGAGTCCGAGCTACAAGGTGGAACATTAGTTTTCGGAGCAGCTACAATAAATAATACACAATTCAACATAATTATATAATCAAATACAAGTAAAACATGTCAATTAAACAATACATAATCAATTCCGGGTCTTATACGAACTTACGAAAGCTCTTTTGCTAACCCAGAGTTGAAATAGGATCAAATTTTATAGGTTACAAAGTTATGGGTTGACGTTGCAGCTTTAGAGTTTCCTCATCACGCCACAACTCATTGACTTGGTTCATTATGAGAGGCTACGTTGTCGCAACGTGAACCTTAAACTATTTCTTGTCACGACGTTGGGAGTATATCGTTGTTACTTGACCCTAAATTTCATCAATGTCCAATTGGTACCTATTCAAACATCCCAAGCATAAAACCTATACAAAATTGTTGGTCTTAAGACCTCAATTTAACCATTTACACATACAAACACATTCAACATAAAGATTCTAAGCCATTAACAACTTTTTTATACATGAACATTAACCATTTCATTAAATTTACAATATTATAGCTTGGAATGATCATATGTAAACTTTTAACAACTAAAGCCTAGACATATGCCTCTTAACGAAAAGAAGAGAACTATGCAAAATATATTAAGTTGGTGTAACACCACTAACTCGTATCCATCGCCGGAATAAGCTTACGGAGCATTACCAAAAAATTTAACACTTAAATATTCATCTCAAAACATTTCAAGAATCACATCGTATTCCATTCAAACATAAGTTTATTGTCCCTTATTTGAGCCCTCGAGACCATAAAAACACTTTAGGAACGATCCGGGACTAAATCAGAAACATATAGAATTTTTGGGAAAAAGTTAAAATTTTTCATACTGCAGGGGTCACACGGCTGAGACACACGCCTGTGTCTCAGGCCATGTGGACATTCGAAGTAGGAACACACAGCCGTGTCTGTGCCTGTGTAACTCATCGACTTGGGTCACACGGCCAAGCCACACGCCCGTGTGCCAGTCCGTGTGCTAGGCTATGTAACAGTCTGACTTGCAACCCTTTGAAACCTACAGGGGACACACAGCCATGTCGCATGGCTGTGTGTCACACACTACTAAGACACATGGCCATGTCCTAGGCTATATGGACAAGAAATGGGTAATTTTCAAGCCATTTCCTTCACCCAAATTGTGCACACATATGCAACCCATTTGCATCCAATTCAAGGATCCAAAATGTACCTAAAATATGCATAATCAAGCTCGCACAATATGGTACCTACTCATACAACCAATATGCCAAAAGGCACTTCAATTTTCATGACATTACATATACTCAACACAAGCATAACTTAGTCATTTAACAACTCAATAATTGCAACCAATATCCATACCAAATTCTACCAAAATGACCATACCAAAATCACATTCAAATATACCAAAATGGTTACTAAAACATACATCAACTCGACCATTCCACCATCAAGCACAAAAAAAGAACCAAAATGCCAAATTATCAACTATCATAAATCCACATATATACAAGCCAACATGACAACTATTTCATTAACTAAGATACCATTTTTACAAGCCAAACATAATGGCTATTTCATTAAGCACAATACACCTATACATGTCATTATAACCATAACTTAAAGACATCAAAATCTATCGATATAGCCAATGGATAGTGTGATAGGTCTCCGACGAACTTCCAACCCGAACGAGCTTCCGATTAATTACAAAACATAGAAAAATAAACACAAGTATGCTTAGTAAGTTCATAATTCATAAACAATGTTTACCAATACAATGCATAAGCTTAAAATAAATATGAATTATTCTAACACAAGCTTGGTATAAGCCTAAGCATCACCAACAACCCAAATTAGTGCTTGATCACATAAATTCAATATCAACACATGATAAAATAACTTTCCTCAAATCATGAATACATATGCTTCCTACCTTCCATAGTAACAAGTAACGTGCATCAAAAACTCTTACCGAAGCTCACATGAAGTGGAATCACGATGGTCGTCACCATCCATTTTCATAGTTGATGGTCGTCACCATCCCTTTTTATAATTGATAGCCGAAGCTATCTTTTTTCATATTCGATGGTCTTCACCATCCCTTTTCATAGTTGATGGTCGCCATTATCCCCTTTCATAATTGATAGCCGAAACTATCCCTTTTTATATTTGATGGCCGTCACCATCCCTTTTCATTGTTGAAAGTCGTTACCATCCCTTTTCATATTCGATGGTCGTCACCATACCTTTTCATAGTTGATGGTCGTCACCATCCCTTTTCATAATCAATAGTCGAAGCTATCCCTTTTCATATTCGATAGCTGAAGCTGTCCCTTTCATATTCGATGGTTGTCACCATCCCTTTTCATAGTAGATGGTCTTCTCCATCCTTTTTCATAATCGATAGTCGAAGCTAGCCCTTTTCATAGTTGATGATCATCGTTACGCTGTTGGATTTTTCCGCCAAGACATATTTGATATTATAAATGATAGCATTTAAAACATAATTTAGAATGCTATTTAAACGTACGAATTTACCTCGACGATAAAATGTAGAAACATAGTCGATTAATCTGTAACTTTCTCTTTGCCTCGATCTAAAATCGTGCGAGGTCTATTTTGATCTAAATGAATAAATTCAATCAATTTAATAGCCATTCTACTCAATTCAATCCAAATTCACATTTTTGAAAAATTACGCTTTTGCTCCTAATGTTTTGATTTCTTAATAATTTAATAGCCGAATTTCATATGGGCTCATAGCAGCTCATACATTTCATTTTTTTCACAATTTCACCATGAAATTTTTACATTTTTAATTAAACCCTAATTGACAAATTCATCAAAAAATTACTTAAAAAAATTATTTAACTAATAATAAAGGTTCATTTTCTTCCATCAAACATCATAAAAAACATGTATTCATTCATGGAAAAACCCTAATCTTTTAATATTTTTGTAAATTAGTCCCTGGGCTAGCTAGATTAGGCTACAACGACTCCAAAAACATAGAAATCATTAAAAATGGAATAAAAAATCACTTACATGCAAAGGAGAAAGATGGCCAAATGTTTCAAGCTCTTCCCATGTTGTTTTTAGGTTAAAAATTCAGTGGGGATGAGAATAGGAAGATGATACCTTGTTTTAGTTTAATTTAATTTACTTTATTTATTAAATTACACTTTTAACCTTTGTTATTTATCATTAAATTCAGTTAATCAGGCATATAAATGTCCACTCACAATTAAAACGGCTTAATTACCACATAAGGATTCATACACATTAATTCTATAGCTATTTAGTACCTTTAGCCTATAGAACTCAAGTTTCACACCTTTTGCGATTTAGTCATTTTTATCGAATTAAGCATGCAAACGATAAAATTTCTTAACGAAATTTTTATTTAACTCTACTAAAATGCTGTAGAAATTAAAATAATAATAAAATAAATATTTTCACTTTGAATTTGTGGTCCCGAAACTACTGTTCTGATTTCACTGAAAACGGGCTGTTACATAGTGGATGCGGTTTAGGTGTTGAGTTCACTTTTTCGGGACTCGAAGGTACCTGAATCTATGCACAAAATAAACAAACTGTACGCTGAGCTATAGACTTAGCAGTACTTTCATGACTTAAAATAAAATAACATAAGCATTAGTGAATTGTCATGAGATATATAATATAAATGACTATTCAAAACATGTTCTATAATGCCAAATAATTCTGTTAACATATTCATATTTGAGCATACTATAACAATAGTAAAATCAATTCAAGTCACTTATCCACTACCTATCTTTAAACCAATTCCAACTTCAATACATTCAATTCCATTCTCATTTAACACCAATATATCGTTTAACCCACTATTCAATTGTCTTCTGGAGTCTATCGACTTATTCATATTTGTTTGGCCCCCAAAGCTCATTTTCAAATGATACATATAGTAGTTTACATATCTTACCTATCTTAACTCACATATAAGTATATTATACCAATTTATTAACATTCCATAACTTTATACTACTTTTTTCATCCCAGGTTGCCCGATAATAATTACTTTTGCTACCAAGACTCATTATAACATCCCGAGTGGCCCGATAATAATGGTTTGTGCTTGTAGCGACGTAAAAATTTTGCTTTCGGTCGCTAATTGTGGCGATTTATTGGAAATTTGAAAACCGACTTTCGATTTTATTAAAAAAGGGAGTCGCCATGGATCCTTTTTCCTATGTGTGATCGGACACCTAATAAATCCTCTTTTTTAAAAGAAAATTTATTTTTTAAACAAAAGAAGGCCGAGTTTAGGTCTACATCAAAAGCCAGAGAAAAATAGGGTTCGAGAGTCGGTTACGCACGAGGAAGGTATTAGCACCCTCGGGACGCCCAAAATTGGTATCTCGTTAAACATGTGTTGTCTTAAGTTTCAAAAGTGCGAGTTCAATGTAACACTTAATCATGATCCAAACAAACACGAGAATTTTTATAATTTTGATTTCTTTTTGAGAAGGACGTTTCGTTTTTAACACGAGTCGATTGATATTCACCCAACATAGCGATGAAATCACAGACTTAATGTTAAAATCGATACGTTGTCTTATTTATTAAAATACAAAATGTTTCTAAAAAATTGACGATGTTATTGTAACAAAAATTCATAAATAAATAAACGATGCAAAATAATGAGGTGATTAATAAAAAAAAAATAATATAATATTAGGATATTAGAGTAATAGTAAATAATATTTACAATAAAAGAAAAGAATAAAAATGTATTAACACCATAATAAAACTATATATGTATAATAAAAAATAACAATATGTACAAAGACATATGTATACCAAATAATGCTTAATAATATTAAAATAAAATATTGAATAACAATAGTTAAAATAATAAGTATAATAATAAATATAATGATATATGAAAATAATACTATATATAAAAAGTATATATATACACGTATAATAAAATATATGTACTAATATTAATAATAAATATAATAGGGATAAAAATAGATATAATAAAAATATATACATAATATGGTATTAAAAAATATATATATATATATATATATATAACATAGTATTTAAGAATATGTACATAAGATGATATAAAAATATATACACGGAATAGTATTAGAAATATATAACAAATAACATTAAATATATATGCATAATATATATACAATATATACATATATTAGAAATGATAATAATATAAAAAAACTATTCATGCGCTACATAAATACGTACATATATATATAAATAATAATGGTGTTAGAAATATACAGTAGTATTAGAAATATACATACAATAGTATAAAAGATATATAACTAATAATATTAAAATATATACATAATAATATATAAAAATATAATATTAAAAACATATATACATAACATATATGAAAAATATATACATATAACATAGTATTAAAATATTTACATAATATATACGTATTAGAAATAAAAACGACTAATAATAATACTACATAAATATATACATACATAATAAAACATATACTAATAATAATAATAATAATAATAATAATAATAATAATAATAATAATAATAATAATAATAATAATAATAATAATAATAATAATAATAATATAAATAATGGTAAATACAATAATCTTAAATAATATTAAAAATAATTAATTTAATAATAAAGAAATGAAAGTAAACAAAAAGGACTAAAATTGAACTAAAGAAAAAGTTTTGGGGCCAATTTAAAAAAAGAGATAAAGGGAAAAGGACTAAAATACCATATGCGCGTAATCTGGGGGACCAAAACAGAAAATATTCCTTCCCCTCAAAACACAGCGCATCGAAGGGGGCTAAATTGAAAAGTGGACAAATTTCGGGGCCAAATTAAAGATATCAAAGACTTAATTGCAAAGTGATGAAAAAGCGGAAGGGCCAAAAGCGCAAATAACCCTTCCGCACAAAACAATGCGGATCCTAGGCCGGAGCGGGTCGGATCGGGTCGGGCAGAGTGAAACGACACCGTTTTGGGGCTTATGGGTGCCGACCAAAACGACGTCGTTTTGTAACGTCTATATAAGTTAAAATTTTTGTTTTTGAAATCATTTGTTATCTGTTTCTAGAAAAAAAATTGAATTCCTTCTTTGTTTTCTCTGTAGGTCCAGGTTCCGGCCAGGTCCCTGGTCGGTCGCCACCGCTGATCGTCGTCGCCGGCCACCGTGAAAATTCAAAAAAGTGTATTTTTTTCTTTATTTTTATTTTTTATACTTTTAATATATGTATATATGTGGGAAAATGGGCCCGAGAATAAAAATAAGAATAAATTAAAAATTACCTTAAGTTTTCGGTTGTGATTTTGACGTTTTTGGTTGCCCGATTTGGTGTTGTTCTTGCGTTTTTGATTTCCTTCAGATCACTGCTTGTATGTGTGTTAAAACTATTTTTTATATTGATGAAAAAAATCTGAACTTTACAATGTTTTGTTCATTCGGCTTTTATAGCCTGTTTACAAGCTACTTTTCTATTATTTTTGCTGTTTTTCCTGTTTATTGCTTGCAGGTACCACTTGAGGCGCAAGGGCGGTGGGACGGTGCTGAACAGTGGTCGGTGCTGCAGACTTTGGTGATAGTGGCGGCACAAGTGGGGTGATTAGGGTTTCAGCTTTTTTGAAACCTTAAATTTGGCTAGTTAGGTCATTTGGGCTCCGGGTTTAGGGTTTGGATTTGTTGGGTTTTAGTATGCGGGATTTGGGTAGTCAAAATTTGGGTTTTGATTGTAAAAGGGTTCAAAATTGTGCCAAAATTGGCCTACAACAGCGCTATTTAATGAATTACCATCCTGAATGGTCCAACAACGATGGCTTTCACTATTATTACATTTTACCATCCCAGATGGCCCGACAACGATAGTTTTTACAATTTATCTATCCTAACATCCTGGATGGCTCGGTAACGATGTCATTCAATATAACAATATTCTACCATTCCGAATAGTTAGGCAATGATGGCTATCACTATATACACATTCTACCATCCCGAATAGCTTGGCAATGATGGTTTTCTATCTAGTGCATGCTAACTAATTTGATGGAACTCGAATTCGTTAACAAGATAACACTGAATCAGTAAACATCCTAATAACATATTGTGCTTTAATCTCATCACCAATTCATCATTTCATCACATCATACAGTATATTTCAATACAAATTCATACCAAATAGCACATATAAATTAAATTATACTATTTTTCATTCTATTCAATTTAGTTCTTATCTCAAAAATTCAATCTCAATCAAAACAATTTAGTTCAAATAGCCATTGATAACTCACCTCAATGTTATATCATGGAAACATCATAAAAATGCAACAATTAAATTGATCTCGAATCATAGAAATACAAACTAGGGTCCTGTATCATTCGTCGACAACTCTTGTTTTTGTTTTCCCTCTTGATGGCCCCTTATCGATGTTAACTACTTACAATCATAAAACATATATCAATATAAATTTCTAGGCAATTCAAAAGCAATTATCAATGCATGTATATTATACAATTTATTCAATTTAACCCCTAAACTCGGGATAAGCATAACTTTAAATTCCTAGTTTCGGATTAAAATCTAATTTCATATTTATTCATTAAGGACCTCCTCTTTTCTATTCCTACTAAAATTTCATAACAATTTTTGTATGCTATTCAATTTGGTCCCTAATGTATGAAACTAATAATTAAGCTTTACAATTTAGTCATTTTCATAAACGAAGCATAATTTCTATCAATTTCACACCTAATTCTTCAAGAAATCAATAATGAAAACTTTCTAAAACTTTAACAGTTTTACAAATTGGTACCTGAGCTAGTTAAATCAAAGCTCCCATAACTTCAAATCCATAAAAATTACAAGAAAAAAGGTTTGAATTGCTTTCCAATTTGTTGGTCGAATGCTTTTGAAACCTAAAACCCTCTCCTTTTGTTTTTTTATGGTTTTGGACGGTTGAAAAAGTGAAAAGATCAACAAATTCCACCAAAGTTTGTCTTATATACCTTAATTAATCCTTAATCACCTAATTTAGTTAATTTAATAATATTTTATTTAGCTTAATCCATCTTTAATTAGCATAAGTAGAATCTTCCATCATCATGCATTAATTGCTATTGTAAAATGGTTTATTTGAAATTTAAACCTTTGGTTATTTGCTATTTCAATCCCTAAGTCAGTAAGTCTTTTATCAATTAAAAATCTATAGCGATGGGATTTTAGAATTTAATCCTTAAGCCTTAATTAATCATAATTTTGGGTAAACTGATTACCCAAAATTTAATTCATCTATATAATAACTTCATAAATATATCTATTTAATATTTATAGGCGCAATTTATAAAAATGAGGTCTCGAAACCATAATTTTTGATACCATTAAAATTCGGATCGTTACATTAGTTAGACTGTCTGAAAGGTCTTGTTTGAGCAAGTGTTTAAACAGTTGTTCAAGCAAGTGTTTGAACAAAAGCCGAGGCATCAGCCTTGGACAACCTTACTCCTAATTGAAGCACATGTCGGGAATGGGGTAATTTTTTTTCCTCAAATAAAATTATATTAATATCATGTAATTACTTTATTTATTTATGTTATTTTACTCATGTCACTATAACCATATTATTAATTGTGCAGTTTGTGTGGATACCATATATGGAGCCAGACATTGCGACTGTCATTCTTTTGTCGGTTCACGTCCACTCACTCGTTTGGTGTATTAATGCATTCATGTTGAATATTTAAACAGTTGAATGGTAAAATGGAGATCGCATTCCGTGACAATTTAGGTGCAAACAAGATGTTCTAGACATTCCATAGAATTTTGACAATGTCTACGAAATTAACAAGAAGAGAAAAGATACAAAGAATTTCGACAGCTAGGTGACACTAGTCTGACGACCCAATGCCGACGTGATCGGACAGTCACATGTCCTTTTTTTTTTTTTTTGCTTTTTAGACTTTTTTTTCTTCAGAGTTCTCATTTTTTTTTTACCAACAGTAAAATAAAATATATAAAAAATTCGTCAATGCCACCTAACATGACGACAACACCATTAAAAAATATTTTTTTACTCGGTATATCAAAAGAAATATGAATATTTTTTTCTAAAATACATACCGATGTCGCTTGACACAATAGTGACACAAAAAAAATTCTTTTGTGAAAAAAAAAAACTAATGATTGTAAGATGAGTGGGAGAAAAGTGAGATGGTGCTGTTCTTGTATTTGATTTTTTACCTATTCCATTTTGATAATTATTTATTTTTTATATTATTAGTGTAAAAAAGCCCATATATGAGCTTAATAAAGAAAAATGGAAACTGATATATAATTTAACTCAATATCCGAATTTCCATTCATTGTTTCCAATTTTAATTTAAATTATGATTAAATAATCAAAGTGAGATTAATTCAATCAACTGAAATTCCTTTGAATAAATAAGGTTTTGATTTTTTTTTTATTTCATCCCAAAAATTTGTATTCTGATCTATTCGAAAATTAATAATTTAATTTGAGATTTTTTATACAATTTTTTTATTTTAACCTTTTTAATAATTTATATTTTTATCTGTTTCTAACTTCATTTTTCTTCAATAAAAAAGATTTAAATCAAATTACATTATTAATCACTCAACTATTAAACTATTTTTACTTTAGTCACTAAATTATAAAATCTTTCAATTTTATTATTGACGGTTTTTTATCAATTTTGTTTTGGACACTCTCCGTTAAATTGTTAACAAAAATGATAGCATGATCTTTTTTAATTAGTATAATAACAGATGTAGTCCTTAACACTTGTAATTTTATGGTTTTGGTCCTAAATAATTCAACAAATTTAACCTTACACATTTATAAATTCTATTAATTTCACACTCAAACACATATTCATTAACAAATATTTATTAATCTCTGCCAAATGAGTTAATCTCTTAAATTATACTAAAATCTAGAGCCCTATTTAATCTTCTAATCATGATAAAAATGATAATTTATTGATTAAATACAAAATATAAATATACTTATAAGTTTTAATCACTAAATTAAAATTTTATTTTAATTATTGATATTTACAAAAAGGACCAAAAATATCGAAAATAAGAAATTAGCCTCGAAAAAAATGCTCCTCTCCTGATCGTTGATCGATATGTTTAATCCAACGGCTAGAACTGTTCTTGTACCCCACACCACCACCATCAGCCCCTATATGAGCAATATCCAGTCCCTGCCCCACCGGTAAAACCACTGATCTCACGACACGTGTGTCTTTACCAAGCACCCTATTCCACCTGAACCCTGAAATGGCCCTTCTACATGCATTCTTGCATGCCAAAATCGCACCCTTATGACTCAATTTAGCATACCTCAAAACCCTAGCGAAATCCTTCCTTTTCGAGTCAACGACGAGGAAGTCAATGCCCGATAATCCTTCCATAGCTTCCACCGCGTCGCCGACGATCACTGTTGACGGCACCCCGGCCACCGCCATGGCCTCAACGTAGCTCGATTTCGATCGTTCGTCTTGGACTATGCACACGTGCCTTCCGCTCGTGTGACGGGCTGCTACGGCGAGGCCGATGCTTGTAGCTACAGGACCACCGTATGACCATGATTCGACGATTAGCTTCGTGTTCCAACCCGCCGCCATCGCCGATAAGAACTCAGCAACTCCGGAGTCGTTGAAAATACGACACTGCAAAGCAATCTATATATTAGAACAGAAAATTAAAAAAAGAAGAAGAGAAAAACATATAATTAAAAAGATATGAAATTTAACTTACTGATTTAACAGTTTCTAGGTAAGCTTTTGAAGCTGTTTCTGGCGACCAAACCAGCTTCATCGTTTTCCTCAAATTCTCTTACACTTATTTAAATTTTGTGTAATATTTGAGATTGGTTCAGCTTATAAATGCATGCAAAGTGGTGAAGGTGATGCCATTTTTGTGAAGCCGTTGACATTTATAAATTTAAAGGCCTGTAATATGTAGATTTAGCATTGTTATTATTATTATTAATTTCTTTTTCATATGAAAAATGAAAAGAATATGCACTATTACATTATAATTTGGGTAAAATTGTAGTATTACTCCCCATGCTATATTCAACAAATGGAGATTTACTTCTTCTTCTAGTTAATTTTATTTTTTTTTAAAATCAAATCATGAGGTTGAGCTAAATTTTTTTTAAATAGTTAAAAATAATTATTTTAATAATCATAATTTTGATTTTTAAATGAAATAGGTAATTTTGGGTCGGAATTTTTTTTTTAAAGTTCATATAAGTTGACAAACTGTTTTTTTAACGGTGTTAGTGATTTGGACTAAAATATAATATCCATAGTAGTAAGAGAATTGAATGTCAAAATAAAGAATATGGATAGAAAAATACCATATAGACCCCTGTATTAAGAGTTAAATTACATTTTTCTCTCATTACTCAAAAATGGATAAATTAATCCCTGTACATTAAACCAAAAAGAAAATCAATCCTTTTTGTTAAAAATTTTCATTCACTTGTACCGTTAAAAACTAGTGTGACTAATATAGTAACTAAACATTGTCACATATACTTTATGCTGATATATATGGACCAATTTTTAATAGTAGAAATTGATAAAATTTTTAATAGAATAATCAATTTGCTCTTTCATCTAATGTACAAGAGTTATTTTACCTATATTTTTGAGTAGAATGGACAAAAATCAATCCAACTCCTAGTACAAGAACATCCATGATACTTTTACTACTAGGTACCAAAATCATTTCTAAAATGACCTCACAACGTATTTTTTTATTATGTATTACAATATAAAATTATCCAATATGAAAAAAAATTAACTTTTCATAAAAATATAGTAATTAATTTTTTTATTCACTAAGTGTTTGATATCGTACGTAAGTACAATCTTTATTTAGTCAACTCTAATGTTTGTCTTATTCCTCTGATTTCTTTTTGACGTAAGCTAATTTTCGTTTTTTTAGCATTGCCCAATTAAAATTTTAATATTTTATTTATATGTAAAATAAAAGAAAATGATAATGACATGATAGATTTTGTACTACATACCATTAGAAAATTTATTCCAATATAAATAATCAAGAAATAGTTTAGATTTAATAAAATATAAATAACTAATTAATTAATTAATTGCATGCTTTCAATAATAGAAAAAAAACATTAATATTAATTAAAGAGATTCAAAAACAGTCTAATCCGACAAGTTGCAAAAACATTAATATTGTTTTTATAAGCTTTAATTAACTTAAAACCGTAGGTTTTTTATTCGAACACAGTCAATTTGATAGACAAGTTGAGAGGTTTTGTTGGGTTTGATTATAACTATCCATGTAGGAATATGTAATCGCATGGGAGTAATGAGAAACAATTTTTAGGGATAAAAATTAAATTATAAATTTTATGGTATAATTTCATCATTTTAATAATCTATTTAATTAAATTTGTATCATTTTTAGGAGGTCAAAATGTAATTTTATCTTTACTAGTTTAAAATTTTAAAAAATTTAAAAAGCCTAAATAAAAAATTTTCTATTTTAAGGGGACTGGCGCCTTGTCAGCCTCCCTAGTTTTGCTCTTAAGTAAAGGTTTTGATTTTTTTTTAAATGATAAAAAACTTATTTTAATTTTAAAAAATTATAATATGATTTTTATTTCGATCTTTAAATTAAATTTTTTGTTCGTTTTAACTAGATAATGATTGAGATTTTTTTTAAAGAGTTTCACCATTACAAATAAAGTTCATTCACATGTACAATGTAAGAATAGCAGAGGGCAAGTCAAAAAAAAATTTTAGGGAGTCAAGATTAAATTATATAATGTTAAAATGTAATTTTATTATTGTATTAGTTTATATCTTTATGATTTTCAAAATGATTAAATTAAAATTCTAGTATTTTTTTGAGTCCAAACTATAATTTTACTATATATTAATTTAAGATTTTATAATATTTGGGGACTAAAATTAACGAATTTTCATCTTAGAGGGGGTTAGAGCCCCTGCCTATCCCTCCCTTCACCCCTGAAGTATAGATATATGTCAAACGAATTACAATATGGAATCAAATTAATATAGAGTACAATAAATGAAAAATCGAAAAAATTCAAATCAAACCAAAAGGAGTTAGATAAAATTAAAAAATAATATATATATTGGAACGAAGATTCACATATCACAAATACTTATTATTCGATAAGAAAGAATTTTGTGTTTAAAGTTGAAAATGGTAGTTGAGCAAATAACTAAGTAGCAGAAAGTTGAGGCTTAATGGCCGTATTTATGGGCGCTGTTCATTTGACTTTCAGAAAAATTGATTCCTTACGAACCCTAAATTTGTACGTACGGAAACTTCAACTTGGTCTATGATTATTAATAATAATTAAACAGGAAAAAGAGAGAGGGGGGGGGGGTGGCTTCAACGTACGAAAATGGTGGAGATGCATGCAACTCACCATATGCCAACAATTTGATGAACCATATTCTTTTTTGTTTTTCTTAAAGATTTCTAAATATTGAGGGAAGGTATTTCAGGTCAAATTTGGGTTTTGTCTCCCAAGTCCCAACTTTGTCGAGGGTAGCATATATGCTCTTTGAAGTCATATGAGGGGCAATAGTTTAAATTTTACCAAGCGCACGATACTTGCGTTCTCTTACCATGCACGACTTGATTCAACGAGGCACTCTTGCTCTGTGACTCCTACTTTTGGTTCAGGCTCCTTATAGAGTAAAGGAAAAAAATCTTAGCTCAACCTGAAGATGATATCAACTCGTCGAGAGATCCATTGACTAAAAAATAACGACATTTAAAAGACTTATATGAAAAGAATTGACCTCCCCTCAATATTAAATCAATGCGTGGATAAAGTTTTCGTTTATGGTTAAGAATTTCGGAATGCAAAATTTTAATTTTTCATCATGTGTGAGTTTAATATTTTTATTTGTTTATTTAAACAAAATAATTATTTAAATTAATTTAAAAAAAATCTTGCAAGACTAAAATTATTTATAATATTTTATGAATTATATAAACATTTTCTTTCTTTTTTCTTTTTGGTGAAAGCAAAAACTTTGAGCACCCAATGAAGGAAGAGATAAGATCAAAATTAAGTATATTTCCAAATTCCCAATTCTTATAATAAAGAAAAAATAGAAAAAAAAAAGTCAAAATCCGAAAGTACTACAATTTAAAACTAAGGGATCGATCCACTAATTGTACCATTAAAATATGTATAGTTTTGAATAAGTCTTTGTACATGCTCAAATAGCATACAATTACATTAAATATATATATATATATATATATATATATATATATATATAAAAGTTGAAATAATGATTATATTATATTGAATTTTATTTTATTTTATGCATAACCGTACATACAACTGGGATATAAAAATTTATATTTTTGAAAGAGGTTAATTTCTCTATTTATATGATATGATTCTTAGATGTGATGTTTTAGGCAGGCTCTCATGCATGTCAACATATACCTTATTTTAAGATTAACACGTGTTCTCTAGATGTCAAACCCATCACGTGCGAGCTCATGTAAGAATGCAAACCCATCACGTGTAAACTCATGTAACCGAACTATGCAAGCTATCATTATTGGAGTAAAGGGTAAGGGGTCGGTAATAATGAACACTATAACAATCTCAATTTTGAAAAAAAAAAATATTTTTATTATGATGTAATTAGCTTACATATTTAAAAAGCAAATCCAAGTAAAGTCTTTTATTATTTTGACAACATGAAATTATATTTATTTAAAAACCCTTACGATAGGATATAGTTTTCAAGGGCACAATTTGTCATCACACATGAAAATGACTTTTTCCTAGGTCAATGCCCCCCTCCACTTGCACTATAATAAGAATTTCATTTTATCCAAATAAAAAAACTATATTATGTTTGTTTTTGTTATTTACAAAATTAAATTCTCCAACTTTATTATCTTACATCGGTTTTAGTTTTATGGATCGGTTTTAGTTCGGATTATTCTAATTCTTAATTTGTTTGTGCTTTGAATTAGCTTATAACTACTTTGTAATTACTCGAATATGTATGTATTCGTGATTGTACTCTATTTGTACTTGCAAACTCTCTTGGAAAAAGAAAGCATGGCTTGAACTCAATTTGACTCGATTTATTAAGTCTGATGTCATCGAAACATAAAAATTAGAATAATTGGTGAATTTATCAGAGAGTTCCTTCTATTATAGGGACCTAATTAGGTCTCTCTACTATTAAATAGATCAAAGATAGTCATTGTACTATTAAAAAGAATCAATTAAGGTCAAATAGGAATAGGTTTAACATTTATTGTTTTAAAAAATATCAATTATTATTTAACGGAGTTAATATTTTTAAAGTTTTTATGGTTCTGTAAATGAAATATTTTGTTTAGGATTGAATTGCAATTGAAAAAAAAAATAAATTTCAAGACATTTTTTATACAGTAAATGTTAGCTCTATTACAATTTGGACTTATTTGATTCTTTTGAGTAATATAGGGATTAAATTAATTTAATTAATAATAGAGAGACTAAATTGATTCAATCCCTATAATACAGAGACCTCCTAGATACTTTAACCCAAAATAATTAAACTAAATTGCTCATAAGCTGACAAGCTGTTGCCTTTTCACTTACTTCAGAATGCTTGAAAGCTGAAGCATAGTTCTAATTGCAACTTGGAAGCAATAATTAGTTAATATATTTTAATTTAAGGTTTGAATTGAAAAATAAAAAATAAAAAATACGACATCTAACAAAGGATTACTTCACAAAACGTTTGAGTTTTTTAATTGGCCCCTACATTTTCAAATATTTTCATTCAATCCTTAAAGTATTGGTATTGTATCCATTAAATTCTTCTATCAACTTAATCGTTAAATGAAGGTTTTGATATGATGTAAAGCATATTTGAAATATGTAGATTCACATTGTAAACAGGTATGTACCTATTGTAAGGAGAAATTCAATATAACGTGTTAAAAAATTGTCATTTAAATTTAGAAGAATTATTTCTTCTTCTTCTTCTTTTTAACACATCGAATTCAATGTATCCATGCAATAGATATAAACATGTTAATATTTAGACTGATGAAAAAACTTAATTGATACGATATTAATACTTTAAAAACTCAATTAAATTTTTAAAATTTTTTAATATTAATTTAAAAATTGAAACACAGTTAAAGGATCTTCGATGAAAATAACCCTGAAATAGTTAGGCTCATTTTTTTTCCTTAGAAACTTAGCAGCAAATTATGAAAAAATCCCCAATGAATCACTATAAATGGACCTAAAAAAAAAAAAACCCGATGTATAATCTTTATTTTGTTCATATTTTATAAATTGCACCAAATATTTTATAATCATTATCTTTGATTTTATATAGATTCTTAATTTTTAAAGTATTTTAATTTGCGTTATTAAAATATTAATATTAATATTAATCAATAAGATGTTTTCGAAAATGTAGCCTCAATTTAAGCATAAATGTAAGCTCTAATTATGAGAGATTTTGTTGCATATGAAATATCAAGGATCAAACACCAAGTACGCACACATTATAAGTAGAAAAAATAAAATTATCTAGGAAGAAATGGCAATAAAATTGAGCTACCAAGTGCAGAATTATTAGATTACGAGATAAAACATTATTGATATGCAATATCAATGGATATAGAAAAGGAGGGGAGAGAGTTTTGGTGAAGTAGAGAAGAAGAAGATAGTAAAAATGGAATGTCTAAGTGTCGTCCCCCAAAGAAGGTCTTTAGAATATTATTAAATAGTGGAATTAATCAGGTCGGAGTTTTCTGAGACAAGTTTACACTTGTGAAGTGTGTAATTTGGGGCATACTATATAGGTTTTAACTTGAAACTTTATCAAGCAAATTTTGTTGTCCAATAGTGTGGTATATAAGTCAAGAATTGTATTGCAGAATACCGCGAACCGTGTTTCTCATAAGTAAAAATTTGTCCCTCACATTGTCGAAGAAATTATCAAGCTTAGAAAACGACCGTAAAAATCAAGTTAAAATCAGCAAACCGTGAAAATGACAGTTGTGATCTTAAATCGAGCTAACTGTTAGAATATCGAAGGTTGCGATATGAATATTGAGCGAACCGTAAAAATGACAACCGCGATATGAATATCAAGCGAACTATTAAAACATCGAAGGTTGCGATATGGATATCGAGCGAACCGTAAAAATGACAACCGCGATATAAATATCAAGTGAACCGTAAAAATGATACTCGTAATATAAATATCCAATGAAGTGTTTGGAACCGGTGGTGCATTTTCAACATGTACATTATATAAAAAAGGGATGGCGAAACTAACCATATTGAATGTCCCCAAGTTTCTCATAATACTTGTTGCTAAACTTATCAACACCTACAACTGTTGTCCCTATGTTATGGATTTTAGTTTGCCTAGATGAATCAAGCGAATTGCTATCGAAGATGCCATAAATAATGTTGATGAATATATGCAAACTAACTTCAGAATTCAAGGATCGTTTGCATATACAAACTGAACATAGAAGCCAGAGGTATGAAGAACTTAGTTGGTTGCCGAGTGCTTCTTTCATCGTGCAAAAATAGTGTTAATTGCCTAGCATGTTTGTATAAGAAAAGACGTACAGACTTTGTCCCAATTCCTAAACCAAAACTTTAATACACCTAAAGCTCAATTCTAAGTAAACATAGGGTCAAACAACATGGGGAACAATGTTGAACACTACAAACAGTAAACATAATTTGGATCCCACCAGGTGGAGTGGTTAAGGGGCTTCGCAAGGAGAGCTCGCGAGCTCAGTTCGCACATCCCTAGCTATTTGTGAGCACAGGGCACAAAGCCAAACGAATGAACCAACGAGCACTTGGAACGGTGAACACGTGTTAAGTCTAGGGTAACATACATATCGATATGCATGGAGCCTACCTAGAACTTCAATTCTATGAACAGTAACCATATCATATAAATAACTTAATTCTCCACTAAGAATGCACACAGAAAAACACTCAACATATATATATATATATATATATATATATTAAAAAAGATTGCAGCATCTCACCTGCTTATTCCTAGCTTGGATGTTTGTTCTTATTAACTTTTCTAATTAAATTAGCCCACTGAAAATTAAGGCATGGCATCTAGCCGGGATTTCAAGGAGAACTTGATTTTGGATTTTATCAGACAAAATTGTTCATCAAGGGGCTTTAAGAATCATTACATAACTCATCCAGATACAGATAATTAAGGAAAAATATTGTGAATATTAGTTACAAGCGTTGCATGAAAACAAGGATGAAGGAAATTGAAGCAGAACAACTAGTGAGTTTTCTAGAATGGGGGAAATGAGATACAAACCTGTACATGCAGAAGAAATAAGAAATGGTAAAAATCAAGTTTTATACAGGGGACAGAGAGCCAGCAATAGCCACTGTTCCAACCTTTCTACCCAAATGACATGCAAGTCCTAATTAATTATAACAAGGGTCACCCCCCCTTTTTTTTAATTGCAACATGAAGTCATGCACTTTTCCAGGCTTGAGTAACTGAGCTTTAAAACTGAAATTTTCTGCATTTAGAAAGCAAGAATTATTGTGGTTTTAATAAATCATGATCATTAAACCACAATTCAAATGCAATGGAACACTAAAAGAACCCCTGTAAGACTGCGCATGAGATTAATTCCGTAAATTCACAAAATTGCAGCTTTTCATCCTTATATATGAAAAGAGAGAGTAAGACTTATCTGGAAAATGAAGTGAAGTACGGAGCATGGAAATTTTCCAAAAAGCAGGAATCACTTAAAGCCTCCAAAAATAATCCCTAATTAGACAAACCATTGTTTTGGGGGTGGATGAGGAAGAGTCTCCACGGGATTCTCAGTGGTTAATGGAGGAAAGTAACGGTTATTTTGTTGGTTTCCGGCAAAGAGGGGATTGTTGAACCATGGTGGTGTTTTACGGTGTGCTTTGGGTAGACTGATATGGAGCCAATGTCCGATGGCTCAGTTTGGTTTCATGCACTGTCAGTGGCATCGAAGGGTATGGGTTTTGAAATTATTTGAAGGTCACGTGTTCGATCGACGTCCACCGTACTAATTGTTGATACAAAGTATCAACCAATGGAGGGGGAGAGAGTTCTCGTGAAGAAGTAGAGATGGTAAAAATGGAATGTCTCATTGTCGTCCCCCAAAGAAGTTCTTTAGAATTTTATTATAAAGGGGAATTAATCGGATTGGACCCTGGGTTGGGTTATTTTTATTATAATTATATAACAAACATCAAAGACAAGGTTCCATCGCGGTGGTAAGAACCTATGTTTCATGCTTTCTTTCCCTCTAGTGTCACGAGCCACAGTTCAAAGCCCGTGACCATCACACCAAATGCATCCGTTGGAGGTCTATTGTGTAGATGGGGATCATTTGGCCCATAAGAACTGGCCCGATTCAGTAAATTGTTGGAGAAGCCTGTCAGATTGAAGCCCGGTTGGCCCGATAATAAAGATATGGCAACTTAGGTTATTTTGGTAACTAATCTTAAAAGATTGATAGAATTATATCTTGTAAAGATTAGAATAGATTTAAGGG
Organism: Gossypium anomalum; assembly: GCA_025698475.1. Lineage (NCBI taxonomy): Eukaryota > Viridiplantae > Streptophyta > Magnoliopsida > Malvales > Malvaceae > Gossypium > Gossypium anomalum. The sequence continues at coordinate 28,777,647 of CM046967.1, forward strand.
ATATAGTTAATCTCGTCCGTCAATGTATTGTAATCTTGACTGTCAGTTTTGGGGGAGCTCAACTATAAATAGAGAGTCTTCCCCTCATTTGTACTCACTCCATTCATTGTTTCATTATTCTTTGTGAATAAGAGAATATTGAGATCATTTATTCAAACACCTTGTGTGCGCTCTTTTTGTTGTTCTTTGTAAGCTTATTTTGGCACAAATCGCTTTCGCTTTACAAATTGGTACCTTGGAAGACTTCTAAAGGAATCCTCACTTGAGTAAAGGTTGACTTAGGCGAGTTTGGATTAACGGATCGCCTAAGGTCGCACGGATCGCGAGACGAAAGATCTAGCCCCGTGACACTAGTACAAGTAAAAGAGTCATTCAATGCTTCGTAACCCTCTTGAGAATTTTGAAGTATTTGGGGAAGGTTTTCCGAGTACAACCAAGATCTTTGATGGTAATTGGAACCTCCGCGCATGCAGCTAGAGAGAATGTCATAGCCATTTGGTGATCATCATAAGTATCAATTAATGTCACGTTTAATTTCTCTGGTGGAGTAATCACACAATAATCCAACCCTTCTTCAACCATTGCTCCGAGATGCAATATGAAACCGATGTAATTAAGGGAAGAACCCCGAATCAGTATCACTTTCCGAGATTGTTTTAAGCATAAAACTAGATCGGAACTACCTTTCAGAGTTCCGTGCATATAGCAATCATCCTTTCGGTCTCTTTCACCCTCCAACTTGCCACTGAAGGAACTCCAAGAAGATGTTATTACAAAAGGTCTCATATTTATGCTATTCATATATAATTAAGGGTAGAATACATTAGTAGTAAATTTCTTTTTTGGTTACTCAAATATAAACAATTATAAAATGGTTACTCAATTATTTAATTTTATTTTTTTATTCATCAACGCACTAACGGTGACAACTTTTAAAAGTAGCATAATAGTAATTTTAACCCTCAACATTTATACATTGTGTTAATTTAGTCTTGATTCAAAAAAATTTAACCCTCAACATTTATGTATTGTATAATTTGATATTTGTTTGTAGTTTTGCTTTTCTTTGCGACATTTTCACCTAAAAGCTAAAAAAATAAATTTATCAACTAAATTTGATTGAAAATATATAAAAAAATAAAAACACTAAAAAAAATCTAAGATAATAATTTTTATTTTTTTATTTTTTTAAAATTAATCCTCAATGTCACAAAAAAATCAAAACTACAAAAAGAAAAAAAAAACCAAATTATACAAGGTGAAAATGTTGAAGGTTAATTTTTTTAGAATCAAGACTAATTTGACATAATTTATAAATGTTGAGGGTTAAAATTGCTATTATGCCAATTTTAAAAGTTACAATCATTAACTTGCTCGTGATTAAAAAACAAAATTGAATAGTTAGATGATAAAAAAGAAATTCACTAATAGTCGGGTGAGTATTGGTGTAGTTTACCCTATACTATAACATGTTCAAGATTATACCATCTCTTATGGCAGTAGGACCATCAACGTAAAGGGCAATAACGGCGAGAGTCATAGCAACATCTAGCATTTTGTTCATCTTTACATCAATAGCACGCAAATGTTTCCTCCTCGATGAATTTCTTGGGGGTCTGGTGACAGTTACGCTTGTCTCGATCCAGGTGACTTTGGCAACCATCATCTCAACAACCTCAGCAAATTTTACATCACCCTTAATACAGTGGTGGAGTCAGGATGTTAATCTTAAAGGGACAAGTTAAAATTAGACGTGCTATGTAAAAATAATCAATTCAAAAGAAGCAGTATTCCAACATAACAATCGATTTAAACATATAAACAATCGATTTAAAAGAAGCAGTATTCTAACATGACAATCGATTTAAACATATAAAAAATCGTTTCAAAAGAAGCAGTATTCCAACAATGAAGAAATAACATATCATTACTTAAAATTGTGCACAATGTTCTATCATTTCAATTTTATTTCATATTCAAATCATAAATAGCATAATATACAATTTTTTACTTTTAATCAAACATACTCATGCTTGTGCTTGTTCAACCATTCGAAATCATAATAGTCAAATTCAACTTAAAATCAAGAATTTACTAACTTTATAATTGAAACCATAGTTTTCAATTCGAAACATAATATTTTAAATACTAAGTAAATCAACTACTAATGACAAGCTTGTATATACATGGTTTATCAAGTTGACAACTTAAGTTTCCTAACCTGAAATTTACATAACTGTCGACTCGGTTAACCATTTTTTATTTTGTTTTCACCAGAATGCTCACTGCTTCACAAGCTATTATTTGACATAATTTTAAACAAAGTGACAAATGTTTTCTTCCTCCCCTTCACTTTGGCTGAAACTTACTATAACATTATCTAGCTATTTTTGTTTCATTTTTACATTTCTAACAAGTTAGAAACATGCACGTTTCACTTAATTTTATAAGCTTCTATCAATATCCTTTAATGACAACTTTTAATACACTTAATAAAATAAAATAAAAACTATTAGTACATATATGTAAAACAAGCTTCAAAGATTCAAAATTTATGAAAAATTTGAAGAAAAACATATCTTATGCTTAAAATTCGGAGGAAAACTGATGAAGAATTTTTTTTTTCTTTTTTTGCTAGGCACCAATATGAAGGAGAAAAATGATAAAAGTCTCATCTTTTCTTTTCTTTTTATATATATTATTATATCACTTATAAAATATTATTATTTTAAGCAAAATATTAAATAAATATTAAATTCTTATTTAACAAAAATATTATTCAAAAGTCATCATGAGTAATTTAGTTTCTTCAATAAAATTATCCATTTATTTTTATCAAGAATAAATTTTTTAATATTAATTTTAATACTATAAAAATACTAGTGGGGCCTACTTATATTTTTAGGAGGGCTATAACATATATATTAAGGGGGAAATTGCAAAAATCTTAAACTTTAGAGGGTCAATTTATATTTTTAGGAGGGCATAAGCTACAGAGCATTACCGAAATTTACAAAACAAATAAACAGATATTTCATATCATATAGCATTCATATCGGAAACCAGTCGTAATCAAGCATAATGTCCCTTATGTGAACCATCGAGGCCCAAAATACACATTAGAAATAAGTCGGGACTAAATCGGGTACTCAAAGAATTTTTCGAAAAATATTAAAAAAAATTTCAAAGGTGCAGGGGACACACGCCACGGCTAAGACACATGCCCGTGTCTCTGCCTGTGTAGACGAAAATAAGTTATTTTCTAAGTCACATTTCTTACCCAAATTGACATCAACCTATAAACATTAATTTGCACATCACCAAGCCATAACAAGACATTTATATCAAACTAGAATCATGTCCTAAACATGTATTACCATAACATACAACCAATATGCCTTTAGACACCTCAAATAACATCTTATAACATGTCAATCAACATCCACAATCACCTATTGTTCCAACCACGTATATGCATAATTATGCCAAATATACCAATTCAAACCAATCATCAACATACTTATAAGTTCACCATCACTCAAACATATCAAACACACATCAAACATGATAAGTCATATATATATATATCAAAATATATCAAACACAAGCCATTCAAATGGCTAATCACAACAAAACATTTACATGCCAACATTTGGCCAAATTAACCTATACATGCCATTATAACCAAAATTGATTTACTTTATATACCGGAATGGGTCGATGCATAGTGTGAAGTAACTGAAATGGGCCGATGGATAGTGTAAAGTAACCGAAATGGGCAGATGGATAGTGTGAAGTAACTCTGACCAGCTTCTAACCAAATCGAGCTTCCGAATTACTATAAAACAGGGAAAATAAAACAGAGTAAGTATTTAAGCTTAGTAAGTTCGTATAACATGGAATTTAACTTATCATTATTTCATATAGAAGGTAAGCATACAAAAGCATACAAAACATATTCCAATCAACTTGGCCAAAAGCCTAAACACATATCTTCAACATGTTAGCCATGTAAGCACATATAAATGCCCATCATCATGGATGAACAAACTCATCAAGCAAGTTCCACATACATGTAACAATCATTTCATGCTTCAGTATATGAAGTAATATCATTTCCATGTACTTCATGTATATACAGGTAATAGTTTGTTTCGAACTTATATTATCTCATATTAGAACTTAGCCCCTTGAACAATTTAAAATATCGTTGGACACAAGGGTAGTACACACAAAGTGCACAAAACTGTAATCCGTCAATTCATGTATATGTATGTTTAAACGGAAAGCTCTTTTGAGCCAAATAATGGGAAACTCATGTGAGCTAAGTAATGGGAAGCTCATACGAGCTATATATCGGGAAGCTCTTGCGAGCCAAATATTAGGAAGCTCATGAGAGCCAAGTATCGGGAAGCTCGTGAGAGCCAAATATCAAGATGCTCATAAGAGTTGTGTTGTGTCCGCAACACATGCAGGATCACAACCAATTCGGGAACCTTAATGACATGTCATTTGTATCCTTTGAATTTTTAAGGTTCAAATGGGACTCGGTACTTGTCGGATATGTGGTCGATATTATACATGGCATTTTATACAAATCATGCACAATAATATTCAATTTAAAACATATAAATATACAGTTTAGTTACACGAACTTACCTCGACAATGTTCGTGTATTCAAAATCTACTAATCCGACACTTTCTTTTCCTCGATCTAACTCCATATTTGGTCTATCCGGATCTATATGAATGAATTTAACATTAATTTAATACAATTCACTCAATTCAATCCAATTCACATCTTAGGAAAAATTATCATTTTGCCCCTATACTTTTATTTAATTATGATTTCGTCCCTAGGCTCGGAAAATTAAAATTCATACAATTTAATCCTTATTTCAAGCCTAACTGATTTTCATACATATCCATAACAGCCCATGTATTTCACAAAATTTATAAATTTTCCATAAATTTTTCATCTTTTTAATTTAGTCCCTAAATCATAATCAAAATTCTCTTTACAAAAGTTGTTTATCTATTAACAACCTTTCATTTTCTACCATAAAACTTCATAATTGAACTATACTCATCCATGGAAAAATCCTAACACTTTAATAGTTTTATAAATTAATCCCCGGGATAGCTAAATTAAGCTATTACGATCTCGGAAACATAAAAATCATTAAAAACGGGACCAAAATACTTACCTAATTAAGCAAAATAAGCTTGCTTGAACTTCGGTTTCCATGTCTTATTTTAGGAAAGATGATGAAAATGATGATATTTTATTATTTAATTCATTTATCATCTTTTATTTTATCATCTTTCCAATTTAACCCTTTTCTTTATTGAATTTTCCAATGATGAATAATCATCCTTATCTAATAACTCCACTAATTGGTCTACTTTCCATATAAAGACCTCCAATTTTGAATTCCATAGGTATTTGGTACCTTTAGCTACTAGAATTCAACTTTTACACTTTATGCAATTTGGTCCTTTTCATCAAATTAGACATGTAAACGATAAAATTTCTTAACGAAATTTTCATACGATATTTCTATAATACTATAGACCATAAAATAATATTAAAATAAATTTTCTTCTGACCTCGGATTTGTGGTCCCAAAAACCCTGTTCAAATTTCACTGAAAATGGGCTCTTACACATAGTATATTTATAAAAGACTAAATTGAAAAAAAATTTAAACTTTGGGAGGGCATGGCCCCGTCCTTACCCTTAAATCGAAAGAAAAAAAGCACAAGTTTTATAGTGATGGAATTCGAGATATGCCTTAAAGACGACCATAACAACGGGAACAATACTTTACTAAGTACATGTAAACTACTTGTTACACATCCTTCTACTGTGACAGTCCCACCCGTGACTGCTGCACCAGCAAGGGAGTAACTTGCACTAGAAGCATCACCTTCGACATAAGCATATATAGGAGACTTGAAAGATTTATTGATTTCACAACATTTATTGAAACTGAGTACGGAATTTTGCAGCTACATAACTTACTTATACTTTTGACCTCCTCGGATAAAAGAATCGATCCAAGTTATTTGTGTGCTCCACGGTGACCCCAAACCTTTCCATCACTTTTATAGTCATTTCAACATATAGACTTGAAATCAATTTATCAATGATCTCTGTAATAGCCTATTTTCGCCCGGCCCACCAGAAAACCAAACCAAAAAAATAAATAAAAAAAGATCCCAAAAATAAACAGTCCATTAACAGCCCAAAAATAACAAAAATAGAAGTCCAAATTACATTAAACCCTAGCCAAAAAAAATGTTTCAAGCCCACAACCTTAACATTTTCAGAAACCCTAGCCTCCTAAGCCATCAGCGCCGCTACCCTCCATGTGAACGGGCACGTCGCCCGAGGCCCTTCGTCTCTGCCACCGTCATCAACTGCCGCCTGCAAAGAAGAAACAACACGCAATAGACACAAACAACAGCAAACAGTAGAAAAAATAGAAAAAAAATGTTGTAATTTGGCTTTAAAAAGCCTACAAAAATCAACTGTAAGGGAAGGGAGGAGAAAACAAATAAAAAAACAAGTTGAAAACAAAAGGTTCCAGATTCAAAAGGTTTTTTTTTTCTATTGTATTACTCGTTTTATTTTTTTTATTGTATTAAAAATACAATAAAAAAGAGAAAGGCTCGAAGTTTTTACCTTTTTTCGGTCGGTGGTCTACAGATCCGGGCTCGAGAAGATGAAGGGCTAGAAAGGGAAAATTTTATATTTTTTCGGCCACCGTGGATGGCGGCACCGTCATCGGTGACCGGCGGCCGTCACGGTGGCCCGACGGTCGAAATATGGGCTATGCCCAAGGAGAAAGCAGAGAAAAGAGGGGGTTTTTTTGATTTTTTTTAAAACTGTTTAAAATGAATTTTTTTTTTCAAAATTTTTAACTTAAATAGGGGGTCAAAACGGCGTCGTTTTGGCCTTTGACCCGAAACCCGACCCGCCTGCAATTAGGATCCACGTGTTTTTTTGGAAAATTAGGTATTTGCGCGCTGTGCCCTTCTGCTTTTATGGCCTATTGCGATTTAGTCCTATTTCTTTTTTTTTTCTTTTTAATTTTACACTGTAATTTTATTTTTATTTTATTTTGGTCCTCTAGAGAACGTCACCGTTTTGGGGACAGGGGATAATTTCACGTTTAGCCCTTGCCCCTTTGCGCGCATCTTATTTTGGCCCTAATCTCTTTCTTTTTCTTTAAAATTCGATCATTCAATTTTATTTCATTTTTAATTTGGCCCCTTGGTTTGCCAGAAAGAACGGTGTGTTCTTGGGACAAGGAATATTTTCTCATTTGATCCCTATTCTTTTGTGCGCGTTTTATTTTGGTCTTAATTCCAGCCTTTTGTTTTTTTTTTTAAATTTATCCCATTAAATTGTTTTTTTCTTTTTGGGTCCTTCGACCATTTAATCACCCATTTAGTCCTTTTTTATTTTTTTAATATTTTTGCATTTTATTGTGGTATTTTATTTACTTATTCTATTTAAATTTATGTTTTTAATTTCTTTCTAACTCTAATTTAGTCCTAGGTTTATTCAACTTCTGTCTTTTATGATTTTTATTTTTATTTATATATTTACTTATTTTACAATTCATGCCCCTTTTATTTTATTTTAACTCCAATTGCATCCCTCATTTATTTAATTTTCACTTGTTCATTTCTTATCATTTTATTTCCTTAATTATTATTTCCTCGTTTTTGTCTTATTTTCTCGATCTTTACATTTTTATCGTATTATATATTACTTTTGTTATTATTATTGTTCCAATATGCATATTATGTCTTTACCACTACAAATTTATGTCTCATTACCATCATTCGCTAAGTATGACATTTTTTTCTTACTTGTAAGCGCTTTTTTATTTTATCTTTATATACCATACTCGAATAAATTAAATATACGATATTTCAAAGGTTATGATTGTTTTCACACAACGCATAAAAAAGAAAGATTTTTAAACCGAGATTAATATTCATCATTTTGGAATTAGAAAGATCGTGTTCTAACTTACGGAATATGGTTTCTCTCTAAAACCAAGATAATCGAATATCTTTTAAAAATAATATTTTTGGTGTTTGTTTTTGTTTCGAGGATTTAAGGTATTGTGTCCTAACTTACGGGACATGATCCTTTTTCCCGATTAACCTGAAATAGACCCCTGTTCATGAAAATGAATTTAAGTAATACTGTAACGAAGGATCGTATTTTAAAATCTCTTCATATTCTCAATTTTCGACACTTAGACATTAATTAATCAATTAGGTACCAATTCTGGGCATTATGAGGGTGCTAATCCTTCCTCATGCGTGACTGACTCCCGAACCCATTTTCTTGGATTTTTTTAGACAAAAAATCTCTGTTTTAGTAAATCAAATCTTTCATTAAAATAATCAAATTACGAGGTAATCCGATCACACCTCATTAAGAGGATTGGTGGCGACTCCATTTTCGTTTTTAAATAAAAAGTCGACCTTTTTAAAAAAAAAATGGTTTCGACAGCTTAGCGACTCCACTGGGGACCAAATAAGAGAGTCAAGCCACGAGTTGATTATTTCTTGTCTTTTTGTCAAAAATTGATAATTTATTTTAAATTTGTTGTTGCAGGCCAATTTTGGCCTACCATTACAAAAGCCCATTTACATTAAACCAATACCCAATACAAAACAGCTCAAATTACCCACTTAACAACCTCTAAACCCAAAACCCAATACATTACCCAAACCCCTTAACCCATTTTCAAACCCATACCCGAAGCCCACCTAATCTAACCCAACCTAACCCAAAACCCAGAAGCCCAAAACCCCCAAGACCCAAATCAAAAAACACAAAACAACCCTAACCCCTATTCCCACTTGCGCCACCTACCCTCTGTGCCCCCATGCCCCTGACTGTCGGCCAACTGCTCTGCAAGCACCACCGTTCACCTACAAAGAAGAGACAAATAATAATAGAAAATTGTATGTGATTTGGCTTTAAAAAGCCCAAACTGAAATCAAAACGGGGGGGGGGGATTTTTTCTTGATAAAAAATACAAAGGGAAAGAACACTCGACAGTTCAAACAGAGATAAAAGGAAAATATCCAATTTTCGATTCTGTCAATATCCACATGCAAGAATAGCATCAGATTAGAGTAAAAATATCAAAGATCAAAGAATCAGAAGCTAAAAAACCTAAAGGTGATTTCTTTTTTCTATTTCTATTTCGTTTTAAAACCTATTTTAATCACCCATACATATTAAAATATAATAAAATAATAAAATAAAAATAACAAAAAAAAAGAGGAAGAAAAATTACCCCTTTTTGAATTTTCGGCCACTGTACACGGTGGCCGGCGCCGGTGGCCGACGATCGGCCGGTGACCCCCCGGCTGGAAATCCCTCTCTCCTTTCTCCCCTCTCTCTTTTTTTTCTCTTCTGCTGTTACAAATGAAAATTTTTCAAAAAAAAATATCTTTTATAGGGGACCAAAACGGTGCGTTTTGGTCCCCCCGTTTAAACAATAAAACGACGTCGTTTTGGCCCCGGGTCGGGTCGACCCAACCCGCTCCAGGTCAGGATCCACGTGTTTTTGAGCGGAAGGGCAATTTGCGCGTTTGGCCCTTCCTCTTTTCTGAGATTTCGCAATTAAGTTCCTATGATTTTGCAATTTGGCCCTATTATTTTTAGCGATTTTCAATTTAGTCCCCATTGACACGCTGCGTTTTGGTGAAAAGGGGTAATTGTTGTTTTGATCCTCCTAGGTTATGCGTGTTTTGCATTTAAATCCTTCTTTCTTTATTTCTTTTTAAAATCGCCCCAAACTTTCGTTTCCACTTCGATTTTAGTCCTTTTTGTTTGAGTTTTATATTATTTTTGCTACTTTATTTAATTTTAAATATTGGTAATTATTATATATATATTATTATTATATTGGCTATTATTTTTCTACTATATATAGATACTTTTAGCATTTATTTATATTATCTTTATCATATTAGTATTATTATTATTATTTTATATTATTGTTATTATATTAGTATTATTGTTAATATTATATTTTTGCCATTATATCTATTATTATTTTCATCAGCATTATTTATTATTTTTTTATTTTTATTATTTCATTACATCATATTTTCTTTTCATATTCTATTATTATAGTAATCACTATTAATATTCTTGTTATTTTTATTATTATTACTATTAGTATTTTACTATTATTAGTATTAGTATTAATTCTCCCTTAATATTTATATGTGTATATATAAGTATTTATGTAGTGTATTAATAGCTTTTACTTCTAATATATATATATATGTATGTTACGTATATTTAAACATTACTATGCATACATTTTTAACTCTATCTTATGTTTATATATTTTCAATATTATTAATTATATTCTTTATATACTATTCCATGTACATATTTCCATATCATCTTATGTATATATATTTGCATGCATATATTTTCTTTTATATATCGTGTACATACACTTTTTAATATATCATATGTATATACTCTATTAGTTAGTTTTATATACTAATTCATGTGTTTATTTCTCATGCTATTTCATATATGTATTTTTTATATAATGCTTATTATTGTTATTAATACTATTATATATTTCATTATATATGTGTATATGTATATATAGTAGTTTTCATTATTTCATTTCAATATTTTGTATTATTTGTTTCTTTTTCTTTTATAATATTATTATACATATTGGTGTATATATTTCTTATGTGCATGCATTTTTCAATATTTATTTTATATATATGTAAATATTATGTATACATTTTAACACTATTAGTTATATATATATCTTTTACTATTCTATGTATATTTCAAATATTATATAGTATATTTCTGACACTATTACTATATATATATATGTGTGTGTGTGTGTGTTTTGACGTACATGTTCTTAATATCATTTTATGCATATATACTCATAGTTTTATTTCGTGCTTGATACTATTATTATGTTTAATCTTGTATGCATGTTTGTTGCTTTAAATATTATTGTCATATTTATTATGTATCTTGATATATTTCTAACTCTTGTCTTCTGCCCATTTCATGTCACTTTGTTATTTACTATTTTAAAGATTTTTATTCAAGTTCTTTTTTTGATAAACAAGGTAACGTATCGACTTAACATTAAGTCATCGATTTCATTGCTATGTTGGGTGAATATCAATTGACTCATGTTAAAACAATATGACCTACTCAAAAAACCAAAGGAACTAAAAATTCTCATTTTTTCGGATCACGATTAAATCTTACATTGAACTTGTATTTTTGAAAATCAAGACAACATGAGTTTATAAGATACCAATTTTGGGCGTCGTGAGGGTGCTAATACCTTCCTCGCGCGTAACCTACTCCCGAACCCTAATTTTTCTCTGGCTTTTAATGTGGACCTAAACTCTGCCTTCTTTTTTGTTTTGAAAAAATAAATCTAATAGGTGTCTGATCACACCTAGGAAAAAGGATCGGTGGCGACTCCCCCTTTTTATAAAACCGAGATTCTATTTTTAAATTTTTAATAAATCGCCACAATTAGCGGCCAAGCTAAAATTTTTACGTCGCTACATTTGTGATCCTTTCGTTGCATTTCATTTTTATGGTCGGCATCATCTTGATATATTTGCTTTATTGGTTTGAGTCTTTGGATATATTTTCGCATATTGCATTACATAACTGGTCGGTTATACCCTTTTAAGTGGGAGTGAGAAACTATTCCTTCGTGAGGTCCTCACCTCCGTATTGGATAGTGTATCGCTTTCGGGATACATCTATACCTATGTCTTCGTGAGATATTCATCTCTGTATAGCCATAGGAAAATGTATTCCCCTGAACTGAACTCGGTCCGTATGGGCCTATAATGGGTGAGGATCGAGGAATCTGTCGGCTTAGGTACCCTTAACTTTAGAACCTAACCGCATATAATGAGCCTTAAGAGCCTATTCTGGGTAGTACAGTACTGAACCCTTAGTGGTCGCCCAAATAAGTGCTTTATTATTTCTTACCTGCTTTAAATTTTAGCTTTGTATAAGATGTACTGACTTGTTTTGTTTTGCTTTGACTGTGATTGCATGACTTTTTTTATCATAAAAAAGGGTGTTGATTCACGTTCAATTTCTAAATAGAGATCTTGTCATAAAAAATGAGAAGTGACTGATCACTTGCAGACCCCAGCAGTTCAAAGTCTAAAATTCGAATCGGAGTCAGATTGGGGCCGAGAATTAGCTTTGTTTCTTAGGAAAGTTAAGGTTTTGAGTGTGAAAATGAGCCTGTATATATATCCGCTTTATATAAAGAAACTTGTTTTCTAGTAAAGCTGTTCTAATGGAATTGAACTAGAATCAACACCTTTTTGCATGCATCTTTTCTATTTATTAACATTACATTTCATTGCATGCAATAAATTTTATTAAATCCAAAAGTGCGTCGAGATCAAAACTCTAGTACAGAGCCTGATGGATAACAAAGAGTTGGAATTCTTTGAAAATATCGAGGGTTTTGAGAGGGAACTAAAAAAACTATCAAGAATTTGTCCCGACATCCCCTGAAGTGTTCTAAACAACTGGACTGTGGAGGAGATCCGTGTGTTAGGACCATTTTAGAGTAATATTCAGAACATACCTATTGCTCTAAGCTTGGGAGCAATAAGAATCTTTTTTGTGAAAGAGGCACATGTCTATTATTTTTCATTTCAATAAAATGCATCTTTGCGTATCATTTTGAGCAAATATTCTTTTATTCTTTCCATTTCATTCATAATCATACCATACAGATAATTATTCTTAGATTCTTTTGTTCTTTGGATTTTCCTTCATCCCTATAATAGGTCTCTAGATATCAATGATATAAGCGTGCTGCTACTGACTCAGAATCTCCATTTGAGCAAGATATGTGTTTGGAGGAACCTCAAGACTTTGAAGGTGATCGAGATTGTAATATATCTCCTGATTTGTTAAGGATGGTAGAGCAAGAGGAGAAATAGATTTCACCTCACAAAGAATCAATGGAAGCTGTGAGCTTGGGAGATGAATAAGAAAAGAAAGAGGTGAAGATCGAAGCTTGCATAACTACAGAAACAAAACGAGACCTCATTTAGTTACTCCAAAAATTTAAAGATGTTTTCGCAGGGTCGTATCAAGACATGCCTGATCTTAATACTGATATTGTGGTGCACCGGCTCCCCATAAAAGAAGAATGCAAGCCAATTCAACAGAAAATCTGAATGATGAGGCCCGACGTCCTGTTAAAAATAAAAGAAGTTAAGAAACAATACTCAAAATGGGTAGCCAATACCGTTCCTATCCCTAAAAAGAAGTAACACCCCTAACCCGTATCCGTCACCGGACTAGGGTTAAGAGGCATTACTGAGCATATCAGAACATTTCGCAATAAAAAATCATACATCGTCATATCGTAATTAAATATCAACATAAGTCCCTTTCTTAGGTCAACGAGACCTTAAACATGCATTAGGAAGATGTTGGGACCAAACTGAACACATACAAAATTTTCTTGAAACTTAACAATTTTCTAGGTCACAAAGGTCACACGCCTGTGTAAACAGGCCGTGTGCCTCATACGGCATTAAACACGCCCATGTGTCTAGGTTGTGGCGAAACAGAGCATGTATACTGACTTATCTACACGGCCGAAGACACGCCCGTGTGCCTTGGCCGTGGTCGAAACTGACTTGGGTCACACGGCTGACCACATACCCGTGTGTCAAGCCCTTGTACCCTTCGAAATGGCCACACACGTCCATGTGCCAAGGCTGTGTGTCTTACATGGCCACCAGACACGTCCGTGTGTCTAAGCCGTGCTCTAGACTAACTGTTTCTAAAAGAAACATTGAAGGACACGGTCAAGACACACGCCCGTGTGCTCAACTGTAAGGGTAAATATAGGCCATTAGCAAGGCCAATTTGCCACCCATTTTGGTCATACCTATACCACATTTACAACCAATTTCAACTTCAAAATATACATCATTCAAATCGTAATATTCTCAACCAAATCATACTCATCACCTATACTAAAAAAACCAAAATCACATACCAAATTCATGCCAAAGACATAGGTTCATATCTCATTTCAAACCAATTCAAAACATATCATTTCATCATCATATCAACTACCTAATCAACCATAAAACTTACCAAAATGACCATTTCATTAAGCCATTTATGAACACATCAAACTTACCAAAAACCATACCATATATGCATCCAAAATCAAGCCATATTTCAGGGCATGATATATATATACATCTCAAAACATATCCAAAGACTTCTAGCCTATACATGTCATACTTCAATATACACATTTTCAAAAGGTACCAAAAAGAGTTCGATAGTGTGGTGATGATCCTCGACGATCCCCGAGCTTTCGGTAGCTTTGATATCTATAAAACAATTGAAAACACACACAAAGTAAACTTTCAAAAGCTTAATAAGCCATATACAAATAAACTTATCATATAATATAATTCACTCATGTAACTTATGGAAAAATAAAAGAACACATCCTTAAATCTCATATAGGCCATTTAACCATAATTCACTTACATATATCATAAATCCAAACTTGTACAAATACTTACCTTTCATTCTCAATCATGTTATAGATTTCAAACATACCTGAATCGGATACACATTCACATAGTGATTCGTTTTCTCGGAATGCCCGTTGAACCGTTCGGAATCAATAAGGATACTCAGATAGCTCAGAAAGCTCCTACAATACCAACGTCCCAAACGAGGTCTTACACGAAAACAAATACGCTGTCGATGTCTCAGACATGGTCTTACACGTAAATCTCAAATCGATGCCAACGTCCCAGACGTGGTCTTACACAAAAACACATATCGAAATCCTATTTCATGACATATGTATCCTAACTATTCCTATAGTTCGTACGGGGCTTTTCGGACGTCGTTACATTATCGAAACTTTCTCAATTTCACATATTTAGCTTCTATAACCATTCATCACATTTCAATAGCATACAAGCAATAAAAATTCAATTCAAAGTACATTTATTTGTATATCGACTTACCTCGTATAGGTTCGAATAGACAGAATCGATTACTCGACAACTTTCGACTTTCCCCGATCTAATTCCTTTTTCTTGGTTCTTGATCTATATAAATTTAAATTTAACTATTTTATTCAAAAAATTATTCAATTGAATCCTTATACACATGTTTAGGGCATTTTATAAATTAGCTTTCACATTTTCACATTTTAACACTTTAGTCCCTAATCACAAAAAAATCACAAAATATACAAAATTTCCATATACCCATGCTTAGCCGAATTTTCATAGTGTTCATATAAACCCATATATTTCATTTATTTCACATTTTAGTCACTCAAAATTTCATTTTCACAATTGAGTCCAAATTACTTAAATTCATAAAAAATTCAGAAACAAAACATATTAACCCAACATCAAGCTTCCATATACTATCATCAAACTTCATAAAACTTATAATTTCATCAATGGCATATCTTAAAATCATATCAAATTCAGAAATTGAGACATGGGCTTAGTAAAACACAAAGCAACAATCACAAAAACGTAGAAATTATCAAAAACCGAGTCAAAACCATACCTTAATCACCAATATCAATAGCCGAACCCTAGCTTGAGTTTTCTTTCTTTTATTCTTTGTATTTTTAGCAATATACGGTGATAATGGCCTTAATTTCTTATTTTTTTTTAATTATAATAAGTTTAATTCATCATTTACTTATTTACCCATTATAATTAAACATGTGATTTATATTAATTAAGGCTATTAATGTCCACTCATACTTCCAAAGGTCAAATATCAACATAAGGACCTTTACTTTAATAAGACACATCAATTCAGCACTTAATCAAATAGAAGACCACTTTTTCATTTTCTGCGATTAAGTCCTTTTTGCAAATTAAACACACAAACAATAAAAATTTCACACGAAACTTTCACAGATATCAATTCATATATTATAAGCATGGAAAATAATATTAAAATATTTTTTGACTCGGATTTGTGGTCCCGAAACCACTATTCTGACTAGGGTCTAAACCGGGCTATTACAAAAGATGGGAAGGTTACTCATTGTTCTCATTCATAGATGGTTTCTTCGGATACAACCAGATTAAGATGCATCCTGAAGATATGTAAAAAATGACATTTGTAACCATTTAGGGAACATTTTGCTATAAAGTGATGTCATTTGGACTAAAAATGCAGGAGCCACGTATCAAAGAGCCATGATAGCCCTGTTTCATGATATGATGCACAAGGAGATTGAGGTTTATGTCGAGGATATGATCGAAAAGTCCCAAACAGAAAAGGAGCATATACAAGTCCTGAGGAAATTGTTCTTGAGATTGAGAAAATTTCAGCTAAAGCTCAATCTAGTAAAATGTATCTTTGGGGCTAGGTTGGGGAATTGCTAGGATTTGTAGTCAGTGAAAAGGGGATCGAGATTGACCCAGATAAAGTTGAGGCTATACAGGAGTTGCCTCCGCCACACACTCAAAAGGAGGTCTGAGGTTTCTTAGAGAGGTTAAATTACATCAATAGGTTCATTTCACAATTAACCGAGAAATGCGACCTCATATTCTGTCTCCGTAAGAAACACAATCTAGGTGTATGGGATGAGGATTGTCAGAAAACTTTTGACAAGGTTAAACATGTCCAATACCGCAGTGCTAATGCCTCCCAGCCTAGATAAATCACTGATACTGTACTTGACAGTATTCAAGAATTCCACGGGATACGTGTTTGGTCAACATGATGAGTTAGGAAGAAGAAAGAGCGATATACTATCTCAGTAAGAAATTCACTGAATGTGAGACAAGATATTCGCCAATCAAGAAGTTATGTCACGCCTCGATCTAGACAACCTGAAGACTGAGACAGTACATGTTGTACCATGTAACTTGGCTCATCTTAAAACTGGACCCTCTAAAGTATAAGGTGGAGTCGATTGCTTTGAATGGAAGAATGGCCCAGTGGTAAATTCTGCTTTCCAAATTTATGTGAATCAAAAGGCTATAAAAGGGAGCGCAATAGTAGATTTTCTGGCCAGTAGAGCTCTAGAAGATTACGAGCCTTTGAATTTTAATTTCCCGAATGAAGATCTAATGTATGTTGCAACCACTGAAGAAGACTCTCAAGAAGGTCATCATTGGAAACTAAACTTTGATGAAGCCTCAAACGCTGTGAGTAACGGAAATGGGGCAGTCTTGGTATCCCCAAACGAAGATCATTATCCATTCACTAGTAAATTGGATTTTGATTGCACGAATAATATGGCAGAATACGAAGCATGCATCACGGGTATCCATACAGCCATAGAACATAAGATCAAAGTGCTAGAGGTATATGGGGATTCTACATTAATGATCTATCAACTCAAAGGTAAATGAGAGACAAGAGATCTCAAGTTGATCGAGTATAGAAGGCTGGTCCCGGAGTTAATAAAAGAGTTTGATGACATCACCTTCTGTTACCTCCCGCAAGATAAAAATCAGATGGTTGATGCCCTAACTACCTTAGCTTCCATGGTCAAAATGAAAAAACAAGATCAAGATAAGAATTCATGAGGCTTCGACACATTGTTACAACATCGAGGAAGAAGAAAAGGAGGACCACCCTTGGTACCACGATATACTAAGATATGTAAAAAACCGTGAATACCCTAATCAGACGACCGAGAATAATAAAAGGACACTGAAGAGACTGACCAATGACTATGTTTTAGACGGGGAGATCACGTATAAAAGAAAAAAAATCAGGTGCTATTGAGATGTGTGGACGTAGTTGAGGCCAAGAAGATTTTGGAAGAAGACCACGAGGGCGTTTGCGGAACACATGCTAATAGTTTTACAACGGCCAGACAAATCATGAGATTTGGGTATTATTGGTCCACTATGGAAGGGGGTTGTATCAGTTATGCCAAGAGATGCCATAAATGCCAAATTTATGGAGACAAATTCATGTGCCTCATTCACCTCATCATGTTATGATTTCTCCATGGCCTTTCCCCATGTGGGGCATAGATGTCATTGGGTTGATCTTACCAAAAGCCTCCAATAGGCATCGATTCATCTTTGTGGTCATCGATTACTTTACCAAGTGTGTAGAAGCCACTTCATATGCCAATGTCACAAAGTCGACAGTCGGTAAATTCTTGAAGAAAGGGATCATATATTGGTATGGAATGCCAGAAAGGATTATATTTGACAATACACTGAATTTGAACAATAACACGATATTAGAAGTCTGTAGTCAATTCAAGATCAAACACCACAACTCGTCACCATATCGCCTAAAAATGAATGGTGTGGTGGAGGCATCCAATAAGAACATTAAGAAGATTGTGGGGAAAATGACTGAGAATTATAAAGATTGGCATGAAAAGCTACCATTTGCCCTCTATGCTTATCAAACGTCTGTCAAGACCTCCACCGGGGCAACGCCTTTCTCATTATGGAATAGAGGCAGTCTTGCCCATTGAAGTCAAGATTCCTTCTCTCCGAGTTTTATTAAAGGTGAAGTTAAATGAAGCAGAATAGATCCAATCCTGATATGATCAGTTGAACTTAATTGAAGAAAAGAGGTTGAAAGCCATCCGTCATGGTTAGATGTACTAAAAACGAATGATACGAGCTTCTGACAAAAAGTTTGCCCCAGAGAATTCTATCAGGGAGACCTGGTATTGAAAAAGATCATGTCCATATAAAAAGATTTCAAAGGAAAATGGATGCCAAATTGGGAAGGACCCTATGTGGTAAAGAAGGCATTTTTCGGAGGAGCGCTGATCTTGACCGAGATGGATGGCAAAAAACCTGCCTAATCCTGTGAATTCAGATTCAGTCAAGAAATATTTCACCTAAAAAAAAGGAGAGGCCAAGGCAAAAACTCACAAAGGGCGCCTTGAGAACAAAGAGGTTTTGAGTTGAAAACCTAGAAAATGGCAGCTCAAATTTTGATCGAAGATGGGGCATGTGGTAGTCTTGTCCTTTCAGAATTAACAAGTAGGAGAAACATTATATCTTGGGGCATCAACAAAGTACTCTAGATCTCCTAAACACATATCAAGCTAAAAATGGTTATCAAGAAGTTTGTACAAAGAATTTTATGCTGCGATATTTGGGGCACCTACTTTTCATCTTATTCGTTTTGTATTCTAGCAACGTTTGCCATTTTGATTAATCCATTCATTTAGAGTTTTACTCCCAATAAATTTCGATCTTGTCCAATTTTACAATTTTTTCAATCATTTTTACATTGAAATAATGATTAATAGACTAATGATATTTAAGTAAAAGGAGTTCTGCATATTGCTCTGAAAGGTTTTCTAGATAGTACAGGGATCTGAGAATAGGACCACTATTCAAAACTAACCGAACTTAAGGGTTGGAAACATTTGAGAAAGAATAGTCTAAATTATGATTATTTCTTCGAATTTTTTATATAAAGATACCAGCTGAATAAAAAGACATGGTAACACATCAGTGATAGAACCTTGATAAACAGTGAACAATGACAACTGACATTTTGCATTCATGCAAATATCATTCATATATACACATCTAGTTAAGAGCATTTGATTCATCCTGATCATGACATCCTAATCACTAGGCATAAATAGGTCCATGAAATGGATCTTATAGGTCATGTTCCCTAGAGAGCGGTGTAACAGATCAGTGAAACCATAAATCCTATACCCTTAAAGTTGCAGTGGGACGGATTATAGTCATCGTGGCAAATCTTATCTCCCTAAAGTTGCAGTGGAGCAAATTAAAGCCACAAGTCTTATCTCCTTGAAGTTACAGTGGAGTAGATCGAAGATAGCAAGTCTTATCTCCCTGAAGTTACAGAGAAGTAGATTAAAACTATAAGCCTAATCTCCCTGAAGTTGTAGTGGGGCAGGTTGAGGTTACAGGTCTTATCTCCCTGAAGTTGCAGTGGAGTATATTGAAGATAGCAAATCTTATCTCCTTAAAATTATAGAGGAGCAGATTGAAGCCACAAATCTTATCTCCCTAAAGTTCAGTGGAGTAGATTAAAGATAGCGAATCTTATTTCCCTGAAGTTGCAGTGGAATAGATTTAAGCTACGAGTTACAAATCCTATACCTCTGAAGTTGCAGTAGGTCGGACCAAATCTACCATGGCGAATCTTATCTCCTTGAAGTTGCAATGGAGTAGATTGAACTCACAAACCTTATCTCCCTGAAATTGTAATGGAGCAGGTTAAAAATAACAAATCTTATCTCCCTAAGGTTGTAGTGGAACAGATTAAAGTCACAAGTCTCATCTCCCTAAAGTTGTAGAGGAGCAGATTAAAGTGACGAATCCTATATCTCTGAAGTTATAGTGGGTCAGGTCAAATCAAATCACAAATCTCATCTCCCTGAAGTTACAGCGGAGCAGATTGAAGCTATAAGTCTTATCTCTCTGAACTTGCAGTGGTGTAGATTGAAGATAGCGAATCTTATCTCTCTAAAGTTGCAGTACAGTAGATTAAAGCTACAAACCTTATCTCCTTAGAGTTACAGTGGAACAGATTGAAGATAGCGAATCTTATTTCCTTGAAGTTGCAATGGAACAAATTAAAGCTACAAATTAAAAATCTTATCTCCCTGAAGTTGTAGTGAAGTAGATTGAAGTTACGAATCTCATCTCCCTGAAGTTGCTGGAGCAGATTGAAGCCACAAATCTTATCCCCCTAAAGTTGCAGTGGAGCAGATTAAAGTGACGAATCCTATACCTCTGAAGTTACAGTGGGTCGGGTCAAATTAAATCACAAATTTCATCTCCCTGAAGTTACAGGGAAGCAGATTGAATCTACAAGTCTTATCTCTCTGAAGTTACAGTGGAATGGATCGAAGCAACAACTCCTATACCCCTAAAGATGCAGTGGATTGGAATGAGACTACTTGAAGAAGAGGAGCAACAAGGAAGTCGAAGTTCGACGAGATCGGACGAAATTGGCCGTTCTTAAAAATCTTTACTCCATTCTCGTTACACGACCATAAGCAAAGAGGGCCAACTGTAATAGCCCATTTTCACCCGGCCCACCAGAAAACCAAACCAAAATAAATAAATAAATAAGGAGTCCAAAAATAAACAGTCCATTAATAGCCCAAAAACAACAAAAATAGAAGTCCAAATTACATTAAACCCTAGCCCAAAAAAAATTTTACAAGCCCACAACCTTAAAACATTTTCAGAAACCCTAGCCCCCTTAAGCCATCAGCGCCACTGCCCTCCACGTGAACGGGCACATCGCCCAAGGCCCTTCGTCTCTGCCACCATCATCAATTGCCACCTGCAAAGAAGAAACAACACGCAACAAACACAAACAGTAGCAAACAGTAAAAAAATAGAAAAAAATGTTGTAATTTGGCTTTAAAAAGCCTACAAAAATCAACTGTAAGGGAGGGGAGGAGAAATCAAATAAAAAAAAATTGAAAACAAAAGGTTTCAGATTCAAAAGGTTTTTTTTATATTATATTACTCATTTTATTTTTTTATTGTATTTTTTTACCTTTTTTCGGTCGGCGGTCTACAGATCCGGGCTTGAGAAGACAAATGGCCAAAAGGGGAAAATTTTATATTTTTCAGGCCACCGTGGACGGCGGCAATGTCGCCGGTGACCGGCGACCGGAATCTGGGTTATGCCCAAGGAGAAAGCAGAGAAAAGAGGGGGTGTTTTTTGATTTTTTTTTTTAAAACTGTTTAAAATGATTTTTTTTCAGATTTTTAACTTAAATGGGGGGTCAAAACGGCGTCATTTTGGCCTAAGCTCATAGGCCTTAAAATGATGTCTTTTTGGCCTTTGACCCGAAACCTGACCCGCCTGCAGCTAGGATCCGCGTGTTTTTTTTGGAAAATAGGGTATTTGCGCACAGGGCTCTTCCGCTTTTATGGCCTATTGCGATTTAAACTATTTCTTTTTTTTCCTTTTTAATTTTACGCTGTAATTTTATTTTTATATTATTTTGGTCCTCTAAAGAACGGCACCGTTTTGGGACAGGGGATCATTTCACGTTTAGCCCTCGCCCCTTTGCGCGCATCTTATTTTGGCCCTAATCTCTATCTTTTTCTTTAAAATTCGATCATTCAATTTTATTTCATTTTTAATTTGGCCCCTTGGTTTGCTAGAAAGAACGGTGCGTTTTTGGGACAGGGAATATTTTCCCATTTGGTCCCTATTCTTTTGTGCTCGTTTTATTTTGGTCTCAATTCCAGCCTTTTTTTTTAATTTATCTCATTAATTTTTTTTTCTTTTTTGGTCCTTTGACCATTTAATCACCCATTTAGTCCTTTTTTTTTATTTTTTTAATATTTTTGCATTTTATTGTGGTATTTTATTTACTTATTTTATTTAAATTTATGTTTTTAATTTAGTCCTAGGTTTATTCAACTTCCATCTTTTATGATTTTTATTTTTATTTATATATTTACTTATTTCACAATTCATGTCCCTTTTATTTTATTTTAACTCCAATTGCATCTTTCATTTATTTAATTTTCACTTGTTCATTTCTTATCATTTTATTTCCTTAATTATTATTCCCTCTTTTTTGTCTTATTTTCTCGATCTTTACATTTTTATCGTATTATATATTACTTTTATTATTATTATTGTTCCAATATGCATATTATGTCTTTACCACTACAAATTTATGTCTCATTACCATCATTCGCTAAGTATGACATTTTTTTCTTACTTGTAAGCCCTTTTTTTATTTTATCTTTATATACCATACTCGAATAAATTAAATATACGATATTTCAAAGGTTATGATTGTTTTCGCACAACGCATAAAAAAGAAAGATTTTTAAACCGAGATTAATGTTCATCATTTTGGAATTAGAAAGATCGTGTTCTAACTTACGGAATATGGTTTCTCTCTAAAACCAAGATAATCGAATATCTTTTAAAAATAATATTTTTGGTGTTTGTTCTTGTTTCGAGGATTTAAAGTATTGTGTTCTAACTTACGGGACATGATCCTTTTTCTCGATTAACTTGAAATAGACCCCTATTCATGAAAATGAATTTAAGTAATATTGTAACGAATGATTGTATTTTAAAATCTCTTCAAATTCTCAATTTTCGACACTTAGACATTAATTAATCAATTAGGTACCAATTCTGGGTGCTATGAGGGTGCTAATCTTTCCTCATACGTAACCAACTCCCGAACCCATTTTCTTGGATTTTTTTAGACCAAAAACCGTTGTTTTAGTAAATCAAATCTTTCATTAAAACAATCAAATTACGAGGTTATCTGATCACACATCATAAAAAAGATTGGTGGCGACTCCATTTTCGATTTTAAATAAAAAGTCGACCTTTTTCAAAAAAAAAAAAGGTTTCGACAATCTCGATTTCCACATCCCGATGAGCTAAAGGAGCTGCCATGAGTAACGCACTCAAGTATAGACTACTAATAGATCCGGAGAGTTTCATCTACGAAAGGACCCAGAATGGAACATCATAAATGGTAACAACACCATATAACGAAAACGATTTAAACCATACGTACCTTTCCCCCGGGAAGACCACCCTTTCCGTTTATATAGACGGGGACAATTCGTGCCGAGAGTACAATCAATATCAACACCAAGTTGTTTAAGACCAGTAACTAAGTCTCCGATCGACCTTTGTCTCATTCGGGGTATGCCATCAAGAATGTAGCTAAATAAACATGCAACATATATGCATTTGAAAGAACATCACCATATAAAGCATATAGTTCCAGATTATTAAAATTATAGGCCAAACCTCGAACTACCACCGGCGGAACCAATAACAATGGTAAGAAGCCGTATTGCGGTTCCAGCATTCCCGAGAAAAAGCTTGATTTCTTGACCTTCCATATCCCCTACCGGAAACCGACCTTTGCAACCTTTGACGACGGCCCGTTTCTGGTCATTGTCATGTTCCACATACACCCCAAGTTTTTTCAAAGCGAGAAGCATGTAATGAATATTATCACCATTCAACAAATTGTCTACCACAGTAGTTCCCCAACCAAACATTAAAAATCATAGCATTATCAAATTTTATTGGAAAAAACCATACTCAATGTCACTAAACTATTAATAAATTTATGTTTTGATCACTCAATTTTAAAAAGTTATAAAATGGTCATTGAATTATTCGAAAGTTTTTATTTAAGTTATTAGGTTGTTAAATTCCCTTTTTTTAAAAAGTCCAATTAGCGAGCTCAAGCGACGGTGGATCACTACCGATCAATGAGTAAAATAACATACATTAGATCCAAGTTGATCTGAAGGTTAGTGTTGGAAATAGGAGAAGAAAGTTGTTTGGACATTCAAAGATATTTCATGAAAAAAAATTAAAATGGAGAATGAGAGTCTACAATTAATACAGGCGTTGTGAATAGACAAGATTATACAATAACGATTTTAACAATCGAATGAGTTAAATAAAAACTTTCGAATTGTTCAATGATCATTTTATAATTTTTAAAATTAAATAACCAAAACATAAACTTACTAATAGTCTAATAACTTAAATAAAAGCCGACATACCTTGGATAAAGCAGCTAAAAGCAGGATCCTATGGGAGAGAGATTTTGACCCGGGTAACGTAACCGTACCCGAAATCTCATTAATTGGTTGTATCAATATTTCTGAAGCTGCTACTGAAGGAACATGTTTGGGAAGAACACATGTTTTCTGGGTTGAATTGTAGATTTTGCTACCCTGTGACCATTTCTGTGTCAAAAGACACTAACTGTTTTTGAAGCAAAAATGACAGGAAATTGGAAAGAGTTGTCGGATTATAAGAAAAAAGCATTTTGATGTGATGGTGGTTGGGTTGTGGATATGTTCTTTTATTGTTGTTGATAAGAAGTGATTGGTGTTTGATTGATTGAATAAAATTCTCACTCTCTGAAAAAAATTATCAAATTCATGCCTCAGAAAGCGATTTAACTTAAATTAAAAGTAAAAAATTTCAGTGAAATAATACTGCTCTAATTAATCAGGTAAATCAAATTAGAAATAAATCTGTCATTTTTGGTAAAATTAACAACTGCATACATTACTTTGATGAAAAATATATTAGTAAACTAAACCGAAACCAGTTACCTCAGTTATTTCTGATTTTCATTACGTAAAAGTATTTTACCTTTTTTACTAAAAAATTGTAAATTAATCTGTGTACATTAGGTCAAAGAATAAATCGATTCTTTCTATTAAAAATTTCATTTATTTTTACTTGCATGGTTGATGATATAACTAGAGGTACACGTGTACCTCCTGCTCACATACATGGATCACTTTTTAATAAAATGATCAATTTACTTTTTAATCTAACTTATAAAAACTAATATGCCCATTTTTTGAGTGAAGAGAGAAAAATATAATTTAACTCTTAATATAAAAATCTCTATAGTACTTTTACTGTTAACTCTTTTTTTTTTTCTTAAAATTCTTTAATATTTAAGTTCGATTATTTCAAAGTCAAGCTAAGTCAAACATCAAATGAGAGAACTTTTGTAACTTTTATTTTCTCCATTCACAAAATTCAAAATCGAAACTAAGATATTTACCACCCAACTCAACATAATTTATTTCAATTATGCCACTCAACTATAGTACTACTAGTAGCAAAAAATCCTTAATTGAGCAAATATTGTTTAACATACCAGTCTTCATGACAGCGACTAAAGACCAACTACTCACTCATTACAAGTAGAAAAATAAATTATCTAGGAAGAAACAGTAATAAACCCGAGCTGCCGATTGCGGAATTATCAGATTACGAGATGGAACATCGAAGACGAGGTTTGATTGCCTTTCGTCCTATGATTTTTAAGGACGGTGGTACGAACCTATCTCTCGTGCTTTTCTTGCTTTCTCTAAAGTAAGAGAGTCATTCAGTGCTTCGTAACTCTATCAAGAACTTCAAAGTAATCAGGGAAGGTTTTCCGGGTACAACCAGGATCCTTGATGGTAACTGGAACCTCAGCGCATGCGGCTAGAGAGAATGCCATGGCCATTCGGTGATCATCGTAAGTATCGATTGCTGTCACGTTTAATTTCTCTGGTGGTGTGATCACGCAATAATCCGGCCCTTCTTCGACTGCTGCTCCGAGCTGCACCGATATAGTTAAGGGAACAAACCCGGATTAGTATCCCATAGTGGGATTGTTTTAAGCATAAAACTAGATCAAAACTACCTTCCGGAGTTCTGTGCATATAGCAATCATCCTTTCAGTCTCCTTCACTCTCCAACTTGCCACTGAAGAGAACCAAAGACGATGTTATTTAAGAAAGGTAAATATTAAATTTAATCCAAAGACATTTTCGGGTTCGATTTGAAAAGCAAGATTATACCATCTCTTATGGCAGTTGGACCATCAGCATAAAGGGCAACAACAGCGAGAGTCATAGCAACGTCCGGCATTTTGTTCATGTTGACATCAATAGCACGCAAGTGTTTCCTCCCCAAGGAATTTCTTGGGGGTCCGGTGACAGTTACGCTATTCTCAGTCCAGGTGACTTTGGCACCCATCATCTCAAGAACCTCGGCAAATTTTACATCACCCTTAAATCGAAACAAAAGAACAAGCACAAGTTATATAGTGATGGAATTCGAGGTAGAGACGGCCATAACAACGGGAACAATACTTCACTAAGTACCTGTAAACTACTTGTTCCGCATCCTTCTACCGTGACAGTCCCACCAGTGACTGCTGCACCCGCAAGGAAGTAACTGGCACTCGAAGCATCACCTTCAACATAAGCATTTCCAGGAGACCTGAAAGATTTATAAATTTTACTACTCGTCCGAGACCATTCCAGCCATGCAAGTGAGTGCACATTTAGAAACTTACATATACTTTTGACCTCCTCGGATAAAGAATTGATCCCAGCTATCCGTGTGCTCCACGGTGACCCCAAACCTTTCCATCAACTTTATAGTCATTTCAACATATGGGATGGAAATAAGTTTATCAATTATCTCAATTTCCACATCTCCAAGAGCCAACGGAGCCGCCATGAGTAAAGCTGTCAAGTATTGACTACTAATAGACCCAGAGAGTTTCACCTGCAAAATGACCCAAAACAAAAATATATCGTGAATATCGGCAACAACATTAGAAGCACTTGAACATAACAAAAATGATTTAAACCGTACCTTTCCCCCGGGAAGACCACCCTTTCCTTCTATACGAACAGGGGGACAATTCGTGCCAAGAGTACAATCAACATCAGCACCGAGCTGCTTAAGACCGGTAACTAAGTCCCCGATCGGCCTCTCTCTCATTCGGGGTACGCCATCAAGTACGTAGCTAAAGAGAGACATGTAACATATATCCATTAACTCGGAACCAATACACAAAACAAAGAGCATCAACATATAAGCATATATAGTTCCATGACTATGAAAATGGTAAAAGTACCATGGAGGTCCTATACTAGGAGTAGGATTGTATTTTGCCTCTTCTACTCAAAAAATGAGAAAATTAATCCCTATACACTAGATCAAAGAGCAAACCATTCCTTCTATTAAATAATTTCATCCATTTTGCCTTCTAGAATATTAGTCCCTGCCACGCCAGTTTTAACAGTAGAAACGGATAAAAATTTTAACAAAAAGGACCAATTTGCTCTTTGATCTAATATATAGGGACTAATTTGCCGAACAATATGCAATCTAACTCCTAGTACAGGGCCCTCCATGATACTTTTACCCTATGAAAAGCTAATGTCAATCATAAGGAATCAATGACTATAAAACATGATTTTCTTATAAGGACAGACCTCGAATTGCCACCGGCGGCTGTAATAGCGGCAGTAAGTGGTCGCATTGCGGTTCCAGCATTCCCGAGGAAAAGCTCGATTTCTTGACCTTCACCTTTTCCAACTGGAAACTGACCACCACAACCTTCAACAATCGCTTGTTTCTTTTCACTGTCATGTTTCACATACAGACCAAGTTTACCCAAAGCAACAAGCATGTGATGAACATCATCACTGTTCAACAAATTTTCAACCACAGTAGTTCCCTACATATCGAACAAAACATTAAAAACATATAAGGATATGGCATTACCAAGTTTTGAATTTAATCCCTCTCTTTTACCAAAGTTGTGAATTTAATCCATGTACTTTAATTTGATCATTTTTAGCATTATTACTTTTCTAAATTTTAAAATTTCGGTCAACTGCTAAATTTATTAAGTTATTTTCAAAACCTAATGCGACAAACATATTATCATTCGTGTAATGCTATATCAATTTGTTATTTTACATATTACTCACTAAAAATCCAAGTATTAACCAATGTGGAAACTTCAAAATTCAAAAGCATAAGGAGCTATAATGATCCAATGCTAGAAAATTGTTTTAAGGGACCAGAAATGAATAAAAAAATTTGAGGACCAAAGTAAAATTTTAGCATTATACTAACTTAAAAGAAGGAGCTATACGGGAAATTTTCATTTTGCCCCCTCCCTTAGAGAACATGTGCTAGTAATTGAATATAACCAAAAGGATTTAAATTATATAAACTAAAATTGACAAATTCAAATGAAATTAAAGGACTAAATCCATAACTTTCGCAAAGTAGAAGGACTAATACCAAAATTTAACCAATGAAAATCAACATACCTCAGATAAAGCAGCTAAGAGCAGGATCCGATTAGACAATGACTTAGACCCAGGTAACTTAACAGTACCCGAAATTTCATTAATTGGTTGAAGCACAATCTCTGAAGCTCTAGATGGTTTCTCCGCTGTTGCTGTTGAAGCAGAAACCTTCAAAGACCGAACCTTTATTGACCCAAATTTCCCATTGTTCTTCACAACCAAACCCCAAGAACTTGTCTTTCCATTGAGATTTGATTTGAATGAAACCAAAGGAACATGTTCGGGATTCTGGGTTTTTGAAACATTGGGAAGAACACATGTTTTTTGTGTTCCATTGTAGATTTTGCCTACCTGCGTTGCCATCTCTGTCTCAAACACTCACTTTTCTCTTAGAAACAAAGTTTGTAACTTTATTTCTTTAAATTGAGATTTGATGGAGTTTTTGGGATTAAAAAAGGAAGCTTTTTTGGTGATGGTGGTTGTTGGATTGAATTGAGTGGAAGAAGGGTTTTTTCACCAACAACCAAAATCTAAAGGCTAAGAGAAAATGGGGTTGGTGTGGGAATTAGCTTTACCAAACCCCCTCAATTTTAATTGTTGTCTTAATGGGTCCACACTACAGGTACTATTGATATAACCCCAATTTCAATTTGGATTCATTTTAGATTCCAGTTATTTTAATATAAAATTATGATTTATTTTAATTTTAATTTTTCCACATTTTTTAGAGATTGAGATTTGGATGGATGGATGGGTCGGTGGGTGGGTGGGTAGGTAGGTAGATATAGGAGTTGTTTAATTTTTAAAGCGTGCAAATAACCAAAGTTTGCTTCGTTATGCTGCTAGTGGTAAAAGTATCTTGTCTTTATATTAGGATTCACTTTCTATTTTATTTCTTTTAACTCGAAAAATAAGTAAATTGTTCTTTATATAAATTGAATTTTTGTTAAAAATTTTATTTATTTTTATTATTAAAAATTAATATAACTAACAAAATAACTAGACAATTACATTTGACGTATCACTTGTACAATATTTTGATGTACAAAGACTAATTTTTAATAATAAAATTGGATGAACTTTTTAATAGAAAGACCAGTTTGCTCTTTAATCTAATGTACAAAAACTAATTTACCTATTTTTTATGTAGACAGAGCAAAATGCAATCTGAATCTTAATACAAAGACCTCCTTGATACTTTTACAGTCACATAATCAATGTAATTACTTAATATAATGTAAATTTAAACCTTGAAAATGATATTATTAATAGTGAACTTAATAATTAAGTCAACTTTAGTATCTATTATTTTTAATCAACTTCGATACTTGAACTTAATAACTGAGTCCATTTTAACTTGACAAATATAAAAACTTGATGTCATAGCAAAATCTTAGAGTGCTACAACGTCAAAACTTAGTTGACAAGTTCCTAAATATCATATTTGAACTAATTGTGAAACTCAGGGGCTAAAAGTAATATTAACCCTTTCGTTAAAAGCAAAATTATCAACTCTTTTTTGCATATAAGCATTTAAAGCAGCAAGAAGTGATGCAAAAACTATGGGAAAATAGTTCAAAGAGGAATTACAAATTCATAAACATATAAAATCACAAAGCAACATAAGAAATTTGGATGATTCCTTCTATTATTAAAAACAAAAACAGTCACAAAAGGCACCTAATAATGCCTAGCAAAGTTCCTTTGCTGCTGCAACAACAGCCTCTGGTGTTAAACCGAATTCTTTGTATAATCTACCTGCCGGTGCACTTGCCCCGAACCGATCGATTCCGATTGCCTTCCCTTTTGATCCCACAATCTTTTCCCACCCGAAAGTTGATCCCGCCTCAATACTTACCCTAGCTGATACACCAGATGGTAAAACACTTTCTTTGTAGGCGTCTGATTGATTATCGAAGAGTTCCCAAGAAACAAGGGAGACGACCCGAACAGCTTTTCCGGCCTTCCTTAGTTCATTGGCGGCTTTAGCGGCAATTTCCAGCTCAGAACCAGTTCCAATCAGGATTATGTCAGGGTTGTTTCCTGAAGAATTGTCTGATATAATGTAGCCACCTTTTTCGACCCCCTCGATGGAAGTTCCGGGTAGTTGGGGTAGTTTTTGTCGAGAGAGTGCGATAATGGAGGGAGTGTTCCTGTTGAGGATAGCAACTTTGTATGCACCGGCAGTTTCGTTTCCATCAGCTGGACGAAGCATGAAAACATTAGGCATTGCACGGAGGCTAGCTAAGTGCTCGATTGGTTGGTGGGTTGGTCCGTCTTCCCCAAGACCAATGGAATCATGGGTCATAACGTAAATAACTCCAGCTTGACTCAATGCAGACATCCTAATAGCAGCTCTCATGTAGTCGGTGAAAACGAAGAAAGTAGCACAGTACGGAATAAGTCCGGGGCTGTGATGTGCAATGCCATTGCAGATGGCTCCCATTCCGTGTTCTCTAACACCAAACCTAAGATTACGTTCCTCGGGGGTGTCTTTCTGGAAATTACCATACATTTTGAGCAAGGTCATGTTGGAAGAAGCAAGGTCTGCACTTCCACCAAGAAAACCAGGGATTACTTTTACGAGAGCATTGAGATTTTGTTGAGAGAGGTTTCTGGTAGCATCAGCGGGGCTCTCCGGAGTATATGTCTGGAAATTCGCAAACAGAAAAAGGCTCATTTTACATACGAAGAAAGATTTGTCTAAGAATTCAAGTGTTCGACTAAATTTAGTCGGGACTCAGGACTCGGGACAATAAGAGGGGTACTCACTGGAAGTGCCTTCTCCCATCCGGCTGGTAGTTCACCAGTGATGATTAATTTGAGCTCTGCAGCTTC
The DNA here is from genome assembly GCA_025698475.1 of Gossypium anomalum. Taxonomy (NCBI): domain Eukaryota; kingdom Viridiplantae; phylum Streptophyta; class Magnoliopsida; order Malvales; family Malvaceae; genus Gossypium; species Gossypium anomalum. Next base: position 28,809,183 of record CM046967.1, read on the forward strand.
ATCTTTGTATTTCTTCTCGTATTCAGCAAACTTTGCATTCCATTCGGCTTCAAGGGCAGCTCCCTGTTGGACAAGGCGACTCCAATGCCTGCAAATATTGGGAAGAAAGTTTCGAACACCTAACAAGAAAACATAATCAAATGCATATATTGAAACCTCTACAAATCTCCTTACCCTTTAACATCTTCGGGTACATGGAATGGCTCGTGTGGCCACGCAAGGTTTTTCCTAGTAGCATCCACTTCCTTGGCACCCAATGCACTACCGTGAACGCTGTACGAGTTTGCCTTGTTTGGAGATCCATAACCAATGGTGGTTGTCACCTGCAAAGAACAAGAGGAAGACAGTTTTTACGAGCCTAATTCCAACTATAAACTCAACAAGCATCTAGATAATATCTGACCTTGATCAAAGTGGGCTTGTCTTTGACAGCTTTTGCTTCCTTAATAGCAGCACGAATCTCATCGTATCCAGTATTCCCATTCTTGACCCAAATAACATGCCACCCAAGCCCCTTAAAACGTTCCTCAACATTCTCGGTAAAGGCAATTTCAGTGTCACCATCGATCGAAATGTGATTATCATCGTAGAAAGCTATAAGCTTTCCAAGTCCCCAGTGTCCGGCAAGCGAACAAGCTTCATTCGCAACACCCTCCATTTGACAACCATCACCTAAAATAGCATACCTACAAAAACAAAGATCAATTTATTATCCATACAAGATATCATAATACAAGGAACCGTAAAAACTCGAGAAGTAATCATACGTGTAGTGGTCAACAATCTCATTGTCAGGCTTGTTGAACCTAGCAGCTAGGTGCTTCTCGGCTAGAGCCAACCCGACAGCATTTGCAATACCTTGACCAAGAGGACCTGTATGTAAAATAAAATATACCACATATAAGTACAAATGTTTGCTTTATTTATAGTACGAGTCTATGACAATGACATGTTTCTTGACAAAATTCTATATATATAATAACTTTTGCAGAAGTATAACATAATATCAAATTATGGTTTTGATCCCTCTACTATGCTCAAATTTAGTATTTAGTCTCTAGTCCTTATATTTTAATCTGGTATAATTTTGTCCCTCTATGTTTATAATATCATTAATTAATCTAAATAGTTAAACAACTTTTAACCATATGAATTTTTCTTAAAAACACAATCAAAACTTCCAACAATATATATATGCCATGTCAGTATGATGACATAGTATCGAATTATGGTTTTGATCTCTTTGCTATGCTCCAATTTGTGATTTAGTCCCTATATTTTAATCATGTACTATTTTGTCCCTCCATGTTTATAATATCATTAATTATACAAAATACTGATATGAATTTTTCTTAAAAACACAATCACCACTTCCAACAAAATGATATTATAAAGGCAGAAAACCAAATTCCAAGGACTAAATCACAAATTTCTTAATAGCAGAGGGACCAAAACATAATTTGACCTCTCACATACCAGTTGTAACTTCAACTCCAGGTGTTTCAAAATTCTCAGGATGTCCTGGTGTTCTGCTTTGCCATTGTCGAAAATTCTTCAAATCATCTTCCTGTAACATAATCCAATAACTGTAAAGTTTAGTTCTTCAATCCAATAATCAACTTTTTTTCATTTCTTTTAGAGATAAATATCAAAACTATAATGTGTAATGTCATATAAGAACTATGATTTGGGGCAATTTTATACATAAAATTGTGATTTGATCTTATTTTCACAAATCACTAACAACATTATCGAATTTAGCACAATTTTATGTTGATATATTATATACACAAACAATTATATCAATATGAAAATAAATGAATGTATTTATGCATATATACGAACCACAATTCAATTCAAGTTCAAGTTTCATATGTATAATTGCACCAAATCAAAGTTTATCTACTAATTACACATTGCACCACAGTTCATGCAAAACATTAAAAAGGACTGAAAAGAAATAAACCCAAATCCAATTTTTCACCAAATTGGACATGGATAAAAAGTTTAAAAGCTTTACCTGAACACTATCATAACCAGCAAGGTGAAGCAGAGCATATTGCAACATACAACCATGACCAGCAGACAAGACGAAACGATCACGGTTGAACCAATAAGGGTTCTTAGGATTATACCTCATGATTTCATCGTATAAAATGTGACCCATCGGAGCACAACCCATGGGTAACCCAGGGTGACCGGAATTAGCCTTTTCGACAGCATCAATAGCTAAGAATCTGATCGTGTTGACTGATTTTTCCAATAAGGAAGTCTCGGCAGGAGTGCCGATTGTCTCGACGGCAGCGGAACGGACTCGAAGACTCCGGTTTAAGCGCGTGGGAAGGACTCGACGGGAGCGTGGGGTAGTGAGCTTGCGACCGGAGAAGGTGGTGGTGGGAAGTGAAACACGGTAGTCGGAGGATTGGGTGGACCCATCGGAAAAGATGGTTCGAGCTAGGAGAGCTTGAGACAGAGTGAGAGATGAAGTAGAGGACATTGTTGTTTTTAGATCGAGTCGACTCAGCTGAGTGAGGTTGGTGAAAGGGAGATCGAAATGAGTTCAATTGATATACTCGAGGAAGAGAAGGCAAAGTACATAGGCACCAACTTTTTTTTGGGTTAACATAACTTTTAGTCCCTAAAATTAGCAATTAGGTTCATTTTAGTGCCTAAACTTGACAACTAAGTCCATTTTGATCTGAACTTGGATTCCATAATTGATGATGTGGCCATTTGAGATTGTGCTGCCTCGTCAAACTTTTGTACTTACCAAAATGGATTTAATTGTAAAGTTTGAATATCTAAGTGAACCAAAAAAAAAATACAAATACTAAAATGAACCTAATTGCCAAGTTTAGGGGTTGAAAGTTATATTAACCCATTTTTATCACTAAGCTATCTTTCAAGCCTAATCCACTAATATCAATTCTTTCGAAATGTAAATTATATTCATTTTATTTAACTAATCACACTAAATTTTTTTTGAATCAATTAATCACACTAAATTATAGTATTGTTATTAAATTTAAAAACATTTTGATTTAATATTTGAAATATTAATATTACATGATAGAATTTTTTTCATTAATTTCTTTTATTTCCTAAGGTACCTACTGGAGCAAGTCTAATAATTAATCATCCGTATTCTTTAGGTCCATTAAAGGGATAGATGTTAGCCACGAGTTTTAAAGTTACTCCATACCTAGGACAAGAATCCAACCCTCAACCAGACCCTTGCCATATCACTTAACTCCCGTGGTTAACTTTTTCATTAATTTAAGTTGTCAAATTAAACACATAAATCAAAATTTAAATACGAACATATTTACATAAAACAATTTTAATTCTTACGTATTAAAAAGCAATAGATAAATATAGTAAAAACTCAATTAAAATAATTGTAAGTTTAAAATTAATTTAAAATCTAATTCCTATTATTATTCATATATTAAATCCTCAAATCGAAAAATAATAAGAATTGAAAGATAATATATATATATATATATAATTAATATATTTCCCCTTTTAATCCTTTTAAAATTTATAAAATTATTCTTTCACTCTCTCTCTAAAAATTTATTATTCAAATTTGGTCCCTAGTCAATATCCTAACTTCCCCTTTACAAAAGCAATTTGTTTCTACCAAATCAAAACCCCCCAATCCAAGAGTCAAAGATATAGTATTTAAAGCAAAAATTATTTGAACCTTAGCCGCCTCATTATAAAGTAAATAATTATAATTTAATTGGACCAACATTATAATGCCAAATAAAAGATGGCATCATAGAAACGGGAAAGGTGGAAGGTTGTTGGAAAATTCAATTTTGCTTGTTCGGTGGTGTTGGTCAAAGAAGATGATCATCTATTCAACTTTTTTTTTTCAATATTTCTTGCAAAACTGCTTAATTTTATATAATTTCTTCAAATTTTGCTGCAAAATTTTTAAATATTATGTAAAGTGACATTTAACCCTAAATTTTGATAATTTATTTCAGCTTAATTCTTAATTTTCGTGGCCACGTTCTTTTTTTAAGTTTTATTATAATAATTTAAATATTTAAAGTTTATATAAAAAAATTTAAAATTTTAAGTGACGAAAATACACAATTTAACGAAATCCAAATCAAATTGAAAAAAAAAATTGTAATTAAATTCCAAGATTAATATGAATAAAAAATTTAAAGACCAAGTTAATATAAGTTATCAAATTCTAAAAAATTTCCAAATTTGGAGACTGATATCAAAATTGAAAAAAAATATCAAATTCAAGATTTAAAATTATATATTAATATTCTGGAATCTAGATTATGAAACAGTAAAAAGAATTATATAGTAAATATATTTATTAAAAGTTAATATAAAAATCAAATGAATATTTAATTGAAATGTTAAAATTAAATGTTTAAAATATATTACATTTGGAGTTCAAGTCTCATTATAATTGAATTATTATTGATTTTATATAAAAAGAATATGAAAAGACAAAAATACATTTATAATAAAATAACTTATTTAATAATTTATCAATTAAATTAATATCTAATCAACTCATGACACCAACAAATTGAAAATAGTTCAAAGAGGAATTACAAATTCATAAACATATAAAATCACAAAAGCAACATAAGAAATTTGGATGATTCCTTTTATTATTAAAAACAAAAACAGTCACAAAAGGCACCTAATAATGCCTAGCAAAGTTCCTTCACTGCTGCAACAACAACCTTTGGTGTTAAACCGAATTCTTTGTATAATTTACCTGCTGGTGCACTTGCCCCGAACCGATCAATTCCAATTGCCTTCCCTTTCGATCCAACAATCTTTTCCCATCCAAAAGTTGATCCAGCTTCAATACTTACCCTAGCCGAGACACTAGATGGTAAAACACTTTTTTTGTAGGCATCTGATTGATTATCGAAAAGTTCCCAAGAAACAAGGGAGACGACCCGAACAGCTTTTCTGCCCTTCCTTAGTTCATTGGCAGCTTTAACGGCAATTTCCAACTCAGAACCAGTTCCGATTAGGACTATGTCAGGGTTGTTTCCTGAAGAATTGTCTGATATAATGTAGCCACCTTTTTCGACCCCCTCAATAGAAGTTCTGGGTAGTTGGGGTAGTTTTTGTTGAGAGAGTGCGATAATGGAATGTGTGTTACTATTGAGGATAGCAACTTTGTATACACCAGCAGTTTCGTTTCCATCAGCTGGACGAAGCATGAAAATGTTAGGCATTGCACGAAAGCTAGCTAAGTGTTCGATTGGTTGGTGGGTTGGTCCATTTTCCCCAATACCAATGGAATCGTGTGTCAGAACGTAAATAACTCTAGCTTCACTCAATGCAGACATCCTAATAGCAGCTCTCATGTAGTCGGTGAAAACGAAGAAAGTAGCACAATACGGAATAAGCCCGGGGCTATGATGTGTAATGCCGTTGCAGATGGCTCTCATTCCGTGTTCTCTAACACCAAACCTAAGATTACGTTCCTCAGGGGTGTTTTTCTCGAAATTATCATACATTTTGAGCAAGGTCATGTTGGAAGAAGCAAGGTCTGCACTTCCACCGAGAAAACCCGGGAGTACTTTTACAAGAAAATTGAGATTTTGTTAAGAGAGGTTTCTCGTAGCATCAGCGGGGCTCTCCGGAGTATATGTCTGGAAATTCGCAAACAGAAAAAGGCTCATTTTACATACGAAGAAAGATTTGTCTAAGAATTCAAGTGTTCGACTAAATTTAGTCGGGACTCAGGACTCGGGACAATAAGAGGGGTACTCACTGGAAGTGCCTTCTCCTATCCGGCCGGTAGTTCACCGGTGATGATTAATTTGGGCTCTACAGCTTTGTCTTTGTATTTCTTCTTGTATTCAGCAAACTTTGCATTCCATTCGGCTTCAAAGGTAGCTCCCTGTTGGACAAGGTGACTCCAATGCCTACAAATATTGGGAAGAAAGTTTCAAACACCTAACAAGAAAACATAATCAAATGCATATATTGAAACCTCTATAAATCTCCTTACCTTTTAACATCTTCGGGTACATGGAATGGCTCGTGTAGCCACGCAAGGTTTTTCCTAGTAGCATCCACTTCCTTAGCACCCAATGCACTACCGTGAACGCTGTAGAGTTTGCCTTGTTTGGAGATCCATAACTAATGGTGGTTGTCACCTGCAAAGAACAAGAGGAAGACAGTTTTTACGAGCCTAATTCCAACTATAAACTCAACAAGCATCTAGATAATATCTGACCTTGATCAAAGTGGGCTTGTCTTTGACAGCCTTTGCTTCCTTAATAGCAGCACGAATCTCATCGTAACCAGTATTCCCATTCTTGACCTAAACAACATGCCACCCAAGCCGCTTAAAACATTCCTCGACATTCTCGGTAAAGGCAATTTCAGTGTCACCATCGATTGAAATGTGATTATCATCGTAGAAAGCCATAAGCTTTCCAAGTCCCCAATGTCCGGCAAGTGAATAAGCTTCGTTCGCAACACCCTTCATTTGACAACCATCACCTAAAATAGCATACCTACAAAAACAAAGGTCAATTTATTATCCATACAAGATATCGTAACACAATGAACGTAAAAACTCGAGAAGTAATAATACGTGTAGTGGTCAACAATCTCATTGTTAGGCTTGTTGAACCTAGAGCTAGGTGCTTCTCGGCTAGAGCCATCCCGACAGCGTTTGCAATACCTTGACCAAGAGGACCTGTATGTAAAAGAAAATATACCACATATAAGTGTCACGGGCTGCGCAAAGAAGTCCATAACTGTACACATATTTCAGACCTTTCATGTTTCCTTCGGGTCATTCGGCCCATCAGGATTGGCCCATCACTTGAAAGATACTCAAGGCTCATCTACTGAATCCTGGTTGAATTGAAACACTCTAGTAAATTGTATTTTATCAGGATAATTTCTGTATATCCTAAATGATAAACATGTAAACAATTTAAATCCCTTAAGACTCTTATTGTAGATGAGAATTAATATCATCTATTGATGTAATTTAATCTGTACCGTTGAATCTGGAGTCTCACATTCATTTGTAATCACTTTATTCTTTTTTAGTTAAAGAATATATTAAGAGCATTTATTTAAACATCTTGTGTGCATCACTTTCTTTTGGCTTTTTTTTTTTTTTCGTTGCTCTTTTAGTTCGAGTTCGCTTTGGCTATATTTTAGTGACTTAAAGAACTTCTGTGAGAATTCTCCTTTTTACGACAACTAGGCTGATGTAGGCAAATTTGGAGTAAAGAAATCACTTAAGGCCGCATGGTTTGTAAGATTAAGTTTTTAATTCTGTGACAGTTAGTATCCGAATTAAGGTTACGAAGGCAACGTTGAAATGCCAAAAGGAGCAGAAGAGTAGAATGTCTCAATAAAAACTCATGAGAGGGGCAAGAAAGAAAGTAAATCAAGGGATATGCTGTCGACTTTGGAAAGTCATGTGGTCTATATTGAGGAATCCATGGGGGAAGTGAAGGAAACGCTCGAGGTAATGGAGACACACATTGAGGAGTTAGACCCGATAAAATAGCAGTTTAATAAATATTTGGCAAAGGCCCTTAGTTCCAATGTGGACACGTTACAAGCGCTTTTTAACACTATTGTGGATAAGCTGATAGAAAGGAATGATGCTCTCGAAGCCATAGTGACAACTTTGAACCCAAAGATCGAGGAGCTCGAGAGAGAGCTCGCGGTGTGAAGAGTTGCTATAAGAAAAAGTGTGTTAAATGCAACATTAAGCCATAAGATTGATGTCCCCAAACTGAAAAAGTTAAGAGGATAAGGTTAGCGAGGGAAGTGGACAACTTCTTATGAGAAATGTAGTAATACTTCCGTGTCGTGGGTATTAAGAAAGATGATGTTAAGGTAAACACTACATTTATGTATTTTATTGATGTCGCTCTTCTACGGTAGTGTCGTAGATCCCCAGATGAAAAGTAAGTTAGGATCGAAATTGATACTTGAGAGGAGTTTCGAAAAGAGTTCGAGGAGCAGTTTTACCGCCCAATATGTCGAGAAGGGGCTTGGGTTAAGTTGCGTCGGTTTTCGCAACGTGGCACAATTTGAGAATATATGAAGGAGTTCAGTGAACTGATGCTCCAAATTACAGATTTGAGTGAGGAGACATTCTTTTTTTTCATGAATGGGTTGAAGCCATGAGTTAAACAGGAATTGGAAAGACATGGAGTCGAGGAACTTACCAAAGCCATGACCATTGCAGAGTCACTTATTGAGCTAAGTACTAAGAACTCGGAAAGATTTGAGTCTTCCAAGCCCAATTTGAAACCAAAGAGTAATAGTGAGGGAGAAAAAAATAGACTGACAATGAATGACAACGGTAAGAACCAAACAATTCAAAAAGCTAAACTCGACAAGCAATAGGAACAGAAGAAAAGGCTATTGAAATGCTTTATTTATAAGGGTTTGCATATAGTAAGGGATTATCCGAAACTATCTATGTTTTGCCATCAAAGAAGATAATGAGTCAAAAAAAGTACAGTTGAAGCTTAATTCAATCTTGAGTTTGTTGAAACCAAGAAGGGTCGTAAGCAAAAGAAACTAATGTTTATAGACATCATGGTGGCAAGTAGAAGATTGAATGCACTGGTGGACATGGACACTTTATATCTATTCATGTTTGAAAAGTCTACTTAGAATCTTAATCTCAAGTTTGAAGGGAAATTTGGGTGGATTGAAACAATGAATTCCAAGAGGGTCCCAATAATGGGTGTTACAAATGAGTTGAACTTCAACTTTGTAATGGCCTAAATTCAAGGCTATCGGAATAGTAGTTTCGTAACCACAAATCTGACTTAAAGAGAAGTTTATTTCAATATTTTGCATGAAAATTGATATGATAGGAAAGTCGTATGAAAATATTGATAGAAAAATTTTATCGATTTAGTGGTTAGTTAGAAAAAGAAATTATTGAAGAAATTGGGTAAAAATAAGGTATCGAGACCTCTATCTCGTAAAACAGAGTCAAAAATAATTTTATAAATATTTATGAAATGTTAGTAATGTGGTATTAAAATTTCGTTAGGAAATTTTAATGTTTGGATAGTTAATTAAATGAAAAGGACTAAATTGAAAAAGATATAAAAGTTGCTAGAATGATTAAATAGCTTAAGTGTCTAATGAGAAAGGATTTAAAAGGAAATTAGACCCAAAATTTATTTGGGCTAGACGGCAAGGGCACGAAAATAGCAGAAAAATTGATGAATTAAGGGCAAAATTGGAATATTGCAAAATTAACTAAATAAAGCTAGGACTAAATAGAAAATATCTAGATTTCTCTTCATTTCACTTCAATTCCAGCAGCTAAAAATGCCATAGGAGGGTTCTCTAAGCTGGTATTCCATAATTTTTTCACCAAGTGAGTTAATCCTTGCCTTTCTCTTGTAATTTTTGTGTTTCTAAGACTTTTACAACTAGGTCCTACTATTAAATTCATTAGTTTTTGATTTCATGGATGAAATTGAAAGTCACCATGGTTGAGTTCTGTAATTCTATGATAAAATAGAATGAAATTGAAGCTTTAATTTGTTTATGAGATGATTTTATTAGGTAATTTCAATAGAAATTGATTTTTAGGACTTAATTGTAAAAATATTTGGAATTAAAGTCTATTGCTGAAATTCTGATTCCTAAAAGTTGCAAACTAGTTTAAGGTGATAGAATAAAGTGTTAATTGAGAAAAATCAGCTCAATTGAGAGGCTAATTGAGTAGGGACGAAATTGTTATTTATTAAAAGCTTAAGGGAAAAATGGTAATAAGCAACTTGCACTAAAACAATTTTGGACCGCAGCAGTAGACTAACTTTGAGAAATCACCATAAATTTTTGAAATCGAATTAGAAGGTGAACAAAATATGAAATTAAAGCTTATTGAGTCTAGTTTCTCATAGAACAAACGGTGTAAGAAATGGTTCTGTAAATCATGAGATATAATGAATTTTGTGAGACAAGGTCAGAATGAATTCGGATTCCCCTGTTCTGACTTTAAAAAATCATAAAAAATTGAAGAAAAATAATTAGGGACTTAAATTTATATCTTTAGAATCCTTAATGAGTATATTTTTAATAGAAACAGACAAGAACATTATTTGAATCTTGTATGAAGAGATAATTAATTTTTAGTGAAGAAGGGTCAGAACTGTCAGATAGCAGAACATGGGTGACTTTAAAGAATAAACTGTACTTATTGGCTAAACCAAAAATTCTAAAAATTTTATGGTAAGAAGATATGTGAGTCTAGTTTCAGGAAAAATTATCAGATCCTAATTTGGAATTCTGTAGCTCAAGTTATAAATAATTTAGTGACTATGACTCAAATAGACAGCTTTGAATAAGCTATAAATAATAATAATGAAATTATAGAAATTGTTGCATATGAACATGAAATGTATTAAATTGATAATTAAATTTATATATTTAGATCCAGAAGATTCAAATAAGAAGCTAGATCGAGAAAAGGAAAAAGTTCGGGATTAGTAGATTTTTATATACAAACGAGTATCAAGGTAAGTTCGTGTAACTTGAATTATATTCTTAAATGCTTGAAATGTATGTTTTTTATATGAATATGATTTGAATGTTCATTATATGAAAATTGATGAAACATTGACATATTTGATAAAAGGGGAAGAAATCCCGGTTGAATGAAAGGAAAATTCGATGGATCTCTGAAAAGGAATTGACGGTAAAAAGGATCTAGCCCGGACGGGTGATCCTATCCTGATATAGCCCTCCCAAAGAATATATGTAAAATGGATTTAGCCCGGATGGGTAATCCAAATTAGGGTCTGAATTTAGCCTGGACTGGTAATTCAGATCCAAGCTCATTAGAGTAATTGTCGTTGTAGGGGATTTAGCCTGGACTGCTAATCCCGACAATACTCTATGAGTTTATATTACAAGGGATTTAGCCTGAACTAGTAATCCCGCTGCAAGGTTGAGGCTCGCGGGAGTGTGCTCTCTGAAATGGAAATGTGCGCACATGAATATGAAGTGACGGACTCGGAATTGTACACTAAAAGCGTACCTCTGAAAATTCATCGAAATTCTAAGTAATTCAACGGGATAAATATGGAAAAATAACAAGGGAATGAAAATCATGGTATTGATGAGCTCATCAATCATGATATATATTATTGATACATGGAAATTATTGTACTAACTTGAATGTTGAATTTGTGCATGTTAGGGTAATAATGTATTGAATGGATATATGTAATGTTTATTGTATTGTACTGAAAATATTAGGTAAGTATAATTCTTGTTACATGAGCTTACTAAGCACAAAGTGCTTACCCTGTTTCCTTTTCCTCTGTTTTGTAGTGTTAAGAGCTCGGAGGTCGGATTTGGTCGGAGACACATCACACTATCAACCTCAGGATTTCGGTATATAAACAAACTTTATTTTGGGAATCAATGGCATGTATAAGCTGATAAAGTAAATGATTTTGTGAAATGAATATAATGTTAGCCAATGGTATGGCTAACAAATCTTGGTTTTGGTATGTGATGAGGTTATCTTATAATTATGCATGAATCTATCTTGAAAATGTATTGAATTGGATTGGTCTCGATTTAATATTGCAAGGAAGGTTGGATATCTGTAAAAGGGATTATATTGAGTTTTCTTAAAAAAAAATTCATAAACTCCGGTAATGCCTCGTACCCTATTCTGGCAATGAGTACGGGTAGGGGGTATTACATTTATTGGTATCAGAGCTACAGTTTAGTCGGTTCTAGGACTGATGTGGCAAATACGGGATTAGCTATACATGCCATTTAAATTATTATTTATAGTGTGATATCTCCTGACCATTTAAATGTGTTTTTTTATAGTAAATGTCTACCGACCGAGCTCAATCTGAGGAAGTCGGGAGTCATGCTCCGGCTCCAGAACGGGCACAGAGGGAAGCCGAAGTAACTAGTAGTACAAGGCCCGTATCTGAGAGCCAAGGGGAGGAGGCAAAACGAGCTTTCTTTCAAGTAATGAATGAATGGTTTAGTCAATATTTAAGAACTAACCCTGTAGTGCAGCAAGCTCAATCTCCCCCTCCTGCTCCTCCACCGGTTCCCGAGATCCCACAGGGTACAGGTACTGAAGCTGTCAGAAAAAGGAAAGCTCCTGTAGATAAAATCTGAAAATATGGGGCCGAAGATTTTCGAGCAGCAGTTGATGATGATTCCGAACGGGCTGAATTTTGGTTAGAGAATACTACTCGGGTTTTGGAAAAATTATCTTGTACACCAGAAGAATGTCTGAAATGTGCCATTTCACTGCTAAAAGACACAGCTTACCATTGGTGGAATACTAAAGCTTCAGTTGTTCCGAAAGAAGAAATTACATGGGAATTCTTTCAGACCGAGTTCAAAAAGAAATATATCAGTCAGAGGTTTCTCGATTAAAAGAGAAAAAAATTTCTTGAGCTGAAGCAGGTTAACAGATCTGTATCTGAGTATGAAAGAGAATTTGTTCGATTGAGTAAATATGCTCGGGAATGGGTACAGTCAGAAGCCGAAATGTGCAAACGATTCGAAGAAGGGTTAAATGAAGACATTAAGTTACTAATCGAAATTTTTGAAATTCAAGAGTTTGCAACATTAGCAGAGAGAGCTTATAAAGTAGAAGAATTGAGCAAAGAAAAGAAACAAGCTGAGAGGGAAGCTCGAATTTTTAGTAAAAGACCGATGGGAAAATCCCAGTTTTCTGCCCCAAAAAAATTGAAGAAGTACCAAGATCGTTCTACCTCAGCCACTGGGTATTCTGGTAGAGAGCGAGGTTCTCAACACACTAATCCAAGACCTTCCACTCCATCAGTTACCAGTGTTGGCAGTGTGGTACCCCTAAGCCGAGATGTCAGTACTGTAATAAAATCTATTTTGGTGAATGCTGATTTAAGAGGGGCTTGTTACCAATGTGGTTCTTTTTACCATTTCCTCGGAGATTGTCCAGAAAGAGTTGAAAAAGAAGCTGAACAGATATCGAAGCCGAGTAATCCAGTTTCGAGGGACAGACCACCTGACCATCCGGTAATGTCAGCAGTAGTCGAGGAGCTACAAAAAATACTGCAGGTAGGCCTGAGGCACGAGCACCTGCTAGGACATATGCCATTCGTGTCAGAGAAGATGCCTCAGCACCCGATGTTATTACTGGTACATTTTCTTTACTTGACACTGATATTACTGCATTGATTGATCCTGGTTCTACGCATTCATATATATGTGTTAAACTTGCAATTGTTAAAAATTTATCTGTTGAACCTACTGAATTTATGGTTAAAGTCTCGAACCCCAGGCGATCTGTGTTAGTGGATAAAATTTGTAAAAATTGTCCACTGATGGTAAAAGGTTATTGTTTCCTGGCTGATTTGATGTTACTGCCATTTGATGAATTTGACGTGATATTGGGCATGGATTGGCTAATCCAGCATGATGCAGTAGTAAATTGTAGACATAAATATATTATGTTAAAATGTCAGAATGGTGCGTTGTTTCGGGTTAAATCTGATTAGACAGAGGGGTTATCTGATGTGATTTCAGTAATGGCAGCACAGAGGTATGTTAAAAAAGGATATGATGCTTACTTGGCTTATGTACTTGACACCAAGTTATCTGAGTCAAAGATACAGGTAATTCCAGTGGTATGTGAATTTTTCGATGTGTTTCCAGAGGAATTACCAGGATTGCCACCAGAAAGAGAAGTAGAATTTTCTATAGATTTGATTCTGGGAACTACTCTGATCTCCATAGCTCCGTACCGAATGGCTCCTACAGAATTAAAAGAGTTAAAGACACAGTTGCAAGAACTTGTTGACAGGGGTTTTGTCTGACCAAGTCATTCACCTTGGGGTGCTCCGGTTCTATTTGTGAAAAAGAAAGACGAGTCTTTGAGATTGTGTATCGATTACCAACAGCTTAATAAAGTAACCATAAAGAATAAGTACCCGTTACCCCGGATCAATGATTTATTTGATCAGCTGAAAGGTACTACTGTGTTTTCAAAGATTGATCTTCGATCGGGTTATTATCAGCTACGGGTAAAGGAGTCAGATGTGCCAAAAACAACCTTTAGAACCAGGTAAGGGCATTATGAGTTTCTAGTTATGCCATTTGGGCTAACTAATGCACCTGCAGTATTTATGGATTTAATGAACCAGATATTCAGACCGTACTTAGACAAATTTATGGTAGTATTCATTGATGATATTTTGGTTTATTCTCGAGATGAAGAAGAACATGCAGAACATTTGAGAATTGTGTTGCAAATTCTGCGAGAGAAGCAGTTATATGCTAAATTCAGTAAATGTAAATTTTGGCTTCGAGAAGTGGGTTTTCTAGGACATATTGTATCTGCTGAAGGCATCAGGGTAGATCCGAGTAAAATCTCAACTATTGTCAATTGGAGTCCACCGAAGAATGTATCTGAAGTTAGAGGTTTCTTGGGTTTAGCTGATTATTATCGGAGGTTTGTACAGGGATTCTCTATGATAGCTTCCAATGACTCGATTATTGTAGAAAGATATAAAATTTGAATGGACTGATGAATGTCAGCAGAGTTTCAACCGATTAAAAGATCTACTAACGAAAGCACCTGTATTAGTGCAACCTGAACCGGGTAAGGAATTTGTTATTTACAGTGATGCCTCATTAAATGGTTTAGGTTGTGTCTTGATGCAAGAAGGTAAAGTAATAGCCTATGCTTCAAGACAACTTAAACCACATGAAAGAAATTACCCAATACATAATATTGAATTAGCTGCTATTATATTTGCACTGAAGATATGGTGGCATTACTTGTACGGTGAGAAATGTCATATTTATACTGACCATAAAAGCTTGAAATTTTTGATGACACAGAAATATTTGAATTTGAGACAGTGCAAGTGGCTTGAACTGATAAAGGACTATGATTTGATTATTGATTACCATCCGGGTAAAGCTAATGTTGTAGCTGATGCTTTGAGCCGAAAATCTCTATTTGCTTTACGAGCTATGAATACATGGTTATCACTAACTGACGATGGTTCAATCCTAGCTGAATTGAGAGCTAAACCGACATTTTTACAACAAATATGTGAAGCTCAGAAGAATGATGAAAAGTTTATAGGTTAAAAGGGCACAGTGTGAGACAGGCAATGATTCTGAATTTCAGGTTGATTCTGATGGTTGTTTATTATTCAGAGGTAGGGTATGTGTACCACAGAATTCAGAGCTCATACAGAAGATTCTACACGAGGCTCACAGCAGTACTATGTCTATACATCCGGGGATTAATAAAATGTATAATGATCTGAAAAAGATGTACTGGTGATCGGGAATGAAACGTGATATCTCTAAGTTTGTATCAAGGTGTTTAGTATGTCTGTAACATCCCGAAATAGGGCCTAAACGGAACAGTGGTTGTGAAACCACAAATCTAAGGTAGAAAAATTTATTTTATTATTATTTTGAGGTTCATGATATGATTGTATGATTGTGTGAAAATTTCGTGATGAAATTCTATACATAAAGTGCTTAAGTTGAGATTAGGGACTAAATCGAATAATTTGCAAAACTTGTATTCTAGAAGTTTTTAGTATGAAATTGCTTTGGAATATTAATTAGGAGAGTTTAAATAACAATTTGACCAATTTCTAAGTTCATGGACAAAATAGGACATGGATGGAATTTTTGAAAGTTTAATAAGGAAGGGCATTTTGGTCATTTGGATATTAAATGAAATAAAAAGGAAAAAAAATAACATAAAATTCATCATCTTCTTCATTAGCACGAAATTTCAAGGGTTCTCCATAGCTAGGGTTTGTTTCAAGCTTTCAAGCTCCATAGTAAGTGATTCCAAGCCCCGCTTTTAATGTTCTTTACGTTTTCGAAGTCTCAGTAGCTCGATAAAGCTTATGCTAGCAATAATTTAAGTTAGGGTTCATATTTGGAAAAATACCCATAGGTGAAAAGTGTTTATTTTGATGTTTTATGATAGAATATGGTATTAGATTATGTTAGACAACTTGTGCTGCTCGGTTTTAGGTAAAAACGAGTAAAAGGGCTTAATCGGTAAAAATACCTAATAGTCATAAGTATATGTTAGAGTGAGAATTTGATTTTGCTATAGAAGAGAAAAATGATCAGAATGTCATAAAACATAAGAAAATAGGCTGAAGTTTAATTTACGAGATTTGGGGCAAAAGTGTAAATATGCAAAAGTTTAAGGGCAAAAATGTAATTTTTCCAAAGTTTGAGTAAAGGACTGTTTAGATAAATTTGAATATTAAATAAGTTAAATTTGATATTATAGATCAAGAAGAGCGAAATTCAGGAGTAGATCGGGGAAAAGAAAAAGTAAAGGACTAAATTGTAAAGTTTAGTCACATTTTGTATCGAGGTAAGTTTACAGTAAATAAATGCAATATTCTTTTATTTTACATTATTATTGTAAATTTCCAGCATTTATATACTTATTTTATGAGAATATTTGAAGTCGAATTAAAGGCGAAGAAGCCCCGTTTGAACCTTAGGAATGTTAGGATATTGGGGTTGACAGGACAAGACAGGACAGAAATGAGCCATGTAAGTCCATATCAGATATATGGCTTTGGAGACAGGAATGAGCCATGTAAGCCCATATTAGATATATATATATATGGCATTGGAGACAGGAAAAATTCATGTAAGTCCATGTCGAAGACATGGCATTGGCAGGATATTGATAGACAGGAACGACTCTAGTATCCTTAGTATTCCGAGTGGTTCAACGGGACATTGTACACGTTAAATTACAGTGAATTATCAGCAAAAGGGAAGGTAGATTGTATTTATGAATAGTGAAAGGTCAGGTAATAAAGAAGGTAAGTGAGTAAAGAACAAGGTAGAAAATGAGAAGTAAAGAAAGTTTATGAGGCTAGGTGACATTATGTATAATTATTCATTATGTTGAATGTTATAATTTATTTGCTTGTAAGCTTACTAAGCCTAGTGCTTACGCTCTTTATTTTCTTTTTCTTATAGTTTTTATCAAGCCACTCGGGGATCGAAGAAAACGTCGGAGACCCGATCACACTATCGAAGGAATCACATTGGTATAGTTAGACGTTTCGTTTTGTGTATGGCATGTATAGGAACTTGGTTTCTTTTGATATGATATGATCAATGAATGATGTGTAAACACTTGCTAGTGATTAGCTAATAGAATGGCTGATGATATACATGTTTAATAGTATGTATGATTAAATAGTAACTATCACATGAAAACTATGAAAAATGTGAAAGTAACCTAAAAACAGATTCAAGTATCAGAAATAATGTGATTTTGAAAAATCACTAAAAATCGTAGAGACATGGTTTGATGATGAATAATATATGAAATTAAAACTCATTGTGTCTATTTTCATATGGAATAAGCAAAACAGTAAATGTTTTGTATTTTATAAGATATCTGAGTTTTAGTGAAATAGGGCCAGAGCGATTTCTGGATCCCCTGTTTCAACTTTAGAAATTCACCATAAATTTTAAAAAAATAATTAGGTGGTGTAATTTATATGGTTAGAATCCTTATTGAATCTAGTTTTAATAGAAACAAACTGTATAGTCATATGAATTTTGTAGAGGGAGAAAAGTGGTTCGTAGTAAGTAGAGGTCAATGCAGTCAAATTCTAAAACAGGGGTAATTTTAACGAATAAACTGTACTAATTTGCTAAGTAAAAAAATTCTAGAAAAAAATTAGTAGATAGATATATGAGTATAGTTTCAGGAAAAATTTACGGATCTTAATTTCGAGTTTTGAAACTCGAGAAATGAATTTTTAAGCAACCATGACGCAGAAAAATAATTTATTCCGAAAATTAAAATCAGTGGTTTAGAGTTGTTTAAAAGGTAAGATAAGTTTAGTAACACCTCAAGCTTGACTCCGGTGACGGTTTCGGGCGTGGGGCGTTACATTTATTGGTATCGTCGAGCAGGTTTAGTCGGTTCTCAAAAGCAGTTAGTGTGAGTAAAAGTCTAGCTATACATGCCATACCTGTATTTTGATAGTGTGACGACTCCTGACGATTTTTAAATATTTTGTTTTATTGTAATGGATCCCGAGCGAGCTGGTGATGATGATGTAGAAAGTAATGTGCCCGCTCCCGCGGGAAGGGGCAAGCGCCATCCGAGAATAGACCAATGAATGATTGATCGTGAGGAGTGACTCGAGAAGCTCTCTTTCAAGCTTTGAATGATTGGTTTGTCGAGTTCGTTCGTACGAATCCGGCAGTTAGACCTCTACCCCCTCATGATTCTCAGGTTACCCATGTAGCTCAAGCTCCCCTAGTCACAGTGCACATGTGATAAGAGAAAAGCCACCAGATTGATAGAATCAGAAACAAGAAGGCGTAAGAGTTCCGAACAACAAAAGATGATGATGCAGAAAGAGCAGAATTTTGGTTAGAAAATACTATCAGAGTCTTTGACGAATTATCTTGTACACCCGAGGAATGTATGAAATGTGTAGTATCACTTCTTAGAGACTCAGCTTACCACTGGTGGAAGACACTTGTATCAATTATACCAAAGGAGAGGGTCACTTGGGATTTCTTTCAGGAGAAATTTCGTAAAAAGTACATTAGTCAGAGGTTTATTGACCAGAAGAGAAAGGAATTCCTGGAATTAAAACAAGGTAATATGACGGTGACTGATTATGAGCGTGAATTTGTCAGGCTTAGTAAATATGCTCGAGAATGTTCAGAGGTGGCTAACCGAGAGGTAACACAGAGTGCTAGATCCGAAAATGCTCCTACTAGAGGCAGATCACCGAGGCAACCGGGAGTAGGAGCAAGTAACAGAGGTACCTCAAGAGATTCGGCTGTGAGACCAGATGTTAGAGCCCCTGCAAGGACTTATGCTATCCGTGCTCGCGAAGAGGAATCCTTCCCCGATGTGATTACGGGTACATTTTCTCTACATGATATTAATGTCATTGCTTTGATTGATCCGGGTTCAACTCATTCATATGTTTACAAGAAATTAATGCCTAGTATAAGTATGCCTATAGAATCTATAGAATTTGTGATTAAAGTATCGAATCCATTAGGCAAGCATGTATTAGTAGATAAAGTATGTAGAAATTGTCCTTTGATGATTAGAGGCTACTGTTTTCCGGCCGATCTCATGCTATTGCCATTTGATGAGTTTGATGTGATTCTTGGTATGGATTGGTTGACTACACATGATGTGATAGTGAATTGTGGAAAGAAATTCATTGAGTTGAAGTGTGAAAATAGTGAAATTCTTCGGGTTAATTCAAAAGAGTCAGATAGTTCATTTCCCATGATTTCTGTTATGTCTGCTCAGAAATGTTTGAGAAAAGGGTATGAAGCTTATCTTACTTTTGTGTTGAACACTAAAGATCCAGAATGGAAAATTGAATCAATGCATGTGGTATGTGAGTTTCCCGATGTGTTTCCGGAAGAACTACCAGGTTTACCTCTGTTAGAGAAGTTGAGTTTGGTATTGAGTTGATTCCGTACACCACGCCCATTTCTATTGCTCCTTATAGAATGGCTCCGTTGGAATTGAAAGAATTGAAAGCTCGATTCAGAATTAACAGATAAAGGCTTTGTAAGACCCAGTAGTTCACCATGGGGTGCACCAAAGCTATTTGTGAAAAAGAAAGACGGATCGATGAGATTGTGCATAGATTATCGGCAACTTAACAAGGTAACAAGATGAAGAACAAGTATCCATTGCCTAGAATTGATGATCTGCTTGATCAATTGAAGGGAGCTCTTTGTGTTCTCCAAGATAGATTTGAGATCCGGATACTATCGATTCTGCGAGTTAAAGAGTCGATGTCCCGAAGACCGCTTTCCGGACTAGGTATGGTCATTATAAGTTCCTTGTGATGCCACTTGGCTTGACTAATGCTCCTGCCATTTTCATGGACTTAATGAACCGAATTTTCGACCGTATTTGGATAAGTTTGTAGTTGTGTTCATTGATGATATCTTGATTTATTCTCATGATGAGACCGAGCATGCAGAGCATTTGAGAACGATTTCTGATTCTCGAGATAATTAGTTGTATGCCAAGTTCAAAGCAAAAGTGAGTTAGTTTACGAGAAGTTGGTTTTCTTGGACATATTGTCTCAAGTGAAGGTATTAAGGTTGATTCGAGCAAGATTTCAGCCATTGTTGATTGGAAGCCTCCTAGAAATGTATCGAGAAGTTAGAAGTTTTCTTGGTCTTGCCGGATATTATAGACGATTTGTAAAGGGATTTTCTATGATAGCTACCCCGCTGACAAGATTGCTGCGAAAGGATGTCAAGTTTGAACGGACTGAGAAGTGTCAACAGAGTTTTGACAAGTTAAAAACATCGTTGACTAAAGCTCCTATTTTAGTACAACCGTAACCGTGTAAGGAGTTTGTGATTTACAGTGTTGATGCGTCCATGAATGGACTTGGTTGTGTACTTATGCAGAAAGGGAAGGTAATTGCTTATGCCTCTGAGGCATACTAAAGCCACATGAGAAGAACTATCCGACACATGATTTAGAGCTAGCTGCCATTATTTTTGCATTGAAGATTTGGAGACATCATTTGTACGGTGAGAAGTGCCATATATTCACTGATCACAAAAGTTTGAAATATTTGATGACTCAAAAAGATTTGAATTTGAGGCAAAGAAGATGGTTAGAGTTGATTAAAGATTATGAGCTAGTGATCGATTATCACCTAGGTAAGGCAAACGTTGTTGTTGATACTTTGAGTTTGGAAATCTTTATTTGCATTAAGAGCTTTGAACACTAGTCTAGCCTTATCAGATGATGGTTTTATCATAGCTGAGTTGAGAGCTAAACCGATGTTTCTTGAAGAAATTTTTGAAGCTCAAAAAAATGACAGTGAGTTGTTAGCCAAAAGAGATCAGTGTGAGTCGGATATAGAGTCAGATTTTTAGATCAGTTCTGACGGTTGTTTGATGTTCCTAGACAGGGTATGTGTACCGAAGAATGATGAGCTTATTCGAAAGATCTTACAGGAAGCACATAGTAGTTTTTTGTCTATTCATCCAGGTAGTACAAAGATGTATAATGATTTGAAGAAAATGTACTGGTGGGTAGTAATGAAAAGGGACATTTCAGAGTTTGTTTCTAGATGCTTGATCCATCAACAGTAAAGGCCGAACATCGGTACCTTCAGGTTTATTGCAGCCTATGCTAGTCCCCAGTGGAAATGGGATCGAGTTACTATGGATTTTGTAACAGGATTACCGTTTACACCGAGAAAGAAAGATGCAATATGGGTTGTGATTGATAAGTTAACGAAGTCGGCTCATTTTATCCCGATTCGTATGGATTATTCACTTGACAAGTTGGTGAGTTGTATATTTGAGAGATAGTCGACTCTACAAGGGTACCATTATCGATCATTTCGACAGAGATCCAAGATTTACTTCACAGCTTTTCAAAGAAATTACTGAAGGCTTTGGGCACAAAGTTGAGTTTTAGTCTGACTTTCCATCCTCAAACCGACGGTCGATCGAGAGAGAGTTATTCAGTACTTGAAGATATGCTTAGATCTTTGAGTCTTTGGAATTTCAAGGCAGTTGGAAAAAATATTTACCATTAGTAGAGTTTGCCTATAATAATAGTTATTAGTCGAGTTTGAAGATGGCACCTTATGAAGATTTGTATGGACGTAAATGTCGCACACCTTTATATTGGACAGAGCTTAAGGAAAATCAGATTTACTGGGGTTGATCTAGTTAAGGAAACAGAGAAAGTAAAATCATCGAGATTGCTTGAAAGCGACTTGAGACATGACAAAAGTCGTATGCGATTTGAAGAGAAAAGAGATTGAGTATCAAGTTGGTGACAAAGTTTTTTTGAAAGTATCCCCGTGGAAGAAAGTTCTCAGATTTGGCAAGAAAGGCAAACTAAATCAACGTTTTATTGGACCGTTTGAAGTGATTGAGAGAGTCAGACCATTAGCATATCGGTTAGCTTTGCCGATTGAGTTAGAGAAGATTCATAATGTATTTCATGTGTCTATGCTACGTCGTTATCGTTCGAGATCCGTCACATGTGATTTCTCGAGACAGAGGTTGAGATTCACCAGGACATGACTTACGGTGAAGAACCCAGGTAAGATTCTAGCTCGAGAGGTAAAGCAATTAAGGAACAAAAGTATTGCACTTGTGAAAGTACTATGGAATAGACATGGGGTAGACGAGGCTACATGGGAACCCGAAGAGGCTATGCGAAAACAGTACCCAAATCTTTTCACAGGTAAGATTTTCGGGGACGAAAATCCCTAAAGGGGGGAAATGTAACATCCCGAAATAGGGCCTAAACGGAACAGTGGTTGCGAAACCACAAATCTATGGTAGAAAAATTTATTTTATTATTATTTTGAGGTTCATGATATGATTGCATGATTGTGTGAAAATTTCGTGATGAAATTCTATACATAAAGTGCTTAAGTTGAGATTAGGGACTAAATCGAATAATTTGCAAAACTTGCATTCTAGAAGTTTTTAGTATGAAATTGCTTTGTAATATTAATTAGGAGGGTTTAAATAACAATTTGACCAATTTCTAAGTTCATGGACAAAATAGGACATGGATGGAATTTTTGAAAGTTTAATAAGGAAGGGCATTTTGGTCGTTTGGATATTAAATGAAATAAAAAGGAAAAAAATAACACAAAATTCATCATCTTCTTCATTAGCACGAAAATTCAAGGGTTCTCCATACCTAGGGTTTGTTTCAAGCTTTCAAGCTCCATAGTAAGTGATTCCAAGCCCCGTTTTTAATGTTCTTTACGTTTTCGGAGTCTCTGTAGCTCGATAAAGCTTATGCTAGCAATAATTTAAGTTAGGGTTCATATTTGGAAAAATACCCATAGGTGAAAAGTGTTTATTTTGATGTTTTATGATAGAATATGAGGTCTTAGATTATGTTAGACAACTTGTCTTTGCTTTCGGTTTTAGGTAAAAAGCGAGTAAAAGGGCTTAATCAAAAAATACCTAATAGTCATAAGTATATGTTAGAGTGAGAATTTGATTTTTCTATAGAAGAGAAAAATGATCAGAATGTCATAAAACATAAGAAAATAGGCTGAAGTTTAATTTACGAGATTTGGGGCAAAAGTGTAAATATGCAAAAGTTTAGGGGTAAAATGTAATTTTTCCAAAGTTTGAGTAAAGGACTGTTTAGATAAATTTTAATATTAAATAAGTTAAATTTGATATTATAGATCAAGAAGAGCGAAATTCAGGAGTAGATCGGGGAAAAGAAAAAGTAAAGGACTAAATTGTAAAGTTTAGTCACATTTTGTATCGAGGTAAGTTTACAGTAAATAAATGCAATATTCTTTTATTTTACATTATTATTGTAAATTTCCAGCATTTATATACTTATTTTATGAGAATATTTGAAGTCGAATTAAAGGCGAAGAAGCCCCGTTTGAACCTTAGGAATGTTAGGATATTGGGGTTGACAGGACAGGACAGGACAGAAATGAGCCATGTAAGTCCATATCAGATATATGGCTTTGGAGACAGGAATGAGTCATGTAAGACCATATTAGATATATATATATGGCATTGGAGACAGGAAAAATTCATGTAAGTCCATGTCGAAGACATGGCATTGGCAGGATATTGATAGATAGGAACGACTCTAGTATCCTTAGTATTCCGAGTGGTTCAACGGGACATTGTACACGTTAAATTACAGTGAATTATCAGCAAAAGGGAAGGTAGATTATATTTATGAATAGTGAAAGGTCAGGTAATAAAGAAGGTAAGTGAGTAAAGAACAAGGTAGAAAATGAGAAGTAAAGAAAGTTTATGAGGCTAGGTGACATTATGTATAATTATTCATTATGTTGAATGTTATAATTTATTTGCTTGTAAGCTTACTAAGCCTAGTGCTTACTCTCTTTATTTTCTTTTTCTTATAGTTTTTATCAAGCCACTCGGGATCAAGAAAGCGTCGGAGACCCGATCACACTATCGAAGGAATCACATTGGTATAGTTAGACGTTTCGTTTTGTGTATGGCATGTATAGGAACTTGGTTTCTTTTGATATGATATGATCAATGAATAATGTGTAAATACTTGCTAGTGATTAGCTAATAGAATGGCTGATGATATACATGTTTAATAGTATGTATGATTAAGTAGTAACTATCACATGAAAACTATGAAAAATGTGAAAGTAACTTAAAAATAGATTCAAGTATCAGAAATAACGTGAATTTGAAAAATCACTAAAAATCGTAGAGACATAGTTTGATGATGAAGAATATATGAAATTAAAACTCATTGTGTCTATTTTCATATGGAATAAGCAAAACAGGTAAAGGTTTTGTATTTTATAAGATATCTGAGTTTTAGTGAAATAGGGCCAGAGCGATTTCTGGATCCCCTGTTTCAACTTTAGAAATTCACCATAAATTTTAAAAAAATAATTAGGTGGTGTAATTTATATGGTTAGAATCCTTATTGAATCTAGTTTTAATAGAAACAAACTGTATAGTCATATGAATTTTGTAAAGGGAGAAAAGTGGTTCGTAGTAAGTAGAGGTCAATGCAGTCGAATTCTGAAACATGGGTAATTTTAACTAATAAACTGTACTAATTGGCTAAGTAAACAAATTCTAGAAAAAAATTAGTAGATAGATATATGAGTATAGTTTCAAAAAAATTTTACGGATCTTAATTTCGAGTTTCGAAACTCGAGAAATGAATTTTTAAGCAACCATGACACAGAAAAATAGTTTATTCTGAAAATTAAAATCAGTGGTTTAGAGTTGTTTAAAAGGTAAGATAAGTTTAGTAACACCTCAAGCTTGACTCCGGTGACGGTTTCAGGCATGGGGGCGTTACAATGTCAGCAAGTTAAAGCTGAGCATCAGGTACCTTCGGGGTTACTTCAGCCAATTACTATACCGGAATGGAAATGGGAAAGAATCACTATGGATTTTATATCGGGATTACCTTTATCTCTGAGGAGAAAAGATGCTATTTGGGTGATTGTTGACTAATTGACAAAGTCAGCTCACTTTATTCCGAACGTATGGATTGTTCTTTAGATAAACTAGCTGGACTGTACATATCAGAGATTGTCAGGCTACATGGAGTGCCTGTCTCCATTATATCAGATAGAGATCCCTGATTTACGTCTCGTTTCTGGGACAAATTGCAAGATGCCTTGGGTACTCAGTTGTATTTCAGTACTGCATTTCATCCTCAGACAGATGACCAATCTGAGCGTGTAATTCAAGTATTAGAAGATATGCTCCAATATTGTATACTAGAGTTTGAAGGTAATTGGGAGAGCTATCTACCTTTGATTGAATTTGCTTACAATAACAGTTATCAGTCCAGTATTAAAATGGCTCCGTATGAAGCTTTGTATGGGAGAAAATGTAGAACGCCATTATATTGGACAGAGCTCAGTGAAAGGAAGATACATGGGGTTGATTTGACCCGGGAAACAGAAGAAAAAGTAAAGGTTATTCGAGATAGTCTAACAGCAGCTTTCGATCGTCAAAAATCATATGCCGACCTTAAACGAAAAGAGATTGAATTTCAAGTCGGTGACAAGGTATTTCTGAAAGTGTCTCCTTGGAAGAAAGTCCTTCGATTCGGTCGAAAGGGAAAATTGAGTCCAACATTTATCGGGCCATATGAAATCGTAGAAAGAATTGGACCGGTCGCTTATCGATTGGTATTACCACCGGAACTTGATAGAATCCATAATGTTTTTCATGTATCTATGTTACGACGATATCAATCAGATCCTTCACATGTTATTTCTCCGACAGAAGTGGAGATTCAACCAGATATGACTTATAGTGAAGAACTAGTTAAGATATTGGCACGGGAGACAAAAGAGCTAAGAAATAAAAAGATAAATTTGGTGAAAGTATTGTGGCAAAAGCACGGGATTGAGGAAGCGACATGGGAACCGGAGGAGGCAATGATGAAACAATACCCAAACCTCTGTACTGGTAAGATTTTCGGGAGAGTTGTAATGGCCTAAATTCAAGGTTATCGGAATAGTGATTTTGTAACCACAAATTCGACTTAAAGAGAAATTTATTTCAATATTTTTGCATGAAAATTGATATGATAGGAAAGTCGTATGAAAATATTGATAGAAAAATTTTATCGATTTAGTGGTTAGTTAGAAAAATAAATTATTGAAGAAATTGGGTAAAAATAAGGTATCGAGACCTCTATCTCGTAAAACCGAGTCAAAAATAATTTTATAAATATTTATGAAATGTTAGTAATGTGGTATTAAAATTTCGTTAGGAAATTTTAATGTTTGGATAGTTAATTAAATGAAAAGGACTAAATTGAAAAAGATGTAAAAGTTGCTAGAATGATTAAATAGCTTAAGTGTCTAATGAGAAAGGATTTAAAAGGAAATTAGACCCAAAATTTATTTGGGCTAGACGGCAAGGGCACGAAAACAGCAGAAAAATTGATGAATTAAGGGCAAAATTGGAATATTGCAAAATTAACTAAATAAAGCTAGGACTAAATAAGAAATATCTAGATTTCTCTTCATTTCACTTCAATTCCAGCAGCTAAAAACGCCATAGGAGGGTTCTCTAAGCTGGTATTCCATAATTTTTGCACCAAGTGAGTTAATCCTTGCCTTTCTCTTGTAATTTTTGTGTTTCTAAGACTTTTACAACTAGGTCCTACTATTAAATTCATTAGTTTTTGATTTCATGGATGAAATTGAAAGTCACCATGGTTGAGTTCTGTAATTCTATGATAAAATATAATGAAATTGAAGCTTTAATTTGTTTATGAGATGATTTTATTAGGTAATTTCAATAAAAATTGATTTTTAGGACCTAATTGTGAAAATGTTTGGAATTAAAGTCTATTGCTGAAATTCTGATTCCTAAAAGTTGTAAACTAGTTTAAGGTGATAGAATAAAGTGTTAATTGAGAAAAATCAGCTCAATTGAGAGGCTAATTGAGTAGGGACAAAATTGTTGTTTATTAAAAGCTTAAGGGAAAAATGGTAATAAGCAGCTTGCACTAAAACAATTTTGGACAGCAGCAGTAGACTAACTTTGAAAAATCACCATAAATTTTCGAAATCGAATTAAAAGATGAACAAAATATGAAATTAAAGCTTATTGAGTCTAGTTTCTCATAGACAAACGGTGTAAGAAATGGATCTGTAAATCATGAGATATAATAAATTTTGTGAGACAATGTCAGAATGAATTCGGATTTCACTGTTTTGACTTTGAAAAATCATAAAAAATTGAAGAAAAATAATTAGGGACTTAAGTTTATATGTTTAGAATCCTTAATGAGTATAATTTTAATAGAAACAAATGAGAACATTATTTGAATCTTGTATGAAGAGATAATTAATTTTTAGTGAAGAAGGGTCAGAACTGTCAAACAGCAGAACAAGGGTGACTTCAAAGAATAAACTGTACTTATTGGCTAAACCAAAATTCTAAAAATTTTATGGTAAGAAGATATGTGAGTCTAGTTTCAGGGAAAATTATCGAATCCTAATTTGGAATTCTGTAGCTTGAGTTATAAATAATTTAGTGACTATGACTCAAATAGACAGCTTTGAATAAGCTATAAATAATAATAATGAAATTATAGAAATTGTTGCATATGAACATGAAATGTATTAAATTGATAATTAAATTTATAAATTTAGATCCAGAAGATTCAAATACGAAGCTAGATCGAGAAAAGGAAAAAGTTCGGGATTAGTAGATTTTTATATACAAATGAGTATCAAAGTAAGTTCGTGTAACTTGAATTATATTCTTAAATGCTTGAAATGTTTGTTTTTGATATGAATATGATTTGAATGTTCATTATATGAAAATTGATGAAACATTGACATATTTGATAAAAGGGGAAGAAATCCCGGTTGAATGAAAGGAAAATTCGATAGATCTCTGAAAAGGAATTGACAGTAAAAAGGATCTAGCCCGGACGAGTGATCCTATCCTGATATAGCCCTTCCGAAGAATATGTATAAAATGGATTTAGCACGAATAGGTAATCCAAATTAGGGTCTGAATTTAACCTGGACTGGTAATTCAGATCCAAGCTCATTAGAGTAATTGTCGTTGCAGGGGATTTAGCTAGACTGGTAATCCCGACAATACTCTATGAGTTTATATTGCAGGGGATTTAGCTTGGACTGGTAATCCCGCTGCAAGGTTGAGGTTCACGGGAGTGTGCTCTCTGAAATGGAAATGTGCGCACATGAATATAAAGTGACGGACTCGGAATTGTACACTAAAAGTGTACCTCTGAAAATCAATCGAAATTCTAAGTAATTCAACGGGATAAATATGGAAAAATAACAAGGGAATGGAAATCATGGTATTGATGAGCTCATCAATCATGATATATATTATTGATACATGGAAATTATTGTACTAATTTGAATGTTGAGTTTGTGCATGTTAGGGTAATAATGTATTGAATAGATATATGTAATGTTTATTGTATTGTATTGAAAATATTAGGTAAGTATAATTCTTGTTACATGAGCTTACTAAGCACAAAGTGCTTACCCTGTTTCCTTTTCCTCTGTTTTGTAGTGTTAAGAGCTCGGAGGTCGGATTTGGTCAGAGACACATCACACTATCAACATCAGGATTTCGGTATATAAAGAAACTTTATTTTGGGAATCAATGGCATGTATAAGCTGATAAAGAAAATGATTTTATGAAATGAATATAAGGCTAACCAATGGTATGGCTAACAAATCTTGGTTTTGGTATGTGATGAGGTTATCTTATAAATATGCATGAATCTATCTTGAAAATATATTGAATTAGATTGGTCTCGATTAATATTGCAAGGAAGGTTAGATATTTGTAAAAGGGATTATATTAAGTTTTCTTAAAAAAAAAATTCATAAACTCCGGTAATACCTTGTACCCTATTCTGGCAATGAGTAGGGTAGGGGGTATTATAAACTTGGCTGTTGGATCGAAAAGGAAACTATTAAGTTAATACCATTTGATGATTATGACTTTATGGTTGGATTAAAATTTCTTGATCGAGTTAATGCACTTCTTGTCCCTTTTGTTGATTGCATGTGCATTCTGGATCCATGCCACCGATGTGTAGCGTTAATTAAACGAGATAAAGGTGTGGAAGCCAAGGTATTATTGACAATCCAGTTTGCAAAATATGTATGCAAAGATGGAGTTTCATACTTAGAAACCTCGAAAGCCGACGATTTTATCAAGTCTGTTGATGAAATTTCAAAGGAAATAGTACAATTATTACAGTCTTTTTGGGATGTGATGACTGCCGAGTTGCCCAAAAAGTTATCACCTAAAAGGGAGGTGGGTCACAAGATTGAGTTGATGCCCAATATTGAGCCTGTCAGCTAAGGTCTCATATTGTATGTCTCCACCAAAGTTAGAAGAGTTACAAAAATATTATGGGTTCATTGGACCATTTAAAG
Source organism: Gossypium anomalum (assembly GCA_025698475.1). Classification (NCBI taxonomy): domain Eukaryota; kingdom Viridiplantae; phylum Streptophyta; class Magnoliopsida; order Malvales; family Malvaceae; genus Gossypium; species Gossypium anomalum. The sequence continues at coordinate 28,838,678 of CM046967.1, forward strand.
CCCCGTTTGGTGCACTGATTCTATTTCAGAGAAAGCACGGTGAGTTGTTAAGATTGTGCATTGATTATCAGGCATTAAACAAGATTATTGTGAAGAATAGGTACCAGGTTCATCCCATTGTAGATTTCTTTGATCAATTGGGAAGTGCAAGGTAGTTTACCAAGTTGGATTTGCGATCCAAGTACCACCAAGTCATCGTAGTCAAAGAGGACAAGCTAAAGATAGCTTGCATGATGTGTTATGGCTCGTATAAGTTCTTGGCTATGCCCTTCAGAATAACCAGTGCTCTAGCAAAATTTTGCGCACTAATGAATAATGTACTTCAACCTTTTCTAGATTATTTTGTGGTTATTTACCTTTACAATATTGTGGTGTACATCAAGTTACTTAAGCAATATGTAGAGCATTTGAGGGAAGTGTTCCAAGCCTTGTGAGAGAATAAGCTTTTTTTAAGGAGGATAAATGCTCATTTGCTCAGTGTGAGGTGCCATTCTTAGGCCACATTATGGGAGGTGGAAAAATCTGGATGGACAAGGAGAAAATTCAGGCAATTGCTGATTGGGAACCACCAACTAAGGCAATTAAGTTGCAATCTTTCCTTGGTTGGCAAACTATTACTGACGCTTCATCCAAGGCTACTCCAAAATCACTACATCCTTAACAGACCTATTGAAGAAGAGTAAGATATGGGATTGGAACGAACAATGTCGAAAAGCCTTTGATCAAGTGAAAAATGTGATGATAAAAAATCCTGTGCTTGCCTTATCGAATTATACCAAATCGTATAAGCTGCATACGGATGTATCAGACTATTCTATTGGAGGAGTATTGATGTAGGATAGTCATTCAATTGCTTTTGAGAGTCATAAGCTTAATGATACTGAGTGGTGATACACAATTCAAGAGAAAGAGATGACCGCAATGGTTCATTGTTTTTACACATGGAGACACTATTTGCTAGGTTCCAAATTCGTGGTATTTACAAATAATGTGGAAAATAGTTATTTTCTTACTCAGAAAAAGTTATCCTCCAAACAGACTCGTTGGTAGGTTTTCTTCACGGAATTCGATTTCGGCATAGAATATAAGTTGGGCAAATCCAATGTAGTGGCTAATGAATTAAGCTAAAAAATGGAGTTTGCAGCAATCAACCAACCAGATAGCTTTTTATTAGAGTACATTAAAGAGGGATTGTTCAATGATCCTATAGCCAAAACATTGATAGAACTTGAGAAAAAGAGACGATTTTGGCTCAACGGAGATTTATTGTACACTCAGGGGCATCATCTTTATGTGTCTCAATATGGGAAACTGTGCAAGAAAGTCATGAAGGAGTGTCATGACTCGAGCTAGCCATCTAAGTAGACACTGCACTCTTGCTCTTTTGAAGACTGTTATTATTGCCCTCACATGAGTGATGATGTTGAGACTTATATGAAGACTTGTCTAATGTGCTAATAAGACAAAATAGAGTTGAAAATGTTAGTCGATTTATTGCAGCCTTTGCCCATTCCGAAACGTCCATGAGAAAGTTTATCCATGGATTTTATTATAGTTTGCCTAAATCTGATGGTTTGCAAGTATTGTTGTTATGTTTGATAGATTTTCCAAGGATGAAACTTTCATTCCAATAACCAATGAGTGCTCTACTGAGGAGGTAGCTCGTTTGTTCCTTAGATATGTGGTGAAATATTAGAGATGCCATAGTTTATTGTCAGTGAATAAGACGGGCGATTTACGGGCCGATTCTAGACAGAGTTGTACAAATTGATGCGGCCAGACTTGAACTTTTCCACTAGCATGCATCTGCTAACTGATAGGCAAACTAAGAAAGTAAATGCTTTATTGGAGACTTATCTTCGATACTATGTGAGTGCCACACAGAAGGATTGGTCAAAGTTGTTTGATATGGCCCAAATTTTTTCTATAACTTGCAACGGAGTAGGGCCACGAATTAGAGTCCTTTCGAGATAATGATGGGGCAACAACCACTCACACCCAATGTTGTTGTGACTCGTTACGAATTACCAAATCTAATAACTTAGTGATTTGCTAAAGATTGGCAAAAGCAGAATGACTTAGCCTAAGCTTGCCTACATAAGGCAAGTAAGCACAACAAAAAATGGATTGATTAGAATCACAGAAATGTACAGTATCACGTTGGTAACTCAATTCTTGCTAAACAACACTTGATTTTTTGCCACATTGGCTTGCACAAGGGGCTTGTGTGACGGTATGAGGGACCTTTCAGAATTTTAAAAGTGTAAACAAGGTAGCCTAAAAACTAGAGTTGCTAGCAAAACTCAAGTTCCATCCGGTGTTCCATGTCAGTATGCTTAAGCCTTTCCATGAAGATCAAGAGGATCCAAATCAAGGCAAGTCCGAACGAGCACCAATAGGAGTAAATATCTCCTATGATTGTGATGTTGAGTGCATCATGGCAGACCGAGTAATCTAACGGAAGTACTACAAGTCGAGGCATGAGTACCTTGTACGATGGAGGAGACTTCCCGACAGTTAAGCTAATTGAGAACCTGTCGAGGTTCTATGGTAATTCCAAGAGAAGATGAACCAGTTCCATTCTGAGGATGCAATGAGGGAGTTGCGAGAATAGGTAAGGGAGAATGTCATGGGCCAAATGTCATGGGCCGCACAAAGGATTCCATAACTAATGCGCATATTTCAGACCATTCATGTTCCCTTAGGGTCATTCAACTTGTCAGGACTTACCCATCACGTAGACGAGACTTAAAAACCATCTACTTGAATCCTAATTGAATTGAAACACTCTAGTAAATTGTATTTTACCAAGATAATTATTTTAAATCCTAAAAAATAAACATGCATAGAATTTAAATCCCTTAGGACTCTCTTATTGTAGATGAGAACTAATCTCAACAATTAATATAATTTAATTTGTACCATTGGATCTAATAGAGCTCAACTATAAATAAAGGCCTCCCTTCATTTGAAATTACTTGATTCTTTTTGAGCTAAAAAATATATTGAGAGCATTTACTCAAACATCTTGTGTGCATCATTTTCCTTTGGCTTTTTTGTTCTTCATTGCTCTTTCGATTTGAGTTTGCTTCAGCTATATTTAGATGTCTTAAAGAACTTCTACAAGAATTCTCACTTTTGCGAGAATTGCACTGACATATACAGATTCGGAACAAAGAAATCACCTAAAGTCGCGCGGTTTGCAAGACTAAAATTTTAACCCCGTGACATAAATACATACATTTGCCTTATTTATAGTATGAGTCTATGACAATGACATGTTTCTTGACAAAATTCTATATATATAATAACTTTTGCATAAGTATAGCATACTATCAAATTATGGTTTTGATCCCTCTATTATGCTCAAATTTAGTATTTAGTCTTTAGCCCCTATATTTTAATCTGGTATAATTTTATCCCTCTATATTTATAATATCATTAATTAATCCAAATAGTTAAATACATTTTAACTATATGAATTGTTCTTAAAAACCCAATCAACACTTCCAACAATATATATATATGCCATGTCAATATAATACATAGTATCAAATTATGGTTTTGATCTCTTTACTATGCTCAAATTTGTGATTGGCCCCTATATTTTAATCATGTACTATTTTGTCCCTTTATGTTTATAATATCATTAATTATACAAAATACTAATATGAATTTTTCTTAAAAACACAATCACCTCTTCCAACAAAATGATATTATAAAGGCAAAAAAACCAAATTCCAAGGACTAAATCACAAATTTCTTAATAGAGAGGGACCAAAACATAATTGGACCTCTAACATACCAGTTGTAACTTCAACTCCAGGTGTTTCAAAATTCTCAGGATGTCCTGGTGTTCTGCTTTGCCATTGACGAAAATTCTTCAAATCATCTTCCTATAACATAATCCAATAACTGTAAAGTTTAGTTCTTTAATCTAATAATCAACTTTTTTTTTCAATTTTCTTAGAGATAAATATCAAAATTATAATGTGTAATGTATATATGAATTTTGATTTGGCACAATTTTATATATGAAATTTTGATTTGATTTTATTTTCACAAATTACTAACAACATTATCGAAGTAAAAAATTATGTTGATATATTATATACAAAAAAAAATTATTAATATGATATGAAAATAAATGAATATATTTATATATATACGAATCACAATTTAATTCAAGTTTTATATGCATAATTATATGCATAATTGTAACAAATAAAAGTTTATGTTAATGCAAAACATTAAAAAGAACTGAAAGGAAATAAACCCAAATCCAATTTTTCACCGAATCGGACATGGATACAAAGTTTAAAAGCTTTACCTGAACACTATCATAACCAGCAAGGTGAAGCAGAGCATATTGCAACATACAACCATGACCAGCAGACAAGACGAAACGATCACGGTTGAACCAATAAGGGTTCTTAGGATTATACCTCATTATTTCATCGTATAAAATGTGACCCACCGGAGCACAACCCATGGGTAATCCAGGGTGACCGGAATTAGCCTTTTCGACAGCATCAATAGCTAAGAATCTGATCGTGTTGACTGATTTTTCCAATAAGGAAGTCTCAGCAGGAGTGCCGATTGTCTCGACGGCAGCGGAACGGACTCGGAGACTCCTGTTTAAGCGCGTGGGAAGGACTCGACGGGAGCGTGGGGTAGTGAGCTTGAGACCGGAGAAAGTGGTGGTGGGAAGTGAAACACTGTAGTCGGAGGATTGGGTGGACCCATCGGAAAAGATGGTTCGAGCTAGGAGAGCTTGAGACAAAGTGAGAGATGAAGTAGAGGCCATTGTTGTTTTTTGATCCAGTCGACTCAGTTGAGTGAGGTTGGTGAAAGAGAGATCGAAATGAGTTCCGTTGATATATTCGAGGAAGAGAAGGCAAAGTGGATAGGCACCAACTTCTTTTTGGGTTAATGTAACTTTTAGTCCCTAAAATTAGCAATTATGTTTATGAAAAGATTACTAAATCAAAATCCCCCAATTTAAAAGTCAACGATATAATTTTTGAAGCATTACCTAATCGTCTTTCATCTAAATTCGTTATTACTATATATGTTGGGAAACGTGTCTATACTATAATAAACATGTAATTTTTTTTATGTATTTAAAAAATGAATAAATTTTATATTTTAATGTTATATTTTTTGTATTTCTTTTTTTCATATTTTACATGCATAGTGAAATTGCGATATGTATGTGTTGACTTATTGATTGCCTAAGTTTAAATTGATGATAAAAGACATTATAAGAATGTTTACATTGCGAAAAAGATAACTTATTTTAATAGATAATCTAAACGAGTCCGTAATCCCGTAAAAGAATCAAAATGAGTATTTGATTCAAATATTGAGAAGGATTATTATGTCGTCTACAATTTCAATTAAGGAGATTGCTAGTCTTGACTATCAGAACAGTTGACTACATAGGTAGAGATATAGATGTATTCATTGGTAGAATAATATATTGAATTGGACCCAAAATTAATTAATTCTAAATTTGTTTGTGAATTAATTCACTTGTAACATTCGTGGTGTGATTTACCTAAATCCTGAGTTAGTCGTTGAACATGTGTATATAACTCATGTGCTTTGATATAAGTGGAGGCTTATGCTTTAAAGATGGTCGAGCCGATAGCTGGAATGTTGTGTACATGACTTGTGTATGACATGTCTTTACTAATAACAGTGGAATTCATAGCTCAATTAAAAAGTTAACGATATCCTCTCATTGACATTGTGTGGATTGATAAATATGAAACATGGTCACGGGTTGCTAGTTCTTGAACGAGTAAATTATCACATTCATTTATTAACAGTGATCATATTAATTATTAAGAAGACACAATGATCACAATGAGATAAAATAGGATTGTATTTAGTAAGCGTGTTTAACTCAAAGGAAATATGAGGGTGACACACACATGACGAGATAAATGGACAAAACAATTGGATGAATTGCTTTTGTTTAGAGTGTACATTAAGGAATTTTCAATTATGGTATTTCTTATGAACTGACTCCATGATTAAGTAATTGCGAATAATCGAAACGATACTTTTGGACATAATTGCAATTACTAGAGCCTAATGGTATATGTGCAATGGTTTCTCTGCTAGCTCAACAAAAGTTCGACCGGACTGCATTTGAATTAGAAGTAAATTTTACGACTTTGTAAATAATTTAATTAAGTCAATTTATTCGATGTGAATAAAATTGGGTAGTCATCAGAATTGTTCAACTAGAGAAATTGATTAAAAAAATTTATTGAAAAGTTAATTTGGAAAATCTTAGTGATTTTTGGAAAAATTAATTTTGATAAAGTAAAATTAAATTAATCAAATTAATTAAAATTAATATAATATTTTTAAAAATTAATTTTTAAGTTAGACAATTGGTTCAATGAGTAATTGAACTTGAAAATTAGACCTGATATCGTAAATTAGGCTCGGAAGCCCAAAATCGAGACCAAGATCCAAAAACTGATCAAATCGGGCCTGTTATGTGAAATCGGGGGCCGACCATCCAACCGGTGGCTAGACTGAACTGTTCGCGTCGTCACTAGCTTAGACCGAACTGGTAGAAACTGAACTACCTCAGGGTGCCGACGACTACGACGGCGGCATTCCTGTTGCAGGAAAATGGTTGGCGGCGGTGGATCTTTGGTGATTGAGCAGTGAAAGAATTACACTTCTATTAAGACTCTACTAGAGAATTTAATTTCAGATTAACTATTCAAAAAATATTATTATTTTATTAAATTTAATATTTAATTTAATTTAATATTTAATTTAATTTAATTTAATACTTATCTTAATAAATTTTATTAATTTAATTTTAAAGTGATTATCTTAATATTAAATTAAATTTAATATTTATCTTGTAGATAAATATTCTATTAATTTAATAAGATTTAATATTAAATTTAATATAATATTTATTTTTAATATTAATTTAATAATATTAATTTTTAATAAATACTAGATTAAATTTAATATTAAATCGATTAAGTGTAATTATAGTTGAACTCTCTAAACTCTTGAGTCATTATTTATACAAGCTTTTTCTAAAGAAATTATTTTAGAAAATTTCTAGAGATATTTTTCTTATTTACAGCTTGGTCCAAAAGTTTAGAGAAATTACGAAATTACCTCACTAGTCAGCAGACGTGAGCTTGAGGATCGAAGAAGACTACTCGGTTGAAGTGTTCATCTTAGATAAATCGAGAATGTACAATTTTGATTAAGTATATATTATTTTAGATATCGCAACCAAGTTTTTATTTTGAAATTTCATTTTAAAACTTTAAATTTTTCCTTAAATTTATTTTCAATTGTATTGTCTGAACCCAATTTTCCAACAATATATTGTACAAAATTATTTAAACCTTAGCCACCTCAAGAAAAATTATGCTATTATAAAGTATATAATTTAAATTTAATTGGACCAACATTACAATGCCAAATAAAAGATTTTGTGCCCATGTTAGCTTGGAACTTTATAAATTTTTCTAATTTCATCCTTAAATTTAAATTTTATTACAAGACATTTAAGTTTATATTATCCGTCAATTTTTTTTTTTTTAGTTTTAAGTTTTATTATAATAATTTAAATTTTTTTTGCATTTTTAAAGTTTATATAAAAAAAATTAAATTTTTGAATGATAATAGAACACAATCTAAAGTATCATATTATTAAATTCAAATTAAAGAACAAAATTGAGAAAAGTAACTGAAATGGAAAGAATATTCAAAGATTAAGTTAATAAAAGTTGCCAAATTTCAACACTGATATGGATAAAAAAAAATTGAAAAACATTATTAAATTCAAGAATATATTTTATATACAGTGAAATCTATATTATGTGACAGTAAAAAAATTATATAGTAAATATATTTATTAAAATTAATTAAAAAGTCAAATAAATATTTAGTTGAAATGATAAAATTAAATGTTCAGAATAATTGAATTATTATTGACTTTATATAGAAAGAACATAAAAAGACCAAAATACCTTTATAATAAAATAACTTATTTTGTATATAAATAAATATTTTAGTAATTACACAATTAAATTAATGTCATCAATCAAAAACTTATTTTAAAAGTACATATCTATATAGAGATATATGTATGTGAGGTGAACTAACTTGATTAATGTAGAAAAGACCTGCAAAATTTATAATGGTCTACAAACATCAAATAATCATCATACAAATTATGATCATCCTTTGTTACAAACAGAAAACTAAGGGGATAAAAAAGAATCCATTTTACACATGATCACACACTAAAAACTTGCCATTAAAAGTTTAAATTGAAAATGGTATGGTTCTTCTCTCATTCAACAAAAAAGGGTCGAAGAGTACCCCAAGTTGGGTACATTGCATAATCTCTTGCCCATAAGTATAATGTATAGATTTTAACTTAACTTGGGGTTCTATTATTTTATGGGACAATTGAGATTAGATTACTTGCTTAACCAAGGAAACACATCGGGCGACGATGGTAGCCGAGCCGTAAGAACTTCGACCCCAGTTTCTGTTACCTGCATTGAAGAAGATTGCACCAATGGAATCATGGATCATTAGATTATTGCCAGACAACCAAGAATGTTCCCTAGGAAAACGATCATAATCCGAATATTTATTGAAAATGGCAGCTCTACCTATGATGCATAGAGCAGTAAAAGTACAATGGAGACCCTGTACTAGGAATAGATTGCATTTTGCCCCCCTCTACTAAAATAATGGCTAAATTAGTCCCTATACATTAAATCAAACAGCAAACTGGTCCTTCTGATAAAAATTTAATCCATTTTTGTTGTTAAAAACCGGTCTCTATATGTCTAACACATGCGTGTCACTGTCTAATTACTCTGTTAACCACGCTAATTTTTAACGATACAAATGGATGAAACTTTTAACAAAACAAAAAAAAGAAAAAACTAATTTGCTCTTTGATCTAGCATATAGAGACTAATTTACCTTTTTTTAGTAGAAGGGTCAAAATGCAATTTAATTCCTAGTACAGAGACCTCTAAGGTACTTTCACTTGCATTAAGCAAACAAAATGGAAATGAAAATGGAAGGTTACCAAAAGAGTATGCTCAAACTGAGCACTGCGTTTGCCGTCTGCTGTAACAGCAGTCCACCCATCAGGCCACATTTGATCACGCCAAACGCCTATAGACAAAAATCCATCGACATAGTGAGTAAAACGAAAGAATTTATAAGTGGTCAATAAGTATTAAACTTCGGGAGTCACCTGCATTAATCATTGGTTCAATTGTAAAAGTCTGTCCAGCTTTCATTACCCCAACGGCTTTATTTCCTGATCGGGTTAAGAGAAGCAGCAGATAAAAGAAACAGTTTACATAAGCAGTTGAATCATTAAACGTTGTTCTCAATTTTCGATAAAAGTACCATGGAAACCTCTATACTAGAAGTCGGATTACATTTTACCCCCTCTACTAAAAAAATGGGCAAATTAGTCCTTATAAGTAAGATTAGTTTACTCATTGGTCTAATGTACAATGACTAATTTGCTTAAATGAATGGGGGCAAAACTCCTAGTACAAGGATCCTCATGGTACTTTTACCACGATTTTCCATGAAGCATTTAGGATAGTTAAACATAAAAATAAAATGTAACAGGTTTGCGAAGCTTGATCTAACAAGGATACTTCCATAATGGGGAATATTTGGGGCACAGTGGAACAACTCTCCAATACCATGGCCACAATATGATTTCACCTATAGTAACAAAAGATGATAGAGCACGACATAAACAAAAACTGTAATCGAGATGATATGTGAACCGGAATATACATGCGTGGACCAAATTTACACATTACCACAGATAACCCTGACATCGAAGCATGGCGATTAATAACTTCTCCAACATCACGAAACCTCACTCCAGGCTTAACTGGAATTTGAGTGCCAAAATAGATTTATCAGAAATCAAGTCTCTATCCCATTGCAAAGATTACAATATGTAAAACTCATCGACAAAAAATACTATGAATCACATACCAATAGATATTGCTTTATCTAAGCACTCGTATGTACACTGTACCAGCTTATGAGATGCTTCATCTACGTTTCCCACAAAATATGTTTCGTTTAAATCGCCTGCACGATGAGTCAATCCTTCATCAAGTACGGAGCTTCATTATGTGGCATTGGAATTATATAAACGAGAAGATTCTTACCATGAACACCTTTATAGTAAACAGTCACATCAACATTTATAATATCACCGTCTTCCAGTTTCCTAAGGCAACCCGATTTCAGTTCAAGTGCATCTTAATAAATGATAAATACCAACGATGAATGTAAACACTGTAAAAGTTTCTAGAATTAGAACAAAGCTAATACCTTGCATCAGGAATCCCATGGCATATAACTTCATTAACTGACCTGGAAAAGAAAACGAAATATGTTTTAATTAATCAACAAGGTGAAAGTACTGTGCAGGCCCCTATACTAGGAGTTGGATTGCATTTTGCCCCCTCTACTCAAAAAATGGGCATATTAGTCCATGTACGTTAGATTAAAGAGCAAATTGATCCTTTTGTTAAAAATTAGTCCCTATACGTCAACATGAGGTAAACGTGGCACGCCACATGTCACTGACTGGTTATTCTGTCAATCAAGCCAGTTTTTAACCGTACAAATGGATGAAATTTTTAATAGAAAGGACCAATTTGCTTTTTGATCTAAAGTAGAGAGACTAATTTGCCATTTTTTGAGTAAATGGAGCAAAATACAATCCGACTCCTAGTACAAGGGCCTCCATGGTATTTCTACCGTCAATAGAATAATGTCCAGAAATTCAACAAATATGTATAGAAGTACTTACGTGCAACAAGACTTTGGGAAGAAATGATAATTGAGAGGTGATGGATAAGCTCCTGCATGAGAGATTACATATAAAGTGAAACCAGATAGATGCACAATCACAAATACATGCAGCAAAATGAAAGTTCATTCCAACCTGCAGCAACAGTAGCCTCGTGAACCACTCGATCAATTTCATCTGTTGTTACACCAGGACGGATCATTCGAGCAGCTGCATCCAAAACCTCCCTTGCAATCTAGCAATAGAGATATAAACACCAAGAGGTCTTGAAATAACTCGAGACAAATTAAAAATCAATTCCAAAGAAAATTGGATATAACTAAAAATTGAACAAAGGGCTGTGAATCAAAAAACAAAATCAAGTGGAAGATGGAACTTACACGACATGTTTCTCGCATTCTCTCAATTTGATCAGGAGTCTTGATCTTCATACAGACACACCAAAAGTTAATAAGAAAAAAAGAAGAAGATAAAATCATAAGGAGCATATAAAGTATATATTATTAGTTCTCTAAGGCTTAAGAAGAGATTTCACTAGCATAAACTTACCTCAACACGATGTTGCCAATCACTGTTCGGCTCAACCTTTGGAACTCCCTGCATATGAAAGGAGAACAGAAATATCTTAGAAATGCAAAACCAACATGAAAGAAGAGAGAAAATAAGGTTAACTGTTCATGAATAGGTCGCTCATAAACAAATTTCCCACTCAATTGCTAATAAGTATTCCATATACACGAACTGATTTCGAAATACTCACATCATTAGCCCAATCAGGCTTATCAATGTGAGCAGGTACATTACGCTTGACAGATATGGGATATGGTCTAAGTGACCTGAACAACGAAGATAATAATAAAAATCAGAAATAACAAGGACCCAAGCTTAAAAAGAAAGTGTAAAACAGGGACTACAATCTTAGACAAGTACCCTGTCCAATTAAAAGGAGGAAGTTTCGGAGTCCGACTTTGTCCTTTCCTCAAGCAATATAGCCAACCCTCACTAGCTAAATCAGAGTTTTGTCCACCAGCACCATCTGTACCAAGTAAAGACAGCTTTGCCTTCAAATGAACTGACTTGTGTGAGCTCCAAGAAGCCTTGAAACAATCCTGAGTGCTGTCAATAAAAACAACACCATTAAAGAAGAAAAGGGTTACATTCTTCTATTAGTCCCTATACTTTGAGAAATTTGTAGATTTAGTCCCTACTTCAATTTGATGTTCAAATTAGTCAATTTTAGTCTAGTCCTTACCCATACAGTAAAAATTAAATCTATTTGGATAAATTCAATTGCTAGTACTGTATTATGTATAGGGTTGTAGATTTAGTTTATATTCTCCAATTGGATCATTTAAGTCCCTATACTTTTTGAATTTTGATATTTTAATACTAACATAAATGATAATCGTTCATTCATTAACTGGATTTTTAAAGAGTACTATGTGGAAATAGTAAGCTAACACAATATTTAATATACCATAATATATTTGCCGCATCAAATTTTGAAAATAGCATAACTTAATAAATTTAACAGTTATCAGACAGAAATTTTAATTTTTGAAAAGTACAGGGACTAATTAAAAATCTACAAGAAAAAGATTTACATACCAGAAGGCAGCACCTTCACGAGGAAGCTTTAACTCCACACACTTAGGACACCTACAGATAATAAGCTATATCATTAACAAAAGGATTCAGCTTAATTGTAAAGTTCATCACTATTAATCAAACACAGCTCAATTCACATTTTTTTATGCTCAAAATATTTTTTTTAAAAATCACTATAAACCAATTACAAGCTAATTCAAAATATCTCACAAATTTGAAAACTACCCAATGTTAATTACACCAAAAAATTTGATATTCTAAAAATGAAAATATTTTAAAGCGAAAACAATAACATACTGAAGGCTAGCAGGACTGCTACAACGAGCACATGAAAGCGTCTCCGCCGCATCAGAGCCACCAGCCATTGGACCTTATGTATAAGATTGAACCACCCGGTTCAATTCAAAAATAAATTAAAAGGAAAGAACCAATAAACTATTACTTAATTGTTTGTGATTGAAAAAATAAATTGGGGAATTTTTTTTATTGAGAAAATTAGGGTTAAACTTTTATAGTAATAAATAATCTGGGTTCCACAAACAAATCTCTAAAAACTTAATAAAATTTCTCCCCAATCTATTTATCTGCCAGCGATCGAGTTTAACTTAAATTACGATTGGCAATGAAAGAGTTTGAAGTTTGAAATTTCCGCCCAAAATGTACAATCTTGTCTTAAAAAAAAACCTAATTGTCGGCTCAAGGAAGATAAAGCTCTAGACTTTTAGGGCTTTTGGAATTTTAAATCTTTTTATTTGGAATTGGGGCTTTGAAAATTCATAGCTTTTGGGCTTATCTTATATCTTGGGCTTTTCTATTTTTGGGTATATTAATTTTTTGGCCACTTAAATTTAAAAAGTAACAAAATAGTCACTAAATTATTTAAAAGTTTTTGTATAAGTCACTGGATTGTTAAAATTATTGTGATATGGCCTTATCTGTTTGCACTGTCTACACCAATAGAAAGCTCTTATTCTCCTTTTTTTATATAGTTCAGATGTTTTTCATGAACTTTGAATGTCACGAATTTACAAACCAAAATCGAAATAACTTTTTTCTCTGATCATCAGATTGACATGGATTTAAAGTATGTTCTTCTACTCATCGATGAGTATTAATCCATTGTATTAATCATTAAATCGTCGCTTGAAACTCACAAGTTAAACTTAAAAAGAAAAACACTTAACAACATAGTGACTTAATGAAAACTTTAGTGATTCAGTGACCATTTTGTAATTTTTTTAAAGTTAAAGTAACTAAAACGTAAACTTACTAGTTATTTAGTTACATTGAATTATATTTTAGAAGAAATGTGTTGATTGTGTTTGAAGAATTGGATTTGAAGATGGCTTATATAGGAAGATAGTTTGGGTTTAGAGGTTAGACAATTCTACAAGATATATAATAAACTTTAGGAGCATTAGAGTTTACTCAAAGACATTATTATCGGTTGCTCATTTGATTATATTGGTATGTATAGTGACTGGTTTATTGATCCTGCAACAAGGGGTAGGTGGTAGTCTCGGCCCTAAAATAGTAAAATTGTCTTGTAGTTTCTTCAAATTTTAAAAAATTACATATTAATATAATAGTAAATTTACACGCAACTTTAATTGCTCAAAGCTTCTTAGTAAGGCTATCTGATGGTTGTCGATTCCACCAATATAAACCTACACCTAATTTGCAAATTAAAGCAGTATAGGGAGTAGGGTCGATCTGTAACACCCCCTTACCCGAGACCGTCGCCGGAGTCGAGCAGGAGACATTACTAGACTTATTTTAGCACTTAAACAATTCTCGTAGTAAACTATCCATCTGCGTCATGATCGCTAAAAAAATCATATCTCGGGTTACAAAACTCGAAATCCAATTCCGTAAATTTTCCCTGAAACTAGACTCATATATCTACTTACTAATTTTTTTTCTAGAATTTTTGGTCAGGCCAATTAGTACAGTTTATTAGTAAAAGTCTCCCTGTTTCAGGGTTTGGCTACTGACCCCTGTGCACTACGAATCAAATTTCTTCCTGTACAGAAATACAATGACTATTCCGTTTGTTTCAATTAAAAATAGACTCAATAAGGAATCCATACATATAAAGTGTGAGTCCTAATTATTTATACACAATTTATGGTGAATTTCTAAAGTCATAACATTGAATCCAGAAATTTCTCTAACCCTGTTTCACCAAAACGTAAATATCTCATAAAATACAACTCTTTTACCTATTTTGTTTCTTCCATATAAAAATAGACTCATTAAGCTTCAACTACATATTTTATTCGTCATATAATTCACTTTATACTATTTTTGGTGTATTTTTAAAGTTGGACTACTGCTACTGTCCAAATCTGTTTTAGTATAAAATGTTGATAACTAAGTTTATAACATCTTCATTTCTTCTCTTTACAATATTTACCACCACTTCCTCTTTATTTCTCTTCACTAACATATCAAAAACATACCATACTTAAGGTTTTGGTAACATTTACAAAACATACCAAAATATCACTTAACAACTTAGGTACTTTCAAAATGACCAAAAGACATCCTAGGTACAATGCCATTTTCCAAAAGATAGAAACTTCACCAATTTGAGTTCGGGATCGGCTTGTATCTTTGAGTCCTTATACTTTCATTACCTAGCTGCGCATGCGACGAAACAAACCGTGCACACTGAGAATACTCTCGATGGTATTTCTATAAACAATAGCTTAATCAACTTTAAAACATGGTAATTCAAACACATTATTGCTATTATTCAATATCAATCATTATTTCAACAACAGATCAATCAATCGATTACTTTAATAATCTTTACTTTATTTACCCTTATTAACATAACTCGGACAATCGACGGATACACGGATCCAACCCACACTCGGGATAAGCACATACTTGCTTCATCGGAACAAATCCAGAACTTTAACATTATAGTACACAAAGTACTTCATCGAACAAATCCGGAACTTTAACGTGAGTCGACACATAGTGTCTCATCGACTCAAGGTCGGAATATCCCAATACTTCCAATTCCTATGACATGTCAATTATATCCGACTAGCGAACACTTGTTAATAGGGTATTCAAAATCATATTCATTTCAATATGGTAAGAATACTTACCTCATTCACATTTTCATACAATATAAATATCAAATATAGTAATAACGATTAAGCTCGGTTTATAGAAATACAAACCACTATTTATCGAATTTAATCGATATCTTCGTTCACTTTCTCTTTTCCTTTCTTTGATGACGTATCCAGTGCTACGTTAGCTACGGACAATCATACAATTAAAAATCATCAATATACTAATTCATAAAACACATTTTCACTTTCTATCAAACTTTTACAAAAATTCCAATTTCGTCCTTTTTCCATTACTAAACTTTTTCTTTAACTTAAGCTTCATATTTTCATTTAATCAACTCATTAACAATTTCTAACTCATAGAATTCATTATAAAACATAAATTTTGAGTTCTATTCAACTTAGTCCCTATTTAAACCTAACTTAGAATTCGTTTAATAAATCACTCATTTTTCACTTCTAACTTTAATTCCTATCAATTTAACTCATAAAACCTCAATTTATTCAACTAAATCAATATCTAGAAAATTCTCTATTTTTCTTCATTTTAACCTCATACATGTAGAACTTTGAATTAGGCATCCATAAACATAAAATTCACAAGAAAATGAGCTAAAACATCTTACCAATCAAGCTTCAAGTCCTTAAACCTCAAATTTCCCTTTTTCTTTTTCTTTCTTTCTTTCTTCTTTCTTTTCACGTTTGCTCTCTGTTAGTCTTTCTATCTTCTTTTTCTATTTTATCAATTTTACTCATTATTTAATATTATACTAATTTAATAAAAATTATTTAAACACTAAAAAAAAATAAAAGCCTTTAACACCATTAATGCATTATACCAACTATTACACATGTAATATCATACATTCACACACATGGCACTTATGGTCTAATTGCTAGATTAGTCCCTTTTACTTCTTTAATCTATAATTAAACTTTTATTCCTTATGCAATTTAATCCTTTAAACTAAATTCAAGCTACTTCACTTAATTAAACACTAAATAACCATTCAACTATAATTCATAAATATTTCTAATAAATATTCATGAATTAAAATTCACGAAAGCAATACTCTAGACTCGATTTCTGATACCGGTACTTTTGGTTCATTACAATTCTCTCCCCCTTAATAAATTTCGTCCTCGAAATTTACCTGAAAAGAGATGGGGGTACTGAGATCTCATCGTTTCTTCCAGTTCCCACGTAGCTTCTTCAACACTGTGACTTCGCCATAGCACTTTTACTAAAGGAATACGTTTATTACATAATTCTTTTACCTCTCGTGCTAGAATTTCAACTGGTTCTTCTTCGTATGATAAGTCAGGTCGAATCTCTACATTCTCGGTCGTAATAACATGTGAAGGATCCGATCGATATCTTCTTAGCATAGAAATATGGAAGACATCATGCATTTTCTGTAGTTCAGGAGGTAAGGCCAATCGATACGCTACTGGTCCAATTCTCTCAATAACTTCGTAAGGCCCAATAAAACGAGGACTTAACTTTCCTTTTTGACCAAATCTTAGAAATTTCTTCCAAGGTGAAACCTTTAAAAATACTTTATCCCCGACTGAGTATTCAATATCCGTCGTTTCAAATCTCACGTGCGATTTACATGCAAAAGCGATCTTCAATCTTTCCCGAATCTTCTTAATCAGTACCTTCCGTTTCTTGAACCAATTCGGGCCCAATCATCTTCTTCTCATTCAATTACATCCAACATACGGGTGATCGGCATCTTCGTCCATACAAAGCCTCATACGGTGCCATCTCAGTATACTTGATGAAACTATTATTATACACAAATTCGGCTAATGACAAATAATATTCCCGATTAGACTCAAAATCAATCATACTGAGCTCGAAGCATATCTTCTAAAATTTGTATTACCCATTCAGATTGACCATCGATGCAGTGGATGAAAAGTCATGTACTAAAGTGAAGTCGAGTCTTAAAAGATTCATGCAATTGCTTCCAAAACCTTGACGTAAACCTTGGATCTCTGTCGAAATTATTGATTTTGGAATACCATGTAATCTAACGATTTCCGAACATAAACCTCGGCAGAAGTTTCTTTAACGACCAATCGGTCCTCACAAACCTAAGAAATGAGTGACTTAAATAAGTCGATCAACTATTACCCAAATAGCATTCTTTTTACTTGTAGACATCGGTAATCCCGTCACAAAGTCCATCGTTATTCGGTCCCATTTCCATTTAGGAATATTGATAGGTCAGTAATCCCGATGGAACTTGATGTTCTGCCTTCACTCGTTGACAAGTCAAACACTTTGCCACATATTCGATTATGTCCTTTTTATACCCGCCACCAATACGATTCTCGTAAATCCTATACATTTTCATACCTCCAGGATGCAATGCAAATGGACTATTATGAGCTTCTCGAAGAATTAACTCCTTCATGTCAGAATTAGTCGGAATGCAAAGTCGATTCTGAAATCTTAGACAGTTATTTCCATCAATGCTAAAATTCTCTGTTGTACCATTTTGAATCATCTCTTTTTTCTTTAACAACTTGTCATCTTCTAACTGTGCTGATCTGATTCGATCAAACATTACTGGCTTTATTCTTAATTCAGTCAAAAGACTTCCATCTTCAGTGATACTAAGTTGTGCAAACATTGCTCGTAATTCAATCGCAGCCTTTCTACTCAGTGCGTCAGCTACTACATTAGCCTTCCCTGGATGATAGTCTATGACACAATCATAGTCTTTCGTGAAGCTCTATCCAACGCCTTTGTATCGATTCAATTCTTTTTGCAAAGAATACTTCAAACTTTTATGATCTCAGTATAAACATAGCACTTTTCACCATAAAGATAATGCCTCCAAATCTTCAAGGCAAAATTACACTCTAATTCTAAATCATGAGTTGGATAGTTACGTTCATGCGGTTTCGATTGCTTGTGAAGCATAAGCAATGACTTTCCCGTTCGCATCGGTACACATCCCATCCACTTAATGAAGCATCACCAGACACTACAAAATCTCTTTACGACTCTGCAAAGTCAACACTGGTGCCTCTGTTAACATTTGTTTTAATGCTTCAAAACTTTTTGACATTGCTCATTCCAAACAAATGGAATATTCTTCTGTAGTAGCTTGGTCATCGGTAAGGCTATCTTTGAAAATTCGTTGTGAATCTTCGATAGTAACCACCAATCCAAGAAAACTTCGCCTCGACACATTCTTAGGAACTTTCCACCGAATAAGCGCTTCAATCTTGTTTGGATCCACTCTAATTCCATCGGTGATCGACATGACCAAGAAACACAACTTCGATAAACGAAATTCACACTTGCTCAATTTTCCATACAATTACTTTTCTCGTAGTATTTGTAAAATAATCCGGAGATGTTGCTCATGGTCTTTTTCTGACTTGGAATACACCAAAATATCGTCGATAAAAACTACTACGAACTGATCCAAATACGGCTGAAAAATTGGATTCATAAGATCCATAAAAGCAGCAGGGGCATTTGTCAGTCCAAATGGCATCACTAAAAATTCATAATGTCCATACCTCGTACGGAATGCCGTCTTCAATATGTCACACTCTTTTACTTTCAACTGATAGTATCCCGACCTCGAGATCAATCTTTGAAAATACGGAAGCTCCTTTCGAGTTGATCAAATAAATCATCTATTCGGGAAGTGGATATTTGTTCTTGATGATCACTTTGTTGAGTTGTCGATAATCAATGCACAACCGCATCGACCCATCTTTCTTCTTAACAAATAACACCGGAGCTCCCCATGGTGATGTACTAGGTCGTATAAAACCTCTGTCCATTAAGTCCTGCAATCGTACTTTTAATTCCTTCACCGATGGGTGCCATACGGTGCGGAGGTATCGATCTGGGATCATGCACAGGGTAGACTTCAATCACAAATTCTACCTCTCGATCGGGGGTAATCCGTAATTCCTCGGGAATACATCGAGAAAAATTCGCATACAAATCCGAATCTTACTACACCGACTTTCAATCGAATGCAATTAATCACATATGCTAAGAAAGCATTACAACCTCGATGAAGAAGCTTGCTAGCTTTAAGGGTAAACAATACGAATTGATCCACTAGTCCGAATACCATTTACTTCAATCCTATCTTCACTTTCATTCTGTACAGTAAACTTCTTCTTATAACAGTCTAAAATCACTCCATGTTCTGACAACCAGTCCATTCCCAAAATAACATCAAAGTCGCCAAATGGCATAATCAATAGATCAACAGGGAACATTCTATCTTGAATCATTAACGAACATCTTCGACATATATGGTTCACTAAAGTAGTTTGTCCCAGTGGACTAGACACTTCTATCATAACTTTAGATAGTTCAGACTCTAATTTTTCTGTCTCAACTACTTTCGTATTAACATATGAATGTGATGACCCAGGGTCTATTAAAGCATAAACGGGTGCTGAATTCAATAAGAATATACCTGTCACCACATCGTGAGCATCTTTCTCTTCTCGAGTCCTCACAACGTACGCTCGAGCTGGAGCTCTAGCTTCAGATTGTTGTGTAGCACTCTCACTAGTTCTTCTAGCACCACCTCTAGCAAACGAACTACTTCGGCCTGATCCCCGGCCTCTGGAAGCAGATTCAGATCTTTGCACTACTGTCGGTGTTGTTCTAAAAATCTTTGGGCAATCTTTAATAAAGTGATCGGTAGCTCCACAACGGAAACAACCTCCAGTCAACTTTCTACACTCCTCTTTATGCCGGTTTCCACAATGCTCACATATTGGAATTTCGATGATTCAGAATCGGACTTGGATCTTTGCCAATGAGACACACGATGAGTCTGTCTTTTCGACCTCGATCACCTTTGTCCGATCGAGAACTAAATCTCCAATTACCTCGTGATTCCTTTGACCGCTTAGGCTGCGGACTTGAACTAACCATTCCGGACGTTTTTGATCGAACGAGCAACTTCGACTTTTATCTCTTCCGAGAATTTGTTCAATCATCTTAGCTCTTTCCATTAAATCCATAAACTCGGTGATTCTAAAAGGCATCAATCGTAGTCTAAATTCATCACGTAATCCTCTTAAAAATCTCTTACATCGGTAGGCTTGATCGGTACAAACTCGGAGGCATATCTGCTCAATCTCAAAATTCTCGTTCATAATCCACTATGAGTATCTCACCTTGTTTCAGATGTTAAGAACTCTTGTCTTTTGTCCTCTATGTACATTTCTCCCAAATACTTCTTTTGAAACTCTTTTTGAAAGAAGTCCCAACTTATCTGTTCCTCAAGTACATTCTGAATCACCGATTCCCACCATACTAAAGCTTCCTCTTGCGATAATGAGACAACACACACTAAGCTTTCTTGTGGTGTACATTCAAGTTGCTTCGAACTCTCTTTGTAGTCTCTAGCCAATTTTCAGCATAGTTGAATCAATTCCCTTTGCACCCAAAAATGCAGTAGCTCCATATTTTCTCAATTCTTTAATTGGAGCTCTTCGGTAGTAGGGGTAGAGGGCGTAGCGAGCATAGTTCCTCACAGCTCTTTGAAAGGCATCGGCGATCATTCACGAAGATTTCAGTATTATCCCTTCCAACATTCGGTTGATTTCCTCTACGGATTCACACTTGGAGTTGCGGACTCTATTCATTCACATTATACGGTTCATCATCTTCACTATACATCTCTTGATCAGTATCCTCAATGCTTTTATCAGACATTCTTAATGCTATAAAACAGAAATATTCAATAAACATATCAGCATCCAATCCCAACTCAAATTTGACTCAGTAATGGCATGTACTTCTAGACTCACATTCACATTCGATTTAGTCCTAGAACTGACTAAACCTAATTAGCTCTGATACCAATCAAATTGTAACACCCCCTTACCCGAGACCGTCGCCGGAGTCGAGCAGGAGACATTACTAGACTTATTTTAGCACTTAAACAATTCTCGTAGTAAACTATTCATCTGCGTCATGATCGCTAAAAAAATCATATCTCGGGTTACAAAACTCAAAATCCAATTCCGTAAATTTTTCCTGAAACTAGACTCATATATATACTTACTAATTTTTTTCTAGAATTTTTGGTCAGGCCAATTAGTACAGTTTATTAGTAAAAGTCTCCCCTATTTTAGGGTTTGGCTACTTTGACCCCTGTGCACTACGAATCAAATTTCTTCCTGTACAGAAATACAATGACTATGCCGTTTGTTTAAATTAAAAATAGACTCAATAAGGAATCCATACATATAAAGTGTGAGTCCTAATTATTTATACACAATTTATGGTGAATTTCTAAAGTCATAACATTGAATCCAGAAATTTCTCTAACCCTGTTTCACCAAAACGTAAATATCTCATAAAATACAACTCTTTTACCTATTTTGTTTCTTCCATATAAAAATAGACTCATTAAGCTTCAACTACATATTTTATTCGTCATATAATTCACTTTATACTATTTTTGGTGTATTTTTAAAGTTGGACTACTGCTACTGTCCAAATCTGTTTTAGTATAAAATGTTGATAACTAAGTTTATAACATCTTCATTTCTTCTCTTTACAATATTTACCATCACTTCCTCTTTATTTCTCTTCACTAACATATCAAAAACATACCATACTTAAGGTTTTGGTAACATTTACAAAACATACCAAAATATCACTTAACAACTTAGGTACTTTCAAAATGACCAAAAGACATCCTAGGTACAATGCCATTTTCCAAGAAGATAGAAACTTCACCAATTTGAGTTCGGGATCGGCTTGTATTTGAGTCCTTATACTTTCAGTACCTAGCCTGCGCACGACGAAAACAAACCGTCTGGCGAGAATACTCTCGATGGTATTTCTATAAACAATAGCTTAATCAACTTTAAAACATGGTAATTCAAACACATTATTGCTATTATTCAATATCAATCATTATTTCAACAACGATCAATCAATCAAGTTACTTTAATAATCTTTACTTTATTTACCCTTATTAACATAACTTTCGGACAATCGACGGATACACGGATCCAACCCACACTCGGGATAAGCACATATTGCTTCATCGGAACAAATCCAGAACTTTAACATTATAGTACACAAAGTACTTCATCGGAACAAATCCGAACTTTAACGATGAGTCGACACATAGTGTCTCATCGACTCAAGGTCGGAATATCCCAATACTTCCAATTCCTATGACATGTCAATTATATCCGACTAGCCCGACATTTGTTAATAGGGTATTCAAAATCATATTCATTTCAATATGGTAAGAATACTTACCTCATTCACATTTTCATACAATATAAATATCAAATATAGTAATAACGATTAAGCTCGGTTTATAGAAATACAAACCACTATTTATCGAATTTAATCGATATCTTCGTTCACTTTCTCTTTTCCTTTCTTTGATGACGTATCCATTACTCGTTAGCTACGGACAATCATACAATTAAAAATCATCAATATACTAATTCATAAAACACATTTTCACTTTCTATCAAACTTTTACAAAAATTCCAATTTCGTCCTTTTCCATTACTAAACTTTTCTTTAACTTAAGCTTCATATTTTCATTTAATCAACTCATTAACAATTTCTAACTCATAGAATTCATTATAAAACATAAATTTTGAGTTCTATTCAACTTAGTCCCTATTTAAACCTAACTTAGAATTCTTTTAATAAATCACTCATTTTTCACTTCTAACTTCAATTCCTATCAATTTAACCCATAAAACCTCAATTTATTCAACTAAATCAATATCTAGAAAATTCTCTATTTTTCTTCATTTTAACCTCATACATGTAGAACTTTGAATTAGGCATCCATAAACATAAAATTCACAAGAAAATGAGCTAAAACATCTTACCAATCAAGCTTCAAGTCCTTAAACCTCAAATTTCCCTTTTTCTTTTTCTTTCTTTCTTTCTTCTTTCTTTTCACGTTTGCTCTCTGTTAGTCTTTCTATCTTCTTTTTCTATTTTATCAATTTTACTCATTATTTAATATTATACTAATTTAATAAAAATTATTTAAACACTAAAAAAAAATAAAAGCCTTTAACACCATTAATGCATTATACCAACTATTACACATGTAATCTCATACATTCACACACATGGCACTTATGGTCTAATTGCTAGATTAGTCCCTTTTACTTCTTTAATCTATAATTAAACTTTTATTCCTTATGCAATTTAATCCTTTAAACTAAATTCAAGCTACTTCACTTAATTAAACACTAAATAACCATTCAACTATAATTCATAAATATTTCTAATAAATATTCATGAATTAAAATTCACGAAAACAATACTCTAGACTCGATTTCTGATACCGGTACTTTTGGTTCATTACACGATCCCACAGAGACTGAGTTTACTGAAAATTGTTTATCTCTCGACCAAATTTATGTCTGGGCAGTTGTCGTGCCCGCGATGTTTGGGGGGGGATAAAATATGAAACCTAAAATAAACACAAAAAAAGGTAAAAAGTAAAAAGTAAAAGATGAAATAAAAAATAACAAAGTAATTTGAAGAAAAACCAATTAAACTTAGCTCAGCCTTAAGCACGGGTTCTTCCGACTTTGACCCGATCCTCGAAATTAAGTGAACTCCTCTTTTTCAATAAGCTAGTTATAGCTACCAAGGACGTCTCGAACACCAACTCTTCCTTGTGTAAGTTAGTTATGGAACGTCCTATAACTAACCCTTACCGATCGAAAACCTACGAAACGTTCGTGATTTAGAACTTCGGCAGCTTTGCGTTCTAGAAGAGCCTAGCTCGAACCAATGCCCTCAAACGTTTGGGACATTTAAATCTGGTTACTACTTCCCTTGACGGAACCAAACAGCAATCCCCACTTGACACGCCAATGTGTTCACGGAAAACCAATTAAACAATCGATCCTTTCGGAATTCCAACTGTACGTCTAGCCACACTAACTCAAACGATGTCTTTTTTGACTTAGTGTTGTCTTGACTTTGTGAGTTGACGAAGTCATACCCTTAATCCGAAGAAATAATAAATATCAAAAATTGGGAGTTAAACAGCTCGGGTTCATAACTCACGGGTTTTTAACGGGGTTAACACCTGCTTAAAGCTGAAAAGGGTTTAGTGTGGCATGAATTTAATCATGCTTGAAGGTTGTGGATTGTGTTTTGGCTTTGTGTGAAGGATGATAGAATTTTGGAAAGGAAAGGGGACTTGGATAGCAATTGAACCAATTTTGGAAAAGAAACAAAATCAAATGAAAATTGACAGAATGCTAAACTCCAATTTGAAAAAGGAAAAAGGAGAATATTTCTATTCCAAATAGAAGTAGGAATACAAAGACACGAGATGATTTTCTAGGAAACTAAATGCCTCTATTTATATAGATAAGGTTACTAAAAATAGCTTATTCTAAATTAATAAAATAAAAATAAAAATAAATAATAAAACTAAATAAAACAAAATAAAATCTTCTATTTTTAGATTTTTACAAAGTCAAATTTGAAGTTTAATCCTTGGCCTTCCCATCTTTATGATTTGGCCCCAACTCAACGATTTTTCTTCCGATTTGGCCCCCTTTTGCTCGTTCCTTATCAATTACATCCCTGACAAAATCAAATCATAAAAACACCAATTAAGCAGGGATTAATTCAGAAATAAACCAAATTAAGCACAAGAATTATGTAAATTAGTGTGTTTATCACTATCGGGTCTTGCTATCTATTTGTATTTATACTATATTGAATTAATTTCACAAGTCAAGTGAACACTCATTTAACAGTATTTACGACATATCATATTTTAGCTTTATATAAAATATATAAAAATTAATTTAAACTTCAACTCTTAATTAATCACAATTATCTTTTAAACTTTTATTAATAATACTAAAATAACATACAATTTAACCCATAAATTATTTTAGCTATAATTTTTAGATTAAAACTTTTAAAGCCATTATTATCACATCACAAAAACATTAACAACATTACAATAAGAAACCATTAAATTAAAGCCTTGAATTAAAAGGCACACCAGTCTCCGGAATCCATAACTCTCCTTGTATGAACCTATTCACCGTAAAAGGGTTAGCCTCTTCGGCCCGGTTGAAGACATGAAAACCGGGCCACTTCACTCGATTCCCGATCGAAGCACCATTCCCTGTGTTCCTATACTCCGCATAATACAACGTTGACAACGCAAAGCTGCCGCTCCATTCATTCCATCCCTTGGGGTCGATCAAACCGTCAAGGTCTGTCTTCATGAACACCGTCCTTGAATACTTCTTCCATGGCCTACCTAAGTAACTCTTGAACAAATGCTTGACCGAATCGAAATCGGGTGCTGGCCTCACTCGGGATTCCACGATTGAAATCCCTGTGTTCTCGTTGGGATCGTCTCTCCCTTGTGCCGTTACCATGTTGGATTGATGGTCCATCGGTCTTCTGACAAAGATGTCGCAGTTTTGCAACACGGCCGAGGCGTCACCAAATATGTAATCGATTGTGCCATGTATGTGACAGTCTCGGTAAAATTGTCGCAGCGAGTGGAGGAAGAGACTGTCTTGGTAACCCTTGATGCTACAGCGGTAAAACACAGAATGGTCCGAACTTACCCTTAATGCCACAGCTTGATGTTTATGCGGACCGGCAGTGTTCTCAAATGTCACGTCCCGTGCCCAAAAGCCATCCCCGGAAACACCTACAAAAACAAAAAACTGAATTAAACCCATCAATATCATCAAATCTAAAATCTGAACTCGAGTTTCTTACCGAATGTTGCGGAGCCATAAGTAGTGGAACCATCCGGTACATTTCGGTTACCAGTTATGATTGTTTTGTCCATGCCATCGCCGACCAACATTATGTTTTTAAGGTTCTTGTCTATGTCTACTTTCTCATTATACACCCCTGCTTTCACATAAATGATTACCCTTGGACGACGGTTGTTACCTATCCTAGCAACGGCGGCCACCGCATCATTGATCGTTTTGTGAGTGCCGGAGCCATCTTTTGACACGACAAAATCAGCCTTTGAAGTTGTTGGGTTCCATGATGTTAAAAGTTTCCCACTGAGTCGTGGTCTATGCATTAGCTCTGTCGAGAGCAACAAGTAGGTAATTTAGTAAGTAGTAGGTTTCTATGCAAAAGAACCAGTCCAATAAAAGAGAAAGGTCAAATTCTTCTTCGAGTCCTTCTACTCTGCTTAAATTTTTGAAATTTAAAATTATGAATTTAGTTAATCCAAATAGTTAACTCGATTTAAATACTAATACCAATGTAGACTTTTTCCTAAAAAGAATTTTTCTGTTAAAAAATTTACTCATGTTAATTGAAGAACCAATTTACCTTTTAATTTAATATAGACAAAATTAATTTATTCATTTTCTAAATAGAGGAGCAAAATACAATGATTAAGAAAATAAGTGTGTTGAAAATTTAAATTATTTTTGAAAAGATAATTTAATTCGAAAAATACCTTCCAGCTAATGCTAAGTATTTTGAAAGGGGTGTTTTAAGGAAAAAAAACCCCACGCTGGTATTTTATCCAATTAGAATAATTAACAGTATTAGTTTATTGATTAATTTAATTTTAAGTATAGTGAAGGGATTAAAACCATAATTTAACCAAAAAAAAAAAAGAACACTATAATGGAACAAATATGTGCATAATTTGCTGCACATAGATGCATGAATCACGAAACCCAAAGTACATAACTTTATCTACATTTTATTTTATTACCAATGAATTTATTTCAACCCACTTAAAAGTTAGTGAGAGTTTCTTGAGGGAGATGGATTATACCGAAAGAAATTTTCAAAGGATTATTTTTTTTTTAAAATTGATGATCTCTTGTTATTAATATCATCTTACATCGAATCGATTAATTTTTTTAATACGAAAGAGCGGCAAAATCTTAGGGTATATTTTATTAATATTATTAAGATTATTATTTATCAAATATTTAATTAGTTAAAAGAAATTACCTTGCTCAACAACAGCTTCCTTCCCATACATTGTATACAATGCCAAAGCTTCACTAACCAAACTCGTCAAATTTCGACCCTGTCCATGTTCTTGAATCCCAAAATCCTTCTGTCCCAACCCTTCCGAACAACTCCGATGGTTCGCAAGCACGCCGCTCAACCACGTCCGAGCATCATCGACAGTAAACCCTCGAGAGGATAGCAAAACCGAGAGCCTAGACTCACTTTCATCATACAACTTAATACAATCAGCCAAACCCATACCATGATAATGCATAGTATTGTGCAACCCATATAAGCTCATCGAAGCCTTAGCCAAGTTCCTAGACTGCACTACCATGGTCCTAGCCATTTGAACCACCTCCGTAACTTGTTCTAAATGTGAGCCAGTGGTGGCAGTAGCCATGGCTAAGAGAAAAAGAAGAAGAAAGGCGGTACCGGTAGTAACGCTTGTAGACATATTTGGTACACTAGTGAATGACATGCATGGATTTCGTGGTGTGGGGTTTGGTTTTGTTTTTGATATTATATAAATATATATAAATATATATATATAGTTCGGTGAAGAAGCAAACACATGGACTATTTTGTGGACCAGGTGTCGTTTGAGGTTTAAAACAACATATGGAACATGCATGCATGTTCGGTCATGTTGGTGGTGATTTGGTTGGTATTTAATTTTCATAGCCAGTTTTTATGGAAAAACATCATCGGTCCTGGTGAGGAACTAACAATCGTCGAACTGTGGATAAAGGTGAAGGATTTTTAGACACTTTCTCATCCGACACGAATTATATATGTTTTAATGACATTGTCGAGCCATTATAAATAGTTTCAGAGATTTGAAATAACAAAACCAATTAGGTTTGGTGAGTGTTCTGTTTATGTTGAGGGCGAGCAGTGTATCAAACACTCAAACAATGGAAGTACTATCTTTGGAGTATCTATATTCAATTATTTTTAGATTTTATCTTTCTACTTTAAGCAGAGTTTTAACAGGATTTGTGAGAGCACTTATCTATTAAGGAAATACTTTTAAGTATTTGACTAGTTAAGTGTTTTTAGCCACTTATGCTATTTAAAGTTATAGATAGTGTGAAAAAGTGATATCACGTCCTCTGTATTCTTTTTTCAATAATTTAATACCATATCAATATTTTTATATTAATTTTTTATATTTTTATCCTAAAAAAATTAAATCTAAATAGAAATCCTAAAATTTAGAATAAAATTATTAATATAATATTAAATTATTAAAAAAGGATAATATCTAAGGTTGTTTCATAGCAAGTATTGAAATATTTAGCATTTACTTAAGTACGAAACTGAATCAATTACACGTTAGCAAAGGCTAAAAATTTTGGCAACAACGTGTTGGGAAGAGCATTAAAGCTTTGGCCATAGTTAGGCATTTGGCAACGCAAAAACAATGGGTACGTGTTGCCGCCTATCGATTTACGTATTATATGATGATCGGTTCGAGTCATGCTCGTATATTTCTTTTCCATAATGTCAAATTTAATTTGAATGTTGATTTTATTTTTTTTAGTCTTTACTTTTAGTTAAATTTGATTTTTTTTAAAAAGTCAATTTGACTATTAACCTTTTAAAAGAAATCGAAGTGTTGTTTTTTAATAGAAATATTGAGTAAAACATTAAATTTTTAAATATTGCAGTCAACGTGGCAATCTACATGTACTTCATGCTAATTGTTTTTGAATTTTTATGAACTTTTTATTTTCATTTTGTAGAAATGAGGGGTACTTGCTTTGCAAACAGAAACTGTGACTAAAACAGTGCTAGAAATTGTGAGCACAGTTTCAACTATGAAATCAAATGTGCGAAAACATAAAGATGAACACTGAGATTGTTTACGCGGTTCAACTTTAGTCTACATCTGCGGGACCTTACCTAGAGCAATGATTCGTTATCTTTCTCATAGTACAACTAATGATTTAAGTTTTAACATCGATCTAACTCTCACCAATTTAGTGATCTCACCGTTGTACAAAGACTAAATCACTCTCCCACTAAGCTTCCCATTCGAAAGTTTAGTTTTGCAATACAAGAGAATCTCTTGATTACTTACAAAAACAATGCACACATAAGACATTCCTTACTTAAACAAATTTATGCTCTCTCAACCTATCAGTTACTTTAACATAGACAAAACTTAAGTTTAAATACTAGTTAAATTTTGTTTAAATTAGAGTCATAGTCTAATCACTTTCTATAAAGTAAAGCTAAAAACCAATATAGGATGATAATTCCACAAGTGTCTTTGTAACATTGTTGAAAAAAATCTAGTGAGAAAATGGTTTTCTTGCATAGTGAAAAATTAAAAATTTGAAAATCGAGTCTGTTTTTTATATTGATAGCAATAAACTTTACCCAAAATTGCACATATGTTTTCAGCTAGACGGATCCTTGTTGTTCCCAACTTTCAATCAAACGACCTTCTTCACTATTTTCGTACCACGAACTACTTCGAGTGTGGGCTCGAACAAATTCGAATCAAACATAGAACCATAATTTATTTACTTTACTTTCAATGGGAAAACAAAAATCTCTCTTAAATAGAAATCGGTAGAATTGTTATTTCAAAAAATAGAATTTATACTTAGAAATAAATTCTCACTATTTTTGGGCAAAATAACAATATCTCAAAGTTGTGTAAAACTTATTGTGTATTTAGCCCTACCGGTGCCATATATTTATAGGGAAAAGAAGTGAAAACCTTGTTGAATTAGTAGAAGTCTATTTAAAAGAAAAACAACTTTCTAGTTGAACTAGAAGAGAGAGGGATAATACAGTATGCCTCCCTTCTTATGTATTATGATGGGGATTTGGGCCTTCTTCTGTGTTGGGTCCAATTATATGTACTTCCTGAACTTTTAACCTAACACTTTATAATTAAATACAACCCAATACATGTTTTTCTATTTCTCAAAATAGACATTATTTACTAAATTTGTTAGAGTTGTGTGACCCAAATTCTAAGAGATTGCTTGCAAATCAAGTTCAACAAAATATATTTTATTTCTAGAAGATTTAGTATTTATTAGTATAATATATTTAGCATTTATTAGCATAGTTTATTTAACTTACGAATTTAGCCTATAAATAGGTTCTTTTACAACCTTAGAAAATACACCCATTAGAGATTAGAACTCATAACACATTTAGAGAATTTTGTGTTTATGTTTTGAGGGTTTTTTGTTTTCGAGTTTTCGGGGTTTAGTTTTTATCTCCATCTTTTGTACTCTTTGTTCTTTTGTCATTATAGTAAAATTATCTTTGCTCGTGATTTTTATCCTCTTTGGAGGGGTTTTTCCATGTTAAATTTGTGTGTTCAATTTCTTAATTTATTCCGCTATTTTTTTACTTGTTGCTTAATCGAATCTATCCTAACAAGTGGTATCAAAGCTTGTTCAATTTTCATAGATCAGCCCGTTCAGAGATGGCAGCAACAAGGTTTGAAATTGAAAAGTTCGATGGTGAGACAAATTTCAATCTGTGGCAAGTTCGGATAATGGCAATTCTAGTTCAAACCGGCTTGAAAAAAGTTGTTACAAGGAAAAATCCTGAGAATCTAAATCAAACAGAATGAAAAAAGCTTGATGAAAAGGCATTGTCTGCAATCCAGTAGTGCCTCACGAATACGGTATTGCAGGAGGTATTGATAGAGAAGGCCTCATCCTCCTTGTGGAAAAGGTTAGAAACTTTTTTTGCTACTAAGTCTCTAGCTAATCGTTTAGTGTTAAAACAACGTCTATTTATATTTCGCATGAACGAAGGTGAGCTTCTTAGATATCACATCAGTCAATTTATTACTCTTTTAAATGATTTAAAGAACGTTGAGGTTCATATTGATAATGAAGATCAAGCTATGCTATTATTGTGCTTTTTACCCCCTTCATACAAGTCTTTCAGGGAGACCCTGATTTATGGCAGAGACAAACTCTCGTTCGAAGATTTGAAGGGTCATTTGTTGAGTAGAGACAAACTCGACAATGAGTTTGGTTTGGATAGCAAGGCAGATAGGCAAGCTTCTGTTTTGGTAGCATCAAAGAAACGAGGAAGATGTAGTTGGTGCTAATTTGGTCGATGAAAGCGGTGATGATTTCTTATTAGTGTCAACGAGCGATAACTCCAAGCTTACGTCCAAGTGGATCCTAGATTCGGGATGTTCTTTCCACATGTGTCCCAATAGAAAATGGTTCTCCACAGACAATTTGGTTGAAGGTGGAGCTGTACGCATCGGAAACGATTCATCTAGTAAGGTAATTGGTATTGGTACTGTTAAAATTATGATACACGATGGGACGATTAGGACACTCTCAGATGTTAGGTATACGAAAGAATCTCATCTCCTTGAGTATTTTAGACTTGAAAGGATGTAGAATCAACATCGAGTTGAGCGACATTAAAGTATCTCGTGGAGCTCTCATTTTGTTAAAAGGTAAAAGAACCTGAAGTGTTTATATTCTGGAATGTTCTACAATGACCGGTGAAATCGGACGTCCCTCGTCCGTTATGAAGTCAAAGTCAACTCGTTTGGAGCGGAGGCAACTTGATCATAGGAGGGAAAAATGTATGATCGTTTCGTTGAAGAGAGGTTCTCTTTTGGATGCAGGTTTTGAAAAGTTAGGGCACTGTATTCGTGAAAATCAAACCGGGGTTAGTTTTGATTTGGCATTGCACAAGTCGAAGGGTAGAAGTCTTCTAGCTTCTAAGCACAGATTCGACTCAGTTAATTCTCTGCATAGTTCAAGATAGGCCCGTGGCGGGCTTTGGCAAAGATGGTATTGTAAGAATTTGTGTCAGGGTGATGATTGTTAGAGTTGTGTGACCCAAATTCTAAGAGATTGCTTGCAAGTCAGGTTAAACAAAATATATATTTTTTTTTAGAAGATTTAGTATTTATTAGTATAATATATTTAGCATTTATTAGCATAGTTTATTTGACTTAATAATTTAGCCTATAAATAGGTTCTTTTACAACCTTAGAAAATACACCTATTAGAGATTAGAACTTATAACACATTTAGAGAATTTTGTGTTTATGTTTTGAGGGTTCTTTGTTTTCGGGTTTTCAGGGTTTAGTTTTTATCTCCATCTTTTATACTCTTTGTTCTTTTTCTATTATAGTAAAATTATTTTTGCCTGTGGTTTTTCATCCTCTTTGGAGAGGTTTTTCCATGTTAAATTTGTGTGTTTAAATTCTTAATTTATTCCGCTAATTTTTTTTACTTGTTGCTTAATCGGGTCGATCCTAACAAATTTAATTTAAATTAATAAATTTTCCAATTAAATAATTTTCTCAACCCGATTCTTAATCTGTTAAAATTATGACAACTTTTCCGTAAAAGAATCTATGAGAAAATATATTTAATTTCTACATTCAATAGATTCACAATAACCAATTAATTTAATTCAATTTTCGAACTTCAATTAATTAATAATTTGAAAAACCATAAATTAATTCTCAGGTTATTTTCATACTTAGTGAGAAAACCACATTCATTTCTGAATGTTTCCTCTTTCTCTAACCTTATCAATTATATCTATTTGTGTTCATTTGATTCAACATGCAATTCATTTCTGGTTTCAACGAGCTAATGGAGGAGTTGATTAGACATATGTGATTAGGGCTCAAATGATTTATAATTAAGTTTAAGCTTTTTGTGTATTAATTATAAACTCATTAAGTCACAAAGTCATTCCATTATAGTATTGTGACTGAGCTTTCCCTAATGACATACCATTATGAAAGTAACTCGATTAGTTCTTATCCAATAAACTTATCATAAATATGTTACCTTCATAGGATATCATTAATCCCTTTAGGATAAATCTGCTCTCGCAATATGATTCTATTTGTAGTTTTGGTAATCGTTGAATGTATAGGATATACATGTTGATTTTTTGTGTGCATGGTACATGGTAGTGAAAGGTAGCCAAATGTATATTGGACTATTTAAGAGATTGTTGAGCATGGTAAGTGGTGTGTAGTATGGCCGAATGCATTAAGTGACCTAATTGGTGATGGTTGAATGTCTGGGGACTTAAGGTGTGGTTAATCAAATATGTAGTACTATAAGGGTTAACTAGTCGATTGCTTACTGCTATTGATGATTGATTGCATGTTATTGCACGACTTGTTCTATTAAGTATATTGATTATTACTATGTTATGATTGCATGAAAAAGCATGTCATTTTCTGTTACTGTATAATGATTGCATGTAAAGCATGCCATTGCTACTAAATCATTGATCGCATGTTAATGCATGTCACTATTACGTACTGTACTTGGTCTTGTCATGCATGTTATGCCATTCTATTGCATAGGGTTGGGAATATTGGTGACAGAGGAATTCTATGGAGTGCTGGTGGTTTATCCACAAATATGGGAGCTCTGGCGATTAATCTACTAATATGGGAGTTTTGGCAGTATATCCACAACACTGGAGTATTGTTTAGAGTTCTGGCGGTTCATCTGCAAACTACTGGCAATTTATATGCAATTATTTATTGTTACTAGTGGTTTATCCACAATGAGCTACGACTCTTATTGTTATGGTGTGTACGGATGAATGAGTTTTGAAGAACACACGGTGTGTAGCAGATAGATGGGTAGGAAATTGCACTGACATTCATGCACATGTACGTACATTCTGAGAACTCTGTGATTCTGTATATTCTGAAACACAATGATTTGTGACACTGTTATTATTGTTATTTGTGTTTAATTACATGCTTTTGTGGTCTTTAGTACACTGATTTCTTATGATTAAGGCTCATAATGAGCTTTCAAGCTTACCCCTTTAGTTTATTTCTTACAGATAACCCTCAAGATTAATATCAAACTCGACATACGAAGGTCTCATTTCAGATTTTCAGTTAATAAAGTATTATTTATTCTACTTTACTTATTTTGATTTTTAATTTTGGGATTGTAAATTTTATTAACATGGACTGTGGCATGAGTTGTTTTTACTTGGATTTTGCATGCATGAAATTTTGGTTAAAAATTAATCAAGTTTAATAATCGGCCTAATATGATTCAAAACATGGGATTTCAAACAAAAACTAAAAGCAACACTTTTTCTACTGCAAAACGGTGAAACATAGTTTTTCTAAAGGTTTATTGACAAAATCAATTGAAGGTTTTTATTTTCAAATGACACATCTTTCAAATAAATTGGACTTAAATTATAGATAACCTAACAATAGGATGTATTTAATAAACCTAAGGCAACCGCGCTAGGTTTTCTGAAAAATTGATCTAAATAGCAGTTTTCAGACTGAACGGTTTTTAGTTGGCCATTTCGGTGACTAATGTAGCCTTCAAAATTCAGCCATAATGTCTAGGCTGAGTTTGGGAGGTTACATATATATTTGATAATCAAGAATTCAAGTATGAATTGGATACTAAATTTGGGCATTCATATATGACCACTCAAATGTTTGCATTGATATGTTATGAAATGGTACTTGATAAAATGGATTTTGGCATTTAAGCTCACTTTGTGGTTGTGATTGCCATGCTAGGTAAACTCTACCAAGTTATTTAGTCTGATTAGTTATATTATGAATCAAGGTAAGTTATCGTTTTAATACCTTTGAACTTACTAAGCATTCAAAATGTTTATCTAGTTGTTTTCCTTCTTTGTAGATATTCGGTTTGCGGACTCATCAATCAGACTTCACAAATATCACACTATCCCTCTACTAACTCGGTAGACTTTTACTCGTTTAAGCTTGGTATTGTGGCATGTACATATTTGTTTATTTATTTAATAACTTGTGAACGGATGGTTGGTTGAAACCTTGTTTTAATGTTTGGTTGTGAGCAGTTAATAATCATATATGTTCAAATGAATGTTTTGACAATATGATAAGTTATATATGTGTGTGTGTGTGTGTGTGTGTGTGACACCCCTTTAACCCTTATCCGTCGCCGGAACAGGATTACAAAGCATTACCGAACATTTCAGAATAAATACGAACAATTATATGATAATATAACATACACATCATAATTTAATAAGAATGTCCCTTTATTGAGCCCTCGAGGGCCAAATCACGTGTTAGAAACAAATCGGGACTTAATCGAAAGTTCATAAAATTTTTCGTGAAATTTTAAAATTTTTCCTAAGTACAGGGCTCACACGTCCGTGTGGTTTAGGGACACGCCCATGTGACCCTAAACACGTCCGTGCTTAAGGTCGTGTCAAACCCCGTGTAACTCTCTGACTTAAATAAAAATTAAGTGTAGTTTTCACACGGTCAGAACACATGCCAGTGTGCTAAGCCGTGTGCCTCACACGGCTGAGACACACGCCCGTGTGGAGATTCCTAGGTATTCTGTTTTGAAATTTTTAAAATGCAGGGGACACACGACCTATCCACACGCTCATATGCCAGGCCATGTGTTTAACACGGTCTGGTCACACGCCCGTATGCCAGGCCGTGTGGACTCAAAATGAGCCTTAAAAATTAAGTTTACCAACCCTGCAAATCTTGAACAGCAAGCCAGTCAAAATCCAATCATTTAACCAATCCAAAACACAATTAAACACCTCTAAAACTTGTCAAAATAGATATCATAAATGCCTAATCAATGCATTATCATAGATACCTTACTTATTTTATCAAATCAATTCAACATATCATCAATCAAACCAATGTCTAATTCATACCAAATTTAGCTCAAATCTTTAAACTATTGCATACCCACATAATCATTAACTTAATCATACCATTTAATATCTCAATATGTTATATATATATTGTATATAAAGTGTCTAATAACGTCTTATAACATTATTTACAGCTATTTCTCAAGATGGCATACATATAACTACCTAGGTACATGCCATTACCAAAGGAAATGTACTTCATCACAATGAGCTCGGGATCGACTTTAGATGCTGATTCGACAATTTGACTTCAATCTATCCTACGCACGGAAAACAAACCGTACGCTGAGTATAAACTCAGTGGTATTTCTATAATTTGAATACTTATTAAATAAAAATTAACAATATTTATATCTAAACACGCATAACAAAAATCGTTTAAACAAATAATCAATTTCATAACACATCATTCATAATACTTTCAATTATCATCTCTTACTATTTCAATCTAATAATTGACATTCAAATAACTTTTTTCAATAGGATACACATATCATTTCACTATATCAATATCCATTTCATGAACCCATTGGTTCATACATTTCAATTTCATAATTCAATTCAATATCCCAATTCAATTCATGTTCAAAATCATCCAATATCATTCATATTGCCAATTCGTTTATTTACCCCTATTAACAGGAC
Source organism: Gossypium anomalum (assembly GCA_025698475.1). NCBI lineage: Eukaryota > Viridiplantae > Streptophyta > Magnoliopsida > Malvales > Malvaceae > Gossypium > Gossypium anomalum. Next base: position 28,875,600 of record CM046967.1, read on the forward strand.
TCGGACTTTAGCGGATACACGGATCCAACCAAAACACACCAGTATGGCACCTAGTGCCTCATCAGATAATTCGAAGTAATAAATTGACACCGAGTGTCTCATCGGTCATGTCGAAGTAAGATGGTACCCAGTGCTTCATCGAATTTATCCGAAGTAATAGTTTGACACCCAGTGTCTCGTCGACTCGTGGTCGAAGTACCCCTGAACACTTTCAATCCTATGGCATGCCAGCTATAACTAACTCAACCCGATACAGTTAATAGGGTTTTCAAATAGCTTTTCAATTTCCAATCAATACACATATCGAATAATCACATATACTCATAATTTAATTCAATTCAATTCAATACCAATACTCACCTCAATTCCACTTACTATATATTAAATAATAAATACAACAATTAATAAATTAGCTTCGAATTATAGAAATACAAACCGTAATTTCCTAAGTTACTCCTCGTCAACTTTCTCTTTTCCTTTCTTAGCCGAGGTCTCCGGCACAACGTTAGCTACGGAGTCGAAACAATTAAAGATCATCAATACACACAATTTCACATTGAATATTTCAATTTATATTCAACTTTTGCATAAATTCTAATTTAGTCCCTAACCAAAACTAACTTTATTTTCTTCACAATTTATTCTATATTTTCATTCAATTACCACTTAAAACTAAATTTAACTCTCTAATTTCACCGTAAATCCCTAATTTCAAAATTTTCTCAATTTAGTTCCTATTATTTCAAAACCTATAATTTATTTCACCATTTAATCCTTTTTCACTTCTAACTTAAAATTCTATCAATTTAAACCCTAATACTTCAAATTATTTAACATGAACAACATCTATAAATTCATTAACTTTTAAAATTTCAACATAAATCAAGTAGTATTTATCACTAGGATTCCAAAAACATCAAAATTAAAAGAAAAGGGATTAAATTGACTTACCAATCACACTTTGAACCTTAAAACCCCATGTTTTCCTTCCTTTTTTTTCTTTTTTTTTCCCCTTGTTTCGTTTTCCTCTATTCTGTTTATCCTTTCTTTTTCATTTCTTTTATTCTTTTGTTTATTTACCTTATGTTTTAAATAATATAATATAATATATTAACATAATAATAATTCTTAAATAATAAGTAATGTATATAATTTGTACAAGTATATGTACATAAATACCACACATGTCATTGCTTATATCATACACTTGTAAAATTTTAGGCTTAATTACTTATTTAGTCCCTTGACTTTTCTCTATTCTATAATTCAATTTTTTCCTATATTCAATCTAGTCCTTATACATAATTATCCATAATTTAAGCTAATTCACCTAGTCAAAACCTAATTAATCACACAACTAACTTCGTAAATATTTTTAATAAATATTTAAGAATCCGTTCGTAAAAAACGGAGACCCAAAAATACACTTTCCCGTAACTGTAAATTTCAGGTCATTACAGTGTGAACCAATATGAATGATAAAATTTGAAGATTCAATAGTATGATTTGAACATGAATTTGATAAAGTCTTTAATTGGTTGAATGGTTGAAAGTATGTTAGATGGGCTGTGTAATTGCTAAGTTGTTTGGATTGAATTGGTGTCAAATTGCGATGTTTTGAATTGGTAATGGCTATGTGCATTGATTAGTATCTATGGGGAGTATTTTGTGCAAGTTTGATGTGTGATTAAGGGCACATCTTAACCAATTTTGGTTTTGGCATGAAAAGGGACCAAATGGTAGTTTTTGTCACATTGGCTTTAAGGTATCGATACATTGGTAAAAGTATCGATACCTAGCATTTTCAATCAGTTTTTCAAACAAATAGAATGCCAAAACGATATCGATACCGGGCTAAAGTATCAATACCTACATCAGGGTATCGATACATTACACATGTATCGATACTATTAAACTCTGGTTTTAAATCATTACAAAACAGAATGTTAAAATGGTATCGTTACCAAATAACAGTATCGATACTTAAAGGAAAGTATTAGTACTTAAAGTTTAGTATTGATAGCTCTTGATTTAATTTTATTTTATGAAGCATTGAAGTTAAATTTGGTATCAGTACCTTCAAGGGGTATCGATACCAATTGAGGAAATTTTGAAAACTTTGCCATATGGTCTTTGCTCATGCTCTGGTCTACAAATGAGTTTTAGTAAGCCCAATTAAGTCTCGGGAAAGTATAATTATCATGTTAAGACTGTAATTATGACATATTTAAGTGTTCAAATGGTTTATTTTCAATGTTTTCATCAATAGTTACTCCAACAACGGATGTGGCATCTCGGAGCTCGAACTTGACGCTCGATTCGGGTGAAGGTTACTACAAGATATAATAGTGAAAAGTGAAAAATGAAAAGTGAAAAATGAAATGAAATTTATTTATTTATCCATTGTTCAAATACATAGAAAGTAATTACATGTTTACTATAATATGGGTACATTTTCCAATAATTTTACTATTTATTCAATTTAGTCCCAGAACTCAAGATAAACATAACTTTCGACTTCTAGCTTCGGATTAAAATTGGATTTCATATATTCTTATTAGGAACCATATATTTTCTATTTCTAACATAATTTCATGACATATTTTACATTTATTCAATTTGGTCCTTAATATAACAAAGTTAACAAACAAGATAAATTAACTTTACAATTTAGTCCTTTTCATGATCTAAGTTTAAAATCTATCCATTTCAAACCTGTTTCAACAATTAATTAATAATGGAAACTTTCTAAAACTTTAATATTTTATCAAATTGGTACATGGGCTAGCTAAATCAAGCTCCAATGATCACAAATCTATAAAAATTACAAGAAAAATGACTTGTTTGCCTTAATTTTCGTTTGACCGAAAGCTTGAAAAGCTTGGAAGGTTTTCTCTTTGGTTCAACTATGGTGGACGGTGATATGTTGAAGAAGAGGGTGGACTTTTCCACTATCTCATCTTTTTATACTTTAATTAATCATAATTAATCTAGCTTAATTACCTTAAGTTTGGTTTTATTAACTTAAAATTAACTATTATTTATTCTTAATGGGATATGGCATCATCATCCACCAATGCTCACTTAAAAATGGTTTAATTACCATTTTTACCTTTAGCTAATTGTTATTTAAGTCCTCAAGCCTTTTGTTAATTAAAATTTTATAGCAAATGAACTTTTACAATTTAGTGCCTGAGCATTAATTAACTATTAATGCAACAAATTTACTCGAACAATATTCAATATATTTTTATAATAACCCCATAAATATTCCTATTTTATATTTACGGACTCCGTTTACAAAAATGAGGTTCCGAAACTGCATTTTCTGATACCATTGAAAATCGTGTCGTTACATGATATACTCATATTTTCCACTATTTAACAATGTATCAAAATCCGATTTCATATCGTTTCATTAGATACCAAATACTTCTAACCTTTAACATAATGTTTTAATAACTTTTAATTTATTCAATTTAATCCCTAATGTCAAAATTAAGTAAACTTTCAATTCTAAATTAATCTCACTATCTTCTAATGCAATTTCAACTAAATCTAAACTTAAAAATTACATATCTATCAATTTCAAGCTTGATTGCTTCGATATTCACTAATGGTAACTTAACTTAAAAATTACATATCTATCAATTTCAAGCTTGATTGCTTCGATATTCACTAATGGTAACTTGGGGTTAATCTTACAATTTGGAAATCTAAGACATGGGTAAGTTAAATCAAGCATAGATAATTAAAATTTCATTAAAAATCATGAAGAGAACTCACCTAATAACTTCAATTAGAGGATCGAATGTTAAAAGAGCTTAACAAATTTTTCTTCTTTTTTCACTAACTTGGCCAACACAAATGAAAAAGAAATATGATATTTTTATTGTCTTTCCACTAAATTTCATATATATACCATAATTAGTGACTTAATTAAAATAATAAAGCATGATTAACTCATAAATTAAAGACATATATATCCTTCTAATTATAATATAAAGCTAAGTGGAAATCATCATCTGCCATTATCTCATATTTAACAATAGTTAAATAACCATTAGGTCCCTTGGTTAATTGTTAACTAGGTCCTCAAGAAATTTTTAATTTAAAATTCAATAGAGATTAAACTTTTATAATTTAATCCTTAAACTTTAATTAATGATTTTCTTAGTTAAATTACTTAATCGATTCTTTATTATTTTTTCATACTAACTCCGTAAATTTTCTTATTTTATCCTTACAGACTCGTTTTACGAAAATGGGGTTCCAAAGTCGTATTTTCTCCAACAACGCCTAAAATCGGGTCATTGCAATCTTGGTGTAATTCAATGTCTTCACATATAGAAAGAGACTTTACTTATTTCGCAAGTAATCAAACTTGATCCGCAAGAACCAGCCTTCAAGTCTTCAATTTTAACTCAACTGGTCTTTATATTTTGAGCTCTAACTTGTCAAAATATCTCAAAAAACAGATAGCCCAATACCTTTGTTATAAAATTTGCCAACTCTAAAAATAGGAAAGTACAACAATGAAACAGTGCTTGAAGTTGTGGCCACTATTTCAGCCACAGAAATAGCTATAGAAATTTTCTTGCCTCCAAATGTGTCAATACACTTTTTGAATAGTTTTATAAGTTTTAAAAGAATTTGCTAATGTGTCATATAAGACAAATAGTGCCATGTCAGCATGAAGTACACATAGACTTCCATGTAGATTGCCATGTCAACATCGTTAAAATATTGATATTTTAGTCATAATTTTCGTTTTTAAAAAAAAGCAATTTGACTTTTTTTGAAAGGTTAATAGTCAAATTTAGCTAAAAAAATTAAGGGTCAAATTGACAAAAGATGTAAGTGATAAGTTTTAAATTTGACACTATATTTTTTTCTCAGCAGAAATAATATTATTAATAAAAGCCACTAAACTAGTAGCAAAGAGAACAAAATAACAACACAATGTTCCTACCAACTAAATCAACAGGAACACCCAAAATAACAAAAAAAAAAAAAAAAAAATCAATGAACCTTATAATTTGGCCTATTGATTAAGAGTGTTCATTAAATCTCTAAGGTTGTGGGATCGTTTTGCAGGCCATGCTTATGTGGTAATTTAAATAGGTGTGTGATAAAATCCATATATTTTTTAGGTATCTCTAAAATTGACATTATACCGTTTTTTTATAATCTATGTATTTTTCATGTCTATTTTATGGTTCATTAAGATTAATTTTTTAAGGTTCGTAGCTGCCTTTTATAAGAATATCATCTTCACAATTCAAATCCGAGTTTAATTCTTATAAATATAATGTGTCTTATCTCTGCACTCTACACTTGTTGACCAAATAACACTTATATTTGTGCCTTTCTTTAGCCATCGACAAATGATAAAAAGCACAAACATAAGGGACAAGTTACTAACCAGTAAGCAAGTCATAGCTAGTCTTTCGATGCACATTTTGTACTGAAAAACTTTCTTTTACGCGAATATAAAAGTATTTTCATGTTTGTTTTATTATTCATAAAGATTTATTTTTTTGAGATTTGTGATTGTTTTTTTTAATATTATTGTCTTCAGAGTTTCAAACTTAATTATTTTTCTAATAATGCAATGTGTTTTATTGTTGCATCTAATCCTTGCTTATAAAAGTGGTTTTCATATGCATTGTTAAACGTGATGGAAAACACTTGTTTATAGTGGGATATTGTTGTCATTTTAGATTGATAATAACATTATAGAAGTAGATGAATTAAATATAAAATGTTAGCGTAGTAAAGGTAGTAAAACTATAATTAAGCCAATAATAGTATCCTTGTTATGAATAGGTCTTATTATGAATTACATCCTTCTACTCTACAAAAATTGGGAAGTAGCCCCTCAATTTTAATTTATCATAATTTGATCTTCATACTTTATTAAAACTGAAAATTTAATTTAATTATATAACATCGTTAGACCTTACCATTCATAATGTAGGACAACTAAATTTTGATAACTTTACTAGTAATTTACCCTTTAAATTATAGCCTAATTTCCAGCTTGGTTTTTAAAATTAAAAGTGGTTCTAAATTCTTAATTTTATCTTAGTTTTTCGGAAAATGATATCCACTAATAAGGACATGATACGTGGCATATTTTCATTAGATGTCATAAACTTTTTAATTAAAATGAAACAAAATTAATAGTTTAAGAGCATTTAATATATGAATCGGACTTGAACTCTAATATTCAAGATTTAAACTCAACCTATTTTCAAATTTTATATAATATGTTACTTTCTTTTATTTTTATATATTATATAATTTATATCATATAAAAATTAAATATATAATATTATAATCTAAATATATATAAAAGGTGTTTATAAAACTAGCAAATTTTAAATAGAAATGACTCTTTTTTTTTTTTTTTTTGTTAAAAATGACAAATCCTTATTTACGCCTAGCTTAAGTCGAAACGGACCACTTAACCCGTGGACAAGTTTATAGATTAGGGCCAACATTTTACTTTCTTTCTTCTTCTTTTTTTTTTTAAAGAGCTTTGATGCATTCCACCATCAAACCACTCAAGCAATAGTCACTTTAGTCCTTTATGAGTCGATCTCTACTTACATGAAACTTGAAACTATTCATGATTTAAGCCATTCATAAATGCCAATTAGTACAAGTTATCTAGTAGCCGATCACATTCGGTTTTAAACTTCTTCTTTCTTTTTTTTTTTTTTTAAAATTAAGAAATCCACCATCAATAAGAATCATTAATTTCTTTGTCGCAAGTTCTTTTTAAAAAAAATAAATAACTGACTATAAAATGTGCTACATTCACATCAATTCAATTTTATGGCCAGTTACTTGCCCTACTTGCTTATTTTGGTTGAAAGTTCAATATAACAAGGCTTCTCAATTTATGAGCACATCATAACGAGATATCGTACTGTTTATGAATATTAATTCTTTTAAAATTTGTGATTGATTCTCTCAATAATTTTAATTATAGTTTTTAAACTTAAATTCTCTCATATAACTCTTATATTTAGAATTATTTTAGTATAACTTATAACTGATATGGAAATCACTATATAGTTAAGCATTATAGTATGTCTCTTGCCAAAGCTGCATTCCAGTGAGGGAAACCAACCCTTTTTCTTTTTATGAATTATATGTGAAAGATATGAATATGATAATTCTTTATAAGGTTTTTATGGGTGGTTTAGATGAAAATGGAAGCAATGATGCATTGCACATGGGTGGGTTGAGTACATAGGTAAAATGATGGACCACATGGACATGGTCCAGGGTGCTTTATATGTGGTAAATAGCTTAAGGTCATTTAATTAGACTATAAAAAAAGATCCATTTTTATACATAAAAAGTAGTGGCAGAATTTGTCTATATGGTGACTCTACTTGTGATTTCCATATCCACCATCGGATTTGTCACTGACACATTCAAGGTGCATGACTAGGACACTTATGGTGACACACACCATTTGCCTACTTTCTTTTTCTTTTAATCTTAATGTTTAAAAGAAAAAAATAATTCACTTTCTTTAAGTTATAACAATTCTAATAAATATTTTTTTAAAGTTAATCTTAACAAGTTTATAAGTTAAATAATAAAAAATTAAACCAATACAAAATATAAATATACGAAGAATCGAAGTATAAGAAAATTAAACCCACTCATAGTAATTTAGCATGGTAAGACTAAAAACTCACATATTACAATAGAGTGTAGCAAGACTTGAATTTAGATACTCAAGTGTTCAAAGCCTTAGCTTTTGCCAACAATACCTCATTGCTAGGGATGACAATTGAGCAGGGCGGAAGTGGCTGTTGTTAAATTCATCGTCTTTCTGCAATTGGCCTGCTCCATCACTCACACTGCTCTATTATGGATATATAATCTTGAAAATCACTAATAGCTCCATGAATGTTGGATATATACATCCCCACCCCACCTCACCCCATCCCACTTCAATTTAATTTTTACTATTTGTCTTTAATATTGTCAATGTCAAGTAAATATTTAGACATAATTCTTCAAAAAAATATTTAAACATAAAATACATGAATTTTTACAATATTTTATTATATTTTTACCCTTTTAGTAGTTATATATAAGGATAAAATGATAATTTCGTATACTGGAATGGGGTGGAACAAGAGGGGCAAATAATTACTGTAACCATTTCATATTCATTGTCCAAAAGAAAAATCTACCCGTCTTGCTCTGTATCCACTTTTCAAAAAAGAAAATATCTATCCAAAATAGATCAATTTGAAACCATCGAGAAATTCAAATTATGCCATCCCTCCTCATTGTAACAAAAATTTAAATTTTATACTTTTAAATATAAAAATATCATATCAAGAGGTAACCTTTATACAAAGTATCATGCAACTTGTTTAATCATTTTAAATCTATGTTATCAGCTATTGGCTAAAGTTTGTAGAAAAAGTTTGGGAAGGAAAAGGATGCCATAGCAAATTATAATCATATACTTATTATCAAAATCACAATCAATCACAATTATTAGTCATATTTTCCACATAAATAATTGTTTATATAATATCATATATTAATTTTAAAATGAATTACTCATTTATAAAGAAAAGTATTTTCTATAAAGTTAAAATATAGCACTATTTTTCGTGAATTTAAATTTTAGTCCTTATACTTTTACTTTTAAAATTTTAATCTCTCTATTTTATATATTTCAAAATTTAAGTCTAACTATTAAAATTATTTTGTTAAATTCAAGTTAATTACAAAGTCTTATTTTTTAGTTACATTACTGCTAAGTGGATTTTTTTTATTTATTTCAGATGTCACATCAATAAATTTAGCAGTGTTAACAATTGAATCTGAATTTTGAAATTTAAAAGTAGAGAAATTAAATTTTTAAAAATAAAAGTATAGGGATTAAATTTTGAATTCGTAAAGAATATAGGGATGAATGGCACATTTTAACCTTTCTATAATGTACACCTGAAAAAACATCATTATCACAATCCATTGACCAGAATTAATTATCGACTACATTTACTACTACCAACGTCGGCGGCGGCAGCCTCTCAATAGTGACGCTTCCAAACGGCTTTCTTTCCGACGGTTCCGGCGGCGATCCGGGTCTGAACCTTCTCAAATTCCGAGAACCCACAGGGAATCATGATTCCACCTTGGTTACAAAACCCATACTCCTTTTCAGCTTCTCTTAATAGCTCGCCGAACAAAGGGTGATTAAAATAAATAACCGGCACCAGCACTCTATGAAAATCGCCGCCGTTTCTTCGACCGACGTAGACGGCCAAATGACCTTTCGGAACTTCAATCGGTTTTTCCTCTATGGGTCCATAACCCGACCCGAGTTTCACCGAACATATAGATTTAGCCCCGTTTTTCAACCGGCGACCCCAGTTGATGAACTTGGACAAAGAGTTTGATTTGTTAAACTGTCCTCCCTGTTTTAAACGACGGTATCCATATGGTTTCCTCCGAGCTTTGCCGATGACCCACTTTGAAAATCGGATAACCCGTTTTCCAATCTTGAATCCTCTTATCTTTCTCATGGAATTAAAAAGCTTAGTTTAGTAATTAGTAACAACAAGAACCCTTCTCTGCAACTGAGTATTTCATTACTATATATAAAGTAGCCTGCTAATTATTATTATTTTGTAATCTTTATAGGCCGCCTCAAGAACTGCACTAAAACCTTGGGTAGATGTAGAACATGAAGATGAACCAAGAAAAAAAAGGGGGGGAAATTAGGGATGTAATTATAAGAGCTATGGAAGGGTCAAAAATGGAGGAAATAGGGTTTCGAGATGGAGTGACACGAGAGAGTTTGAAACTTGTTAGAGGTGGAGTTGTGGTTTAAATAGATGAGAGTGGAGAATAAACTTAAAAAGAAGGGTTAAATTCTACTATTAGTCCTAATACTATGTGAAAATTGTGGATTTAATATTTTTATTTTAATTTGATCAGTTTTAGATCTTTATTTTTCAAATTTTAGAATTTCAATCATGACCAAATGGTAGCTATTAAATTCATTAAAGTTTTGTTATTTCTAAAATCTAATGTGACAAATATATTATCATACGTGTAATGTCATGTTAGTTTGCTATTACTCACAAAAAAAAGTTAGTTTTTAGATTTAACGGTTGCCATTTTGTATTAAGACTAAAATTTAATCTACAACTGGAGGGCATGGATTAAATCTACAACTTTATGCATGGTATAACACTAATAGGATAATTTAATCAAATGGATTTAACCACTTCATTAATAGAATTTAAATTTAAAAAGTACAAGGACTAAAATTTACTAGATTAAATTATAAGGACTAAACCCATAACTTATGCAAAGTACAAGGGTAATAGAAAATTTTGACCTAAAAAAGTAAACCACACCATGGTCACTCAACTAACAATAAATTTACATTTTAATCAGTCAATTATAAAATGTTACAATTTGGTCACTCAGTTATTCGAAATTAATCATTTAAGTCATCCATTCGTTAACTTGCTAATGTTGTCAACGTGATCACTGATTAAGACGAGAACTTACTCATAATTTTGAATAATTCAATGATTTTGCCACAAAGGTGGAATCACGAAAAGTTGCCAACGATATCGATGTGACTACATGAGCAAAATGAAAAGTGTATTTGAGAAATAGTGAACTAATGGTTCACGTTGAAGTCCGTGAGTAATTTTATGAAGTAGTGACTTAAATGATCAATTCCGAATAATTCAATGATTAAATTATAACTTTACATAATCAGGTTACTAAAACGTAAAGTTACTAATAATTGAATGACCATGAGTGAATTTAACCATAAAAAAATATTAGGCAGCCGGTCTGAGTTCGTACATAAATGGTGGTACTTGACCGTAGTATTCATAGATTACAAGTGGTAGATACGTGGGACCCACTCTAAAGTAGTGGGCCCTACTGCCAAATGGACAAATCACGATATGTAACGCCCGTACATCATTCTAAAGTGGAACAATGAATCAAAGCTGACCGTGAAAAGGAAAAAATAAAAATAGAAAGGAAGAAAAAAAGAGCTTAATAATCTCCTATTGATTAATGATTTGGTTTTTGTATTTTTTTTAAAAATAACCTACAAATATAAATTCACGCCTATTCAAAATCGAATATAACTGAATTAATATTAGAACAAACCTTAACATCATGTTAAACTTTAAAATAATCTGAATCGGTCAATAAATAATATGACATATTTATCTGTCTCATTGTAGTATATGATGTGGTAATTTTAAATACAAGACATATTTATTCGACTGATTATAATTTTGAAAAACTTTAAGTTTTACATTTAATCCCACCAAGTTTCATACTTTATTTACAGGTTAAATGCAATTGTTTGATTTTTTTGTTGTTGCTACAGTTGGCTAAATGATTATTGTTGATTCAGTGATACAACGAGGAAAGAAGTAGGAGGAAGATGAGGTAGTGGTTACGGTGGTCAGTTCACCCAGTCGAGGCAGAGAGTTGGGAGGTTATAAGGAGTGAAGGTGGAGAGAACGCAAGGACTAAGTACTCAAAGTAAGTTGATAGAGTATAGGCTTTGTATGCTTCAGAATCGATCCCTTCTTTACCGTTCTTGGAGGTATTTATAGGCGGGGATCCCATGTAAGATGGTGTTAGCATGTTGAACTCGCCATCTAACCATCATTACGAAATGCATAAGGCAGATGTCTTCGATGGGACTAGGATGTTTGTAATAGGACAAATCTTGTCATTCATTCTGATTTGATGGTACAGAGTAGCTGAACCCACGTGAGGTTTGGTGACCAACAAGATCACGTTTTTGTCCAAAAGTCTGGGAGGCTGAAGGAATGGGAGGTGAGGGTTCCAACGATCTTCCGAAATTATAGCGGCGGAGTTCATCCCTTCAGTGGTCTTTCAACTTGTCATGTGTCCTCTCTTGTAGGAGGTATAACAAATATGAAACATGATATTTTAAACTAATGACACACTTCAAAGTAAACTTCAAAAAATTAATAGTTTTTTCTTTTCCAAAACTCTTGAAATTTGATAATATTCTTTTTTGTCATTCTTCATGTTCGTTTTATGGTCGATATATGGGGTTCATGGATAGCAATATCATTTCCAATGTAATTTGAACATGCGTTCATTCCTTAAAAGGGCACATAATGTCTAAAACTATCAATAGCCCTTCCTCAACTCATAAATTGAAGGATAACGCGTATCAGCACACTCCAACTCACGTCTTCTTGCATTGACAACAATATTCATACCAATTAAATTAAGACTCAATCAGTACTTATTAACGTTCTTTTTAACAAATAAAGGTAAACTTAAATATAGAAAAACATAAAAGAGAAAAGTGGTATAGCCGTAAAGGGTAGTTGGACCATTATTAGGATAGGGACAGTAGAAAAAATATATGCATGCATGGTTTCGAAAATAAATTGAAAAGGAAAAAAAAATAGAGGAAAATTTCAATGAAAAATGTTTTAAGTTTCGTCTTGTAGGGCACATTTTTGTTTTAACTTATATACTATTTCTTTCTTTCTTTTTTAATGTTTTATTTGAATTATAAAGTCCAAATTGCTTAGTCAACTATGGCGTTTCATTCTTATCTACTTCATTGTTTATATATATATATATATATATATATAAAACTTCAACACCAAACCCTATAACGACTATCAACTTGTTTTTATTTTTATTTTTATTTTTTGTATTTATCTTAATAATTTCTTCTCTAAAATATGAACTCATGTTTTACTTAACTTTTTATTATAATATATATAATAAAATTATCCTGATAAAAGTATCATGAAGGCTTTTGTACTAAAAGCAAAATCGTAATTTTTTTACTCAAAAAACAGGTAAATTAGTCTTTGTATATTAAATCAAAAAGCAAATTAATCTTTTCTGTTAAAATTTCATCCATAACACTGTTTCGATGCGGGCCGCGAGAGCAGTAGCAAATCGAGGCAAACTCTGAATACTAGATATGACCTCAAATTAATAAGGGTCGAGGTTAGCTGGTGAAACGATGGGAGATAAGCTTCATCGTCGAAAAAAAAATAGCTTGGGTTACCAGCCAAGGCACCTAAATAACCATTCAATGATAAAGGAGGTAGGGGTGTAGAGATAGCTAGGAGGTTTGCCTAGAAGCAACCATCCTTAAAAGAGTGTGTAACAGCTCATTAATCAAGCGCTCTTGCACCAAAGATGAACTGGTACTCGAACATTGGCTCATGGTATTTTCCCTACCTTTCTTATCCTGAAAAAGCAGGGGCACCTTGCGTCCTTGAACTGATAACCATCTTTCGACTAACCTAGCCTCTTCTGTCCCTTGGGACCAACAAGGGGTAGTACAAGAATATTCATCTGTTGTCCAACGACTATGCCTTTCGGCCTGATCTTAGGCCCTGGCTCACCTTCTGTGAACGAACTTTGCGGAGGAACCCTGTTAAAAATTGGTCTAGTTTGGTCTGCCACGTGTACCTCATGTAATGATTAGTTTTTATCAATAAAAATAGATAAAATTTTTAACAGAATAACCAATTGGTTCTTTGATTTAATGTATATCTTACTGCTAATACATTAGCTCCACAATTCTTTTATCAAATTATCCTACAATCAAGTTATAATATACTAATTAAATATCCTAAAATCGTGTTTAAATTTATTATTTATCAAATACAAGCGATCTTATTATAATCGTAAAGCAGCCTTCATATTGTTGTCCTCCCTTCGGAAACAATAAAGCAAAGCATATATTGTAATTAATACATATTATACGATATAAAGCTTACATACAAAGTTGCTTAAGTTGCAAATCTAAATTTTCTTAATAATTTTTTTTTTAATTCTACCTTTCGAAAAATTATAATTTTATTTCCATCCCTTAATTAATTTTATTGAGATACTGATGAAAATTTTGCAGAAAGCCAAAATATTGTGGGATGAAATTTTAATTCAACGAACGAAATTATATTATTGCTACTTGTCTCATATATATATATATATATATATATATATATATATATAAATGTTTGTGTACTAATTTTACCAATACGAGGTGTTACAAGCCCAATTTACCTGGCCCAAATAAATTAAACTCACCCCAAACTAAACCTAAAAAAAAAAAACCAAACCCAACTAAGCCCAATTTCAAACCCTAGCCCAATATCTAAAACAAAAAAACAAAAAAGAAAAGAAACCCTAGCCCCTATGGCCACCTGCCCTATGGTCTGTCACCACCACCTGCCACCACCCTTTTGACACCTCTGACGCCGTCTCAGCACCGCCCCAACTGCTCCTGCAAGAGGAACACGCAATCAACAATGAAAATAATAAGAAATATGTGTAAAATGGCTTTAAAAAGCCAAGCAAAAAATCAGTTAGTGGATTCGGCAACTTTTGAATAAATACAAAGCCTTAATTTTTTCTTAACAGGAGAGCAAAACAGTGATCCCAACTACAACGAATCAGGAAAATAGCATCAAATCGGAGAATCTAAGTGCTAAAAGAGCAAGATCGAAAACTCTAGGTGACTTTATTTTTGTTTTTTGTTTTTACTTTCGAAACTCCCCTTTTTTACACTTGTGCATGCATAAAATACGAAATAATAAACTAAAGAATCGAAAAATTTCAAAAAAAAAAATACCTTTTTTTAATTTCTGGCCACCGTGCACGGTGTCCGACGACGATCGCCGGCGCCGGAGACGTGGCGGAGGATGGTGGCGGGTCGCCGGAGTTGCTGACTGGGCCATGTGAACCTGCAGAGAAAAAAAAAGAGAAAGGAAGTTTTTTTTAAAAAAACAAAGGAACGAATGAAAAATTTAAAAAAAAATCTGACTTATATAGGCCCCAAAAACGACGTCGTTTTGGGGTTGGCCTTAAACACCCAAAACGACGTCTTTTTGGCCTATACTCGATCCGTCTGACCCGACCCGTCTCAGGATCCGCGTGTTTTTGTATAATGGTCTAATTGCGCTCTAGGCCCTTCCGCTTTTTCAGACTTTTGCAATTAAGTCTTTGATATCTTTAATTTGGCCCCGAAATTTATCCACTTGTCAATTTAGTCCCCGTTGATGCGCTGCATTTTGAGGGGAAGGAATATTTTCTGTTTTGGTCCTCCCAGATTACGCGTGTATTGTATTTTAGTCATTTTCCCTTTATTTCTTTTTAAATTGGCCCCAAAACTTGTTCTTTAGTTCAATTTTAGTCCTTTTTGTTTACTTTCATTTCTTTATTATTAAATTAATTTTTTTTAACATGTTATTATTTATTGCTTTATTTTCCTTACGTTATTATTATATCATATTATCTTTTTTTATTATCATTATTATTTTTCATGTACATCTTATTTATATTATTTTTATGATTGTTATTATTGTATTTATTTTTACTACTATTATATTTATTATTAGTATTAGTATTATTATTACTATTATTACACTTATATGTATATATATTTATATGTAAAGTTATCAATGGTTATTTTAATATTATCATCATCTTAATATTAATACATATTTATTTTTAACATATATCTTTTTCTTAGATGTATATATCATATTTTTTTAATACTATATTTTTTAATACCATACTTTTAATATTATTATGTATTTATTTTTAATATATATGTACATATTTATATAGTATTATTAATAGTATTGTTTTTTTTAACCTCATTATTATTTCTAATATATATATTATGTACATTTTTATTTCTATTTTATTTTTTATTTGTCAATATTATTTATTATTTTTCTAATATTTTGATATTTTGATATTTTGATATTTTATATTTTATATATTTTATTATTCTCATCATTATTCGCATTTTTTTACAATAATATTCTTAGATTTTTTTCTATCATTTTAGAAACTTTTTTTTATGTTTTTTTAATTTTAAAAATAAAGCAATGTACCGATTTTAACATCAAGTCTATGATTTCATCGCTATGTTGGGTGAATCATGTTGGCTTGTGTTAAAAAATGAGACATCCTTCAAAAAACCAAAAAAACTTGAAATTTCTCGTGTTTTAATTGGATCACGATTAAATGTTATATTGAACTCGCATTTTTGGAAATTAAGACAACACATGTTTAACGAGATACCAATTTTTGGGCGTCGCGAGGGTGCTAATACCTTCTTCGTGCGTAACCAATTCCTGAACCCTATTTTTTCTCTGACTTTTGACGTAGACCTAAACTCGGCCTTCTTTTTGTTTAAAAAATAAGTTTTTTTAAAAAAAAGAGGATTTATTAAGTGTCTGATCACACCTAGGAAAAAGGATCGGTGGCGACTCCCTTTTAATAAAATCAAAAGTCTGTTTTCAAATTTCCAATAAATTGCCTCAATTAGCGACCGAAAGCGAAATTTTACATCGCTACAGCTAGCGACTCCGCTGGGGAAAGATTTTGAGAGTCGAGTTTAGAATTAAACGCGTGTTGTCAAAATTTTCAAAATTCCTTGTTCAAATTAATATTTAGTCGTGATCCCAAAATTGTGTTTTTGAAAAGTCATGCATTTGCATCGTGTTGTAAATATTCTTCTAACTTGTTTTGTCTTATTGTTTTTTAGCTCTAAGTTTGTATGGTTTTAGTTTTTTAGTTTATTTTTTAAATAAAACGAAAAGGTTTGTGAGTTTCTTCCCACACACCGTGCACTTGCATTTTGCATAACATGAACTCTCTACCCGGGCTCCGTCCGTTTAAGTGAAAGTAAACGCTATGCCCTCGTGAGTTAACTCGTCCCTCTGCACAGGCTAGTGAATACTTTCGGGTTACATATGACTTATGCTTTCGTGAGTTAACTTGTCCCTCCGCATAGGCATAAATAAATGTAATCCCTCGAATTGAACTCGTAAGCCTGTGATGGGCAATGACCGAGGTTCTGTACTAATCTTAGTAGATAACAGTACAAACAATTAGAGTACCTGTCTAGGACCGAAACCACATATAGTAAACCGTATGAGCCACCTAATTAGAGCCATGCCGAACCTCCGTTCGTTGATAGTCACGCAAAATAAGTACACGGGAGAAACGCCTCTTGCCTTTCATTTCCTTTGCATTTACACAGTTTATGCAAAAGAATTGAATCGGGTAACTTAATTTGTTGAAGTTTCTATAGTTTTTCTCAGTTCATATTTGTTGTGATTACTAACCAAGGTTGTTTGTCTTTATTTTTATTTTTCATCATGCATCATAGGCATCTTGATTAGGAAGGTGTTGATTAGAGATTGGTTGCCAAAAACAGGTTTCTGATGGATGAGTTAATTACGCAAGTAACCGAGAAAAATGTCGTGATTCGAGACTGGTCTTTGAAAACTCAGAAAGCAAAAGGGGACAGTTTAACGGAAGGGTGTATCTCTAATCTTCCTGAACAGGTCACTTCGAATGCTTGTCAAAATAACCTCGAAGATTTGACTCAGATTTGGAAACAGTAGGACTCAGAGACTAGGGGCATCTTCACTGGAAAGTACGGGGATATAGTTCACTTGATCGCCATTAATGTAGACGAACAGCTGATTCAAGCCATGGTTCAATTCTGGGACCAAACGTACCAATGTTTCACTTTCAATCATGAAGATATGACTCTAACCATAGAAGAATATGCTGCTTTGCTTTATGTTGACAATGTACAATTCAACAAGATATACGTGAAAGAGTCTAAACCAATGACCTTCAAGAAAAAGCTAGTGAGGTTGACCGGAATGACCGATATATGGGCTGAAAAACAGATAAAGAAGAAGAATGAAATTAGTTGTATTCCGTGGTTTTCTCTGCGAGATTTAGTTCAAAACCATCCAGATATTGCAAAGAGAATGGATCTATTTGCTTTGGCCATTTACGGATTGATTGTCTTCCCAAAGGTTTTGAGGCATATAGAAATCGCGGTAGTGGATTTCTTCGAAAGGTTGAGGCAAGGGATCAACCCCGTCCCAACTATCTTTGTCGAGACTTTTAGATCTCTGAGTAGTTGTAGGAGAAAAGGAGAAGGACGTTTTATCGGATGCGCACAGTTACTTAATGTCTGGATTCTGAGCCATTTCTGGGAAGTAGAACACACACATTTCCACATGTTCTCAAAAGCATTCGCCCCATTGAAAGCTTACCTTGAGAAAGATTGGCCGAAAGATGTCACTGAGCAGCACTGGGTTTCAGTTTTTCAAAACTTTCGCGCTGAAGAGATAACCTGGAGAGCACCATGGATCCGTCCTTCAGTTCTGATATATAAATGCGAAAGCCAAGATTGGGTGCCTTTACTCGAATTATGGGGAGGGGTTGGATATGCTCCATTAATGGTTCAAAGGCAGTTTGCTTCACGATAGTTCATACCTACCACCGGAGGGTTGGCACAGTCAGTGTTTGCCTTTACAGGTGAAGGTTACATGAAAAGAGTCTGGAATGTTACAAAGGCTTGGAAAGAAATTCACCTAATGGAGTTAGCTCTTTATACTGATACTATCACTCAAGATTATGACATATGGAGAAAACGACGAGTGAATAGTCAACAAGTTTATCGACGAATTACACTTTCCAGAATCTTTTTTCAGAAGAAATGCCATCCGAGCTGGAAGTAACAAGAAACGAATTTGAACGTGAAAAGGCTAAGTTGTTACGGGATATCAGCTCTCTTCAAGAGGAAAATTACCAGCTAAAGATCGATGTTCAGATTGAAAAGTCCCAAACCGTGAAAATCCACAGAGAAGCTAAGATCGTGAGAAATGACTTAAGGGACCTTCATTTGGAAAATAAGAAATTAAAATGCACTATAAAAATAGTGGGTTGGGCAAATCGTCGGCAGAATGGAAAGAAGAGCTAAGCAACGTCAAAGGTGGGATGGAATTCTGGAGAGGGAAAGCAAAGAAAAGAAGAGGAAAAGGCATGCGCGTGCTATGATAGAGTTAAGAAAGAAGAATCTTTGAGTATAAAAGCGTATTGCAGAATTTGTGACTAGTCGGTCCAACGTCAAGAGCTAAGAAGGAAAATACGAGATCTAGAAAAAATGCTTTGCAATCTAAATGTAGAATGAGCTTAGATACACTTCTAAAAGCTCTAGAAGAAAAGAATGATCAATACTACAGAGACACTCGCACTTATGAAAGAGCTCTCCAAGAAAAAGAAATGCAACTTGGCTTTTTGATCAATAAAATTTGCAAGGCAGCTATGCAAGTTGTGCAGTTATCAGATGAAGTCGAAGTTCTCAGTTGCCAATTCCCTCTGAGTCAAAGATCAAGCATATCAGACTTCTTAGAACGAGTAAAGAAACAAGGCGATGTGGCTAGGAAATTTGTGTAACTGTTGAATAAAAAAAATGGCGAAACGTTTTGTAATAGAACCTTTTGATAAATGAAATGCCTAAGTATGGGGCTATCTTGAAATCAACACAAAATTCTTGCATATTTATTCATGACTAACATTCATTCGTCATTTATTCAACATCAATTTGTCATTCATTTATTCATTCATTCATTGCATGTACATATCACTATAATCATTCACTGAGGCTAAAACCGTATAATCCGCAGTTACGACACTACAAGCCTGGAATCACGCCATTCTTATAGGACACGCCGAAAAGCTAGAATTATGGAAGCCGCGTTCAATGAGAGAATTGAAAGAATGGAAAGGGCCCAAAGAGAATTGCAAGAACAGTTGACCAAGTCACAACAGGAAGCAAGAAATCTAATGTTAAGATCTCGTGAGGAATCGCTCGAGCAAAGAGATCAGATAGTCAAAATGATGGAGATGATGACAGCTTTGGTCAAAGGAAAGGGACCTATGAAGAGCCCTGACACTATAGAGCCTCAGCCAAAAACTAATCATGATCAGGATCTAGTCTATCCCCTAGGATTCACCCCACCTCACGCCCATGCAACGTAAAGAGGATATCCTCAAGGGGAACCTGCAAGCTTGGAGCAACAAACCGTACCCCTTGCTGATATAGGGCAAAGTATATTCGTATCAAACTCCGGAGCTAATCCTGCCGATCCCAATGTTTCAGATTTGGATGATCTGGTAGAAATAGCCAGATTGAAAACGGATGATCATGATGTTCAGGATAAGTATATGTGTGACAGCCCTAATTTGACCCTAGTCAGAAAGTGGTTTCGGGACCACAGAACCGAGTTATAAAAATAATTAACCGTTATATTC
Organism: Gossypium anomalum; assembly: GCA_025698475.1. Lineage (NCBI taxonomy): Eukaryota > Viridiplantae > Streptophyta > Magnoliopsida > Malvales > Malvaceae > Gossypium > Gossypium anomalum. The sequence goes on from CM046967.1 coordinate 28,895,784, forward strand.
TATGTTTATTATATGTGTAAATGCATGTGTGAAAGTTTCATGCTTTGATTTTGTCATTTAAATGTGAAATTTATAAGATAGGACTCATGTGATGAGACTTGAAAATGTGATAGGTAAATTTTAAAGTGCCAAATAATGCATGAATTTTTGACATGGGGGACTTGCATGTCAAATTGACCAATTTTAATATAGTGGCCGGCCATAATGATGGTTGATGGATAATATATGTTTTATTTAAGTATTATAATAAGTAATGGCTTTATTTTGAAATAAAAATAATTAGTAACATAAGAAAAGATGATAAAATAATAGATGTTCATCTTTCTTTCTTCATTGCCGAATTTGAGAAAGAAAAATATTGAAGAAGAAGCCAAGGCATTCGGCCATGGTTATCTCAATTTAAAGGTATGTAACGTAATTTTTTTTGTAATTGATTATGAAATTAAATTGATAAATACATAGCATAGTTAACCCATGGTTTAAATTCATGAATCAATGAACAAGTATCCATTCGGCAAGTGCTAAATTTGTGTTATTTTGATAAGTTTTTGGGAAGATGTTAGTTATATGTTAAGTAGCTTAAATGATGGTTTAATAAGTTGAATTCATGGTTGAGAGGTATGAATTGAAATTGCCGTATGTATGTATATGCATTTTGGAAAGAAAATTTTGTTGTTAATTGAGTTTTTATATATATATGCACATTCGGTCATAGAGGGGATAAGATGAATTAAAAATGTTGAAGATTGTTTCTAAGATTTGTTAAATTGTTGTGGTCATTGCCGAATATATGTTTAGTTAAAGAAAATTTTTAAAGTGTTTGTGTTTGTGTATGTGAACTAGATATTTAATGGATATTCGGCTAAAAGGGTTAAAGGTTAAGTCATAAGAATTTTGGTGATATACATATTTGGTCATTAGGGTTATATGTACTTTGGCTATGTGAGTTATGTGTTAAGTAAGCTATTTATTTGATATGCATATTCGGTCATTGTTTGGCATGGGTGAAACCTATGTGCAATTTGCTACATTTGATCATGAAATGGAAATTGTATATGAAAGCTAAGTTTGAGTGGTTAGGGCCGAATGGGGTATATAAGATATTAAGGCATGCTATAAATATATATAGGTGTATACGTGGTTGTGCATAAAACGAGTAATTGATTAAATTGTGATAGTCACACATAGGTATAAATATATATATGCCTTATGTACGTACCTTGTGACATAGAGACATTTGGATATACATATATATATTATATATAGTTAAATTCGTGTATAGGAAAGCATGGTAAGTGATGTGAATCTTTGTTTGTGTATGCGAATTAGATATTGATATAATAAGCATGAAATCGAGTCATGGCACATTTTATAAAACATAATATGCATTGAAGTTATATGTTTGTCAAATGTGACTATTAAAGAATCAAAGTTGAGTAAGAATTAAACAAATTCATTTGTTTAAATTTAAAGCTCAAGAGCAAAGAGGAACTAAATCAGATAGGGGAAAGGAGAAAGCAATCGAATAGCCTATCCGCAACTGTTCAAAACATCCGAGGTAAGTTTTGAGTAATCGTCTATAGTATGAAATTGATGATGCCTTGATATGTATATACTAGATAAATTTTGATCTTTTTGGTTTTAGTTGAATTAAGTTTTGTGGTACATAATCTAGGTATATGACCTATAGTTGAATGATCAATTCGGGTTAAGCTTGATTGATGAAAGGTATATGTGATATTTAGGTATGATTGTTAAGCCGAAAGGAAAATGATGGTGTTCATATGAAGCTTATGTCTGAATGTAGCAAATGGCTACTAATGTGAAATGTTCCATAAGATGTGTTAGTATATGATTAAATAGGCATGATATTTGATGTGTGCATTCGGGCTTAAAGACCTGCAGGCTATATGCTGGAATTATATCCGGGCTTAAAGACCCGCAGGCTATATGCTGGAATTGTATCCAGGCATAAAGACCCGCAGGCTTCGTGCTGGAATGGTATCCAGGCATAAAGACCCGCAGGCTTCGTGCTGGAATGGTATCCGGGTTAAAGACCCGTAGGCTTGTGCTAGAAATGTGTTTCGAGTTCTAAGACTTGACAGGATTGATGCCAGTAAGTTAAGTAAGATTACGACATTGAATATCCATGGTAACCATCGTCGAGTAAGTACTATATATATTTTACATGTTAAGGTACGTATTATGTACTCATATATGAAATGATTTCAAAGTGAATTATTAATATCAGAGAACGATATATATATGTGTGTGGATGAATACAGTATTTAAGAATAAGAGAATGACCTATTCGGTCAATGTATGTCATTATATGAAAGTATGTGACTTATAGTAATTGTATGAGCCATATAGTATAGTGAAATATGTGCTGGAAATTTCTTGTGTATTCATATATATATATATTCGGCCAATAGGCTTTATAACTAGTGTACTTGTGTATATTCGGCCAAGTGAAGTACAATTGGAATTTGAGTTTTGTGATACTCAATGTTCGATTTAATTGACAAGCTTTAATTGTATGAAATACTTAAAACTTACTAAGCCTCGAAAGCTTACTCTGTTTCTTATTTCTCTGTTTTATAGATTGTTGATTTTGGCCACCGGCTCGGGGATCGTCAGTAGTTCATCATACTATCGATCTTGTTGGTACAATTACATTTTGGCCTTGATATGGCATGTATAGGTTAGGCTGGTGATAGTTATGTTTTGTTTTGTAAACATTTTGGCCATATGAAAATGGCATTTATAACTTATAAATCAATATGTATTCAGCTCGATTTTTGTTTTTGTTGATTGGTAATGTGAATGAAAAATTAAATGCTTAGCTCGGTAATACCTCTTAGCCTAAAACCGGCAATCGAATTCGGGCTAGGGGTGTTACAATATGAGTTTGGAAGAAAGACTCAAAGTGATAGAAGGTACTGAAGCTTTCTTTGCATTGAGTGCCAAAGAGCTCAGTTTGGTGCCCGATCTAGTTCTGCCTCCGAAATTTAAAGTGCCAAATTTTGAAAAATATGATGGAACGAGATGTCCAAAAGCGCATCTTATCATGTTTTTCCGGAAGATGACTGGTTACGTGAATGAGGACAAATTTTTAATCAATTGTTTCCAAGACAGCTTGATTGGATCAGCCCTTCGATGGTATAATCAACTCAGTAGAGAAAGGATCCGATCATGGAAAGACTTAGCATCCGCATTTTGTGAACAATACAAGCATGTATCTGACATGGGGCCTGATCGGCTAACTCTGCAGATGATGGAAAAGAAGCCGACGGAGACTTTTAGGCAATACGCGCAAAGGTGGAGGGATATCTCGGCTCAAATAAAACCCTCATTGACTAAAACTGAAATAACAGTCCTCTTTATCAACACTTTGAAAGCATCGTTTTATGATAAGTTGGTAGGAAGTGCTACGAAAGACTACGCAGATATTGTAATATCCGGGGAACTTATAGAAAATGTCATCAAGAGTGAAAGGATGGAAGGTTTCGAGAGCTCGAAAAGGGCAGCACCTGTAAAGAAAAAAGAGGCAGAAACCCATATGGTGGGAATGAGAGCCACCACACTTTTAATCCTTACTCAGTCCAGCCACGACCTCGATATCGCCCACCTCCAAACTTTTATTATCCTCCCCAAAGCCCTTACTATCAAGCACCTCCTCTTTACCCCGTCTACGCTACAGATAACCAAAGACCATTTGCCATGTTGGCACCAAATACCATGCCTGCTCAAAACCAACCCAAAAATGAACAAAGACCGACAAGATCCAATCCTAAAAAACCCCAGTTCACCCCAATTCCCGTGTCATACGGAGAGCTGTACCCAAAACTGTTGGAAAAATAATTACTATCCCCACATTATATGGCACCCTTGAAACCCCCATACCCAAAATGGTACGATCCTAATGCTAGTTGCATGTACTACGCTGGAAACCAGAGGCATTCTACAGAAAATTGTTTGGCCTTTAAAAGGAGGGTTTAAGGTCTTATTGATGCAAGCATTCTACGATTTGATGGTGCTGGCAATAAGGCTGGAAATCCGCTCCCTAACCATACTGAAGGGAACGTGAATGCGGTGACAAAAGAAGACAGTTGGCGTGCCAAAAGTTGTGTTTCTGAAATAAAGACACCGCTGTGAAAGATTTGGGAGGTAATGGTTGAAAAGGGACTGTTCAGTCATCCTAACAGAATTTTCAAAGAAGGAAACACAAAAAGCCAATATTTTTGTGATTTTCATGGGATCGAGGGGCATGAAATCCAGTCTTGTGAAGGATTCAGAAAACTGCTGCAAGGCATGATGGACAACAAGGAAGTCGAGATCTTTAACAAAATAGAAGAGGCCGATGAAGGAGAAATATGCACTTCTGATAATCAATCATTAGGTTTCCCTTATAGTGCCAATAGACCATTGGTGATTTATTACGATACAAAAAAGGAGCAAGTGAAACCAAAGATGATAATTGAAGTACTATCTCATTTCCCTTATAAAGACAGCAAGGCAGTACCATGGAAATATGATGTCAATATTATCATACCTGAAGGTGAAAAATCCAAAGTCACGACCGGAAATGTTGGCAAAGTAGGATACTTCACCCGCAGCGGGAGGTGCTATTCTAAAGTGGTCGAACTAATGAAGAAGACTAATGACTTGAAGGAGAAAGGAAAGGCACCGATGCATGAGGCCGAGGTCGAACTTGAGACTCCGTCCGAACAAGAAGTTAAAAGGCCTATGAATGAAAAGGAAGCACATGAATTCTTGAAGTTCATCAAGCATAGTGAATATAACGTCGTGGAACAATTAAGCAAACAACCGACACGAATCTCGGTATTATCCCTACTATTGAATTCAGAACCACATCGAAATACTTTGCTGAAAGTGTTAAATCAAGCTTACGTGGCAAGCAATATATTTTTCGAAAAACTTGATAGGTGGGTGAATAACCTGAACATGGATAATTTTATTTCTTTCAGTGATGACGAAATACCACTAAACGGTAGGGGCTCCGTAAAAGCATTACATATCACAACCCATTGCAAGGGTTATATAATACCGAATGTGCTCATTGATAATGGGTCAGCACTAAATGTCATGTCTTTGGCCACGCTTTCTAGAATTCCAATTGATATATCTTATCTGAGGCCTTGTCACTCTATAGTAAGAGCACTCGATGGGACAAGACGAGAAGTCATGAGAAAAATTGACATTCCTCTAGAAGTGGGCCCCTATATATATGACATCGAGTTTCAGGTCATGGACATCACGCCTTCGTATAATTGCCTTTTAGGAAGGCGTTGGATCCACTCTGCTGGGGCAGTTCCTTCGTTTCTCCATCAAAAAGTGAAGTTTATCATGGATGGTCTTTTGGTCACTATCGTGGGTGAGGAAGATATTATCGCATCTATCTCTGTCGATACACCATACCTCGAAGTAAGCAAGGATGCAGTAGAATGTTCCTTCCGTTTCTTCGAATTCATCAATGCTACATTCGTTGCTGAAGGAAATAAAATTCCCATGCCTAAGCTATCAAGGAATACCAAGATGGGAATTAAGCTTACTGTGGGAAAGGGAGCCCGAGCGAGGAAAGGTTTCGGAAGATATCAGCAAGGGATAGTTAGAGCTCTAAAACTAGTGCCCCATAAGGCTCGATATGGTTTAAGGTTCCAGCCGGATATACGACAGAGAAGAAAATAGTTACAGAAAGATCAAGAAAGGAGGGTTTCAAGAGCCTTAGGTCGAGAATTGGAATGGGAGCCCATAATGTACCCTCCTTTGTCAAAAACATTTACATCTGTAGGAATGATATACCCCGGGTAAGATAATCCACGAAGTACGCTGTTATTAATTGAAAGGGGTGTTCAGAATGTCAGTATAAATGTCATTGACAAAGGAAATGATGCAATTAATGATGTTTCAATGATGCGCCCTTGTCCTCCTGGATTCGTTTTGAACAATTAAACTGCTGTGGATCTCCTTGTAGTTTCTAAGTCTTCTCCAGAGTAATGCTCAATGTTAACACTCTTCTTTTTGTGTGTCCCTAAGTAATAGTAGGGATTTTTTTGTAAGAGCTTATGATTTGTTCTTTATTATTTAAATGAACATTAATGGAGATGCATTTTGTCATGGTCTTTTCATTCTCATAATTTTTCCTTTTTCTCACAGCCTGTCATTGCATATATCTCATATCATGCCATTATGCTTGTTGGTCCCCATACTTTGATGCTTCTCTATAGTTTTCTTTTCCATTCAACTTTTAGGTGCTCAGATATTAACGACATGAACAAACCCGTTACAAATCTTGAAATCGATTTCGAGAAGGCTATTTGTTTAGGAGAGTTCGAAGCTGAGGAAAATGTTAAAGACTGTGTCTCGTCTCCTGACTTACTAAGAATGGTAGAACAAGAATATAAACAGATTCTACCTCATCAAGAATCTGTTGAGATAGTAAACTTGGGAAATGAAGAAAAGAGGCAAGAAGTGAAGATTGGGACCTCCATTTCAGATAACACCAAACATGACTTGATCGCTTTGCTTCATGAGTATAAAGATGTATTTGCATGGTTATATCAAGACATGCCAGGATTGGATGAGGATGTAGTGGTCCATAGACTCCCACTGAAACTAGAATGCAAACCCATTCAACAGAAGCTAAGACGAATGAGACCTAAAATGCTGTTAAAGATAAAAGAAGAAGTCAAAAAACAATTCGATGCTGGCTTCCTATAAGTCTCCAAGTACCCACAATGGGTAGCTAACATAGTCCCAGTACCGAAGAAAGACGGCAAGGTACGAATGTGTGTGGATTATCACGATCTGAATCAAGCAAGTCCTAAAGATAATTTTCCTTTACCACACATCGATACATTGGTGGATAATACAGCCAAACATTCATTTTTTTCATTCATGGATGGATTCTCGGGTTATAATCAGATAAAAATAGCTCCTGAAGATAGGGAAAAAGCTACTTTCGTAATGATGTGGGGAACATTCTGTTATAAGGTAATGCCGTTTGGATTAAAGAATGCTGGGGCAACATATCAGAGGGTCATGGTGATGTTATTTCATGACATGATACACAAAGAAATAGAAGTCTACGTCGATGATATGATCGCCAAATCTAAACGGGAAAGAGAGCATGTTGAGAACCTCAGGAAGTTATTCGAAAGACTGAGAAAGTTCCACCTGAAGTTTAATCCGGCCAAATGTACGTTTGGGGCTACCTCGGGAAAATTGCTAGGCTTCATTGTCAGCCAGAGAGGTATTGAAGTTGATCCAGATAAGATAAAAGCCATACAAGAACTACCACCTCCGCGCACGCAAAAAGAAGTCAAAGGATTTTTAAGGAGGTTGAACTACATCGCTCGGTTCATTGCTCAACTGACTAACCAGTGTGACCCAATTTTTTGACTATTTCGAAAACATAATCCGGGAGAATGGAACGAGGAGTGCCAAGTGGCTTTTGACAAGATAAAACAATACTTATCTAGTCCCCTGGTGTTAGTACCGCCAACTCTGGGAAGACCGTTAATATTGTATCTGACCGTTAATTTTGTTGTGGTTTGGTTTGGGTAGTTCGGAGGCTCAGACAATACATGTTGTATCATACGACATTGTTAATTTCAAAGCTGGACCCAATAAAGTACATGATGGAATCACCTGCACTCTCAGGAAGAGTGGTACGATGGCAGATCCTACTATCAAAATACGACATCGTCTATGTGAGCCAAAAGTCGATAAAAGGGAGTGTAATAGCTGATTTCTTGGCAACTCGAACAACGGAGGAATACGAGCCATTAAGATTTAATTTCCCAGATGAAGACTTGATGTGCATTACAGAAAAAGAATGTGAGTCATCAAAAGAGAAGTCATGGAAGATGAGCTTTTATAGTGCGTCAAATGCATTGGGGCATGGGATTGGAGCAGTCTTGGTATCACCAGAAGGGAATCATTATCCGCTCACTGCCAGACTGAATTTCTTCTGTACCAATAATATAGCGAAATATGAGGCTTGTATCATGGGACTTCGTGCAGCTATTGAATGAAATGTCAAAATTTTAGAAATGTACGGAGACTCAGCGCTGGTGATCTACCAAATCCGTGGAGATTGGGAAGTGATGGATTTGAAATTGGTTAAATACAATGATCTAGTGGCGGAACTAATCAAAAAATTTAAAGAAGTAACTTTTAATTACCTCCCACGAGAAGAAAACCAATTGGCTGATTCCCTGGCCACTTTGGCTTCAATGTTCAAAGCAAATAGAGAAACAGAAATAATGCGTCTCCAAACGAGCATATACGAGGTTCATGCATACTATTTTAGCATTGAAAAAGAGGCAGACGGACGGCCATGGTTTCATGATATCTCAGAATATGTCAAGAACCAAAAGTATCTCGAACAAGCAAATGAGAACGATAAAAGAAAAATCAGAAGAATGGCAGTAGGATTTGTTCTTGATAGGGACATTCTGTACAAAAGAGGACAATATCAAGTGCTCTTGAGATGCGTGGATGCTGTTAAAGCCAGAAAAATACTTGAAGATATCCATGAGGGAATTTGTGGGACACATGCCAATGGTTTCATTATGGCCAGGAAGATTATGAGACTCGGTTGTTACTGACTGATGATGGAAAGTGACTGCATTAGTTTTGCAAGAAAATGCCACAAATGTCAAATTTATGGTGATAAAATTCATGTCGCCCCTTCGCCCCTTCATGTCATGACTTCTCCGTGGCCTTTTTCTATGTGGGGCATGGATGTTATAGGGCCAATTTCCCCAAAAGCTTCTAATGGACATCGATTCATTTTTGTAGTAATAGATTACTTCACGAAATGGATAGAAGCCACCTCATTTGATAATGTGACGAAGACTGCAGTTTGCAGGTTCTTGAAAAAGGAAATCATTTGTCGATATGGTTTGCCTGAAAGAATCATTTCAGATAACACCTTGAATTTGAACAACAAGATGATGAAGAAAATGTGTGAACAATTTCAAATAAAGCAGCATAACTCCTCACCCTATCGCCCGAAAATGAATGGAGCAGTTGAAGCAGCTAACAAGAATATTAAGAAGATTATTGGGAAAATGACCGAGACATATAAAGACTGGCATGAGAAGCTACCGTTCGCTTTGTATGCATATTGCACATCTGTGCGGACATCTACGGGAGCAACTCCTTTCTTCCTGGTCTATGGAATGGAAGCTGTGCTACCCATTGAAGTTGAGATCCCCTCTCTACGAGTCTTAATAGAGTCAAAACTAGAGAAAGCAAATTGGGTTCGAGTTCGATATGACCAGTTAAACCTCATTGAAGAAAAACGTTTAAAGGCAATTTGTTACAGACAGATGTACCAGAAGAGAATGGTCGCGGCCCATGAAAAGAAAGTACGGCCAAGAGAATTCCACGAAGGAGAACTCGTGCTGAGAAAGATTCTCCCAATACAAAAAGACCTGCGAGGAAAATGGGCACCAAATTGGGAAGGACCATATGCTGTAAAGAAGGCTTTCTCAAGTGGAGCTTTGATTCTCACTGAGATGGATGGGAAAGAGTTACCTAACCTAGTGAATTCAGATGCTGTAAAGAAATATTATGCCTAAAAAAAAAACAAGAAAAAGAAAAGAAAAGATCAAGGTGAAAACCCAAAAAGGACGTCTTGATGAACAAAAAGGATTAGGATGAAAACCTGAGAGGGCGTCCTAATGAAGCAAACCTGGTGAGACTACAGTATTTGAAGCATTTCTGAAAACTCGAGATCTTCTACGCAAGAAGCCATTCTTAAAAACATTCTTGATTAAGAAACATGGAAGAGTTCATGCGTTGAAAATCTAAGCATTTGTATCCGCTGAATGTGATCCCCTTTCTTTTATTACACTTTTTACTATCCTTGGTTAACTTTCTTTGTTTGCTACCTTTGAAATAAATAAATGTGAGGTATCCCTTTCGTCCCCACCTGAGCATTTTCATGCATCTCATTATGTGGTTTATTTAAATGATAAATAGTGAAATGACATACTCTAGACAAAAGAAATGTTAAGTATTACCCGGATGAAAATTTGATAAGTACAAGAGCCTCAAAGCAAAGACAAAGTTCAACAAAGGGCAAAAGAGTGATATCTGAAAAATGCAGAGTACTCGTAAAGCTTGAAGACGGGTACAAAGCTTGAAGAGAAAGTCAAGAGTCAAAGCACTGAATGCAAATCATCACAAAAATCGTGACGAAAAGGGATATATGACAAATAAGCTCAAGGCGCATAGCATAATCATGTAGGCATTTAAGACAAACATGTGCATATCATGATAACATAATGCATGACATATACAGGTACTCTAGCAGAGCAAGAGGATGCGATGATAGCTGTACTGAATCAAGGAAAAGACACCTGAGTTCCACCAGATGACATGTTTTGGTATTCTGATGTTTTTATTTCTGTTTTCAAAAATCAACTCATATTGCGAGAGGTGAGTAGAGCCTCAAGACACGTTGAGGTATTTTTAATTTCTGTCTTTCAAAAAATCAACTCATATTACGAGAGGTGAGTTGAGCCTCAAGACACGCTGAGGTAATTTTAATTTTTGTTCATAAAAAAAAAATTAACTCATATTGCGAGAGGTGAGTTGAGCCTCGGCTCACACACCGAGGTATTTTCAATTTCTATTTTTCAAAAATCAACTCATATTGCGAGAGGTGAGTGGAGCCTCGGGTCACACGATGAGGTATTTTTAGTTTCTATCAACTCATATTACGAGAGGTGAGTTGAGCCTCGGGACACACGCTGAGGTATTTTCAATTTATGTTTTTTCAAAAAAAATTGACTCATATTGCGAGAAGTGAGTTGAGCCTTTTAGTCTCTGTTTTTCAAAAAAATCAACTCATATTGCGAGAGGTGAGTTGAGCCTCAGGTCACACACTGAGGTATTTTCAATTTTTTTCAAAAATTAACTCATAATCCGAGAGATGAGTTGAACGTCAGTTTGTATGCCGAACTATTTTCGATGTTTGTTTTTGAATAAAGAGTAAAGATTAGAACTAATCGAATATACAGAGTTTGCTTCCGTGAAGTTGCAGTGGAGCAGGTTGAAATTACAAGTCTGATCTCCATGAAGTTGTAGCGGAACCCTGAAGTTGTAGTGGAGAAGACTGAAGATATTAGACCTTATCCCCCTGAAGTTGCAGTGGAGCGGAGTAAAACGACAAGATGCAGTAGGCTGAACGAAGAGAGACACCAAAGAAGTCAAGACTCGGCGAGACCGGGCAAAATTGGTCTTTCTTAAAAGTCTTTGCTCTGTTCTCATTACACGACAATGAGCAAAGAGTGGCAGCTGTTACAAGCCCAATTTGCCCAGCCCAAATAAATTAAACCCACCCCAAACTAAACCTAAAAAAAAAAAGAAACAAACCCAACTAAGCCCAATTTCAAACCCTAGCCCAATATCTAAAACAAAAAAACAAAAAAGAAAAGAAACCCTAGCCCCTATGGCCACCTGCCCTGTAATGACCCAAAATTAACGGGCACCGAAAAAGTTAGTTATAGGGCCCCCGTCTTAGTGAAATAAGTTCGAAAATAATTATTAAAAATATTTATGAGCCTAGTGGTGTGTCTAATTAGGATTTAATTAGGTGAATTTAGCTTAATTTAGAGTAAGTAATAAAAATGATTAAATTAAATAAAGGGTAAAAGTTTAATTATAAAACAATAGAAAGTAAAAAGGATTAAAATGGCAATTAAGCCATTGACTACAAATGAGGCGGCATATTGGTGAAATAAAATCAAAGATTTTTTTTAGGTTTTATATATTATAATGATTATTATTATGGTTTTATATTAAATTATCATAATTATTTAATTGATAATATATTATAAATAAATTAAATAGAAGACAATTGTATGGTAATAAAATATACATGTGTAAGAATTATATTGGTACATTTGTAATTTAAATACTAAATTACTTATAATTTAAGTAAAAAGATATTTGTTAATTAAATAATTAAATTATTAAATTATTAGATTTTTGTTTGAGAAACAAATTAAATAATGACAAATGTAATAAAATTATTGATACAAATGTAGAATTAAATATGTGTACAATTGTAAAATATGTAAATGATGTTAAAATAGATATTTAAAATAAATATATTATAATATATGCTAATTAAATAAGAAAAGCAAATAAATATAAAAGAGAAATAAAGAAACGAAAGGGAATAGAAACAGAATTGAAAACGGGAAGCAGGGGAGAAAAAGAGAAAGAAAAAGGGGAAAGAAAAATTAAAGAGAAAACTAAGGATTTGAAGCTTGGAGTTAATTTGGTAAGTCAATTAAGTCCTTTTTAGTTAATCTTGATGTTTAGAAGCTTTAAAACAAGATTTTGATAAAATTAAATTGATAGTTCAAGAGTTCATATCTTTCCAAGTAGGGTTCATGTTGGAAAAAAAAATTTAATTATGGAATTAGGGATTTAATTGAATGAATTCTAAGTTAGAATTGATTAAGGGATTAAATTGTAAACTAGGCTATAAGTTTTATGTTGTAGGGATTAAATTGAAGAAATTTTGAAATTAGGGAAATATGCTGGAAATTTTATAGTTAAATATAAGTTTAGACAAAATTTGAATAGAAAAAGAGAGTGAATTGGATTAAGAAAGTAATTAAGTTTAGTTAGGATTAAATTGGGAATAAAGTAGGAATTGTTTAGAAATTTAATTATTTATTATAATTAATGTTGTAAATAATAATGTAAATTACTATTATTTTCGTAGCTAACAAAGAACCTGAAACATCAGCATTGAAAGGAAAGGAGAAAGTCATCAAGGACTAAAACGGGGAATTACGGTGTGTATTACTATAATTCGAATTTTAATTATTATTGATTGCTGAATTTTTAATTGTTATGTATGGTAAGTAAACTTGAGGTAAGTATGTGAAATTGATATGAATATTGAGTGAAAATGAAAGTGATGCAAATTGAATCAAATTGAATTGAATAAGTGAATTATGGAATATGTGATTATTTGAAAAGTGTATTGATTGAAAATTGAATGGTGATTTGAATTGTGAATTGAAAGTGATATAAAATTGAGAAAGTGAATTGAATACCCTATTAACTAGTCGGGCTGAGTCGGATATAGTTGGCATGCCATAGGATTGGAAGTGTTCAGGGATACTTCGACCTCGAGTCGATGAGACACTGAGTGTCACTATATTTCTTCGGATAGATTCGATGAGGTACTGGGTACCAACTTTACTTCGGCTAGACCGATGAGACACTGGGTGTCAACTATTACTTTGAACTATCCGATAAGGCACTGGGTGCCATATTGGTGTGTTTGGTTGGATCCGTGTATCCGTCAAAGTCCGAGTTACGTTAATAGGGTGAAAAATTGAAATGTGAATTTGAGGCATTGAAATGAGAAAAAGAAATTGAGTTACGAATTGAAATTGGAATTGTGATAGTAAGAGAAAAGTATGAAATGTATGTTCATAAGTGATATAAATTTAAGTTTGAGAAAATACATTGATTTATGAATGATTAAATTGAATTGATATTATGAAATGATGAAAAATAAAATAAAATAAAAATGATAAAAGTATGAATTTGTACATATGAAATTAATTGTTATGTATTTTAATATTTATGTTTTTACTATTGTTGATATAATTTGAATTATGGTAATACCACTAAGTATATCCATACTCAGCGTACGGTTGTTTCCGTGCGCAGGTTAGTAGAAGTCAAGTGTCCCGGTTCAGCATCCAGAACATTCCCGACTCCAACACAAATTTGGTGATGTATATTTTTCTTTTGGGTAAAGGTGGCATGTACATAGGTGTTATTTAGTCACTTGAATATGTATATTACTTTGGGTAGTGAAGGTTGAATTATAAGATTTAGATGGTTAAATGAAATGGTAAGAAAAGTATAAGATATTTTGATACATAAATATTAAGTTGTTAAATGAATGAAGTTTTGATCAATTTTGAATGATGCTATAATAGTTATTTAAGTTAAAATTATGATAATGATGTAAATATTAGTTAGATGAATGTGAAACATTAGTATTGGTTGTTTTGGTTTAAATTTGCGGGGGTTTTAGGTAAAAATAAGTCGAAATACTGCCGAAATTTTTACTAAAAAAAAATAATAATAAAGACAAAAAAATTTACAAAAAATTTTCCGGAATACTCGAACAAGTCCCGTTCTACTTTTAATACGTGTTTTGAGCTTCGAGAGTCCAATATAGGGACTTAATTGTTAAATTATACTATGGAAGTTATATTAATTGTAAATTATTCGTAAGTTGTCTGATATGTCCGGTAATACCTCATAACCTCGTTCCGGTGACGGTTTGAGGTTAGGGGGTGTTACATGCCCTATGGTCTGCCACCACCACCAGCCACCACCCTTCTGACACCTCTGACGCCATCTCAGCACAGCCCCAATTGCTCCTGCAAGAGGAACACGCAAACAACAGTGAAAATAATAAGAAATATGTGTAAAATGGCTTTAAAAAGCCAAGCAAAAAATCAGTTAGTGGATTCGGCAACTTTTGAATAAATACAAAGCCTTAGTTTTTTCTTAACAGGAGAGCAAAACAATGATCCCAACTACAACGAATCAGGAAAAAAGCATCAAATCGGAGAATCTAAGTGCTAAAAGAGCAAGATCGAAAACCCTAGGTGACTTTATTTTTGTTTTTTGTTTTTTTTACTTTCGAAACTCCCATTTTTTACACTTGTGCATGCATAAAATACGAAATAATAAACTAAAGAATTGGAAAATTTCAAAAAAAAAAATATACCTTTTTTTAATTTTTGGCCACCGTGCACGGTGGTCGGCGACGATCGCCGGCGCCGGAGACATGGCGGAGGACGACGGCGGGTCGCCGGAGTTGTTGACTGGGCCATGTGAACCTGCAGAGAAAAAAAAAAAGAAATGAAGTTTTTTTAAAAAAATAAAGGAAAGAATGAAAATTTTTAAAAAAAAAAATCTAACTTATATAGGCCCCCAAAACGACGTCGTTTTGGGGTTGGCCTTAAACACCCAAAACGACGTCTTTTTGGCCTATACTCAATCCGTCTGACCCGACCCGCCTCAGGATCCGCGTGTTTTTGTATAATGGTCTAATTGAGCTCTAGGCCCTTCCGCTTTTTCAGACTTTTCCAATTAAATGTTATATTGAACTCGCATTTTTGGAAATTAAGACAACACATGTTTAACGAGATACCAATTTTTGGGCGTCGCGAGGGTGCTAATACCTTCCTCATGCGTAACTAGTTCTCGAACCCTATTTTTTCTCTGGCTTTTGATGTAGACCTAAACTCGGCCTTCTTTTTGTTTAAAAAATAAGTTTTCTTTTAAAAAAGAGAATTTATTAGGTGTCCAATCACACCTAGGAAAAAGGATCTGTGGCGACTCCCCTTTTAATAAAATCGAAAGTCGATTTTTAAATTTCCAATAAATCGCCTCAATTAGCGACCGAAAGAGAAATTTTACATCGCTACACGAGGTAAAAGTGATGTAGAGACTCATATATTAGGAGTTTAATTGTATTTACGTCATTTACTTAAAAATATTATTATAGTTAGATTAAAGAGTAAATTGATCATTTTGTTAAAAATTTCATCTATTTTTACTATTAAGGGCCGGACCGTAATAAAATTTTTGGCCCGGGCCTGGCTCGGATAAAAAAATTAAAACCCGAGCTTGGCTCGGCCCGCCCATATTTATTTTTATATAAAAATAAATTTTAGAAAATATAATACATCAAATACACTAATAACATTAAAATAAATGTTTCCTAACAAATTAAAAATGTTTTTATACTGTAATAACACTAAGATATGTGCAACTCAAGTAATTATCTCTGAAATAGTAGCAAAATTAACAATAAAACAATAGTTACATAATATCCAAATAATAATGACAAAATAAATACAATATAATTAGTGACATGGCAGCAAAACAGTGACAAAATAATGACTCTTTTTCTTTTTGGCAAATTCGCGTCGGGCCCAAGCCAAAAAAGCTTACATGAGTCTTGACCTATTTTCTAAACAAACCTTATTTTTTTACCCAAGTCCATTTTTTGGGTCTATATTTTTGCTCAAATCCTCCCAGTTTTCAGGTTTAGTTTTTAACAAGATAAATAGATGAAAATTTTAACAGAAATGACTATTTTAATATTTATTCTAACATACAATGAATAATTTACTTATAATTTGAATAGAGAATAAAATGCAATTTGACTTCTAATATAAAAATCTTCATAATAGTTTTATTTAAAATATAATTATCCATGTTTAATATTAAGATTAGTGATTAAAATGATTGAATTTATAAATAAATAAAAAACAACACCATTTTTTTAAATTATTGGATTAGGCTTTTTTTTTTAAAAAATTATGAGACTAAGTCGAAATAATGAAAATGCTTCTAGCTGTAAGTACTTTCAACCCCCTTGTGAAAATAAAACTTACAAAGCAGGTTTTTAAATATACCCATGTAACACCCCTAACCCGAGTCCGTGGCTAGAACAGGGTTACGGAGCATTATCGGAGTTCTGACAACAAATAGACAGAAATTTCAAACATTTCACATCACATAATATACATGTCAGAAACCAATCAAAATTAAACATATTGTCCCTTATATACGAGCCGTGAGGCCCAAAATACACATTAGAAACAAATCGAGACTAAATCAAAAACTTAGAAAATTTTTTGGAAACATTTAATATTTTCAACACTTAAAATTTTTTGGAAACATTTAATATTTTCAACACTGCAAGGGTCACACGACAGTGTGACCAGGCCATGTGATTCACACGGTCAAGAGATATGCCCGTGTCTAAGGCCGTGTAACTTACTGACTTGCATTCTTTTTAAAAGATACAGAGACACACGACCGTGTCACCTAGTCATGTGTCACACATGGTTTGAGACACACGCCTGTGTGTCTCTGCCGTGTGGATGAAAATAGGCTATTTTATAAGCCATTTTCTTACCCAACAAGGCATGTACCTTCAATTAACATTGTGCATATAAACAAGTCATATTATGGCATCCAAAACAAGTAAAATCAATCCCTAAACATGTAGTATATTCACATACAACCAATATGCCCTTAGGCACCTTAAATGACAAATACAAATATGTTTAACCATATAATCCATGTAACCAAGTAATCAACCAACTTTTATGTCTAATCGCATTAATACACAACATGTAAATCATTTACTAAAACTTACCATTTGGTACCAATTGTACCACTTATTCAATAGCATCAAATACATATACACATATTATAGCATAGTACCAAATCACACCAAGTTATAAAACATACTTCATATGCATTTTCAACTACTATTTTACCTTTCATCATTCAACCACAAATATTTCCACACATTAACATTTTAAGGCAAATTATGCACATATCAAAATACCAAAACATCAACATTTTAAGGCAAATTATGCACATATCAGAATATCATTGGATACACGTGTTGATCGTGATTTTCCATGATAAGTTTTATAAATTTATAATTAATCGTTCTTGAAACTAACTATTATCACGATGTAGGCAAGTGTACCTATCAAATAGTAGTATAGCATTAGCAAGACCGGATTGTCGAACCCAAAGGACTAAAAGTACTGGTAATGACCGTCTTTTTATTATCTAGACTAAGAATAAAGGGGTTTGTTTTAACTAACTAATTAACTAAACTAAGAAGTTGCAGAAAATAGAATTGGGGAATTACTTTTGGGAAAAACGATTGGTTTAGGACAATACCTAAGGAAAAATCCACCTAGACTTTACTTGTTATTCTGGCTCCGAATCGGACGATTTATTCATTTAACTTGTTCCGTAGAAATCCCTAAGTTATGTTATTATCCCTATTCAAGACTAATAACGTCTAATCCCTAGGTTGAATAATTGAGACTTTTCTCTAATTAACACCCTAGGGTTGCATTAACTCGATCTATGGATCCCCTTATTAAGTTTCACCTTAATCCGGTAAAATCTTGTCACCCTATCTCTAGGCACGCAATCAACTCCGCTTAATTATGACAAAGTCACTCTTAGCCAAGGACTATTCATCCCCCAACTAAGAGCATTAACTTGAATCGATATCCTGAAATACCAAAACAAGAATTAAGAACACATAATTAAGAACAAGTCAAATATTTATCATACGATTCAGAAATAATAACAAGATTCGTCTTAGGTTTCATCCCCCTTAGGTATTTAGGGGTTTTAGTTCATAACTAAATAAAAAAAAATCTCAAAAGAATAAAGAATACAAAACATAAAGAAAACCCAAAACTCCTGAAGGGAAATCGAGAAGAGATCTTCAGTCTTGATGATGAATCTGGCTTCTGAGATGAATCAATCGGCTTCCTTAGAGTAATTCCTTACTCTCTATTATCCGTCTCCCTTTTAGTCTTCCTCTAGGGTGTTTAAATAGGCTCTAAATGCCTAAGAGCCCTCAAACTTGCCCTTTTCCGAATAGAACTTAAATAGGTCTCGGTAGGGACAAGCTCGTGTGCGATTATTTCAGGCCGTGGTCGAGGCTGAGAGATCAACACGCCTGTGCTAGGATTGTTTTAGGCCATGGTCGAGCCTGTTAGAATGGCACAGCCGTGTGTTCTGCCCGTGTGAGGAAGTCCAGGCCGTGTTGTTTTCCCTTGTAGGCCTATTTTCTCCGTTTTTGGCCTGTTTCTCGTTCTTTTCATTCTCCTATGCTCACCTAAGTATAAAACATGAAATTAAAGGATTAGGAGCATCAAATTGACCAAATCTAAGGAGAAATCATTCATAAACGTGTTAAGCGAGGGATAAAAATATGTATTAATTACGGTTTATCACGCGTAGTACACACAAAGTGTACAAAATTGTAATCCGTCAGTTCATGTAGATGCACTCTCATACAAGCATGTAAACGGGAAGCTCTTTCGAGCCATATAACAGGAAGCTTATGTGAGCTTTATATCGGGAAGCTCTTGCGAGCCAAATATCAGGAAGCTTAAGAGAGTTGTTAATCGGGAAGCTCATGAGATCCAAGTATCGGGGAGCTCAAGAGAGCTGTTGTGTGTCCGCAACACATGCAGGATCACAACCAAATCGGGAACCCTAATGGCATGTCATTTGTATCCTCAAAATTTCTAAGGTTCAAACGAGACTTGGTATTTGTCAAATATGCGATCGATAATTATACAATCATTTATACAAGTAACAAACAATAATTTTCAATTTAAAACAAATAATTGAACAATTTAGTTACACGAATTTACCTGGCTTGTAACGACCCGATAGTCACCGGTGTCGGAAAATACATTTTCAAGACTCCGTTTTTATAAATTAGACTCGTAAATATTTATTAGAAATATTTAGAAAGTTAGTTGTGTGATTAATTAGGTTTTGGTTAGGTGAATTTGCATGAATTAAGAGTAATTAGGTAAAAGGACTAAATTGTATATAGGGTAAAAGTTGAATTATAGATTAAAGAAAAATTAAAGGGACCAAAGAAGCAATTATGCTATTACCTTTAAATGAGACGGCATAAAGATGAAAATATTATAAAATTTTATGTTAAAAAATATATATTATAATATATTTACCTTAAGAATTAAGTATATATATTATATTATATTATATTATAATAAAAACAAATAAAGAAAAAAAAAGAAAAAACGAAACATCAGGGAAAAAGAAAAAAAAAGAAAGAAAGGAAAGAAGAAAGACCAAAGCTAAGGGTTTCAAAGTTTTAAGCTCAATTGGTTAGTCAATTTAGTCCATTTTTCTTGTAATTTTTATATTTTTGGAATCTCGGTGTTAAGTACTACTCGACCCATGTCAAAATTTTAGAAATTATTGAGTTTTTAAGTGTTGTCTATGTTGAATAATTTTAGTATTAGGAGTTAAATTGATAGATTTTTAAGTTAGAAATAAAAAAAAAGATTGAATTGTAAAATAAATTGTAAATTTTGAGTAATAGGGACTAAATTGTGAAAAATTTAAAATTTAGGGATTTAAGTGAAATTAGGGAGTTAAATTTAATTAAAGTAGAATTTGAATGAAAATATAGAATTAAATGTGAAGAAAAAAATTAGTCTCGGTTTAGGGACTAAATTGAAATTTAGGCAATATTTGAGTAAAAATTGAAATATTCAATATGAAATTGAATTGTGTTGTATTGATGATTTTTAATTGTTTTAATTCCGTAGCTAACGTCGTAACGGAACCCTCGACTAAAAAGGGGAAAGATAAAGTCGACGAGGAATAGCTCGGAATTTCTGATTTGTATTTCTATAATCCGAATTTAGTTGTTATTGTTATAATTCGATTTAATGTATATGGTAAGTTTTGATGTGAGAATTATTATGTTTTGCAATTAAAATGGATTGCTTTAGTATGTGATGAATTTATTGAATTTATATTGATTGAATTAATATATTTATTTATATATATATATATATATATATATATATATATATATATATATATTGAATATATTGATTATTTGAATTGAAATGAATATTGGTTGCATCTAAAAAGTGAAATTAAACTCTATTAACTATATCGGGTTGAGTCGGATATAGATGGCATGCCAAAGGATTGGAAGAGTTCAAGGATTTTTTCGACTTCGAGTCGATGAGACACCGGGTGTCAATTTACTTCGGTTTAGCCAAACGAGACACTGGGTGTCAATTTATTATTTTGAATTATCCAATGAGGCACTAGGTGCCAAACTACTGTGTTTTGGTTGGATCCGTGTATCCGTTCGAGTCCAAGTCGTGTTAATAGGGGTAAATAAATAATAAAGTTTTGGTTGTTTTGGTTTAAATTTGCAGGGGGTTTTAGGTAAAAATAAGCAGAAATACTGCCGAAATTTTTACTAAAATAATAATAATAATAATAAAGACGAAAAAAACTTACGAAAATTTTTTTGGAATACTCGAACAAGTCCCGTTCTACTTTTAATACGTGTTTTGACCTTCGAGAGTCCAATATAGGGACTTAATTGTTAAATTATACTATGAAAGTTATATTAATTGTAAATTATTCGTAAGTTGTCTGATATGTCCGGCAATGCCTCATAACCTCGTTCCGGCGACGGTTTGAGGTTAGGGGGTGTTACAATTATTGGTATCAGAGCTATCAGGTTTAGCCGATTCTCGGGCTAAATCGAGCTCGAAAATTGACTCTCGAAGTACATGCCACTTTTGAGTCGAAACTGAGTTGGGATTTTTGGATGCTGACCTATTTGTTTGTTTCTGTTTTATAGATTAAAGATGTCTGTTGAAAGAATAAATGATACCGATGAAGAAATGCATACTAAAGAAGAAGAATCTTACGGGTTAGATGAAACTGAATCGGCAACCCCTAGTATTAACCCAATGAGAAACCAACCTCCTAGAACAGAAAGAAGAAATGATAGAGATAATTCAGATATATTGAGAAAAATTACTGATACACTACAAAGAGTAGCGGAAACTATTCCTTCTACAACTTCAGTTCCAACTCAAAGACGGGCCTCGATAAAGGAATTGAGGAAATATGGTGCCACAGAATTTATGGGTCTAAAAGGATCGATCCATCAACTACTGAAAATTGGATGGAATCAATCAAGAGAATTTTACAGCAATTAGAATGTACCCCCCGAGAGTGCTTGATTTGTGTCATTTCTCTATCACAAGGGGAAGCCTATCTATGGTGGGAATCAGTGGTACGACATTTACCAGAAGATCAAATAACATGTGACCTATTTCAGAAGGAATTTCAAAAGAAATATGTTGAGGAAATGTATATCGAAGACAAGAAACAATAATTTTTAATGCTGCAGCAGGGTGACATGTCAGTTATAGATTATGAGAGGGAATTCTCGAGACTTAGTAGATATGCCTCCGAGTTTATTCCAACTGAAGCGGATAGTTGTAAAAGATTTTTACAAGGTTTGCGAGACGAGATCATGTTACAGTTAGTATCTCACCGTATTACCGAGTTTGTGGATTTGATTGAGCGAGCCAAAATGGTAGAGCAAGTATTGGGCCTTGATAAAAAGACTGAAGGTGTCAGAATAACCGGGAAACGTGCGAGGACTACCAGCTCAAATCCGCAACAAAAAAGATCAAAGGAATCACAAGGTGGATGGAGATCCAGTTTTAGATCAGATAGAGGTGGTAGAAGCAGAGGGAAACAAACAACAGTATCTACCAGCAGTGTGAGAAGTCCACCTCGGAGTGTAGAAATTCTAGACTCTCAGCATCGTGGAAAGAAACATAGAGGGGAATGCTAAAAATTAACTAGAGGTTGCTTCAGATGTGGTTCAACTGATCATTTCATTAGAGACTACCCGAAAACTGATAGTGTTGCACCAGTAACATCACAGAGATCAGTATCTACAGCTAGAGGTAGGGGATCTGGTAGAGGTAGTTCGGCTGCCAGAGGAGGAGCTGGTAGAAGGAGCAGTGATATTGTTACTCAGCAATCTGAAGCCAGAGTACCAGCTAGAGCTTATGTCAGAACTCGTGAAGAAGGCGATGCCCATGATGTGGTAACAGGTATATTTTTACTGTATTCTGAGCCTGTTTATACTTTAATTGATCCTGGATCTTCACATTCCTATATTAATTCAAAATTAGTTGAGTTGGGGAAATTAAAATCTGAAATGTCTAGAGTGTCTATTGAGGTGTCGAGTCCGTTGGGGCAAACAATGTTAGCTAACCAGGTCTGTCCAAGATGTCCGTTGATTATACAGAATAAAAATTTTCCGGTTGACTTGTTGATTATGCCATTTGGGGATTTTGATATAATATTGGGAATGGACTGGTTATCTGAACATGGAGTGATTCTGGATTGCTATAAAAAGAGATTCAGTATTCAGACAGCGAGTGAAGGTCGGGTTGAAGTAAATGGTATTCGTACTAGTGGGCCAGCACAAATTGTTTCAGCAATAAAGGCTGGTAAATTACTTCAGTAAGGTTGTTCAGCATATTTGGCATATGTTATTAACTCAGATTCAGTTGGAAGATAATGCGGTAAAATTCAGATAGTTTGTGAATTTCCTGATGTATTTCCTGAAGAATTACTGGGTTTGCCACCCGATAGAGAAGTTGAATTTGCTATAGAGGTTTATCCGAGTACTGCACCGATCTCTATACCTCCATATCGGATGTCACCTATAGAGTTGAAAGAATTGAAGATACAGTTGCAAGATTTGTTAGATCGTGGCTTTATTCGAACGAGTATATCATTGTGGAGAGCTCCGGTATTATTTGTTAAAAAGAAAGATGGCTCTATGCGACTTTGTATTGATTACCGACAGTTGAACAAGGTGACAATTAAAAATAAGTATCTGTTGCCTCGCATTGATGATTTAATTGATCAGTTGAGAGGAGCTTCTGTGTTTTCGAAGATTGACTTAAGGTCGGGTTACTATCAGTTGAAGGTAAAAGAAAGTGATGTACCGAAGACAGCTTTCCGTACAAGGTATGGCCATTACGAGTTCTTGGTAATGCCATTTAGGTTAACAAATGTCCCAGCTGCTTTTATGGATCTCATGAATCGTATCTTTCAGCCGCATTTAGATCAGTTTATGGTGGTTTTCATTGATGATATATTGGTTTATTCAAAGTCAGAGTCAGAATATGATCGGTATCTGAGGATTGTGCTACAGGCTTTATGAGAGAAACAATTATATGGAAAGCTTAGTAAATGCGAGTTCTGGTTATCAGAAGTGCTATTTCTGGGACGTGTAGTATCTGCAGATGGAATCCGAGTTGATCCGAAAAAGATTGAAGCAATTGTTCAATTGAATGCACCGAGGAATGTATCTGAGGTACGTAGTTTTCTTGGTTTAGCTGGGTATTACAGAAAATTGTTAAATGGATTTTCGAAGATAGCTTTGCCAATGACCAAGTTGCTGTAGAAGGATGTTCCTTTTATTTGGGATGATCAGTGTTGGAAAATTTTTGGAACATTGAAGCAAATGTTAACCGAGGCACCAGTTCTGACATTGCCAGAATCGGGTAAAGATTTTGTAGTGTATAGTGATGCTTCTTTGAGTGGTTTGGGTTGTGTATTGATGCAAGATGGGAAGGTAATAGCCTATGCATCTCGTCAATTTAAACCACATGAAAGAAATTATCCAACTCGTGATCTTGAATTAGCAGCTGTGATTTTTGCATTGAAGATTTGGATCATTATCTTTATGGTAAAAAATGCTACATCTATACTGATCATAAGAGTTTGAAGTATCTTCTTTCTCAGAAAGAATTGAATTTGAGACAAAAGCGTTGGATCAACCTTCTGAAAGATTATGATTGTGTTATAGGCTATCATCCGGGAAGAGCTAATGTTGTAGCTGATGCATTAAGTAGAAAAGCTGTAATTGAATTAAGAGCAATGTTTGCACAGCTTAGTATCAGTGATGATGGGAGTCTTTTGGCTAAATTGAGAATAAAACTGGTAATGTTTGATCAGATTAGATCAGCTCAGTTGGAAGATGACAAATTATTGAAGAAAAGAGAGATGGTATAGAATGGCACAGCAGAAAATTTTAGTATTGATGATTGTGGATGTTTGAGATTTCAAAATCGGATTTGTATTCCAAATACTTCTGAGCTTAAAGAGTTGATTTTACGGGAAGCTCATGATAGTTCATTCGCTATGCACCTCGGAGGCACGAAAATGTATCGAGATTTAAGAGAATTATACTGGTGGCCAGGGATGAAAAGAGACATAGTAGAATTTGTAAGTAAATGTTTGACTTGTCAACGGGTAAAAAGCGAACATCGAGTTCCTCTTTGGATTGCTTGACTTATTAATATTCTGAATGGAAATGGGATCGCATCACAATGGATTTTATTACGGGATTACCGTTGTCAACAAGCAAAAAGAATGCTATTTGGGTAATAGTTGATAGACTTACCAAGTCAGCACATTTTATAGCGATCGAGGTGATTGATTGGTCGTTGCGTGTTTTACAGACGTGTATATTCAAGAAATTGTTAGATTGCATGGTATTCCGATATCAATAATTTCAGATCGAGATCCACGGTTCACATCGAGATTTTAGAGACAGTTACATGAGTCGTTGGGTACTAGACTTAGTTTCAGTACAGCTTTTCATCCCCAAACTGATGGACAGTCTAAACGGGTAATTCAGGTACTAGAAGATATGCTTCGAGCTTGTATTATTGATTTTGAAGCAGGCTGGGAGCGATATTTGCCACTAGCTGAGTTTGTCTATAATAACAGTTTCCAATCTAGCATTCAGATGGCTCCGTATGAAGCATTATATGGTCGAAAATGTAGATCACTAGTATGTTGGACGGAGTTGAATGAAAGAAAAGTAATTGGGCCAGAATTGATTCAAGAAATGGAGGAAACAGTTAAGAAGATCAAAGATAGATTAAAGGCATCTTTTGACAGACAAAAGTCTTATGCCGATTTGAAACGTCGAGACATTGAGTATTCAGTTGGAGATAAAGTATTTCTTAAGGTTTCTCCTTGGAAGAAGGTTTTGAGATTTGGTCGGAAAGGTAAATTGACTCCACGTTTTATTGGGCCATATGAAATAGTGGAAAGAATTGGACCAGTTGCATATCGATTGGCTTTACCTTCTGAATTACAAAGGATTCATGATGTTTTTCAAGTTTCGATGCTACGGAGATATAGATCAGATCCTTCTCATATAATTTCTACAGAAGATATTAAAGTTCGACCTGATCTATCATATGAAGAAGAGCCGGTTCAAATTTTAGCACGGGAAGTGAAAGAATTAAGAAATAAAAAGGTTCCTTTAGTATGGAGAAATCGTAATGTTGAAGAAGCGACTTGGGAACCAGAGAAAACTATGAGAGTACAGTATCCTCATCTCTTCTCAGGTAAATTTCGAGGACGAAATTTATTAAGGGGGGAGAAATGTAATAACCCAAAATTAACAGGCACCGAAAAAGTGAGTTATAGGGCCTCCGTCTTAGTGAAATAAGTTCGAAAATAATTATTAAAAATATTTATGAGCCTAGTGGTGTGTCTAATTAGGATTTAATTAGGTGAATTTAGCTTAATTTAGAGTAAGTAATAAAAAGGATTAAATTAAATAAAGGGTAAAAGTTTAATTATAAAGCAATAGAAAGTAAAAAGGATTAAAATGGCAATTAAGCAATTGACTACAAATGAGGCGGCATATTGGTGAAATAAAATCAAAGATTTTTTTTAGGTTTTATATATTATAATGATTATTATTATGGTTTTATATTAAATTATCATAATTATTTAATTGATAATATATTATAAATAAATTAAATAGAAGACAATTGTATGGTAATAAAATATACATGTGTAAGAATTATATTGGTACATTTGTAATTTAAATACTAAATTACTTATAATTTAAGAAAAAGATATTTGTTAATTAAATAATTAAATTATTAAATTATGAGATTTTTGTTTGAGAAACAAATTAAATAATGACAAATGTAATAAAATTATTGATACAAATGTAGAATTAAATATGTGTACAATTGTAAAAATGTAAATGATGTTAAAATAGATATTTAAAATAAATATATTATAATATATGCTAATTAAATAAGAAAAGCAAATAAATATAAAAGAGAAATAAAGAAACGAAAGGGAATAGAAACAGAATTGAAAACGGGAAGCAGGGGAGAAAAAGAGAAAGAAAAAGGGGAAAGAAAAATTAAAGAGAAAACTAAGGATTTGAAGCTTGGAGTTAATTTGGTAAGTCAATTAAGTCCTTTTTAGTTAATCTTGATGTTTAGAAGCTTTAAAACAAGATTTTGATAAAATTAAATTGATAGTTCAAGAGTTCATATGTTTCCAAGTAGGGTTCATGTTGGAAAAAAAAATTTAATTATGGAATTAGGGATTTAATTGAATGAATTCTAAGTTAGAATTAATTAAGGGATTAAATTGTAAACTAGGCTATAAGTTTTATGTTGTAGGGACTAAATTGAAGAAATTTTGAAATTAGGGAAATATGCTGGAAATTTTATAGTTAAATATAAGTTTAGACAAAATTTGAATAGAAAAAGAGAGTGAATTGGATTAAGAAAGTAATTAAGTTTAGTTAGGATTAAATTGGGAATAAGGTAGGAATTGTTTAGAAATTTAATTATTTATTATAATTCATGCTGTAAATAATAATGTAAATTACTATTATTTTCGTAGCTAACAAAGAACCTGAAACATCAGCATCGAAAGGAAAGGAGAAAGTCATCAAGGACTAAAACGGGAGAATTACGGTGTGTATTACTATAATTCGAATTTTAATTATTATTGATTGCTGAATTTTTAATTGTTATGTATGGTAAGTAAGACTTGAGGTAAGTATGTGAAATTGATATGAATATTGAGTGAAAATGAAAGTGATGCAAATTGAATCAAATTGAATTGAATAAGTGAATTATGGAATATGTGATTATTTGAAAAGTGTATTGATTGAAAATTGAATGGTGATTTGAATTGTGAATTGAAAGT
The DNA here is from genome assembly GCA_025698475.1 of Gossypium anomalum. Taxonomy (NCBI): domain Eukaryota; kingdom Viridiplantae; phylum Streptophyta; class Magnoliopsida; order Malvales; family Malvaceae; genus Gossypium; species Gossypium anomalum. The sequence goes on from CM046967.1 coordinate 28,923,309, forward strand.
GATATAAAATTGAGAAAGTGAATTGAATACCCTATTAACTAGTCGGGCTGAGTCGGATATAGTTGGCATGCCATAGGATTGGAAGTGTTCAGGGATACTTCGACCTCGAGTCGATGAGACACTGGGTGTCACTATATTTCTTCGGATAGATTCGATGAGGTACTGGGTACCAACTTTACTTCGGCTAGACCGATGAGACACTTTGGTGTCAACTATTACTTGAACTATCCGATGAGGCAATCGGGTGCCATATTGGTGTGTTTGGTTGGATCCGTGTATCCGTCAAAGTCCGAGTTACGTTAATAGGGTGAAAAATTGAAATGTGAATTTGAGGCATTGAAATGAGAAAAAGAAATTGAATTACGAATTGAAATTGGAATTGTGATGGTAAGAGAAAAGTATGAAATGTATGTTCATAAGTGATATAAATTTAAGTTTGAGAAAATACATTGATTTATGAATGATTAAATTGAATTGATATTATGAAATGATGAAAAATAAAATAAAATAATAATGATAAAAGTATGAATTAGTACATATGAAATTAATTGTTATGTATTTTAATATTTATGTTTTTACTATTGTTGATATAATTTGAATTATGGTAATACCACCAGAGTATATCCATACTCAATGTCACGAGTTGTTTCCGTGCGCGAGTTAGTAGAAGTCAAGTGTCCGGCTCGGCATCCGAACATTCCCGACTCTAACACAAATTTGGTGATGTATATTTTTCTTTTGGGTAAAGGTGGCATGTACATAGGTGTTGTTTAGTCACTTGAATATGTATATTACTTTGGGTAGTGAAGGTTGAATTATAAGATTTAGATGGTTAAATGAAATGGTAAGAAAAGTTTAAGATATTTTGATACATAAATATTAAGTTGTTAAATGAATGAAGTTTTGATCAATTTTGAATGATGTTATAATAGTTATTTAAGTTAAAATTATGATAATGATGTAAATATTAGTTAGATGAATGTGAAACATTAGTATTGGTTGTTTTGGTTTAAATTTGCAGGGGTTTTAGGTAAAAATAAGTCGAAATACTGCCGAAATTTTTACTAAAAAAATAATAATAATAAAGACAAAAAAATTTACAAAAAATTTTCCGGAATACTCGAACAAGTCCCGTTCTACTTTTAATAAGTGTTTTGAGCTTCGAGAGTCCAATATAGGGACTTAATTGTTAAATTATACTATGGAAGTTATATTAATTATAAATTATTCGTAAGTTGTTTGATATGTCCGGTAATACCTCATAACCTCATTCCGGCGACGGTTTGAGGTTAGGGGGTGTTACATGCCCTATGGTCTGCCACCACCACCTGCCACCACCCTTCTGACACCTCTGACGCCGTCTCAGCACAGCCCCAATTGCTCCTGCAGGAGGAACACGCAAACAACAGTGAAAATAATAAGAAATATGTGTAAAATGGCTTTAAAAAGCCAAGCAAAAAATCAGTTAGTGGATTCGGCAACTTTTGAATAAATACAAAGCCTTAGTTTTTTCTTAACAGGAGAGCAAAACAATGATCCCAACTACAACGAATCAGGAAAAAAGCATCAAATCGGAGAATCTAAGTGCTAAAAGAGCAAGATCGAAAACCCTAGGTGACTTTATTTTTTTTTTTTTTTACTTTTGAAACTCCCATTTTTTACACTTGTGCATGCATAAAATACGAAATAATAAACTAAAGAATCGGAAAATTTCAAAAAAAATAAAAAAATATACCTTTTTTTAATTTTTGGCCACCGTACCTGCAGTGGTCGCGACAATCGGCGCTTACGAGACATGGCGGGATCACGGCGGGTCGCGGAGTTCTTGCCGATCGGGCCATGTGAACTGCGCAGAGAAAAAAAAGAAATGAAGTTTTTTTAAAAAAATAAAGGGAAGAATGAAAATTTAAAAAAAAAAATCTAACTTATATAGGCCCCCAAAACGACGTCGTTTTGGCCTATACCCGATCCGTCCGACCCGGCTCGCCTCAGGATCTGTGTTTTTTGTATAATGGTCTAATTGCGCTCTAGGCCCTTCCGCTTTTTCAGACTTTTGCAATTAAGTCTTTGACATCTTTAATTTGGCCCCGAAATTTATCCACTTGTCAATTTAGTCCCCGTTGATGCGCTGCGTTTTGAGGGGAAGGAATATTTTCTGTTTTGGTCCTCCCAGATTACGCGCGTATTGTATTTTAGTCCTTTTCCCTTTATTTCTTTTTAAATTGGCCCCAAAACTTGTTCTTTAGTTCAATTTTAGTCCTTTTTGTTTACTTTCATTTCTTTATTATTAAATTAATTTTTTTTAACATGTTATTATTTATTGCTTTATTTTCCTTACGTTATTATTATATCATATTATCTTTTTTTATTATCATTATTATTTTTCATGTACATCTTATTTATATTATTTTTATGATTGTTATTATTGTATTTATTTTTACTACTATTATATTTATTATTAGTATTAGTATTATTATTACTACTATTACACTTATATGTATATATATTTATATGTAAAGTTATCAATGGTTATTTTATTATTATCATCATCTTAATATTAATACGTATTTACTTTTAACATATATCTTTTTCTTAGATGTATATATCATATTTTTTTAATACTATATTTTTTAATACCATACTTTTAATATTATTATGTATTTATTTTTAATATATATGTACATATTTATGTAGTATTATTAATAGTATTGTTTTTTAACCTCATTATTATTTCTAATATATATATGTATTATGTACATTTTTATTTCTATTTTATTTTTATTTGTCAATATTATTTTTTATTATTCTAATATTTTGATATTTTAATATTTTATATTTTATATATTTTATTATTCTCATCATTATTCGCATTTTTTTACAATAATATTCTTAGATTTTTTTACTATCATTTTAGAAACTTTTTTTACGTTTTTTTAATTTTAAAAATAAGGCAATGTACCGATTTTAACATCAAGTCTATGATTTCATCGCTATGTTGGGTGAATCATATTGGCTCGTGTTAAAAAACTAGACATCCTTCAAAAAACCAAAAAAACTTGAAATTTCTCATGTTTTAATCGGATCACGATTAAATGTTATATTGAACTCGCATTTTTAGAAATTAAGACAACACATGTTTAACGAGATACCAATTTTTGGGTGTCGCGAGGGTGCTAATACCTTCCTCGTGCGTAACTAATTCCCGAACCCTATTTTTTCTCTGGCTTTTGACGTAGACCTAAACTCGGCCTTCTTTTTGTTTAAAAAACAAGTTTTCTTTTAAAAAAGAGGATTTATTAGGTGTCCGATCACACCTAGGAAAAAGGATCGGTGGCGACTCCCCTTTTAATAAAATCGAAAGTCGATTTTCAAATTTCCAATAAATCGCCTCAATTAGCGACCGAAAGCGAAATTTTACATCGCTACACGAGGTAAAAGTGATGTAGAGACTCATAAATTAGGAGTTTAATTGTATTTACGTCATTTACTTAAAAATATTATTATAGTTAGATTAAAGAGTAAATTGATCATTTTGTTAAAAATTTCATCTATTTTTACTATTAAGGGCCGGACCGTAATAAAATTTTTGGCCCGGGCCTGGCTCGGATAAAAAAATTAAAACCCGAGCTTGGCTCGGCCCGCCCATATCTATTTTTATATAAAAATAAATTTTAGAAAATATAATACATCAAATACACTAATAACATTAAAATACATGTTTCCCAACAAATTAAAAATAAATTAAAAAATGTTTTTATACTGTAATAACACTAAGATATGTGCAACTCAAGTAATTATCTCTGAAATAGTAGCAAAATTAACAATAAAACAATAGTTACATAATATCCAAATAATAATGACAAAATAAATACAATATAATTAGTGAAATGGCAGCAAAACAGTGACAAAATAATGACTCTTTTTTTTTTTTTTTGCAAATTCGCGTCGGGCCCAAGCCAAAAAAGCTTACATGAGGCCTGACCTATTTTCTAAACAAACCTTATTTTTTTACCCAAGTCCATTTTTCGGGTCTATATTTTTGCTCAAATCCTCCCAGTTTTTAGGTTTAGTTTTTAACAATATAAATAGATGAAAATTTTAACAGAAATGACTATTTTAATCTTTATTCTAACATACAATGAATAATTTACTTATAATTTGAATAGAGAATAAAATGCAATTTGACTTCTAATATAAAAATCTTCATAATAGTTTTATTTAAAATATAATTATCCATGTTTAATATTAAGATTAGTGATTAAAATGATTGAATTTATAAATAAATAAAAAACAACACCATTTTTTTAAATTATTGGATTAGGCTTTTTTTTTTAAAAATTATGAGACTAAGTCGAAATAATGAAAATGCTTCTAGCTGTAAGTACTTTCAACCCCCTTGTGAAAATAAAACTTACAAAGCAGGTTTTTAAATATACCCATGTAACACCCCTAACCCGAGTTCGTGGCTAGAACAGGGTTACGGAGCATTATCGTAGTTTACAGAACAAATAGACAGAAATTTCAAACATTTCACATCACATAATATACATGTCAGAAACCAATCAAAATTAAACATATTGTCCCTTATACGAGCCGTCGAGGCCCAAAATACACATTAGAAACAAATCGAGACTAAATCAAAAACTTAGAAAATTTTTTGGAAACATTTAATATTTTCAACACTTAAAATTTTTTGGAAACATTTAATATTTTCAACACTGCAAGGGTCACACGACAGTGTGACCAGGCCATGTGACTCACACGGTCAAGAGATATGCCCGTGTCTAAGGCCGTGTAACTTACTGACTTGCATTCTTTTTAAAAGATACAGGGACACACGACCGTGTCACCTAGCTGTGTGTCACACATGGCTGAGACACACGCCCATGTCTCTGCCCGTGTGGATGAAAATAGGCTATTTTATAAGCCATTTTTCTTACCCAACAAGGCATGTACCTTCAATTAACATTGTGCATATAAACAAGTCATATTATGGCATCCAAAACAAGTAAAATCAATCCCTAAACATGTAGTATATTCACATACAACCAATATGCCCTTAGGCACCTTAAATGACAAATACAAATATGTTTAACCATATAATCCATGTAACCAAGTAATCAACCAACTTTTATGTCTAATTGCATTAATACACAACATGTAAATCATTTACTAAAACTTACCATTTGGTACCAATTGTACCACTTATTCAATAGCATCAAATACATATACACATATTATAGCATAGTACCAAATCACACCAAGTTATAAAACATACTTCATATGCATTTTCAACTACTATTTTACCTTTCATCATTCAACCACAAATATTTCCACACATCAACATTTTAAGGCAAATTATGCACATATCAAAATACCAAAACATAAGCCAAATGAGTGGCTAAACTCAACAAAACACATATAGACCAACATTTAGCCAAAAATAACCTATACATGCCATTATAACCAAAATCAAAACATTCAAAAGTACCGATAGAACTGATGGATAGTGTGATATAACTCTGACAAGCTTCCAACCCAATCGAACTTTCAGTAATCTGAAAAGTAAAGGAAAACGACTACGTAAGCAATAAATTCTTAGTAAGCTCGTATAAACTTTAATCATATTAATTCATTTCAAATAAGAAATTTATACACATCAAGGATAATCCAATATTGATACCACAGGATTCATGAAGCTATATTCAACAATTCACAAGATGAATAGTCCACAACATCACTTATACATATCATCCCTAGCATAATAGGATTTTAAATAACTTTAAACCTTACCACTCTTTCATGAGCTCAAGCATATTTTTGTTTGAGCACTTACCATTTCAATGCAACTTATAATTAAACATATTATCATTCAACCAACAGCTTGGCACTTTCCTAAGCATTAGACAACAACACTTGTTAGCATACTTGAACATGTTTCATATAAATTCAACATCAGTAACCTTATTATCTCAACATGTCACACTTGAGTTTATTACTCGTCTCAACTTACATAATTTCCATGTATCAACATATCAAAGATATTCATATATGTACAAGTCATGATACATAGCATTCTCTTACCCTTTTTTTATATACATATATCATCCATTTTAAAATATCAATATATCATGTACTATCATTTCTATGTATTTCATATATATACTAGTATTAGTTTGTATCGAAGTCACATCATCTCGTAATAGAATATTGCCCGTTGAACTATTTAGAATATCATTGGATACACGCGTTGATCGTGATTTTCCATGATAAGTTTTACAAATTTATAATTAATCGTTCTTGAAACTAACTATTATCACGATGTAGGCAAGTGTACCTATCAAATAGTAGTATAGCATTAGCAAGACCGGATTGTCGAACCCAAAGGACTAAAAGTACTGGTAATGACCGTCTTTTTATTATCTAGACTAAGAATAAAGGGGTTTGTTTTAACTAACTAATTAACTAAACTAAGAAGTTGCAGAAAATAGAATTGGGGAATTACTTTTGGGAAAAACTATAGGTTTAGGACAATACCTAAGGAAAAATCCACCTAGACTTTACTTGTTATTCTGGCTCCGAATCGAACGATTTATTCATTTAACTTGTTCCGTAGAAATCCCTATGTAACATCCTGAAATTGGGTCTAGAAGAATTGGGCTTTGAGTCTGGGTTCTGATAGAAGAAAATCCTGAATATTGAGAAGTTTTAAAGATTACTAGTGTTTAAAATATATATATATATATATATATATTGATAAAATATTTCTGTTATTATTACTGATATTTTTATGAAAATTATAATTATTATTATTAGGAAAAAATATATATATATTATTGTATTTGAAATTTTCATTGTTATGGTTATTATTATTATTTAAAAATATAGAAGATATTATTATTAATGTGGTGTTCAAATTTAGTTTTTAAATAAATTTAGAAGTATTTAAAGTGTGGGAAAAATCGTGGTTCGATCCAAGACTTTAGCAAAGAAATTAATGTTTTCCTTCTTAGGGGAACTTGGCAATAAGGGTTTAATAATAAAGTAGACTAAATTAGACACAAAAGGAAGCTTGGTCCAGTGGCAAATGCGCTGGGAGTGTGGTATAGTGCTTAGGTTCGAGGGTTGGCACATGCAAATGCTAGTTTTTATTTTAGAAGCCAGGTCGCACTAAAGTAAGGTTTAAGAATAGTTGCGACCAAGATATGCCACAAGGGCGCTTTGTAGTGCAATCGGCGGCGTGTTAGCCTTGCCGAGAGGTTATAGGTTCGATCCCATGGGGAGGCAAATTCCGTTTCATTTTTTAAAAAACGGGCCAGAACTAAAGCAGGTAAGGTTTTTAATTAATCGTGACCACATATTACTGAAGAAAGAAGCGTGATGCAGTGGCCAGCAGCTCAAGTGTGGGCACATAGGCAGACGAGGTCTGGAGTTCGAGCCTCATCTCGCGCAGGAATGGCTGGGTTTTGTAATTTGGGGAATTGAAATTGGAAAAGAATTCTTGCCGAAATGCACTCATTCGTCCATAGCTAAAAAGTGCCAAATACTTTAGGCTTTTAAGATTCTTTTTTTTTTTTTCCCTTCTTCTATTTTCTTTTCTTTTCTATACTTTTCTCTTCTCTCCATCTACTTTATTTTCTTCTCCTTGTCTATCGAATCTCTCTCCCATTCCACTCATCTTCACCTTTTATCAGTGTTTTTAAGCCTATAGCCGATTGCCTCAAATCCTGAAATCCCGAAAGCTTAACTCCTTTTGTGCCGATTTTTTTTCAAGACAGGTTCTTCTATGTCTTTTGTTTTTATTTAATCTACAATCATCTTTTCTTAATTCTAAATACCTAACAGTAATCCTTCTCCAAGGTCATAGCCACACATCGATATTTTCTTCACCACCCAAAAGCCGAAGTGTCAGTGGTTTAGGGGCTTATAGCCGAAACTTCAAGACTCTTGGATTCGAACTCTGTCGCTGGTTAGAAGTTAAATCCGCATCAGCTTACGTAGAAATCAAAAGGAAGTAAGGGGGTAAGTGCTTATCATCTCAGTTTTGGTTTTATTTTTCGATATTAGGGAAAGTCGAAATCCCTAAAAATAGGGAGGCTGTCGATTTGGGCATAAGGCTCTAAGGGTTTGTTATTAATGTTTTCTTTCGGTGATTAGAGTCTTCTTAAGCGTTGGATCGAAGGCGTAAATCGTTGGAGCAATCGGATTGGAGCAAGCTATTAGTTTTGGCAAGAAGGTAAGATTTAAAGACTTTCTAGGGATATGGCTCGATTTTTGGTTAAGCAATTTTTGAGGGTTAGTGTTTGAAGGTTTGTAAATAAAAACTGTGCTAAACGATTGTAGGACATCGTAAGGGATCTCGGTAGCAGTCGTCGCAAAATAGGTGTGTACCGAACATCCTTTCTCTGTTCAAATCGGCAAAAAGCCGAAAAGCCAAAATTTGGCATTTCATGGGCTTGTGAGTATGCGAATGCTTTCAAGTCATAGACTAATGGTTAGATTTGGCATCACAAAGTGGTAAGCTGGTTGTGGGCGAAAATACGAGAACATCGGTAAGTGGGCCTCGATGGGCCAAAACTGGGCCCAATGGGCTTACGGGCCAATATGGGTAAGAGATGGGCAAATCGGCCTGTTAGTTAGTTGGTAGACTCGAAATTGCCTTTAAACTGTAAATGTTACTGAAATAACCTGTGTAGATATGTAGTTTACGATTTTACCCTGAAGGGCAAAAATTACCGATATACCACAGGGTTTGTATGGACTTATATGCATGATTGAAAAATACCGTGTTTCTGCATGATATATTTTCACCGATGTATCTTTGCATGGGTTTGGGAATATTGATGGAGGAAGTGCTAAAAGTGGTACATCCACGTACTGGAGGCTATGCCTCACCTTACTGATAGGGGCTTTGCCTCACTTTACTGATAACTGAGCAGCAATGCTGCAACTATGGAGTGTAGGGTTGGGTGGGTTGAGATATTCCCCACATGGAGTGTAGGGCTGGTACGGGGAAGTGTAGCGGTTGGTGGGTTAAGTAGTCTCCCCAAACGGGATTGCATTCATTGTCATTCTTTGTTACATGTATTCTCGAATTGGTAGATGGGCCACAACGCTCAAAAAGGGTTAAAGCCTTGTTATTCTTGTATTACGAAAGGGCTTGGTCCACTTGTGTCTGCTGTTATCTGAGTAGGGCTTAGGCCCAATGGGCTCGAGCTGATTTGGGCTTTGGATGGGTTTACGTATACACCGAGTTTCCCAAACTCACCCCTTTTCTTTCCATCATTGCGGTGAGCCCTAATTGGTGGACTTGGAGTGGGCGGGATTCAGAGTGGCCATGAAGAACAATTACAGTTTTTAAATTAGATCGCACTTCTTTTATTTTTAATTATTTTTATATTAAGGTTGTAATAAGGCCGCTCATCAAATTATTTCAACTATGGATTATTGAACCTAGTTAGCACTAGGGCGCGTTTTATAAAAACTATATGTTTTCAAAATATCTTGGTGACGTGTAAAGCTTCCGCAATATAAATGTTTTCAAAGTAAATAAATATCTAAACCAGACTTAAACATGATTTATTTTTCGTAGACGCATAACATGCTTTAAGTGTGGCAATGGATGTGTGCATGTCTAGGATTGGATCCAGGAAGAGCTTGGTACTTAAGCAGTCCAACGGACTCACCTCCTCTTTTTTTCGGCTTCCTACCTGGTGCACAGCTTCCATTCGCTTAAACCCATAACATTAACGTTTTTAAACCCTAAGAAAGAGATTTTTGAATAAACGAATAGCAACTTTTCCCATGTGGCATGCTGAATTCGGCCGTAACGTCTGGGCCAGGTTTAGGGTGTTACACCCTAAGTTATGTTATTATCCCTATTCAAGACTAATAACGTCTAATCCCTAGGTTGAATAATTGAGACTTTTCTCTAATTAACACCCTAGGGTTGCATTAACTCGATCTATGGATCCCCTTATTAAGTTTCACCTTAATCCGGCAAAATCTTGTCACCCTATCCCTAGGCACGCAATCAACTCCGCTTAATTATGACAAAGTCACTCTTAGCCAAGGACTATTCATCCTCCAACTAAGAGCATTAACTTGAATCGATATCCTAAAATACCAAAACAAGAATTAAGAACACATAATTAAGAACAAGTCAAATATTTATCATACGATTCAGAAATAATAACAAGATTCGTCTTAGGTTTCATCGCCCTTAGGTATTTAGGGGTTTTAGTTCATAACTAAATAAGAAAACATCTCAAAAGAATAAAGAATACAAAACATAAAGAAAACCCAAAACTCCTGAAGGGAAATCGAGAAGAGATCTTCAGTCTTGGTGATGAATCTGGCTTCTGAGATGAATCAATCGGCTTCCTTAGAGTAATTCCTTACTCTCTATTATCCGTCTCCCTTTTAGTCTTCCTCTAGGGTGTTTAAATAGGCTCTAAATGCCTAAGAGCCCTCAAACTTGCCCTTTTCCGAATAGAACTTAAATAGGTCTCGGTAGGGACAAGCCCGTGTGCGATTATTTCGGGCCGTGGTCGAGGCTGAGAGATCAACACGCCTGTGCTTGGATTGTTTTAGGCCATGGTCGAGCCTGTTAGAATGGCACGGTCGTGTGTTCTGCCCGTGTGAGGAAGTCCAGGCTGTGTTGTTTTCCCTTGTCGGCCTATTTTCTCCGTTTTTGGCCTGTTTCTCGTTCTTTTCGTTCTCCTATGCTCACCTAAGTATAAAACATGAAATTAAAGGATTAGGAGCATCAAATTCACCAAATCTAAGGAGAAATCATTCATAAACGTGTTAAGCGAGGGATAAAAATATGTATTAATTACGGTTTATCACGCGTAGTATACACAAAGTGTTCAAAATTGTAATCCGTCAGTTCATGTACATGCACTCTCATAGAAGCATGTAAACGGGAAGCTCTTTCGAGCCATATAACAGGAAGCTTATGTGAGCTTTATATCGGGAAGCTCTTGCGAGCCAAATATCGGGAAGCTTAAAAGAGTTGTTAATCGGGAAGCTCACGAGATCCAAGTATCGGAGAGCTCAAGAGAGCTGTTTTGTGTCCGCAACACATGCAGGATCACAACCAAATCGGGAACCCTAATGACATGTCATTTGTATCCTCAAAATTTTTAAGGTTCAAACGAGACTTGGTATTTGTCAAATATGCGATCGATAATTATACAATCATTTATACAAGTAACAAACAATAATATTCAATTTAAAACCAATAATTGAACAATTTAGTTACACGAATTTACCTGGCTTGTAACGACCCGATAGTCACCGGTGTCGGAAAATACATTTTCAAGATTCCGTTTTTATAAATTAGACTCGTAAATATTTATTAGAAATATTTAGAAAGTTAGTTGTGTGATTAATTAGGTTTTGGTTAGGTGAATTTGTATGAATTAAGAGTAATTAGGTAAAAGGACTAAATTGTATATAGGGTAAAAGTTGAACTATAGATTAAAGAAAAATTAAAGGGACCAAAGAAGCAATTATGCTATTACCTTTAAATGAGGCGGCATAAAGATGAAAATATTATAAAATTTTATGTTAAAAAATATATATTATAATATATTTACCTTAAGAATTAAGTATATATATGATATTATATTATATTATATTATAATAAAAACAAATAAAGAAAAGAAAAGAAAGAAAAACAAAGAAAAAACGAAACATAAGGGAAAAAGAAAGAAAGAAAAGAAGAAAGACCAAAGCTAAGGGTTTCAAAGTTTTAAGCTCAATTGGTTAGTCAATTTAGTCCATTTTTCTTGTAATTTTTATATTTTTGGAATCTCGGTGTTAAGTACTACTCGACCCATGTCAAAATTTTAGAAATTACTGAGTTTTTAAGTGTTGTCTATGTTGAATAATTTTAGTATTAGGAGTTAAATTGATAGATTTTTAAGTTAGAAATAAAAAAAGGATTGAATTTTAAAATAAATTGTAAATTTTGAGTAATAGGGACTAAATTGTGAAAAATTTAAAATTTAGGGATTTAAGTGAAATTAGGGAGTTAAATTTAGTTAAAGTAGAATTTGAATGAAAATATAGAATTAAATGTGAAGAAAAAAATTAGTCTCGGTTTAGGGACTAAATTGAAATTTAGGCAATATTTGAGTAAAAATTGAAATATTCAATATGAAATTGAATTGTGTTGCATTGATGATTTTTAATTGTTTTAATTCCGTAGCTAACGTCATAACGGAACCCTCGACTAAAAAGGGGAAAGATAAAGTCGACGAGGAATAGCTCGGAATTTCTGGTTTGTATTTCTATAATCCGAATTTAGTTGTTGTTGTTATAATTCGATTTAATGTATATGGTAAGTTTTGATGTGAGAATTATTATGTTTTGCAATTAAAATGGATTGCTTTAGTATGTGATGAATTTATTGAATTTATATTGATTGAATTAATATATATTTATATATATATTGAATATATTGATTATTTGAATTGAAATGAATATTGGTTGCATCTAAAAAGTGAAATTAAACTCTATTAACTATATCGGGTTGAGTCGGATATAGATGGCATGCCAAAGGATTGGAAGAGTTCAAGGATTTCTTCGACTTCGAGTCGATAAGACACCGGGTGTCAATTTACTTCGGTTTAGCCAACGAGACACTGGGTGTCAATTTATTATTTTGAATTATCCAATGAGGCACTAGGTGCCAAACTAGTGTGTTTTGGTTGGATCCTTGTATCCGTTCGAGTCCGAGTCGTGTTAATAGGGGTAAATGAATAATAAAGTTTTACAATTGATATTGAAATAGTATGGTATGAGAAATGGAAATGAAATAGTGAATTGAAAATAGAATGTGAAATATGTTGCAAATATATGGAATATATGAGTTATATACTCATGAAATGAATACGGAAATGATATTGCAATTGTATAAAGAAATGTGAAATAAATTGTGAAAAGCTATTTATATAGCAAGTATGTGAATTGAGATATTTGTGAAACAAATGAAATATGATATGGTTTTTGTAATAAACAAATATTAATATGTGTTTATATTTCAATCATATATTTGTAATTTCTTATCTTTAAATATTCGGATTATAGAAATACCACTGAGTTTTTACTCAACTTACGATTTTGTTTTCCGTGCGTAGTTTAGGTACTTAATTTTGACTGCTAATTCAGCATCCAACAATGGTCCCAAACTCAAACTTGGTGATGTTTATCCTTTTGTGTTGGCATGTACTTAGGGTGTCTTATTAATAGTTATTTTGTGAATTGATTGTAAATAAGGTTATAAGTTAATATTGGTTGGTTATATACATATAAATATGTGTTTATGTTGAGATCATATTATGACATGTTTAATTTAATGTTTAAATGAACATGAAATAGGTAAAATCGATTGAATTTGGCATATTTACAAATTAGACTTGAATGATACTTTGATGATATACTTGTGGTACCAATGAGGGTACATTGGTTAGGCACCTAGGATGTATGTTTTGATATAATTTAGATGTGTTTCATCGTATTTTGAATTGGTTAAATGAATTATTTTTGAGTTCCTTATTGTCCAAGCTTGCAGGGAATGGTAAACTTGTTATTTAAAGTTCATTTTGAGTCCACACGGCTAGCACATGGACGTGCAAGACCATTTTGAAAGGGTACACGGACCTAAGTCAGAGAGTTACATGGGTACAGACATGGACTGGGACACGGCTACGTGTTCCTATTTCGAATATCCACACGGCCTGGACACGGGCGTATCTCCTGACCGTATGAGTCACACGGCCTGACCACACGGCTGTGTGAACCCTGCAGCTTTGAAAATTTTAAATATTTTACGAAAAAATTTTGAGTTTTCGAATTAGTCCCAACTTGTTTCTAACACGTATTTTAGGCCTCAAGGGCTCGAATAAGGGACAAAATGTATGAGTTTGATTGGTTTTGACTAGAATATTATATAATATGAAATGTTTGAAATCATGTCTGTTTGATCGGTAATGCTCCGAAACCCTATTTTGGAGACGGATATAGGTTAGGGGTTTTACAATTTAGTTGTATAGATCTTTGCAGGTTTAGTCGATTCTCGGACTAAATCGAGCTTAAAATTGAGTATAGAGGTATATGTCATAATTGAGTCGAATTGAGTCGGGATTTGGATGTTGATATATATTTGTTTTTGATTTATAGTTGAAAATGTCAAATGATTATAATGGTGATGTTGATCAAGAGATGTATATAGGAGATGATGTTTCTAATGAATTAGATGAAACCGAATCAGTAACACCAAGTGTTAATCCAGTTAGTACTCAACAACCTAATTGAACGAGGTAATATTGGGGAAAGAGATGATTCACAGTTACTTAGAGCTATTGCTAATGCTATTCAGTGAGTGGCGGAAACTACATCCGCTGCAACATCTACACCTATTGTTCGTCGAGCTCTGATAAAAGAATTGTGTGAATATGGTGCAACATAATTCTTGGGGTTGAAAGGAGTTGCTCATTTTGCAGCTGAAATTTGGATTGAATCTACTAAACGTATCTTGCAACAACTTGAATGCAACCCACATGAAAGTTTAATATGTGATGTTTCTCTACTGCAAGGAGAAGCATATACTTGGTGGCGGTCAGTGACGCATCATGTACCTACAGATAAGGTGAATTGGGAATTCTTACAAAAGGAATTTCAAAAGAAATATGTGGGTGAATTGTATATTAAAGACAGAAAACAAGAGTTTTTGATCTTGAAACAAGGTGAAATGTCTGTGGTTGATTATGAGCGAGAATTTTCGCGACTTAGTAGGTATGTAACAGCCCATTTTTTAGTGAAATGGGAATAGTGATTTTGAGACCACAAATCCAACCCAAAAATAAGGTTTGTTTTTATTTCATTATATGGTCCGTATTATAATAGGCATGTCGTGTGAAAATGTTGATACGAAAATTTTGTCAATTATGATACGAAAATTTTATCGATTAAGTGTCTAATTACGAGAAGAACTAAATCGCATAAAATGCGAAAGTTGAATTCTAGTAGCTATAAGGATCAAACAGCTATGGGACTCAAAACTAGAGGTCCTTATATGATAATTAGACCATTAAGAAAAGTATGTCAATTTTTCTTGGTGACTCATCCATGGAATTATAGAAAAAGGGGAAGGACTAAATTGGAAATAAGAAAATACTTAATTAATTAAAAGATGAAAAGAAAATATATCATTTTATTTTCATCATCTGCAACCTAAAAACACATGGAAACCCTAGGAGGGAGAAAAGAAACTTTGAAGGCCTAATTGGGTAAGTTTTCTTATCCCGTTTTTAGTAATTTTGGTATTTTTAAAACTGAGATAGCTTAATCTCTCTATTTGAGGGATCAATTTGAAAAGTTATCATGATATGAAAAATAGGTCATGGATTTATATGCTGGAAATTAGAAATTTATGGTAGAAAATGAAAGATTATTGATAGATAAACAACTTTTACTAAACGATTTTTGATGAAAACATGATTTAGGGACTAAAATGAAAATTTGTAAAATTTGATGAAAATTTTTGAAATTTTATTAATACGTGTGCTGTAAAATTTGTAATGGGGCTTTGGTTAGGCTTGGAATAGGGAGTGATTTGCACAAGTTTCATTTTCCAAGCCTAGGGACAAAATCAGAATTTGTGGAAAAGTTAGGGGCAAAATGGTAATTTTTCCCAGGACATAAATTGAGCCCATTTGAATATGAAATGTGTGAAATTGATGGTTAAATTCATTTATATAGATCTGGACAACACTAATTTGAGGTTGGATCGAGGAAAAAAAAGTTTCGAATTAGTAGATTGCTAACGCGAACAAGTGTCGAGGTAAGTTCGTGTAACTTAATAGGGCATGTAAATATGTTTAATTGAATGTTGTGATTGTATGAAATGTTATAATCATTTGATGTGAATTATTTGATTTCTATAAAGAAAAAAATTGAATCCATGCTTGAAATGATGAAAAAGGGGTAAGTCCCTATAACACTCCCTACCTGTATCCTTTGACGGAATTATGGAATTATGTACCTCATGTGTGCTATTTGCATAAAGATGATATTTCATATACTTTGGTGAGTAAAGCTTAAATATGAAATAGTATGAAATCGAGACAAGTTGTTATGAAAATATATTTAAATTATCTGTAAGTGTTTCGTACTCCTCGGTAATGCTTCGTACTCTATTCCGTCAAAGGATACGGGTAGGGGGTGTTACATTTTTGGTATCAGATCTTCGGTTTAGTCGATTCTCGGATTAAATGAGATGTGTAAAGTGTTTAGAAATACATGCCATATAAATCTGTGATAGAGTGATGTGTATGATCCGATCTAATTTTTGTTTTACTTATAGACAGAAATACTTTTCAATCGAGTTATTTCAGAAAGTGTTGAAAGTGACACTAAGGTGTCTGAGTAAGAATGTGTTTATGATGAGTCGAAACTTGGAAAGGTATGAAAGAGAGTTCATGATATAGATATGATGATGTACAAAATGAAATAACCATACTGAGTTGTGAAACGTAGGTATGGTGCCATCCATACCGAGCTGTGAAACGTAGGTATGGTACCATCCATACCGAGTTATGAAACATAGGTATGGTATCATCCATATCGAGTTATGAAACGTAGGTATGGTATTAACCATACCGAGCTGTGAAATGTAGGTATGGTACCATCCATACCGAGTTATGAAACGTAGGTATGGTATCATCCATACCGAGTTGTGAAATATAGGTATGGTATTAACCATACCGAGTTGTGAAACGTAGATATGGTATTATGCATACTGAGTTAAGAAACGTAGGTATGGCATTTCTCATACCGAGTTGTGAAATGTAGGTATGGTATTTCAAAGAGGAAGACCATACTGAGTTATGAATCGTGGCACTGAGTAACAACGTACTCAATTTCGTAAGACGTTCTCCAATTTGACAAAGTTTTAGTAATTATTATTTGAATTTATATGACAGATTTTAGTGAACATTGAAATTGAGCTCAATTATGTGATTTCATCATTTTGAGATTGTGTTTGACAGGTTATGTTAGTAAATTTTGAGTATGTGAATCAAAGTGACAGAATTTAAACAGCTAATGAGGTTGAGCTTATTCACATGAATTTGTCATTTGAAATTGTGATTGAAAGGAAGAAACAGTAAATTGCATGCTTATGAATGGTTACATATATTTATCTGAAAAACAAGAAAAATGATGATTATTGATATACAGAGACATGAGACATTGATATATGAATATGGAATATGTTTGACAAATGTGTTCATTCATAATTATGGAATTATGTACCTCATGTGTGCTAATTGTATAAAGATGATATTTCAAATACTTTGGTGAGTAAAGCTTAAATATGAAATAGTATAAATTTGAGACAAGTTGTTATGAAAATATATTTAAATTATCTATAATTGTTTCGTACTCCTCGGTAATGCTTCGTACTCTATTCCATCAAAGGATACGGGTAGGGGGTGTTACAGTCCCGATTGAATATTAAATTCTGATGAATATGTGCACTTTCTCGAAATGAATGAGATCCTGCATTTGTTGCAGATGGGATTTAGCTCGAACGAGTAATCCTATTGACCTTTTTAAAGAAAGGATTTAGCTCGGATGGGTAATTCTGTTATAATACCTCTCGAGTATATGTTACGATTAGGGTTTAGCCTGGACTGATAATCCTAATTAAACTCTTTAAGGATACGTTATATAGAGGATTTAGCCTATACTGGTAATCCTGTTATACAATATGTGGCTCGAGAGTGTGTTCTTTGATTAAGTACCCTAATGGTTACCATCGAAAAAGAAATTGACGGATTATTGAATTGTACACCTAGAGTGTACTACTTGAGCATCCATCGGAATTTTAATGATTCAACGGACATAAAACTCTTAACATGGTATGAGAATTATGAGATGAAATGAAAATGTCTTGAAAGTGCATTACATGATGAGCTCATCTATTCTTACTTGATGTATATGTAAACTTTGTGACTAACAAGTTTGATTGGATGCATGTGTTTAGGAAATTTAGCCAAATGAATGGAAAACTTGTTATTGTATGCTTAGATTTAATAAACGGGATTGGTAAATTTAGTTTCCATTATACGAACTTACTAAGCATGTAATGCTTACTCCGTTTTATTTTTCCTCTGTTTTATAGTGCTCGGAAGCTCGCGAGGGTTGGAGATCACTAGAGCATCGCCACACTATCAACTAGTTATTTTGGGTATACTTAGTAAAATCATTTTGGTATAATGGCATGTATAGGACAACTTGGCCATTAGTGGCATGAAAATAATGTTTTGTAACCTAACCAATGGAATGGCTAATAATGGCTTATTTTGGTATGATTAAATAGGTTATTATGATATATTCATATGTGATATGTTAAGTATATGTGATCAAATGATGTTAATGCCTAGGTTAATCCAAGGTAAGTTTATAATCACATATGCATGTAATGATATGCCTTGTTGAATGATGAAGTTTGCTTAATTTGAATGCTTGGAACGACTGGTATTGGTTGAATGTTTCAAGTACAGGTCTTGGGTGAAATTTTGGGTGAGAAATGAAGCTAGAAATGACTTCATTTTGTCCACACGGGCAGACACACGGGCGTGTGTCTAGACCGTGTGTTACACACAGCTTGGTAACATGGGCATATGGTTAGGCCGTGTGTCCCTTGCACATTAATCTTGAGAAATAGAATGCTCAGAATTGAGCACATGGGTAGAGACATGGGTGTGTGTCTGAGCCGTGTATGTCACACGGCCTAGAACACAGGCGTGTCTTGGTCGTGTGAAACTTGCACCTAATTTTTAAATTGAATTAATTAAACACACGGCCTAGCACACGGGCGTGTGGTATGGCCGAGTGTGCAAGTCAGAGAGTTACACGAGGTAGAACATGGCCTCCAGTAGGGGCGTGTCCCTAGACCAAACAGGCGTCTAAGCCCTGCAACTTGGAAAAATATTGAAAAGTCACAAAAAAAATTTAAAGTTTCCGATTAAGTCTCGACTCGATTCTAATGCTCGTATTGGGCCTTAAGAGCCCAATCAATGGACTTTATGAATGATCTCGGTAAATGAATAGTAATTTACATAAGTTATTTGTAAATATTTTTGAATGTTCTGGTAATGCTCTAAAACCCTGTTTCGACAATGGATACGGGTTAGGGGTGTTACAAGTTATGCTGTTGAGTTTGTGCCGACTGAAATTGATAGTTGTAAGCGATTTTTGTGTGGGTTACGCGATAAGTTGTGAGTACAGTTAGTTTAGCACAAAATTACTATGTAACACCCTAAACCCAGCCTGGACGTCCAACCCAAATTTAAGAAGTTACATCATCAGTTATCAATTATTACACAACAATTTAATAGAGTTAAACCATACTCTATAACCCATTTATCATAAAACAAACTAAAATATAGTCTTTCAAATACATCCTAATATAGTTATGAAATCCTACACACTACTTAAAGAAAGGTAGAAGTTTGACCGAGCATCCGCTGCGCTGACTAGTTCAAGATTGGGGATCACCTAAAATCCAACCAAAACAAAATGGGTTGTGAACTCAGCGCGTAACCGTAGTTAAGCTATTCAATTCGTATTCATTTATAAAGTAGTTATATTCAGAGATTCAGTTCAGTACAGGACTAGTTACAATTCAGATTTAGGATAGATCAATTGTATACAGATATTTATATATATGCAATTTTCATATACATATATCGTATATCAGATTCAGATGCAGATGCAGATGCAGATATTCCTAAACTCTATCTGCTACACACTATCTTCGACCACCCCAACAGAGCATTAAGGACATTCAATGCCCATCCATCCCTACATACCGCAAAGTGTCTATTTGACACATTTACAGTAACACAGCTTAATTGTTGGATCATAATGCGTCAAAGCGCCAGAATCGAAACTATTCACATAGTGGCTTAACCACTGAATCAGAGTAAGTTACTTCCTTCTTCACAACATCCCAACCCATGCATATGCAGAGTACATATATTCACAATGCATTTACAGTTATAACATTCATGTGTCAGTTACAGAGTATTAGAGAGTTCTTACTCAATCAAATTCAGATTATCCATACAATGGAAAAATCATTATCAGTCATGGACCTCATTTACGGCCTCAAAAATGAGTTTCGGGCTTTCTTTATACTGCCACACGGCCATGTCCTTGCCTATGTGGCTCACATAGCCTGGGCACACACCCATGCCCTCTGCCTGTGTAGTTTTAACATGTAAACAAAGAGTTGCATGGCTTGGACACACGGCTGTGTCCTTGCCTGTGTGGTCCTAAGTCACAAACATTGAGTTACACGGCCTAGACAAATGCCCGTGTCTCATGCCCATGTGAACTCTGCACTAATTTGGCCACACACCGCCTGGACACACGCTCGTGTGCCAGCCTGTGTGGCCCCAATTCAATGAACAGTGAGTTACACGACCGGTTACACGGCCTACCACACGCCCGTGTGGCTCATATGGCCTAGACACACGCCCGTGCGCCTGGCCATGTGGAGTCGACAACCACCATTTTTGGCGATTCGAAACTTGCAAAATTAGAGTTTTCAGTACACACCTGAATTCGTTTTGACGAAAAAAAATACGGAGACTACCCGGAACCTAATTAATCATTCCACCATCAATTACACTATCAATTTCAACATTTAGCAAAATCAAACTATCGTTAAAAGCATGTCAAAAGATTCGATGCAATTCAATTCCAATTCGCACACCCACCTCATACGAAACAGAAGAAATCAAACTAATACGGCGGATTAACGTCTTTTGCAATATCCTTGTCTAAACAAAGTAACCAACTGAGGGTTTAGCAAAAGTCAAATAAACGAGCAAATAACCATTCTGACAAAAAAATGTTAACAGAACGGAAATAAAAAATGAAAGGAAATCCCAACGGAACTTACGCGAAATCGACCTCATAGGCAACCAGACTTCACAATTCACATAACAATCAATTGTCGAAAGAAGAAAAATAAAAGAGGGGAGAAAGGAGGAACAAAGAACTAAAGTCCAAGAAGAAAAATAAAAGAACGATAAAATGGTTTAAGTTAACCACCACCCCTTTCGGCATTTGCAAAAAAAATATTCCCTAACGGGTACGATGGGACTTGAACTCAGAACAGACAAAATACAAACAGATGCTTAACCAGTGAACCAATAGGCTCATTCTTGACACCGATTTACCCAAAATTGCACTTAACCACCTAACATGTAGATAATGGTTGTTTTAAAATAACAAAACTTTAGCAACGCAATTCGAACTTCAGACCTTAAATACAAAATCAGAACACAGAACCAGAGATATAGGAATCCAATTACTGCAGATTCTCACAATTAGACTCTTAAATTTTTGGGGTGTTACATACTGAGTTTGTAGATTTGGTGGAACGGGCAAGAATGGTGGAACAAGTTTTGGGTTTTGATAAAAAGACTTAAAATACCCATATTGTTGGAAAGCGTACTGGAGTTGCGAGTTTAAATCCACAACCAAAAAGATCAAAAGAATTTTGTGGTAGTTGGAGATCAAATTTTAAGTCAGAACTGATAGAAATCGTGATAAATAATTGACTGTATCTACGAGTAGTGTGTGAGGTCCATCCAGGGATACTGATATTCTAAATTGTGAGCATTGCGGGAAAAAGCACTGTGGTGAATGTTGGAAGTTAACTCCAAGGATACTGATATTCCAAATTCAGGGGCATTTTGGTAATTTTCTATTTTTCTCAATTTTTCCACTCGATCTTCATCTAAATTAATAATTTCATTCAATTTATTAACTAGACAATAAAACAATTCATTTCATGCAATTTATTCATTTTTGACAATTTTACAAAATTGTCCCCTAAAGTTTTACTTTTATTCAATTTAGTCCATGAGGCCAAATCATGCAAATTAACCATTTTTAATGCAAACCCATGCTAGTTAAATATTCATGGCATTTAATGCAGCCCATTTTTGCTATAATTTCACAAAAAAATCTTGTGTTTTTACTATTTCAACAATTTAGTCCCTATCGGGAAATTCATCAAAATTACTTAACAAAATACTTTTAAATATCAACCAACATCTCAAATTCATCATTTAATAACTAAAATCATATAGATTCATCAATGAAAACTTCCAAAAATTTTAATAAAATCAAAAACTAAGGTAAAGTTTAATTGGACCTAATTGTAACAATCTCAAAAACATAAAAATTACAAGAAACGGGTAAGAATTGAACTTACATGAAGAAAAAATATGCAAAATCAGCTCAAGGAGCTCTCCTTATGTCTGTTTGAACCGAATATGGGAGAAGAATTGCCTAGAAAACTTTAAAATCTAATTTATTTATTTTTAATTTCAACTTATTTACCATTTTGCCATTGAATGGTCTTTTTTTTTCTCCTTATGTCGCCTCATCTTTTAATTTAGGAATAATTTTTTCTTAAGTCCTCCCTCATTTATTAATTAAGTCATTTAGTCACTTAATTATTATAATTAGTAAGTTTTGTATCTTTTTAAATTTAGTCCTTTTTTAATTAATTAACTATCGAAACGTTAAAATCTTTCAACAAAACTTTAAAAATACCTTAATGACACTTCGTAAATATTTATAAAAATATTTACGGCTCGGTTTATAGAAACAAGATCTCAATATCTCATTTTTTAAAACTATAGTTTTACCACTCGAACCTAATAAATCATTATAAAACATAAATTACCAATTCAAAGATCTTTTCAAAACCCTATTTGACTCGTAAATATTAAATAATAAAATTTACGAGCTTACTTGCAGGATTTGGTGGCCTCAAACCACTGTTTCCGACACCACTGAAAATCGGGCTATTACAAGACAAGTCTCATTTCTCTTATTTTCTTAAGCGATATAGGATATGAATCTATATAGACTCATAATCTATTTGCAGTTTGTTATTAGACAATATGAGATTGCTTACTTTTTTAACTAACAATATAAATTTAAAGTCTACACTTAATTCTTACAAGTTAAAGACAAAATTTTGTACAACATTAAATTCTAACAAAATAAAACACTATAAACTCTTATACAAATATTATCGTTGTAAAAAAGTCCAACAATACAAAATAATTTAAAGATTATAATTAGTTGTCTAATGACCAACCTCCTCAAATTATAATATGAACAATATCAAACAAAAGGATAACATTTAAAGATAACAAAATATATTTTGTTGGAGTTTAATGTTGTACAAAGTTTTGTCTTTAATTTTTAAAAATTAAGTATAGCCTTTAATCTTACGTTGTTAGTTAAAAGAGTAAGTAATTCTATATTGTCTAAAAATAAACTGCAAATGAATTATGAGTCTAAATAGACCCATATCTCACATCATTTAAGAAAACAAGAGAAATGAGACTTAGGATCTATATAAAGACCTGCTTTGTAAGTTTCATTTTTATAAGAAGTGACACTAAAAAAAATTTAAAAAAAATTAAGAGTAAAAACTTTTTTTTGTCAATACCCTAAAAACATTTCCAATTAAAAACTTTTTCGTTTTTTTACCTATTCCCGTAATTAAAAAAAAAACAGGCTAACATAATATTTTTCTAAAACGATATTTTTCAAAAATTTTAATCGATTAAAATTCAAAATAATTGAAGTCATCTTATCATGTCACGTTCCGAAGAAGATGACTTCTGGCGTTAATATTTGATGGCTACTAGCTGTGATGTTCCGTTTCTACATAATAGAATAATCAGTTTTTGAATTATTCCTTTTTTGAAGTTAGGTTTAATTTTTTTTTTTTTTTTTTTGGGGGAGGTTTAAGGTTTGTGAATTTATTTTGATAAATTGAGTTTATTTTATATATTATTTAGTAAATATTTAAAGGCTTTTTTATAAATATTTTTTTAAAATAATCTTTCAAATAAATAAAAATAATTTATATAGTATTCTATAAAAATTTATATGGAAGTTTTAAGTTATGGTTTCTATTTTAAATAAAATATTTATTTTTACATATAGGAATTTAAAATAATTATAAATTAAATAAAAAGTTAATTACAATAACAACAAATTCTCAACTTATATTCTCAAAAATCATTTAAACCTTTCAATTTAGATTGATTTTCGATTTTTAATTTTTCTTGTTCAACCCTATGAAATAGGCATTCATGGTCCAACCATTATTACATCCCAATTATTATTTTGGCCTATGTTATGTCCGAGTCAAACATAGATTTGGAGCCTTAACTATGTTTTCTTCTGCCACAAGCAAGGTTGTTTGAATCAGATTGAATCAACCTTTTAGATTGGTTGGATTAAAAACTGATAGGAGTATAGACTCAGAGAAAAATATTAAATTGATTTACTCAAAAACCAGTATGAATAGAGTGATTAAACTTATTGAACTTAACTTTTAATATTTTGTATACTTTTTTAATAATTTATTTTATCGAATCGGACAAATTATCAAATTGACAAAACCGATTCAACTACAAGATGTTCAATATTGCATTTCTCAATAAAAGAAATGATGGAGCCATGACGTATAATAGCATTTTGCCCAATCCCAATCCAACCATATTATGGAAAACTTGGGGTTTATTGCACCAAACTACCACTCATATTTGTATTTATAAATTTTAAAATATTTTAATTAGATATTAGAACTAGATTGATGGAAGAATAATAGGATATGATTGACACAAATAAGACTGAAATGATATTATAGTGAGACTATCATATTAAATGAAATAAGATTATTAGAAATTGTGAAAAGCCATATCTTTCATGTAAAATTTGAGTTAACTCATCAATTAATTGATGAGAAATTAGCACTTAAATTTTCATCTCCATGAACACTTGCAGGTTCCATGCTCCACCTTGTTGTTCAATAATCCTCATTTGATTTTAGTTTTGTTAAAAGTATAGTAAAGGCTCTTATATTAAGAGTCAAATTACATTTTGCTCCAGTTACTCAAAAAATGGGTAAATTAATCCCTATACATTAAATCAAAGAACAAATTTGTTCTTTTTATTAAAAATTTTATCTTTTTATACTATTAAAAATTAACGTGACTAATAAAATAATCAGATAATAACATATGATGTGATACGTGTACCTCATATTGATATATAAATATTAATTTTTAAGAGATTCCAAAATCACTTTTACCCATGAAAACAAAAGCCAAAATAAGAAAGCAGCAAGTAAAATGCACACATAAACTTTCATAGACTGACCCAAATATACATACAGAAAACTAGAAGCTAACATTGCAAGTTCCAAGGCAGTACTATCTTATTCTTGCCATTAACAAAGACAACAACCAGAACCATTCACAAACAAAAACATATTACAAATACCATAAACAAACCTGTTAAATCCTGCAATTCCCATGTTCATCGTCAAATTTTTTACCTTTTCAAAAACCAAAGTTTCCCCCTAGGATCATGTGGGTCTACTGCATCCAACATTGCTTCAAGTTCATCAAGCATTGACCTTCTTCCAGCTCGAACCATTATATCAGCACCCTAAATACAGAGAGCCGTTATGAAGAAACAAAACGGTTAAAGTACTTGAAAGTTCTCTATATTATAGGGACTGGATCAAATTAATTCATCTATTATTAAATGGATCAATTTAGTCCTTATACTATAAAAAAAATTAAATAAGTCTAAATTATAGCAGAGTTAACAATTATTGTGTAAAAATTTATCTTGAAAATTGTTTTTTCATTCGCAATTCAATTTCAAATAAAATGTTTCATATACAAAACTTTTAAAACTTTAAAAATATTAACTCCGTTAGAGAATAAATAATATTTTTTAACCAATAAATGTCATGGGTGGTGGGAGGTGCTGGTAGGAGCCACATTCCCCCCTAAAATGTGGAATTTAAATTTTAGTCCTTTAAATTTTATGTAATTTTAAGTTAGAAAAATAATAAAATTACACTTTGACCCCAAGAACGATAAAATTTTGATTTAGTTCTTTAAAATTTGTAAAGATATAAACTATTGAAGTGGTGAAATTGCATTTTAACTCTCATAAAAATATACAACTTAATTTTGACCCTCCCCCAAAATTTTCTAGCTTCGCCCC